>CM023860.1:44186921-44811921 GCA_013389735.1 Phaseolus lunatus
AAATATTCCAAAGGTGTTAAGCATATGAAATTGAAATAATTCTTCATCAATGAAGAAGTTCGAAAACATAGAGTGCCAATAGCAAATATTAGCACTGATCTTATGATTGTTTGACCCTTTAGCAAAAGGGTTATCGCCCAAAACATTTACTGACCATATTGAGAATATGGGCATTATGGTTACTAGTGTATGTTGAATGTTATTATTAATGGTTATTTGACACTCTAAGCTCATTGATATGCATGTTTCTGAAATCTATGTTTTCCACTTTATGTATATGCATGCAACTTATGATATGGAAAACAAATTATGTTATTATTGATAAAAATAACATTATGCTTGAATTCATTATGGACTTCTCATTATAAATTCATATTAAGGAGAAATAATGATATAGTAGTATAGGGAAGGAAATGTGTTGATTAAATGACATGTAACCGCCATGACTCTTATTATTTTTGTATACTTAGTTTTGTAAGCCCTCTTAATGCCTTATGTAAGGTCTTTTAATGTGCATTATGATGTAATTATTAAATCATGAAGCATTATAGCCCCACACAAGTCAACTGGGGAATGTTAGAAATTTATGTAACATTATAATTACGTAACTCATGTGAAATAGATCTAATAATATAAAATGGCATATTGGTTAATCTGGAAGTTGTATATTTATGAAACCTGATGAAAACCTAATATGATGGACATTGAGCAACATTAAGAAAATAAGGATATGTTTCTGCAAAGAATATTATCTTACTCTTGGTCATCAAGAGAGAATGTCACAAGAACAAAATTGTCAAGAGATAGATTGAGAAAATAAGATTAAAAAAATTGTTCATATAGGCACTCTCATGGATCAAGATAAATATCTACCTATATCACAATTGAATGTGATATGAAATATGATAATCATATATTATAAGATCCTTATTATGTGTATTTGTTAGAGTTTGTCCATATACAAGTACAAGGCCCAAGAAGCAACCCAATTGGATGAAAGATTTTATAATTGGATAGGCCCATAAAGCTTTGGAATGTCTGCCAGTATTATGTTGTTTTATGTATGTTGTTTTATTTACAATTAAGTTGTTCTCTTATCTTTAAAGAATTGTAAGGCCCATGGCCATCTTAAGCCCTTCAAAGGGGACCAGCAATAGAAATGAAGGTGAGAAGTTTTTGGTTAACCCTAGTTTTAGTATAATGGTAGCAAAGGTCTAACAAATTGGTGCTTTCATTGAGATGAATCCCAAACTCCAAGCTTCCTCAGTATATGTTCGTGAGATGTATGCCATCATAGAGTTAGTAAAAAAAATGGCGTCAGTATCTCATAGGCCAACATTTCAAAATAATCACAGATCAAAAGAGTCTCAACACCCTTCTTTTCCAAACCATACAAACCCCAGAACAACAAAAATGGACAGCTAAATTACAGGGATATGATTTTCAGATTATTTACCGACCTGGAAGGGAAAACACCTTGGCCGATGCTTTGTCACGACAGGGTCAGGATTCCACACTCATCATGCTTGCAGTATCATCCCCCATCCCTCAACTGATTCAAGACCTCGAAAAAATTTTCGACACCAGAGAAGGCCAGGAAGTAATCCACGCGTGCACAGTCCGTCAACAGAAGCCAAGCCTCTTCTCCACCAGTCAAGGGTTATTATTTTTCCGCCACCAAATTTTTGTGCCAACAGCAAACAACTTTCGCCAGCGCATCATGACGAAGTTCCATGCTTCCCCTTTCGGCCGCCACTCCAGCAACAAACCCACTCTCAAGCGTATAGTCGTTTCCTTCTACTGGACGAAATGGACCAGAGGCGTCCACCATTTCGTCCAACAATGCTTCATATGTCAAAAAAACAAATATATGCCAACCAAAACCCAAGGCTTACTTCAACCGTTACCAATTCCAAACCAAGTATGGGAAGATATATCAATGGATTTTATTACTCACCTTCCTATTTCGGCCGGTCACTCAGTCGTTTGGGTCATTTGTGACATATTCACAAAATATGCACACTTCATAGCTCTTCGCACACACTTCACGGCCCAACAACTAGCCAAGCGTTTCTCAGTTGAAATTTGTCGCCTCCATGGCATACCAAAAACCATAGTTTCAGACAGAGGCCCCTTGTTCGTCAGTACCTTCTGGAAACATCTGTTTAAGGCACAAGGAACCATGTTAAAATTCAGCTCATCATACCATCTATAAACAGACGGACAAACGGAGGTACTGAATCGCGCATTAGAAGCTTACCTGAGATGCTTTTTTAGGAATCAACCGAATAAGTGGTATCAATATCTTCACTTGGCAGAGTTGTGGCACAATACCGCCTACCATTCGGCTATAGGAACCTCTCCATTCCATGCACTGTACGGCCGCCAGCCACCCACTTTCGTCGACTTCATACACACCCCACGTGACGGCACCACCATTTCATAATTGCTGTTAGAACACACCGTCATCCTCCATGAACTCCGAGAGCACTTGCGTCGCACAGGCCAGCGAATGTGCGACCAACCTAATTGCCACCGCACCGACCGGAGCTTTAAGCCAGGCGATTGGGTGTGGGTACGCCTCCAACCCTACCAGCAACGATCATTGGAACCACGCACACACCAAAAGCTAGGACCGCGTTTCTCAGGTCCATACAAGGTCCTTTGCGGAATCGGAGTTGTCGCGACGAGCTCCAGCTACCAGCGTCTGCCCGCATTCACCTCGTCTTCCATGTTTCCTTGCTCAAACCATTCAAGGGATCCTCTAAAGAACACCCTATTTTTTCTATAAAACCCACTAACTCCATCTCTCCAACAGCACTTAACTCATCAAGAAAAGCCACTCAGAACTGCCTGGACACATCGCAGCAAGAATCCAATAATAACGCAACACGTGTCTCACGCAAAGCTGGCCCAGACTTCCCTGCCCTCGAGCCTAATGCGCACGTGCCCCCTACACAACTCCCTTACACGCCTAATACAGATCTGCACATACCTAATAACTATCTGCACACGCCTCCTCATACCACCAACAACGACGTGCCACGTGTAAGGAGATTTTCAAATGCCACTACTTCCCCATGTCTCGAGCCCAACACCCACGTGCCCCACCAGCAGCATCTTCACACACCTAATGAGCATCAGAACACGCTTCATTATGAACCTAAGGCAAAGGCGCCTCGTAACCACCTCACAAAGGGCACGGATTCCAACGACCTCGAGCCCAGCACAGGCATAGAGCTCCCACTCACGCCAAACCCCAACATGTGCGAGACGTTACCCTTCCCAAACCCTAAAACGATGACGGCACCTCCTTCCCCAAACCCAATGGTGCAAGCGGTGCCTCTAGTCATTCCTCATCAGCCCAACAGAACTCCTGCGGCCTAACTTCCTGTTGCACCCCCGTGTTCCTACCAAAACACCTTACCCCATAGTCCAACAAACTCTCAAGTGGCCCAACTGACCCCAAGGCTCCACTTTGAGGACAAAGTGTCTTCCGAGAGTTTGTCTATATACAAGTACAAGGCCCAAGAAACAATCCAATTGGATGAAAGACTTTATAATTGGATAGGCCCATGAAGCTTTGGAATGTCTGCCAATATTATGTTGTTTTATTTATAATTAAGTTGTTCTCTTATCTTTAAAGAATTGTAAGGCTCATGGCCATCTTAAGCCCTTAAAAGGGGACCAGCAATAGAAATGAAGGTGAGAAGTTTTTGGTTAACCCTAGTTTTAGTATAACAGTAGCAAAGATCTAATAGTTTTATTGTTCATTATTATACGCTTCTAGACTAAAAACCTTATAAATCAAAATATAATGTGAAATTTTATTATTCTACATTTAGTTTTGGAAGCGGAATTGACTAGTAATTGAAAGGTGTCTGTGGATCATGTAGTGTTTATAAGGGAAAGGAACATTAATTATCCTTATGTTTTGCATGTAGGACCATTCATAAACGAAAATTCATACAATAATAAGAAAACAAATTGATATATAGTGTTAAGATATCTCAATATCCATGGTGTCAATTTCGTAAATGTCACATACCTTGCCCACATTATATAGACTTAAATTCGAAGTCATCGATCCTATTTTTTCCATGATCCCACTCCTTATTCATAATTTTGGACGTATATTCTATTTCATTTTACTTTGACTGACCAATCGTGGTTTTTATTTCCTCTACAATTGCAAATCAAACCCAATTTTCCCTAAAACGCGTGCTTTCATATAATATCTTTATTTTATATTAGGTGTGTTCATAAATAGATTTATTACAATGTAATATTAATAGTAAATATATGTCTCTTTCATAAGTCAAGTTGGTTCTCTTCGATAGAACAGTTCGTGGTCGAATAGTCCAACACGTGCGTCGTTAGTTAATTCGATTCCAAATATACAAATTTCAAAGAATGGAGAAATTCTGGTATGAGATGTTGTCTTTCCATAATATTAAAGTGCTATACAATATTAATTATATCAATCCGTATAAAAAAAAATTATATTATTTTAACATTTTTAAGACAATAATTTTGTAGATCTTTCTGTGAAACTCAAACTCAGCTTTAGATTTTTAACTAATAATATATAAGTCATTTGTTAAACATATGAAGCAAGTTTTCCCAAATATGTCGTAATGATTTTATTAATTATTCTTGTTGTTCAATTGTACTCCATAGGAAAGTTTAGATAAACAATGCTAATCTGCATCCATAACCATCCAATAGCACATCCATATTCTTCTTCCTTATCCTTATTACTTTGTCAGTTTCGCAACTACAAAAGAGAGGTTTGTTTGATTTGTGGATTGAGTTATACGTCGGGAATGATATTTTTGAAATTATCAAAAATATTGTCTTATTAAAAAATATTTAGTTAATATGTATTTGTTCTTACAAGTCTGAAAAGTACTTCATCCTCTTGTATAATCCTAGTTAAAGGTGTTACAAGGTCTTTGATCGGTGAGGATGGAATACCTGTAAAAGGTACTTTGATGTCTAAGTTAGAGCTCAATATGAGATAGGTGAGGATAATAAATATTGTTCAATGCATACTTTTGCCTTAGTTAATGTGCCTGTCTATAAGATTGTGATGGGTTTCTGATATTGGGCCTAGACTACAATAGGTTATTGGGTTAACCTCAGAGTTAAGATAACATTTTGCACTGTATGATTATATTAATCATACTGTGTTAAGGAGCGTTTGTTGGGTCTATGAAAACCATGTCGGTCACGTCACCCAAGGGTTATCGGTCAATGGTCTTGACCAAGGGAGTTTCGGTGCCGTATGGTATACTAATTGTTCTTACAGGATCGGGAAGTACTTCACTCCTGCTAGATGATCCTAGTCAAAAGTGTCACGATGTCTTTAGTCTTCAGTAGGTAAGAGTGAGGTACCTGCAAAAGGCACTTCGTTGCCAAAGTTATATCTTAGTATGAAGTAGGTAAGAGTAATAAATATTGTTCAATATATACATTTGTCTTGGTTGGTATGCACATTTATAGGATCGTGATGAGTCTCTAATAATAGGCCTAGATTGGGGCAAGTTATCAGATTGACCTTTGAGTGAAGGCAACATTTCCTACTGTGATTATGTTAATAATATTGTGTTAAGAAGCGTTTATTGGGTCTATGAAAATCATCTCAGTTACTTCACCCAAGAAGTATTCAATCAATAATCTTGACCGAAGAGTCTTGATGTTGAATGATACACAACTGAAGAGTCTTGATGTCGAATGATACACTATTATTTGTGGCGTATTCTTGAAGTTACTTTAATTTAAAAATGAAATATTTAAGAAGACACTAGTACAAAATATGTAATTTATGACTCAACTTTAAAGACAGTTCATAGAGAACAGTCTTCATAAGCAATGCGGTGGCAATTTCGTAGTTTTTAAAAAATTTTAGGCCTTTTTTAAGACGGTTCTTCATGAAACCGTCTTAATAAGTCAATTTCGTGTTAGAATTAAAACGGTTCCCTTGGACTGTCTTTATATGAAGGGAAAAATTAAAAAAAAATGGGTTCAAACACCTATGCATATCATTCTTTCTTCTTTCCCACACTTTCCCTCTTTCATTTTCACCACCACTGCTCTTTCCCTCTCACCGGTCTTCTCAGCCATAGCCACCGTGCTCCTCCAGAAAGGTCGTTGCTTTTCGCCGCTGCAACCACCCAACTTGCGCGGACCTCCTCTCTCATAGTCGATGTCAAGCCACGCCTGACCCAGCTCCAGCACGAGCTGTCTTCAGTCACCGACGTCGCTTCTCCGTGAGCCAACGCCACTGCTATCGCGATCGGTATCGCTTCTCCATGAGCCAGTGCCACTGCCGCGCGCGACCGGCATCGATTCTCCGTGAGCCAGCGCCACTACTGCGTGACCGGCGTCGCTTCTCCTTGAGCCAGTGCAACTGCCGCCGCGACCAGCATCATTTCTCCGTGAACCAGCGGCACACCCACCGCAGCAGACGACGCCACTGTGCCGTAGGAGCCCAAGCTGCGCTGCCACCGTGTCGCGCACGCCACCTACTCTACTATGCCAGCCACCGTACCCCGCCTGCCACCGTGCCGCTCCAGCCACCGGGTCGGTGCTCTCCCTCATCACCAACATCTCTTCCTAGTTGTCCCGCTTCTTAACAAAGTTCCCATGTGAACGCTCGAGCTTCTCTGCATTTCAGATTCGATCCACTTTTCAGGTTAGTATGTTTTAATTTATTATTTAATAATATATTAAATTTTATTTACTATATTTTGAACGTGTTTGTTCTGAGTTAGATATTGTTTTTATATATTGATCGCACTGATTTTGAGTCCGGAGGTGTCCGACCTTCGGCAATTTGAATTTAATTTTTAATTATTAGATATATTGAACGTCCTGATTCTGAGTCCAAAGGTGTCCGACCTTCAACAATTTTGATTTAGTGCTTACTCTGGATATAACATGTTGAGTGGGAGGAGAAGTGCAAACGCACAAAGACTCAATTGGATGTACCTTAAGGTATTTGAAGTATATTTGGTATATTTGTTCACTTACTTTAATGTGTCTTATTCATTCATTTAATATATTTACTTTCACATGCAGTGCAACAGGCAATCTAGAAGTTTCGAGTGCGGTTATTATGTTATGCAATGGATGTCGACTATTGTGCGAGCTGGAATTGAAAGAGGTTGGGATCAAGTAAAATCTCAATACAAAAACACTTTAAAATTTAGGGTTTATTATACATGCACATTAATTACAAAAATTTCAAATGTCACAGTTTTTCAATGACCAACAGCCATTAGACCCAGAAGCATTGGAGTATATAAGGACGACATTGTCAAAGTATTTTGTAAACATGTATAATACCTTAGGATAGATAACTTATTAGAATGACATTTAACTTTTTCATATATTGGCAAAAGTTTGTAGAATGTTATACTTTGTTGTATGTATTTTTCATACTTAAATTATGATCTTAAATGCTTTTATTTTTTGGAAGTTGGTTGGATGTTTTATGCAGATTTGAGGCATAATTATATAAAATTAGACTCTTTTTTTTTTTAATGATATATAAAGACGGTTCCAAAGGAACCGTCTTAAAAAACCCATGTTTTGAAATGCAAGACCAACTTATAAAGACGGTTGAACCGTCTTAAGAAAATCCATTTTTTTTGTTTTAACCGCAAGAGTCACGACGGTTGGGTATACGTGTCGTTATAAATTGATTATAAAGACGGTTAAATCAACCGTCGTTATAAATGAATTTTTTATAACGACACTTGAAATAAAGACGGTTTTCAACCTGTCTTAATATGGAATTTTTAACCGTCTTAAATTTATCTTTTTGTATTAGTGAGATAAAAGAAAAACGAGATAAGATAATAGTGAAAAGTTAACCCTCTCTAAATTCTTCTCTATCCAAGGCATCACCAAAGAACTTCGAAATTACAATGACACAAAATGTGGTAGATCTCCTTGCTCGATAACCACTGTAAATAATGTACCTCTAGTCAAATTAAAAACCAATGGAAAATTCCTCATCTCAGTAGTTAACCTTCATTGGTCAATGTTAACTCAAAAGAGAATTACAACAAAATTGTGATTTTTTTTTTTTAAATATAGGAACTAAAATCATAAGAAAAATGTATAACCATAATTAGAGACAAGATCCCTTAATATGTGGATTCCAATGATTGTCTTTGATTGTGTCAATCATTGTAATTATTGTAATTATCAATCAATGATTATCAGCATTGATTGTTACCTTATTTGTTGTAGTGTCATGATACTGGGTATTAATTGTAGGATTATATACTGTCAGGTTTTGACTATATATGTATATTGTAATCAACAAATTAAATACAATATTCTTTCACCTTTCATTACCCTTTTCTCACTTGGTATCAGAGCTGTAAAGCTCTGAAGGCTTTTTTGATCGAATTCAAATCATGGCACCCGCTGCAGATTCAAAATCCTAAAATTGTCTTCCATTCACTGTATCTGTCAAGTTGGACAGAGACAACTATCTATTATGGAAATCCTTGGTGATTTCTATAATCAAAGGTTGTAGGCTCGATGGCCACATTCTAGGGACAAAGGAGTGTCCTGAAGAATTCATAGTTTCTGCAGATTCAAGCAAGAAACCAAATCCCGCATTTGGAGATTGGCAGACTCATGATTCACAACTCCTTGGATGGTTAATGAATTCAATGACTGTTGAAATAGAAACACAATTGTTGCATTGTGAAACCTCAAAACAACTTTGGGATGAAGCCCAAAGCCTAGCCGGTGGACACACAAGATCTCGAATCACCTACCTTAAATCTGAGTTTCACAGCATCAGGAAAGGAGAAATGAAGATGGAGGAATATTTGGTCAAGATGAAGAAGAATCTTGTTGACAGACTTAAACTTGCAGGGAGTCCCGTTTCCAACTCAGATCTAATCATTCAAACCCTAAATGGTTTAGATTCTGAATACAATCCTGTGGTGGTCAAACTATCTGATCAAACTAGTCTCACTTGGGTTCATCTGCAGGCCCAATTACTGACCTTTGAGAGTAGACTTGATCAACTGAATGGTCTTACCAAACTCTCTCTTGATGCATTAGCAAATGTTGCTAATAAAACTGATTACAAAGGTAACAAATTCAACACAAATAACAACTAGAGAGGCTCTAACTTCAGAAGTTGGAGAGGAGGCAGAGGAAAAGGAAGAATGTTTAAACCAGCATGCCAAGTTTGCAACAAGGTTGGGCACACAGCTGTAAACTATTGGTACAGGTTTGATAAGTCTTATTCAAACTCAAATTATTCAGCAGACAGTGACAAACAAGGAGCACACAATGTCTTCCTAGCCTTACAACGCGCTGCTCAAGATTAAGATTGGTACTTTGACAGTGGTGCAAGCAATCATGTGACACACCAAACTGAAAAATTTGAGGATCTAGCCGAACATCATGGTAAGAACTCATTAATAGTTGGAAGTTGTGAGAAATTGCAGATTCTTGCCACAGGTTCCTCAAAACTAAACTCACTCAACTTACATGATGTCTTATATGTGCCTAATATTACCAAAAATTTATTAAGTGTGTCAAAATTAATGGCTGACAATAACATTCTTGTTGAGTTTGATGCAAATTGTTGCTTTGTGAAGGACAAGTTAACAGGGAAGGCAATTCTAAAAGGGACACTTAAAGATGGCTTATATCAACTCTCAAGGACTAAAAGGGATTCGTGTGCTTATGTATCTGTCAAGGAGAGTTGGCATAGAAGGCTTGGTCATCCAAATAATACAGTCCTAGATAAAGTCTTGAAAAGTTGTAATGTGAAACTATCACCTAGACATCATTTTAACTTTTGTGAGGCTTGTCAATATGGCAAAATGCATTTTTTACCCTTCAAAACATCTTCCTCTCATGCTAAGGAAATCCTTGAATTAGTTCATACTGATGTCTAGGGTCCTGCACTAATAATATCTTCTTCTGGTTTCAAATATTATGTTCACTTTATTGATGATTTTAGTAAATTTACTTGGATTTATCCTCTGAAATAGAAATCAAATACTTTACAAGCCTTTATTCAGTTTAAAAATATGGCAGAAAATTTGTTTAACAAGAGAATTAAGACAATCCAATGTGATGGTGGTGGTGAATACAAAGCTGTGCAAAACCGTGCAATTGAAGCATGGATACAATTTAGAATGTCATGCCCTTACACATCACAACAAAATGGTAGGGCTAAGAGAAAACACAGGCACATTGCTGAATTTGGCTTGACATTGCTAGCACAAGCCAAAATGCCCTTACATTTTTTGTGGGAAGCTTTCTCCACAGCAGTTTATCTCATAAACAGATTGCCCTCTCTAGTCATTCAAAATGAAAGCCCTTACTCATTGGTTTTTCAAAAGGAACCTGACTACAATTCCGTAAAACCCTTTGGGTGTGCTTGCTATCCCTATCTTAAACCCTATAATCTGCACAAACTATAATTCCACACAACCATATGTGTGTTCTTGGGATATAGTAACTCTCACAAAGGATACAAATGCATAAATTCTCATGGAAGAATCTTCACTTCAAGACATGTTGTTTTCAATGAAGAATATTTTCCATTCCATGATGGATTTCTCAATACAAGAAGTCCCTTGAAAACACTAACTGAGAGTTCATCTCTCCCTTTTTCTTTGCCTACTGCAGGTAACCCACATATTGGAGCCACCACACTTCTAGATGATAACAATCTTGGTGATGAACAATAACCAACCAATCCAACTGAGAGTGTTGCAGTTAATTTTAGCAGAGATCAGGCTGCAAATAATTCAACAAGGAGCAGTCAAATTTCTGAAAATAATTCACCAAGAAACATTCAAATTTCTGATCTCACAGAAACAGTTGTTGGAGATCACCAAGATCTTGTTGAACCAAACATCAACACTCATTAGACTAGGAGCAAAGCTGGAATTCATAAGCCAAAGAAGCCATATGTTGGGTTTGTTGAAACTACCACAGATGAGAAGGAACCAGAAAATGTCACAGAAGTACTCACAAGACCACAGTGGAAAGAAGCTATGGAAAAAGAGTATCAGGCACTCATGTCAAATCAAACTTGGCTCTTGGTACCATATCAAGGCCAAGAAAACATCATTGATTCTAAATGGGTCTTCAAGACCAAGTACAAAGCAGATGGGACAATTGAAAGGAGAAAGGCAAGACTAGTAGCAAAAGGATTTCAACAAACAGCTGGATTGGACTATGAAGAGACCTTCAGTCCAGTTGTCAAGGCCAATACAGTTCGGATCATACTCTCAATTGCAGTACACCTCAATTGGAAGGTCAAACAGCTGGACATAAACAATGCATTTCTTAATGACTATCTCAAAGAAACTGTGTTTATGCATCAACCAGAAGGATTTATAGACTCAGCTAAATCTGAACATGTTTGCAAGTTATCCAAGGCAATTTATGGATTGAAACAGGCCCCGAGAGCCTGGTTTGACAGCCTAAAAAATGCCTTAGTCAGCTAGGGTTTCAAGAACACAAAAAGTGATTCCTCACTATTCACTCTAAGAGGTACAAATCACATTACCTTCCTACTTATATATGTGGATGATATAATTGTCACAGGGAACAACACCAAGTTCTTGGAATCCTTCATCAAACAACTCAATGATGTGTTTTCACTTAAGGATCTTGGTCCACTGCACTACTTCTTAGGCATAGAAGTCCAAAGAGATGCATCTGGCATGTACTTGAAGCAATCAAAATACATAGGAGATATCCTAAGAAAATTCAAAATGGAAAATACTTCATCTTGTCCAACACCTATGATAACCAGCAAGCAGCTTACAGTTGAAGGGGAGAAATTACAAGACCCAACCATATTCAGACAAGCTATGGAGCTTTGCAATACTTAACAAACACAAGGCCCGATATAGCATTCTCAGTTAACAAGCTTAGCCAATTCATGAGCTCTCCCACTATAGATTACTGGCGAGGCATAAAAAGAATATTGAGATATCTTCAAGGTACCATTCAACACTGTCTACACATCAAACCATCAACTAACTTGGACTTAGTAGGATTCTCAGATGCAGACTGGGCAACAAGTGTGGATGATAGAAAATCCATGGTTGGTCAATGTGTCTTCCTTAGTGAAACACTTGTTTCTTGGTCTTCGAGGAAGCAAAAGGTAGTCTCAAGCTCCAGTACAGAATCAAAATATAGAGCATTGACTGACTTAGCTGATGAAATAGCATGGACCCGTTCACTTCTTGATGAATTGAAACTCCCTCTGCCAAGAAAACCAACATTGTGGTGTGATAACTTGAGTGCTAAGGCGCTAGCTTCAAATCCAGTTATGCATACTCGATCCAAACACATTGAAATTGATGTGCACTACATTAGAGACCAAGTACTGCAAAATGAGATTGTTGTAGCCTATGTTCCATCAGCTGATCAAATAGTTGATTGTCTCACTAAAGCATTAACGCATACACGATTCAGCCAACTTAGAGACAAACTTGGGGTAACTCCCTCACCCATCAGTTTGAAAGGGGAAATTAGAGACAAGATCCCTTAGGATTCCAATGATTATCTTTGGTTGTGTCAATCCTTGTAATTATTGTAATTATCAATCAATGATTATCAGCATTGATTGTTACCTTATTTGTTATAGTGTCATGATACTGGTATTAATTATAGGATTATATACTGTCAAGTTTTAACTGTATATGTATATTGTAATCAACAAATTAAATACAATATTCTTTCACCTTTCATTACCCATTTCTCACTACCATAATCACAGATCATAAATTATAGAGACACTGCTGATAAAAATAAATAAATTATAGAGACAAAAATTATAATTTAGCCGAAGCAAAATAAAACCCGTTTAATATATATTGGGTTTAAGGTATACGAAAATCTTAATTATATCCTCAAAAGACTCTTTATTTGATTGCGGCAGACTCTCATTGATCCCTTTTTTGCATCAAATTCCAATTAAAAAAATTTAGGAAATAATTTGCTTTTACATGAGATTATTAAAACTAAATCATATTAACTAATTTTCTTAATTAGCGAGTTATTTTTTGGTTTATGGCGATAATCGGAGAGAGTATTATATATTCTAAAATAATTTCACGCCAATTAAATAACATATATATATATATATATATATATGTGTGTGTGTGTGTGTGTGTATGTGTGTGTAGATTTAAGTGTATGAGATAGGATGTTCATTTTAATTGAACTCCAGTGCTTTGATTTAGGTATATATACTCCAAGTGGGGGGTTTTTGACCAAGGAGGGGTTTTTTTTTTTTTTTGGTATTTACCAAAATGGGGTATATTTAAAAAAAATTACTGAAATGGGCAAGTCGTGTCAATTTGGCACGACTTCATATGCAGAAGTTGTGTCAATTTGACACGACTTTAACACATCATCCTGAAGTCGTGTTAACTTGGCAAGACTTCTGTCACATCATAATTTTTTTTAATTTCTTTTTAAAAAAATTATTATTTATATATTGAGTAGTAATTTATGCAATGTTAAAAATTAATGTGATACATAATTTTCTAAAGATGTTAAGCAACAAAAACTTAGATAATTGTGTGCCTTGTCCACATGTAATTGTTGTTTACTCATTTTGTCATTTACAGTTAACGACATTTGTGGCTCCAGTGTATCATCTGCACAATATTTTCAAGGCTTATGAGGTCCAATTTAATCCAGTTCGAAATCATGATTATTGGTCTACTTACACGGAACTGAATTTGTTACCTGATCCCATGATGCGTCATCATCAACCAAGAAGACCTAGAACTCAACATATTCGTAACGAAATGGATTATTCAATTCCAATTAAGCAAAAAAAATGTTCACATTGTAGAACTGAAGGTCACAATAGAAGCAATTATCCACACATACAAGCTTAATAAAATTCAAAATAATTTTAAGTTTGATTATTAATTTTCTCATTTTCTTTACCTAATTATTTATTCATTCATAAAAATTTATTTATCAAATTAATTTCAAATATTACATAACTTACCATTCTAATTATAAATAAACAATTATAATATATTTATTTTTAAAAATGACGTGGCAGAAGTCATACCAACTTGGCACGACTTTAGTCTGACGTGGCAGAAAGTCGTGCCAAGTTGGTTGGCCTTCAAGATAACGTGTAAAAGTCATGACAAATTAGCACGATTTCTACATATGAAATCGTGCCAAATTGGCACGACTTGTCTATTTTAGTAATTTTTTTTAAACTGA
Source organism: Phaseolus lunatus (assembly GCA_013389735.1). Taxonomy (NCBI): domain Eukaryota; kingdom Viridiplantae; phylum Streptophyta; class Magnoliopsida; order Fabales; family Fabaceae; genus Phaseolus; species Phaseolus lunatus. Next base: position 44,201,187 of record CM023860.1, read on the forward strand.
AACCATTTTGGTATATATAAAAAAAAAATCCCCCTTTGGTCAAAAAACCATCCAATGGATTGAGGTTTGACGTGTAAGAAATAAGACACTCCAATATTAAGTAAATAAATATATTTAATTAAAATAATAATAACCAATAAATTTTTATTCAGATTGAGAACTTTGTATGTTTTCGTGTTTTATATAAACTATAATGATCAATATTTTCCAAAAGGATAATATAAACGTGTAAGAATTATAGTGGGAAAACCAAAATAATCATTGATTGTAACATAAATTAAATGTAGTATATAGTTTTTATAAAAAAAAATGTCTTATTTATTACATATATCGTCATATTTTTTTCAATATTTTTTTGTAGAGAATTTTTTCAATAAAATCTTAAAATTCATGGAAAAAATTGTATAAAAAGTCCACAATGATTAAGTAAGCTCCACCTTCTTTGTTTTGCGCCCCAAGCTAAGCTTTCCCATTTTGTTTGAGGTTATCAATTCTTCCGACTTGACTTATTTTATGGTTGACTAATTTATATCTCTTTCATCTATTAAAGGATTAAAAAAATATTGGTGGACATAAAAAGTGCTAAATAAAACTTAATAAATAATATAATAGAATATATATATATATATATATATATATATGATCTATTAAAGGATTAAAAAATATTGGAGGACATAAAAAGTGCTAAATAAAACTTAATAATAATAGAATAGAATATATATATATATATATATATTATATATATATATATATATATATATATATGACATGAATGTTTAAAAGTAGTGGATTATGATTTCGTGTTATAAATAAGAAATAGTGGTATTGCTTCATACATGACTGTGCTCAAAACAATTTTTCTTACTCATGCATGGCTTCATACAAGATTCTCATCTTTATACTTACTAACTTCCTCAACTTTGCAATTAGTGAGCCACAAGATTATTCTCCACTCTACCAATACTGTTCCAGTGAACAAACCATTGACAATACTTCTCTCCAAGTTCATGTCAAAAAACTCCTTAATAACTTATCTTCTCTATCAACTGACCACACCCAATACAACACCAATTTCTCGTGTGCAAACCCTTCAGACTCTATCTATGGCTTGTTCATGTGTAGGGGTGACACTTCACCTCAGCTCTGTCAAAAATGCGTCCAACGTGCAAAAAATAAACTATCCTCAGAGTGTTCTTTGTCCAAAGAATCTGTGACTTGGTACGAAGAGTGCATGGTTCGGTATTCCACCAACTACTTCTTCTCCAACGAGGCCACAATCCAGTGTAACACTGGCAAGGTGGTCTCAAACCCTGAAAAGTTCACGCAGTTATATTTTCAGACCATGAACCAAACAGCAGATGAAGCAGCACATGCTCCTATTGTTAACAACAATAACAAGATGTTTTCTACGAGGGAAGCACCCGTGTCTGATCGCCAAACCCTTTATTGTCTAGCTCAATGCACACCAGATCTATCACGCAATGATTGCAGAACCTGTCTCGGTGACGCCATAAGGGATATTCCAAACTCTCCACAATGTTCTGGGGTGAGACTCGGAGGGAAAGTTCTTTATCCCAGTTGTAACATTAGGTATGAATCTTATCCTTTTTATCCTGTTCCACCAACAAACCATTCACCCAAGCTTGTTCCCGAAACAAAAACCTCTCTTCATGCAGATTTAACGTTTTCAAAAGACCCTTTTTATCTCTCCCACAATTGCTCAAGTAACGAAACCCTCACTTCCAAAAACACTTTGCAAATAAGCCTCACCACCCTTTTTTATTACCTATCTTCCAACGCCACCAACAAGAGATATTACAAAGCTGATGTGAACAACACAGTTTATGGCCTCTTCATGTGTCGAGGTGACGTTCCCAATGGCGTGTGTGAAAAATGCGTCCAAAACGCAACACATCGAATAGCATTAGATTGCAACTCCTCCCAAGAGGCTATAGTTTGGTACAGCCAGTGCATGCTTCACTATTCCTTCAGAAAATTTTTCAGAACGGTGGAGAGAAGTCCTAAGTTTTCGGACCTGAATATCACTAGCAGAAACGAGGAACAAAGTTTCTTCAGTGTTACGTTAGCGAAGACGCTAGACAAGGTAGCAGTTATGGCAGGAGATAGTGATGAGAGATTTGGAAAATGCTCAACGAAACTGAACGATAAACAAACCCTTTATACTCTTGCTCAATGCACGAAGGATTTGCCCACTGATGATTGCAAGGGTTGCTTGGGAAATTTGATTGGAACAGAAATTCCATGGTCTCGTTTGGGAAGCATAGGGGGAAGAGTTCTATATCCTAGTTGCAATCTCAGGTTTGAATTTCACCAGTTTTACTTCGACGATCTCGACGATCCACCTGCAGGACCAATTCAATCAGGTAATAATATATTTTACATGAAAAAAAAAAAACATATGCAGCAATTGTATAAAGCTTCTTCACAAAATTACTGAATTACATGCAAAGTTTTGTAATATTTTTGAATGACTGTGATAAGGTTTTTATAAACATTATTGTTTCATAATATGTAGTTGGTGCATGAAAATTCTCATAAAATAAGATTATAATTTAGAATGGTTATGTAAATTGATGTTTACATATCTGGAAGGTAATGCGGAATAACAACAAACAACCATCTTTAGTCAACGTTATCAGTAGTCTATAATGGCATTTTGTGACTTGTTTTATGCAGAAAACAAAAGAAACAACGTACGAAGAATTATAATATTAGTTACTGTGCCCACAGTTATTTTGGTGAATCTCTTCTTCTTGGCTTGGTATTTTCAAAGGAGAAATACAAGAAAGAGCCATACCACTATTCTCAAGGAAAATTGTACGTGCTGTATAAAGATACGCTTTCACAGATTCAAGAAGTATTAAAACTTAATTAACAATTTAATCATATTTGCTAGTTGGTCATGAAATTGCCGCTTTGGAGCCCTTGCACTTCAATTTGACAGCAATTGAGTTAGCAACTAATAACTTTTCCAACGATAACAAGATAGGTAGAGGTGGATTTGGAGAAGTGTATAAGGTAAAAAATTGATAAGGATTTTTTTTATTGAGTAAACAAATTTGGACATATTTAATGTTTTTGATTTACACATAAATAATGGTTATATTGTAGGGTATTCTTCTTGATGGACGACAAATTGCTGTAAAAAGACTCTCAAAAAGTTCTAAACAAGGTGTTGCTCAGTTCAAGACCGAAGTTTTATTGATTGCGAAACTTCAACATAGAAATCTAGTAGAGTTCATTGGTTTTTGTCTCGAAGAAGAAGAAAAGATACTTATATATGAGTTCGTGCCAAACAAGAGTCTTGATCACTTTTTATTTGGTTAGATTCTTTCAACCTAAATTTTTCTAGTCAATATTTACATTCATTCTTATATAATCTCTTTCTATCAAGTTGATTTAATTTCATCCACATATTATATATACTTACAATTTTCATTTAAACAATTTTGTAGATTCCCAACCACAAAAGTTGTTAAGTTGGTGTGAACGTTATAAAATTATAGGAGGTATTGCTCGAGGAATTGTTTATTTACATGAACATTCTCGACTTAAGGTTATACATCGTGATCTTAAACCAAGTAATATTCTACTAGATGAAAATATGATTCCAAAAATTTCAGATTTTGGCATTGCTAAAATTGTTGACATAACTCAAGACCAAGAAAGCACAGATTTAATTGTTGGAACATGGTAAGTTGAGAATGTTCATCTCTATTTTTCTATTTCTACTTTTACAAAAAATATATTTGAATATATGTTAATTTGTGTAATTTTATTTTATAGTGGTTATATGTCTCCAGAGTATGCAATGTTTGGACAATTTTCTGAAAAGTCAGATGTCTTTAGTTTTGGAGTAATGATTTTAGAGATTACTACAGGGAGAAAGAATATACATTCAAGTGAACCACGTCGTATAGCTGATGGTCTCCTAAGTTATGTGAGTATAATAATTAAGCAATTCTTTTTGTTGGTGCGTGAACCTATTTTTAATATCTAATTTGATATTATTGTAGGTTTGGAAAGAATGGAGGGATCAAACACCATTAAGCATATTGAATTCAAATATTAGGGAAAATTATGCTGAAATTGAAGTTATAAAGTGTATTCAGATTGGTTTATTGTGTGTTCAAGAAAATCCCGATGTTAGACCAACAATGGTAACAATTGTTTCATATCTTGATGGTCATTTTAGCGAATTGCCAACTCCACAAAAGCCTGCATTTTTCTTGCATGGAAGAAGGGATTCAAAATCTATTGGAAGGAAATCAAGTTCTAGGAAATCTATGAATATTTCTACACCATTATCAATCAATGAAATGTCTACAAGTGAATGTTTTCCTCGTTAATGAACTAATTATATTTGTTGTATAAGATTATTTTTGTTCTAGGATAGTAGCAAATTTTCCAATAATATCTTTATTTCATATACAATTTTGTTCATTAACTTTCATAGCACAATAAAAAGTAACTATATGAAGTAAAGAAATTCAAACATTTCAAACAAGAAGTTTTGATTGAAAAGATGGAGAAGGAAACACCAAAACAAAAAAAAAAAAACTTAAGAAAAACAAGAGTAATTCTAGTTTAACTTAAGTTACTTATTAGGGTGGTCACAATAAAAGAAGGGATACACTTGAGAGCAAGATTGTTACAGTTATTCATCATCCAAAATTTAGCAAAGGCCTTCCCAACATTAACCTTGCGAAACTCATGGGAAAAGTTAAAAAATATTGTGCGCATCTAACAATTAATGAGCTTAATCCAAAGGAGGATATGGACGATTATTATGTTATTCACTAAAAAACATTATTTCCTTATGACAATTTGCAATGAAGACTCATTCGTCACAAACTATGATGAATGTTAATTATTAGTAGATAAATGTGACAGATTTTTAACACAAAATTATATCATTTCTAAAAGTTTCGTCACAAAAGGAATTTGACAAACATTTGTGATACCAACAGCATTTTACAGAATGTTGCCTAAACAATAGACAACACTGAAAATGTGTTGCCTAAACATTATCAGAAAAAAAAGTTGCCTAAAATTTGTTTTGAAAAAACGTTATCTATTCTACCAATATAAGACAACAACTAAAAAAAAACATTATTGCCTAAACCTAAGCCCACAACTACATATTCCACACCTGAAAAAATCGTTGTCAATTGTTTAAAGTTACGATAACACTTGTAATACTTTAGGCAACATTTTTTAGTTGTTGTATAAGGTAAAAAAATGGTGTAGTGATAGTGTCACAAATATTGTCACAAAAAGAAGACATTGTTTGAGTGTTCTGATTTCTACTTCAAGTACAAACAAAAAGATTTAATTTTTTTATGGCATCCATTTAAAATAAGTATGTAGTCAGTCTAAACAAGAGATCGTATCATCGTTAAAAATATTATCACAAACCACTTTATTTATCTAAACTAATGATATCTCCCTTGAAATGAGCTCAAAAATAAAATATTTAATTTTTAACTAATTACTTAAAATGATACACTTGTCGCTTAAAACTAAAACTTATTTCATTGTGATCATGTATATATGTTTCTCCATAGTTAACATAATTGCATATAACTTGTTCAAAGTTCTTATTATTCTTTTAACATTAGTTTTTAGAAAACAAATAATGATTTATATAATGAAATTTGTTTGTTTTCCATTTTAAACTTGTTAACTTTGTTAAGTTTAAAAACTTGTTCATGGATAATTTCTTCTATAAATCAAGCCACACAAATAAATCATTAAGTCCAGCTTGCTTTTAAATAGGTTATACATAGACTTAAAAAGAAAAGACTTGTAATATATATTAGGCCAACACTCCTATAGCACCTGATTTGAACCAAAAGACACTTCTGAATTTGAGTAAACATTGTCCCAAGATATGAACAAAAAGTTGTCTTGACCACACAATTTTCTAAAATGGACATTAATTTTGAATTTTTGTAAATCCATAAAAAATCTAATGTAAATCCAATTAATTGAATTGAATTTATAATTCTAGAAATATAAATTTAAATTTCAAATAAATCCAATAAAATAGTTAAAATGATTTGAATGTTATTATTGGATTTTGAATATATAGTCTCATTTTCGTTGAATTTTCTTTTGGAGAATTAAGCTCACAAAATTGAATAAATTTCACTAAACAAAATTATTAAATAATAATTAAATTTAAAGATAAAAAATAATTAATTATTATATTGATTAAATTAAATATTATTTTAAAAAATAAAAAATTATTAATATGTAAATTGTTTCTATTACTAATAAAATTTTATAAAATAGTTTTTAAATTGACATCTAATAATTAAATACTAATTTAAAAAATATTTTATAAATTTTTATTAATAATAAAAATTATTTTAATGTTAATAATTTTTTATTTATAAAATTATAACTAATTTTCAATTACTAGTTAAGTAGTAACAAATAAATCCAATTACTAACTTTAACAAAGCAATACCAAGCAACATACGAATTCAAACACCGATTTGACCAACAAATACGAATCATGACAAAGACTAATCTCTTTACCATCACTCACCATTTTCGAAGCATACGTATATCATTTCTTCTACCCAATTGGAATGCAGAAGAGAGTTTGACAGAGTGTTGTAGAATTGAAGTGTTAAGACTGCAGATAATGCAATGATACTATCAGAAGAAATCAATGTTACATATATAATTAGACATGTAGAAGGGTTACTTATACTATTACACTCACTTCGTATTTCTTTTATATCATCCTATGTCACCGTATTTATCTTTCATTCCTATGAAAAGGATGGGTTTATCCTAATTAACAAGAAAACCCATATAAATTCACATGTCTGCATATCATTTGTGCAAAAGAACAAGTTAGCAAGCTGTAAGGTGTAAGTTTTGGGCCTCCAACGGTTGGCATATTTAACAGAAAAAACACAAGGATTTAATAAAATCTATTAAAAATTGAATTTTAAATCTAATTCAATTTTATAAAATTAATTTATAAAATAGGATTCACACTTATTTATATTAATCTCTAGTTGGATTTTCAACACAACTCCCTCACGTCCCAATTTATATGAGACTATATATTTATAAATGATTCAATAGTTATATGTGACTATATATTTATAGATGATTCAATAGCAATCTAATAAAGAGTGTCTTGATAAATTTAATAAACTCTCATTAAGATAGTCTCTAAATTATTTTAATATTATATTAAAATATGAATATTAAATATAATTCAATTTTAAAAAATCAATTATAAAGTAAAATTTAAACTCAATTATAAATTATGAAATGTAATTATTTCTGTTTGATGTGAGATCTCTTGCGTAATTGTTTGCTATACATCACTTTTAAAATGCTGAGCAAACCAGTGAATGAACCAAACAAGCTCATTTACCACCCAAATTTCCCAATTTAATCCATCCAGATGCGATGTAGTAGCAGCCTCTGAATCTTTCTCCTCACCCTTTTTCCTGCTCTGCCGAACCCATTTTGGCATCAAGAATCCCATCCTCCTTCTGCCAATTCCCTTCAATTTTCTCATCACTCCCAGCACTCAATGCATTCAATTTCTCCCTTCCATTATTTTCTTCAATAACTACATCCTGTATAGTTATTTACAAAGCATAATAATTCATTATTATTCTATAATCTCATCCAAAGAACATTATGCTAGAGACAAATAGCATTCAAACTACGAAATTGGTGGATAATTAATAAATGATACTTACTTTCTTTGTATATTTAATAAAGTGACACTCATTTTCTTATTTTATTTTAAACTATTGTATTAACTAAAAGTTAAATTAAAAATATAAGTTATTTTTATTGACAAAAATTGTTTAATTATTATATATTAAAAATTTAGGGAATAACCTGACTAATGCAATCTAATCCAATTGAAATAGATTGAATAAGGTTTTTTTTTTTTTTGTGATTTGATAAAATCTAACATAACTCTAGGTAACTTAATCTTTTATGGATTAGGTGATATGTTATGTATTTGCGACTAAAGCTCCAATCTTGTTTTATTAGCATATAAACATCTATATTGCATTTCACCATAAAAAAATTATTCTTCAACAAGATAGATAGTTATTCTGTTGTTGTCACTTTTTATTAAAAACGTATGGACATATTTTATTAAAAACATAAAAGTGTGAATTTCATTTATCATAATTTATCATAATCTTAGAAAGACACACCAAATTCTTCTTTAAGAAGACTTACAACCATTAAATTCTATTATATCAATAGATATACTATTTCCTCTAAAAAAATGCATTAGATATTACTAGCATTTCTCCTTTCATAACATTGCCATAAATTCAACATAACTCCCACAAAGCATAAAAACAAAGTCACAAAGTAACTGACTTTGGCCAAGGGTCTTACCATCTCATGCCATGTACTTTCTGCACTACTACTAAGTTTTACCTTTGAAGGTTACATGTAAAAGGACTTTTGGTGTATTAGATAAAGTCCATAACATTATTAAAGAAGCAAAAGGCTAAGAATAAAGCCTAGAACCAAACTCATAAGCCCTTTCTGAGGGGATAGATGGAATGCAGAAGAAGGAGAAGGAGGAGTCTGGCACACATTGTAGCCATACCATGTGTCATTGGGGATGGAGGTGTTGAAGGTAAAAGTAACAGGCTCTGAGTCATAGCCAAAGATTTTCACACTCTCAGGCTTCCAACCTTTCTCTTCCCCTGATCTATAGAGATACACAAAGCAAATGGGAGATGCACATGCACCATCTATCTGAAATGTATCTGAAGAACATTGCTCAAATGTCTTTGACAGTGGATCATCTAGTCTTGGCACATATACCTGGTAAATCATGTTCAAAGTAAACAGAACACATTAAGGTTTCAAGTTGCTGCAGCAGCAGATTAAGCTCCCTTAAGTAGTATATAAAGAAAACCTCCAAGTTAGGTAACAGAGTATCAGATGAACACTCCACACAAATTTTGAAGAAAAAACAAAATAAAATCTTCCAACTCTACAAGTTAGCTAATATAAAAACAAAATTTAAATGCAGAGAAATTTTATGAACTAACTTTAAAACGTTGTAGTTATCACCCACCTAAAGATACAAAAAGTGATTATTTTTTCATAATAGTTACAAATAAACAATTAGTGAGGGATAAAATATCATTAAACTTTCACCAATACTTTTTAAGCTGGCCTATTTTTTTACCAAATTCATGAACCCAGTTACAAGAAAAATATATCTGATATTTTTTCATTTGATATTACAACAACAAAAATTTCACTTTTTATTATAAATGAGCAAGCATCTAGTACTTTGTTAGCCTTTAAAAACAAAAACAAAAAAAATATTTTCAGCTGTAACAAAAAGGATAGAAAAATACTTATTTGCCCAGTTTATTTAGAAAAAAGAAATGAATTATTTTCTGTCACACTACTAGCAAACAATCAAAAAAAACCTGTCACTACTACAAAACAATGAATAAATGACCTTGATTCTGGAGAAAATAAAAAGCAGAAAAACAATATTGAGAGCCAAAGTAACAGTGTGAACTCCTGCAAAATACAGAATATCCATTACCTTGATTCTGGAGAACTTCAATTAGGGGTTTTTCTAGAAACAATATATTCATCAATATTTCCTTCTAAACTATATCTTGAACCCCTTCTTTAAACACACGCAACAATCAATAAATGAAAAAATCTTGAAAATTGAAATTCATTGTAGGGAAAAACCTGGTTTCCTTTAGCATCTCCAAACGCAATACCAATCTTATCAGTTGTGAACAAGGGCGATGAACAACTCGTACTTATAACCAACAAGTAAGAACAGCTTGATTCAGTTTTCATCTATTAAACAAACAAAAAAGTATTACTTAATCCTCTTAGTGTGCATAATCAAACTCCAAAATAAAGTAGAAAAAAGGGTCTTCTTAGAAATTAAAATAAAATTACCTGAATATACCCCGCAGAGAAGGATTCAGCTGCATGAAGTTTCACAGGAACAGCTTGGGACTCTGAAACTGAAAGGCTCAGTGCAGAGGAAAAGCATAACAAAAAAAGAACAAACTTGGTCATTTTTTTTTCTTCAGAAACTGAAAACCCCAAAATTCAAGAATAGAGTTCTGTGAAGTTCTGCACAAAATGGTCAAAGTTGAGTGTCTCGTTGTTTTGCTTTGGAATCTATGTGCACGTTATTTATATGCATCACGGCACCACATAAACGGCAAGAGTAAAAACGTCGTTTAACAAAGGAAGGGTAAATGCGACTTTTTACCCATCGCGTTTTTCCTGTCCATGTCGTTCCATGTTCGATGTTTTTTTTACTGGTATATATATGTTCCGTGCTTTGCACGAGTTTGAATTTTAAAATTGATGCATGGACATAGCACCAAGGTAACTTTAAAAACAACATGGGACCACGAAATTCTGAATTAAAACGAAAATGTGTCAGTTAAGTTTCCCTTCCATTTTCTTATTATTTATTCATGGTATTAATAATAATAATAAATTTCAACAAAAAAATAGTAATAAAAATTAAAAACGTGCAATCTCTTATTCAACCTACTTGTTATAAGTGAGTAGTTATGGCCAAATGTTCTCTTGAAATAACTTTCTTGCTTGTAGTATGTAGAAAGCAATTTCTTATTGCACCTTCATAGTTTCTTTCTATACCTTCATAATTGTGTAAATTCCAAAAATATCTTTCTAAATATTTTAAATTCTACCATTTAAAAATTATTTTCTAAATTCATAAATAATTTCTAAATTGTAGAATTTCGAATATAAAATTGGTATTCAAATTATTTTTTGAATTTAAAAATGACTTTTGAATTCTAAAATTCGGAAGTCAAGTTTATATTTCAAATTGTAGATTTGTTTGGATATTGTGGAATTATTTTTGTATTTCGTTGGGTGTGGAGAGAGTGTTTCATAACGATTCAATACTAAATTTTTCCAGTTTAGAATGTGTAATGTACACGCTTCGGTAAATGAGATTTGGGGTGTGATTTGGATTATAGTTGTTAATGAGATTTGGAAGCATAGAAATAATGTAATCTTTTGAGGGTATAATAGATGTATTGGAAATATTTGTTTTGGTTCAACTAAATGCTTGGTTTTGGATTACAACCAAAAGCACAGTCTATGCTTTTTTCTTTTTCTGAGTAGTGTATTGAAACTTTGGTTTGCAAGGGGATGATTTCATGATATAATTTTTAGATGTATGAGTGTTAGTCTTAAAAGTTAAAAGATTGTGTTTCATATATCAGGGTTTGATTATCCTAAAGAAGTTCACATTTATTCACTTTTTTATTGTTGATAAAAAAAATCAAAATTCTTTTAAAATGTATAAATCATAATACAAAGTTGTTTTCTAAACTGTAATACAATACAAAGTTGATTTCCGAATTTTATAATTAAAAAAAGTCATTTCTGAATCATAAAATAATTGTAGAATTCGAAAAATTAGAGATTCTAGTTGATTTCCGAATTTTATAATTAAAAAAAGTCATTTCTGAATCATAAAATAATTGTAGAATTCGAAAAATTAGAGATTCTAGTTAGCTTTCGAAAGAGTGTTTGTAGCAAATGCTTCACAAATAACATTTTTATCATCTCTTTTCCGTTTTTGTATTTTCTTCCTATGCTTCGAAACACTGTTATCTATATTCATATTCACCCATGGTGCGGTGCAGACATTTCCCAGATCACAGATGTGTTAATAAATATTATATATTCATATTTTTTAACTAAATATTTTGCATCATTATCAGTGTCCAAAAAATAATAATTTCAGAAGTCATTTCATTGAAACAAAGAAGATGATGGAGGATATTCTTAATTTCATTAAAGATAAAGTATGAACAAAGTAATTTAGGAATTACTTAATTAGTGTAATGATAATTTTCTAAAAATTCGTTTTAGATGATATGAATTTTAAATGGAAAATAAATAAAAAAGAATAAAACTTATACAAGTTTTATATTTCGACTTAAAGTAACCTAATAACATCTGAAAAGTAAAATGAGATTTGTATTCTAGTATCGAAATATTACTATTAATAAATAAAAAGAACTGACTTACAATAATGGTTAAATATAAATGAGATTTTTATTCTGTATATATATATATATATATATATATATATATATATATATATATATATATATGTATCTAAATAAGAATAAGTACTGAAAATAAAATTCAAATATCTAGTACTATTCATTGTTATTAAATAAAAAATTAATTACAAATCTGAATTTTAAAACAATCAGATCTATTCAATTTGGTAAACTTAACTAATACCAAATAAATGATAGGACGTGGACATGGTTAAGAAGAAAATCTAACTTAAACAAGCAACAGTTGCTTTACAACTATAGAATAAAAGAGATGCATCTCCATGTTTAAGGATCAGGAGAAAGAAATAACACTCATCACAAATATCATATAATCTTTCTGTTTACAATATCTGATATTAAATTCTTTAATAAAACATTACACAATTTGATAAAGAAATATATATAAAAAGTTTCTAATATATTTAATATATATATAACCCTTTTAAATAAGTTCGTCTAAAATATTTACTAATAATTTTATTTAACTGTGTTAAATTTTAAAATATGTGCAAATATAATTAAAAAAAATTAAAATATGTGTATCATATATAAGAATTTGAAGTTTATGAAGAATATGATAACTGTATTTTTTGGTTAAATAAATAAATAATTTTATTCCTCATTTTTCTAATTAAAATTATTTTACTTCTCTTTAACTTATTTTTACCTTCTTTCTATCTAGAAATTTCAAATAGTTCATTGCTCTCTCTTTACAAGCCCTACAAGTAGGTGTAAAAGCAGGTTTAACTTAGTTAAAGAGAACCCCGTAATTAAGGTTTGGTTTTCTATGACCAATCTAAAGGATCTCTAAATATCATCATTTTATTCTCTTTTTCAGAGTTCGGTTCCTTGAAAAATAAGACATTTTTCAAGTGAAAGAATTTAACATATATCTTTAAGCTATTTTAAGGAAATTAAGTATATTTGAAAGTTAAATGTTTATGATGAAGTTATTGTTGAGAATTGCTTGAATTGTAGAATTAAATAAGAAAGTGGTTAAAGTGTTTAATTTTAAATTTGTTTTATTCAATTGAAAATATGTTGAACTAATAGAATTAAAATTATACTTCATTGTGTAGATTGAATGGTTATAATGATAATGGATGTTTAGAATTTGGATTGTGATTAAGTTAATGATTGGCGGTGTGAAAATTGGTTTTGGAATTGAATTTTCATGTTATAGATGAAATTGATAAAATTAAAATCAATTAAACCAAAATAGATTTTGATTTGGAGTAGAATTAATATGGAAATTATTTCAGTTGGAAAAAAAGTGTTTTTGACTTTTTTAAATCATTTTTTTAGTGTGTTGATATATATGCATATTCTAAATGATGTCCATGCATCGTTATTGATAGTTTAAGCAACCACTTTGAGTAAAGAAAAGATTTCTATCACTTTCTTTTATATGTAAAGAATGTCACTCAAACAACGAATGTGTCTTTTAAGCGGTGATTTATCAAGATAAAGTCATACTAAGTATCAATGCTTCCATCAAATGATATTTTTGTGTAATTAAATCATTAATTTCACTCTAATAAAATGTTTATAATATATGATGCCTAAAGCTTTTTTTAATATTTATATTTTTTTCATTGATATTTGTTGTGTTTAAGTGAAATTATTTGATGAAATGTAATTGATCAAGATGAGTAATATCTGAAAATTGATAATTATCAACAAAGTACTATTAAGTTGATGATATATAATATAGATATTAAGTTAGAAGATTTTGATGAAATGTTAAAATTTTATTGAAAATCTTAAGTCATATATAGATGAAGGTATTAGATGCTAAATGTCAATTGGTGTTTTCTCTTACACTAGCGCAAAAAAGTAAATCAAATGCGGTTATTTTTCATTTGTAAATGCGGTCACAGGACCGCATTTGCTCAGCACGCATTCGTAAATCGTAGATATACAAATGCGGTCATTTGATATAACCACATTTGTATATTAACCTGAATGAGGGGATGCGGAGCTTGGGTTTATGATTTACGAATGCAGCCTTGTATGAGAAGCCTTCGTTGGTGGCAGCGGCAGCAGCAGAGAGCGGTGGCGGCAGCAGTAGTGGCAGCGGCAGCGGTGGCAGCAGCAGCGGTGGCGGCAGGAGATAGCGCTCAAGCTACAGAGGGAAAAAAAACCAAAACGAAAACAAAAGCCAAAACCAATCGGTGCAACAAACTCAAAAACGAAAACGAAGGAGAATATTACGAAATGTGAAAGAGAAGAAGGCCAACGGGAACGAATGCACGAGCGAACAGGAACCAGCAGCGCAACAGCAAAACGAAAACAAAAAGTGGTGAAGAGAAACTGTTTAGCGCGTTCAAAATTTTAGGGTAAAAATTATTTACAAATGCGGTCATTTGGTAAGACCGCATTTGTAAATCACGCGTTTTGATTTACAAATGCGGTCTTACCAAATGACCGCATTTGTAAATCAATATAATTACAAAAATGCCACCGTTTTTTTAACGAATGCGTTTTGGCGCTGGACCGCGTTAAATAATGAGCAGTCTTTTGTTATTTTTGTACTAGTTTTATTTAGTCAAGGATAAAAAGTCATTTGTACTCTATAAATGTGAGGAGCGTCAAGTCATCATTTTGTTTGAGACTTGTCAAATGAAATCAATATTTTGAGATAGACTAGATAAATATGATAAATTTTAGTTTTTAAGTCTAAACTTGTTATAGTGTTTTTGAAAAAGCTTATGGTATATTGATTGAATTTTTCTTTTGCACACTTTAGATCTCGGTTTTTGGATTTTTATTTTTGGATCTTTAATCTTTGATTTTTTGTCTTCGAGTCTTCGGTCTTTGGTAGAAGTATCTACTATTATACTCTGACAATCAAGTTAATTATCAGTCTGAGTGGTGAGTATATAGTAAAATTAGAAATTCATTATCTTTTCCTCTTTGGTGTTCACCTATTTATAGAGATTGTATTGGTCCCTTATATTGTACGAATAACCAGGTTAGGCCCAAGTACCGTTAATAATGATTTGTAGGTTGTTTACTGTGTGGTTCTTATTAACTGCATTATTAAGTTCCTAATCCTGATTAAGAGGCTTTGTCACGTATCTAGCCGAGATGTTAGACCTCGATATCTTAGACACTCAGGTAGTACACTATTAGACATCAGCATCTCGGATACTCAAGTAGTACACTATAAGACATTGGCATCTCGGACACTTGAATAATACACTACAGGACATCGTCATCTTGGACACTTGGATAATACACTACAGGACCTCATTATCTCAGTACTCAATAACATAGTACGGAATCTCGATAGTACATTATGAGACTTCGTCATCTCAATATTTAACAGTACATTATGAGACCTCATCATCTCACTACTTAGCAGTATACTATAAGACCTTGTCATCTTGATATTCGATAATACAAGTGGTCTCCTCCCGTGTAGGAATAATTTATTGTCTCTTTCTTTACCAATCTTATAAGTCATCAATTATGAAATCTTTAATTATTTATCATGATGTTCCTCCTTATAAAATGAATCACAAAAATTCATTTGAAGAACATTATAATGTTATAAAGTTGAGATGATTTAAGAATAATCATAATTAAAAGATATGAAAATTTTTCTTATATATAAATGGATTTATTTGAGTAACAATTAGTTTTCAATGTTAATTTCTATTTTGTTAATTCCCAAATGCTAGTTATAAAATATTAGTTTCTATATGCTATTTTTTAATAACAAATTTTTATAAACATTAACAAAATATTGTTAAGACAAAAGTTTACAACTAAAATCATTTCATATTTTGACGTCAAATTGTCTTATTCAACTTACAAATGGTTACAAATGGTTAAAGTGTAACTAATGTCAACAATTTGCTTCCAGATTAAATTTGTTCTATACTTTACATTAGATGTGAGAGAATGGACTATTATATATATCAGAAACTAAAGAAGAAATAATTTTTAAAAAAAAAACTGACACATGTTGGCCTCCAATATTTTCTTTGATGGAAGGGGCAAAATCCTCAACTATATCCTATTAAATTTTATAAGATCATTTAATCATTAAAATATAATTTTAAAAACTAATTTAACATTAAATTAATAACTATTTTGTTATTAAATTACAATGTTTAATTAAGAACTAATTTGCATTTTTACGTATTAAAGGACATAATCAGATTTTTTTTTTTTTTCTGAATAGAGTCTGTCAAGTTCAATAAATAACATTTACCCATTTTACTTTACAAAAAAAAAAAATTGTGTAGATTCTAACAACCAAAATCTCATTCTTAAAACTTAACAAGTCTTAAACTTAAAGAACACTTACAAGAATGTTTATAACTTATAAAATAAATACACATAATCATTTTACAAAGTAAAGACTTGTGTGTCTGAGATATGAAATCAATTTTTATCAGTTAAATAAAGTTTTCAGGTAAATGTATAACATTACTAATTTCTTGTATAAATTCTTACACTCAAACACTGTTACCATCGCCTCAGAAAAACAACCCATTTCTGAAGGGAAAGCCATTTCTCAGGATATAGGTGGCGTGGAGGAATATCATCACACCAATGAGAGCCATACCAGGTAGCATCAGGGAGGGAGAAGTGTAAATTGTAAGTGAGAAACCATGTGTTGTTGCAATAGATTTTCACTGTTTCAGGTTTCCAATCATCCACTGCACCAGATCTATATAGGTACACATAACAAATATGAGATACACATGCCCCATTTATCTCAAATACATCAAAAGAACATTGCTCGAATGTCCTTGAAACTGGACCGTCTAATCTTGTTTTGTTTACCTGCTAAATAACAATAATAATCATAAAAGGTTTCAAGTTCATTGCTCCAGATTAAGCTTCCTTAATACAGAAAAATTGATGGTATGTGTAATTTATAAAAGGTCAAGTTGAGGGTTTTTGAGAGGAAAGTTGTAAATGTGCACCCATTTAAGTTGGAGGAGGAAAGAGGAAGGCTCAAAGTAGCTAGTACTACGTTGAGTAGCAAGGTTTTTGGTAACCATGACATGATATACATATATGAACATGACATGCTATATATACATAGATGCAATTTATATACTTTTGAGTTATGAGAGAAGTTATACAGTAAAGATGACAATGTAGAATTAACTATCTTGTTTTTATCTGTTTCCTATAAGAATTATGAGTTAATTTTATTAATCACTCTTGAACCCTTTAAACATGAGGTGGAAGAAAGAGAGGAACAAAATTTAAAATTCATTGAATGAAAAATGTGAAGCAAAACCTTGTTGCCATAAGCATCTCCAAAAGCAATTCCGATCTTCTCCCATGTGAACTTGGGTGAGGAACAACTTGTAGATATATTTACAAGGTAAGAACAGTTCGCTGGGGTCTTCGTCTTGAGCACAAAAAATAATCATGAACAAAAAAGAAAATAGAAAAAAAAAAAGTTTTCTTAAAAGATCACATACTTAAGTACCTGAATATAGCCAAAAGAGAAGGAATCAGCAAGACCTTGAAGAGAATCAGATTTGGAGTCTGTTACTGAAAGGGTTAGAGCAGAGGCAAAGGAGAACAAAAGAAGAACCTGCTTCATCATTCAGCTTTCACCACAAAAGTCAATAGAAGTCGTGCTTTAGAAAACTACTATTTTATATGCCACTATGTACTCCAATAAGTGACCACCGACATACATGTTCTAAGAACAATTATATATAAGATTTCTTACAAATTAACTCTTGCATAAATTAATTTAATTTATAAAAAATTAATTTTTATTTCTTTTCTTTTGAAAATAACTTAAAAGTTGTATCCAAATAACTTTTTTTATTGTATTTTTAGTATTCAGTATCATAACTTGTCCTTCTTGGTTATTTTAATTGAATTGCAAGTAGGTGATAAATGTACAATTTTAATTTTATGAGTTATATTTGGTCCCTCTAAAATTATAATTATGCAATTTTAGAAATAAAATATGCTCGTATGTAATATTGAGAGACAAGATATTTAAAGAGCTAAATTCTGCAATAAAATCAAATTGACATAATTATAGTTAAAAGACTAACATTACATTAGGATAAAATTATTAAATAAAAATTAATTTTTAAAAAAAATGAATTAATCATTATATTGATTAAATTAAATACTATTTTAAATATCAATATATATAAAATAGTTTTTATTATTAATAAAATTTATAAATTAGTTTTTAAATTGATATCGTTGTTTTAGTTATTAATAATTTTAAATTCTAAAATTGGTAGCCAAAAACTTTATATCTAACTAGATATCAATTTAGAAACTAGCTTATAAATTTAATTAATAATAAAAACTATTTTTCTTACTACTAGTTTTTTTAAGTCACTGAAATGATATCTAATTTAGTCATTATGACTATTTTTTTTCTCTCTAAACTTAATTTCTATTTAATTATTTTTCTTACAGTGTTATATAATTGAAATGCTTGAAGAATAAAAAAAAACAATTTATCTTATATAATTGATAATATAGTAAAACAATATCCAATAGAAATCTCAAAACAAACCAGTACACGTAACACTATACTAAGATTTATTGGATTTGTTGCTAAAATATCGGTATTAAACACGAAACTTCCAGCGGATGGCCAGGAGCCCAAACAAAGAAAAGAATCGGTTATATTTTTCATATGATCTCATCTCCTCTTATGAATAGACTAATTCTCTTTCTAAGATTCCTATTAGATATATAATAATCTAATTTGAATATATAATTCTAGAAAACATGAAGTCATGATCAATACAACAGAAGGAATAAAAAATGATATTGAAAAAGTTACAAAGAATATTTGGCACCTCAAACTACGACATCCCTCTAATAAAATCTTACAACATATCAGTAACAAGCAACATAATTACATTTACTCATAACAATACTTGTGTTAAGCATATTTTTTATATAATTCAAGTATATATGTGGGGCCCTTTTGGAATTGCTTATGTGCATGGGCATAAGTTTTTTCTTACCATAGTAGATTTACTTGAATTTTCCTAATGAAAACAAAATCTAAAACTAGAGATGTTTTAAGTAGGTTTATTGTTCTTATACATAATCAATTTAATGTTACTATAAAAACCATACAAACTGATAATGGAAGTGAATTTGTAAGGGTTACTCTTTATGACAGTCTAGGTATTATACATCAAACAAGATGTGTAGAAATTCATCAACAAAACTTTGTTGTTGAAAGCAAACATTAATATATTTTGAATGTTACACGAAGCTTATTGTTTCAATCTAAACTTCCTGTTATTTTCTGGTCATATATGTTGTG
The DNA here is from genome assembly GCA_013389735.1 of Phaseolus lunatus. Lineage (NCBI taxonomy): Eukaryota > Viridiplantae > Streptophyta > Magnoliopsida > Fabales > Fabaceae > Phaseolus > Phaseolus lunatus. Next base: position 44,220,627 of record CM023860.1, read on the forward strand.
ATTCATGCTACACATTTAATAATCAAAACTCCTTCTAATGTTTTAGAGAAAAGTACACCTTATGAACTTGTTTATAAAGAGCAACTCGGTCTTAAAAATTTGAGAGTTTTTGGTTCTTTATGTTTTGCTTATAGTTTACAAAGGGATATGTCTAAACTTGATTCAAGAGCAAGAAAGTGTGTGTTTCTTGGTTATAAAACTAGAATGAAAGGATATGGTGTGCTTGATATTCATAATAGAGAAATCTTTGTTTCAAGGAATGTGAATTTTTATAAGCATATTTTTCCATGTTTTAAAGATTATAAATGCAATAATAATGAAAATAATATGCAATTAGACAATTTTGATTATATTTTTGAACCAATTGATAATAATAAATGTGATCATAATGATCAAGATGATCAACTCGAAAAGAGTGCTCTAGAGGATATTGAAAACTTGAGAAGGTCTCTTAGACAAGAGCTCCTAGTTATCTAAATAATTATCATTATCAATTGTCAAATCATATTAATATTGAATGTTTGAGAAATTTTGATAAAATTATTTATCATATATCTACATATACTATGGCAATCTCACGTTTAAATATCTTAACTATGTTTTAGCAATACCATCTAATGAGGAACCTCAAAATTATAATAAAGCCATTAAAAAAACAGAGTGGTGAAAGGCTATGAGAAAATAAATAGAAGGATTAAAAGAGAATGAAATATGGAATCTAACTAAGCTTCCTCACGGTAAGAAACCCATTAGATGTAAATGGGTTTATAAAATCAAATACAATGCCAAAGGTGATATATAATGATATAAAGACAAGATCATTGTGAAAGGGTATACTCACTTAGAATGAGTAGATTATTTAGATACATTTTCTCCTATTGCCAAATTAACCACTATAAGGATGTTCTTAAACATTGCAGCTACTCGAAACTGGTATTTAAAGCCGTTGGATGTTAACAATGTGTTTCTATATGAGGAGTTAATAAGTGAGGAAGTTTACATGTTATCTCCACCTACAATCAAAATCAAAATTAGACAAGTTTGCAAGTTAATAAAATCTTTATACGGTTTGAAACAAGCTAGTAGGCAGTGGTTTGTCAAACTATCTTATTCTCTTAATAACATTGGTTTTTCTTAATCTTTTTATGATCATTCGCTATTCATAAGAGAAATTGAAAAAAAATTATTGTATCATTGGTATACATAGATGATATTATCCTTGCAGAAAAATTTGTATCAAATATTAAACAAGTTACTCACTATCTTGACAAGGCTTTTAGAGTAAATGATTTGGGAGATTTGAAGTTTTTACTTGGACTCGAGCTCGCTAGATCAAGTAATGTCATTCATGTTTTCTTCGAGAAAATACGCTCTTGATGTCATTCAGTGATATTAGTCTCCTAAATGCTAAGCCATGTTCCACACCTATCACCTATGATAAAGGACAAAAAAAAAATGTTCAAATAAGGTACTCCTATGAAAGATATCACTTCCTATCAAAACTCATTGGAAGACTAATATATCTTACCAACACCAAATTAGATATAATCTAAAGTGTTCAATTTTTAGGTCAATTTCTACATGCACTTATTGTGGAACATGCTCATCGGGTATTATGATATATTAAGGGGACTCATGGACAAGGTTTATTTTTTCTTTCCAATTCTAACTTGCAACTTAAAGGATTATGTGATTCAGATTGGGCCACTTGGTCGTAGACTATACGATCAATAACTAGATTTTGTATATTTTTTTGTTCCTCCTTGATCTACTGGTAATCAAAAGAAGCAATCTAATGTTTCTAGATATCGTACTCTTACTACTCTAAATTATTAACTTCAATGGTTAAAATGTTTTATCGATGAATTCTAAGTTAAAGTTCAAACATCAGATAACTAATATGCAATATAAAAATAGATTGTGATATTGTTCGTGAAAAGCTTGAATCAAAACTCTTCCAACGATTATCTATTCATTAAGTTGTTGATGTACTTAAGACACCTATTGAACATGGTGATTTTACTCCTGCAATTTCTAAGCTTGGGTTGAAGCATATCTACCAGAGGGGATATTAAGTTCCGTTACGTTATCCTTTCTTAGTACTCATTGTTTTCGTTTTATCATAACATCTATATATTGTTGTGCAAGTAATTAATTTTTGTAATTTAATTTTTTAAATAATCATTTAATATTATTTTACTTATAAGATAGGCTAGAAATAATAAAATACTTACATTAAGGAATAGTAATTGTATTTAAAAATATTATATATTTGGTAGGTTACAAACACAATCTGTGGCACGGTACACAAAACCACTCTTCATCACTTCAATTTGGTTTTCCCTATCTGTTCTCACGTTGTTTCTGTGATTCTCTGTCTAGATTCTTCCTTTCTTAACGTGCTATGTTCTCGCGTCTTCGTCAACCTTCGCGTTTTACCATACTCATTCATTAATTTCCACGATTTGACTAACCACGGACCCAGAATTTTGAATAGCTCTAAAACTTCAAATTTCTCGTTTTTGTGGTTTGTATTTGGCGTTTTCAAGATCATGGGGTGGTACAGAAAGGGAAAGCTCATTACTGATCATTTTCGCAACTTGGCTTCAAGGGTTACGCCTCAAACTCCAATTTTTCAGCGTAGTTCGAGAATTTGCCAATCTGGGTATTTGGATTCAGGTTCAAAAGGAGCTAGCTTTAACGGGTTATCTTCGTTTTGTTCAATTTCTCAGAGACAAGGCACTCGAGGCGTTGTTGGAGTTAATAAGAACCTTCACAGTCCGTTTCTTTTTGGGGCTAAGAGATTTTACTACGTGGATCCTTACAATGTACAGCATTTCAGGCCAAGAGGGCCTAGGCGTTGGTTTCAAAATCCTAGGCATGTTTTCTTTGTTGTCATGGTTGGTTCTGGAGTTTTAATCACTGTTTATTTTGGGAACATAGAAACAGTTCCGTACACCAAGCGAACCCATTTGATTCTGTTGTCGAAAGCCATGGAGAGGAAGCTTGGGGAGAGCCAATTTGAACAGATGAAGGCTGGTTTTAAGGGCAAGATATTGCCTCCTATACATCCTGATAGTGTGAGGGTGACAATGATTGCCAAGGATATAATTGATGCATTGCAGAGAGGGTTGAGGAAGGAGCAGGTGTGGAGTGATTTGGGGTATGCATCAGAGCATTCTACGCTGAGTGAAGGATATGGAAGGGAGACATTGAATGCATTGGCTACTGGGAGTGATGAGAAAAGTGAAGGGAATTGGCACAAGGAGGATGAGATTCTTGATGACAAATGGGTTCAGCAGAGCCGGAAAAGGGGGCAGGAGAAAGGTTCAGAGGCTGCTACATCACATTTAGATGGATTAAATTGGGAAATTTTGGTGGTAAATGAGCCTGTTGTTAATGCTTTCTGCCTACCTGGTGGGAAGATAGTAGTGTTCACTGGTTTGCTTGAGCATTTTAAAAGTGATGCAGAGATAGCAACAATTATTGGACATGAGGTATTATACTTGTGCTTGGATTAAGTTTCCTCAGTTTAATATGCCTACCGTAGGAGACCTAAAGCTTACACATTACAACTTGCTAACTTGTTATTTCTGCACAAATGTTATGCTGAGATGTGAGTTTTATATGGGTTTTCTTGTTAATTAGGTTGGGCATGCTATTGCAAGGCACAGTGCAGAGGGGATCACAAAGAACCTGTGGTTTGCTATTCTACAGTTGATACTTTATCAATTTGTCACACCTGATATAGTGCACACAATGTCATCCCTTTTCTTGCACCTACCTTTCTCCAGGCGGTATGCTTTGTTCACTATCTCTCTTCCTAACCAATTGATTTCCTGTATGATCTTTAATAATATTAGATTCATTTAGTAGAAATTCATTGAAAGATAATACTTGTCATGACTTGTCGAAATGCTGTGAGTTTGTAGAGCAATGATGTTGCTTTGTTGGATTTCTTAATAAATTACTTTGCTAGATCAATCAGAACAAGTAGCTTATCACAATGTTCGTTCAATTTGACTGTTGAACCTTAAGTACTTATATTTTTCTTACATGTGAAACATTGTATGAGCTTGATATCAATTAATTTTCTTTGATTAGTTAGAGATTTTTTTAAATTACAAAAGAAGAGGTTAAAAACAGAAACCAATTCGTGTCTACTTATGAAGTGGAATCTATATGCAAATTGCATGCTTACTATCTGTTTTAGTGTGGCCTGAATATGTTGTGTTCAGATGTATGGTTTTTTGTACCATGGTAGGATGAATCCAGTTGATGGATACATGTTGAATGATAGAGTTGATATTGGTTACAGTTGCACTTGTATAGTCAATAGTTATCCTTTTAGCTTCTTAATCACAATAGAATATAAGAATATATGATTGATTTCTTGAACAACCTACAAGAGATTGTTGGAAGTATCTGTAAAATCCAGTGGATTGGGATGATTCCATCTAGTTTGGACTCTGGACACTAGTTGAGGAAAAAAAAAAGCAGAGCATTCGCTACTCTATATTTTATGAAGGCATTAGAAAGCAAACCTATATGGTATGTCCAATGCTTAGCAGTTAACATCTACATGAGTTAATGCATGAATGGCTTTAGTAAAGGAGCGAGTGATAAGTAGATGAATGCTCAATATAGGTGTCACGAAATTTAGTAAAATAACACTTCAATGCATTAATTCTCTGGTAATGTTTATAGGATCCGCGGACACAGTACATCTGTGGATGCAAACACAGCATTAGTGTCCTAGCGATAATTCTCTTGGACATAATTTATTTAGAGGAGGGGAATGCTTTATATCTTCTCGGAACTATATGTTCTCTGTAGAATATTGTCCGATGACAATTGTATTTTGATGAGTTTAAACCTATTTTGAATTTGCATGATATTTGATGAACATGATCCACATGATAATCAATTAATCTTTTTAATGGTATGTTTAATCATTGAGTGTTCTCTGGGTTACAAATTTTCTAAAACAACCCAATTTATTCACAGGATGGAAATAGAAGCTGATTACATTGGGCTGTTGTTAATTGCATCAGCTGGCTATGATCCCCGGGTGGCACCTAAAGTGTATGAGAAGTTGGGAAAGATTACTGGTGAGTCTACCCTTAGGGATTATCTCTCTACTCATCCTTCCGGCAGAAAAAGAGCAGAATTGTTGGCCCAAGCTAAGATAATGGAAGAAGCATTTTCTATATATAGAGACGCAAGAGCAGGACGTGGGGTTGAAGGTTTTCTTTAGGACTGCACAATCACCCCTTTACCTAATTCAAACTTCAATGGAAGTTTTTGTTCAATATAAACTTCAATGGGAGGATTCAGTTCAGCGTAAACTTGTACATAGTGCAATTAACTTCTCTGTTTGATTGTGTGAGAATACCCTATTACATTTTTTTTACAAATAAAAAATACAGAAGAACCTTTTGCTATGATGTGCAGAGTATATATGATTCAATTCGAAACAATCTAATTCAATTGAACATTATGTATTATAGTTGAATGATTCCTTGGTAACCCATCAGCTTAAAACAATGGGAAGTTCCTAAAAAGTTCTGCAATGGTAGAATTATTAACCATGGTTTAAAAGAACAAAACCATTCCTGAGCCTAAAATCCTCAGGATCAAGGCGTTTGTGAAATTTAATGTGGCACCAATTATAGCCGTACCATGTATGAGTGGGGTGGTCAGAAAATTTGAAAGCTATGGTAAATGGTGTTGTGTACTTCATTCCTTGGATTTTCACGATCTCAGGCCTCCAATCTTCCTTTTCACCATATCTACGTACAGACACAAAACAAATCCGAGAAAGGCATGCACCAGTTATCTGAAATATATCTATAAAACCCTGCTCCAATGAACTCCTCAAAATTCGCAGCTTTGATACTGATACCTGATAAAAAAAATTTATAACAAGAATTAAAAGGAAGAATTTTTGTAACTAAAAGAGTTCAAGAGTGCATCTTGAACCCCTTAAACATGCATGACAAGGAAATCTTGAATTCATTTGAAGGAAAAACCTTGTTGCCCTTATGATCCCCAAACTCTACACCGAGATTCTCCCCTGTGAGGTTGGGTAAAGAGTTTGCATATATAATGACCCAGTAGGAACAGTTCGATGTGACCTTCGTCTATTGGACATAAAAACTCAAATCAAGAGTTGAAGTTCATGAGCATATAAAGAAAAAGAAAAAAGAAAAAGGGTTATCTCAAAACTAGTACCTCGATATAGCCACAAGAAAAGTATCCATTTTCTTGAAATTCCCGAGAATCACATTGAAACTGTGAGACTGAAAGTCTCAGTGCAGACGCAAGAAAGAACAGGAGAAGAACAAGCCTTGTCATTTTCTTTTTCTGAACTTGTAACTCCAATTTTTCGATGCTTCTTTTTTCAAATCATGCTTGTGACTTTTATACAGGCATCTACTCGTTTATGGGTCTGACACAATATTGCATAATTGTATTAAAAATTAACAAATTATTATCTTTGAACAACACGATATGCATGTTAAAAAATAGTTAATTATATAAACTCTCTTATACATTTTATTCATTCAAATGCACTTAACATATTTTGAGTTCTCTACCTTCAAGATCATGTATTTCAATAGGGAACTTCATTCAAGAGATATATTTCAGATAAGTTTTCAAATTCTCTTCGCCTTTTGCTTTCTGCACCCCATGATTACTATATGCACCTTTGTGTTAACAACAAGAAAACTAAAAGGTATAATTATCTTTTTGTCTCTACATTTAAGGTCAATGTTCAATTTAATATAGTGGTTTTTAAAGAAATCAATTTGGTCCTAATATTTTTTTTAAAAATTAAATTTAGTCTCTTCCATTAAGTTTTCGCCAATTAACGATTGATGATGTGACGCACACAGTGACATTGGTTTGTACATGTGTATGTAGCGCACACAATGACGTTGGTTTGCATATGTGTACTGAACGAAATTTTAGGATTTGGAAATTGGGAAAAGAAGATTGAGGGAGAGGGAGACAGAGACGACAAATGTGGTGGTGGAGCCTAGAGAAGGGTGGCGACTAGGAAGTGCTCCCAAAACGTGGTTTTGTTGACATTAAAGGTCTTACAAAGTAATAACCACAACCTGTAATAATATTTTATGGCTACAAATGTTTGTTTAGTTGCAAATGCTCACTCCAACCCTACCCACTAGAGAAGTGTATTTTGTGAGGTGCTGCAAACATTTGAGTGATGAACAATAGCCAATAACTAATGTATTTATAGACAAAGTAGAAGACAACATTGATGCCTCCCTTGTGAAATGCAGAAAACCCCCATCTAGTAGTATTATTGAGGAAAAGTCAAACGGTCATTGCAAGGTATATGAACAAAAACTATTTAACATTTTATGTGAAATTCATACTATATGAACAAAAATAATTGAACGAGTTAAACAAAATTTAGATTGAAATATAATATACCAATGCAACTTTATTGAAAAGGTACCTACAAGCCAATTATTATAAATAGTATTTACAGACCATCCCATCAACTACCCCTAGTTGAATAAAACTCAACTTTAACTTCAATTAGTTACCAATAAGCCACATATATTGTATAATCAAAACCATGTTTCTAACCATGTCTTAAAGCAAAAGAGAAAAAAATAAAAACCGAAGTTTTTTTCTCACTAAAAGGGTTTCATTATGTACAATATCAATAAACCAAGATAGCATTCAGAAATTCCCAACACTTTTTATTTTCTGGGGGCGCTTCCTAGTCGTCGTCCCTCCCTTAGCTTCGCCACCACAGTCGTCACCTCCTCCGTCTCCCTCTCTCTCAATCTTTTTTTCCCAATTTCCAAATCCTAAAATTTCATTCAGTCCATGTGTGTAAGCCAATGTCACTTTGTACGCCATGTCATTAACGGTTAACGTCGTTAGTGGAAACCTAACAGAAAAGACCAAATTAAACCTTTTTAAAAAACCTTTAAACCCAATTGATTTTTTTAAAAACCACTAACTTTGGAAAAACTTACTTATAGGGACCTATAAGTAAGATGTTTCAAATCGTTTCAAGGTAATTAATTAGTTAGAAACAAATGTTTTTGGGAATCATTTTGAATATTCAAATTACTGTGTTGGTGTAAAGGGAAGTTAATAACCACATTACAAGGTAACTTCCAATAATCCTATGGGAATGCAACATTCTTACCCATCATAAGATCAAATGAAATATAAGAATGTCAATTTCGTGGGAATCAGTTTATCCAAGAATATTTTTCAAAGCTAGTCCCAAATGCAATCTTAAGGTTTAAGATCCCACCCTTAATCATTGTACATGATAATTTCTCCACTGGCCTATGTCAAATTTGCCACTACCATCCCAATCCTGTCTGAGAATAGTAATCAGTGTCTTGAGGAGAACAATAAGAAAAAAAATATTCTATAAGATTTTGAGAACCAATGAATGGTGAACCATTTAATGTTGTGAAAACTTATGATGATCTTAATTCTATATGAAGAAATCTAAATCTCAAGAAGGTCAAGATTGCAAAACTGCAAAAGTGATCTTTAACCTCCACTATAATAAGTGAGGCACAACTTTTATAAAGAAGACAGATCAGATTAGAAACTCAAATTTTGGTCAGGAACTCTAAGAATTTAGATTTAGGCCTAAATTAACTCCACAAAACTAACTTATGAGGAGAGAGTCGTCCCCCCACTTATACACACTGCTTTGCCTTTATCTTTAATCAATATGAGACAGGGTTTTTCTAATACACTCCCGCCCATCCAACACCATCTTAAAATTTGGATTTAAATGAACTCAATCTTATAAAGCATGCTTGAAAGGTAAGGGTTGCCCCCTTTTCGTTTGGACACATTACGTTGGCGTTATTTCTAATCAATGTGGGACTTGAGTTCCCAATAAGAATGATAGTGAGTCACTTAGAACAACATACCTGCACCATTTCACTAATAAATTTCAAATCACCGGGTCCGATAAGGGAGCCTGCAAGAAGATAGCCAACAATAACCTACATGTTTTAAGAAAAGTACATAAATCCAACATTTTACAAAGATTTCCATCAAATAAATCACTTAATATCAGTAAAATATAATTAAAATATGAAAATCATCTACTGCATAAAGGACATCAAATGTCACAATGAGAAATAGTAACAATCACATACCAGTTGCCCCAAACAACTTGTCATTTTCACAAGGATGATTCATTTGTCATTTTCACAGTTATACCTTCCTATGTATGAACACAACTTCACTCTTAACACTAATACATCATTAAAACAACACATTTCATAATCCAGACTTAAAGCAACTTCTTAACACAATCAAGCTGATAAAGAATTTCCTGCGTAGTAATTACAAGGATAAAAGTCATAACAGATGTCTACCTCAAATCCACTTGAAGCACAAGATATTTGGATTTATTGTTTGACATGACAAAGACATTCTCCTGTCATGCAATAGAAAAAACAAGGAAGCAGGTTGAACCATGAATAAAGGTAGTTTAACATCACATTGAAGAACAACCCAGAGGAGTCAAATCTTTTAGCACACCTTTTTATCAATCAAAGTTATCACATCATCGGAATCTTCATTTTCCAGTGAGAACACATCATGAAACTGAAATGCTCTAGTGACACTAAGGTTATGTTTGGATTGAGGAGAGGATTTGAGGGAGTGGATTTGGAGTGATTTGAGAAAAAAGTGTAAAGACTGTAAGGTTGTTTGGATTAAGGTATATTATAATGGATTTATGATGAAAATTTATTGAAGTTTGTGAGTGATATGATGATTGTAAAAGGTTTTTTTATTTTTTTAAAATATATAAAATATAAATTTACAAATTTACCCTTTTTTTAAAAAATTTAAATAATAAAGTATGAGATATTTTTATGTAAATTTTAGTTAATTGAAATTTTATAAATACATATAAAAATATTTTCATAAAATCAAATCAAAATTAAATTTACTTTTATTATTTTTAATATTAATATTTAATAAATTGATTTTAATTATTATTAAATATGTAATTTATTTTTATTTTTATTATTCTTGTTTATAATTTATTATTATTATTTAAAAAAATTGTTTTAGTTACTAGTATTATTTATAATTTCATTACTATTTTATATATTATTCCTATTTTAAATTTTAAATATATTACTATTATTTCATAGTTTTCACATTTATATTACTAATTTATTTTCTTTTACTATTATTAAATAAATACATTTATATTATTGTTATTATATAAATTTATTTATCTTTAAAAGTTTGTTATATTTTAAAAGTTAAAAAATGAATTCATTGATAAACCATGAAAATACTGACTTGCACTTATTTAGGCTTTTTGTTAAGGATAAAAATGAAAAATCACCATGTTTACGTGTCTTTCTTTGATGGTCTTAGCATATATGAGTGGAAACTATTTTACAAATCTGTGTCTTTCCAGGCCCGCAAATCAGCTTAAATCGTCGGTAACAGTAAAAACCCAGAAACAAACATAAACATAAACATAAACATAGCATAAGAGAAATGATCATTTCAAAAAAGAGTCATTGTGTATGTAAATGAAGTTACATGATTACATATAATAATTCATTATAATATGCAACTGAGACACTACATTGGACAGTATAGGACAATACTTTCTCCCTCATGTGTATCATTTCTCTTTGCTTTCTCATGAGTAATTTTAGCTACAGTCTCCAATACAGCCTGCGAAAGAAGCCACTGCTATTGAAACTGCTTTTGTCAGATTTTATTAAAGATAAAAAAAAATTGAGAATAGCAGAAACCTACTAACATAACTCAATAAGCTTCAGATCTACAAATTGACTTGTGACAGCTGAATCTAGTATGTCATTTCACAAGCAAATTCTGAAAATATATGTAATTAAGAACACGAGAGCAACATTTAGACCATATTTAATTAAGAACAGATCATTCATGATAACATCCATATTGAAACCACAAAAAGACCGTTAAATTGTAGCAATTATGACAAGAGTGTAGATAGTAAGTATAAGGGTGCAGACAATAATTACTGGGGTACAGGTAGCAAAAGCCTTCTCATACCACCCAACACATAGGTAGCCCAACAAAATAGGAAGATGGGCCCATTTAAAACAAGCCTAGTGTCTTTTAGCTGAAAAAAAAAAAACAAAAGTTGGGTACTCAGTTCTTTCTTCCTACTAAGGAATGAAACGAAACGGAGAATCAGAATCCGAGTTCTTCAAACTCGAACCCTAACATTACAAAAAACCAATGTTTCGATTTTTCTCTTCCATTCGCCATGGTCGTGGATCTTCCCTCGTATCTCTCCTTGCACCGAAACCTGCGTTTCCTGTCAATGCCGCAATGCGACCTCGCCGTTTACCTCAAAACGACGGTACTATTCGAATCTCTCTGCTCTCACTTTCGTAGGTTTGAAATAGAGAAACGAATCGACTCATATTTTGTCTCGGTGCTCGAAACGGAGGAAATGGAAAGTCGTAGGGATTCTTATGTTTGTAATTTTGACGGCGCCGTTTCGATGTGTGGATGGGTAGGGATTAGAGACCGTGTTTACTGTTTTCAAACGGAAAAGAAGATTATGGCAAATGGAATGTTCAATTTTCGTCATTTTTATTATTTTTATATGGAGGAGTGAAAATATAAGTTACCGTTGTTGTGGGAAAATGACTGTATCCTTCTTTTCAAAGATTTTGATGGGGGCTTCAAGCTATTAGAGATGATGATGATCTTGCGTTCTTCATGTGGAATAACTTCAGACAATCTATCTTTTTCACAGCATGGTGATTTTTGGATGCCTATATTTAAAGGGGTTTCTCTTTAGTTAATTTTAGTTCTGATTTTCTTTTATTTGGTTAGAAATATTGGTGCAGTAGTGACTGGTTACTTTGTTTATTTAGATCTTCTTGACATGTAGCGTTTGGGGCTTAAAATCGAATTCTTATTCTTAAATGGTTGAAAATAACTCTTATCATTTAATTTTGCATGTAGAGGTTTAATTTTTTTCCAGCTCATCCCCCAACCGTATTTTTAAGGAATTTTCTCTTGTAACTGCAGGACATGTTAGAGGATTTTCAAGTTCAAATTTTGATTGGAGGAGGATTCAAACTAGCCAGAATGTGAATGCAGAGGAGAATGCTCCTCCAGATTCTATGCAGAATTTAGAAAACAGACAATCCAGAATCTGGAATAATCTGGGCCAGAATGTGAATGCAAATGCCAACACTCATCCAAATTTTATGCAGAATACAGAGAACATAGATCCCAGAATGTGGACTAATGTGGGCCAGAACGTGAAAGCAAATGGAGGTCCTCCTGTGTATTTTGTGCAAGATATAGAGAGCGTAAACTTCGAAAGCAAGAATGAAGCTGGGACTGGCTTGAATTCTAGGCCTATGGACTATGTAAGAGGAATTATAGGTGAAGATAATTTTATTAAAGGTGCTCCTTCAAATTTTCAGTATGAGCACGATGCCGATCATGTTCATATAAAGATGTTACGGAATAATACCTTTGTGACTGTAACAGATTCTAAAGGAAATGTAAAACTCAGTGGCTCTGCTGGTTCATTGAAAGACTTGAAATCAGGGCAAAAGCTTTCTAGGTATGCCGCTGAAGCAACTGCGGAAGTTGTGGGCCGGAGGTCTAGGGGTTTGGGATTGAAATCTGTTGTCATGAAAGTGAATGGATTTACTCATTTCAGGAGAAAAAGGCAAGCGATACTGAGCTGGAAGGAGGGCTTTACTGCTGATTCTCGAGGGGGTAGAAATCCAATTGTATTCATTGAAGATACCACAAGAAAACCCCATAATGGCTGCAGACTACCGAAGAAACGACGTATTTAGGTGTTTGTTATTGAGGTGGTTGGAGAAAGCATTATTTTACTTCGATTTAGACAATCTTGGTGGTGTTTCGGGCACATGATGATACTTTTCTTTAGCACATTTCATAATGATTCTAGTCGTTACTTGTAACTTTGCTTCCTCTTGTTTACAGCTTGTACAATTTTGAAGATTCAGTAACCAGAACTTTCTGTAATAGTATTTACTAAATGGGGCTCGTACTTGTTGATCTTGTGTCACTGTTGACCACCCTTTTATAAATTGAATAAATATTAAAGTCAGACATTATTAGTATTCTGGCATTTTAAAAATGTTTTTTTCTATCTAAGGAATCATGGATCTCTAGCATGGTTGGAGATTTGTATTTCACGCTATTGATTTGACAGTTTGAAGAGCTATAAATTGGGGATCATGATTCTTCTTGGATCTGCAGTCTTGTAGAAGGCGAGATGTACAGAGGCACGCATTCCCCTTAAACCTTTAAACTTTAATTGTTGTCTGTTGATAAAAGAATTGACTGATTTATCAACGGTACTTTACATGTTAACTAAAAATTTAGATTCTCAATTAGTTGAATGTGAGTTAATTAGTTTCATTGTTAGATTCTCTTATAAGCTCATTGTAAAAGTTTTCTAGGTATGATACTCTATGAATAAATGTGGTCCTTAGATCTCAAGGAGTATATGTCTTGGATAAATACAATATCTTTTAAGACTGTATTATAGGTCTAAAACAACGTATGACCACCTCAGAAATTACTTTCACATGTTGTACACTGTCACTCGCAGATGAAGATAAAAAAGACACCGAAACTCGCAGCCAACTTCAAAACTATCACAAAGATACAAGTCATGATAGGGGATCACATTCACAGCATAAACCACGAATTCTAACATTGAAATGCCAAGTCTGATCCATAAAAGTACTTCCTTCAAAAGTTTAATGTAATTCTCCAATGAAAACAATCCATGATCATCATAATTTTACTTTTTCAAAAGAAGAGGCCCAACATTATCACCAGTGGCTTTGTTGTGCTTCACATGGCTTCCATCACATAGAGGAAAAGTCCCTGATCTCCAACATCTGCACCAAAACAGTTAGTAAGATGAAGATTTTTGGGATGTAAACACGATACATGTAACTTTCAAAGTTCAAACCACATCAAGCCCGAACTTAACAAAAGACCTTTCATCAAACAAGTCTTCTTACCTTGTAAATGTGACTTGTAAGTATTACATGAGTTTGAACTCGAGTTCGTTCTTTCTCCTAAATGTAAGAATGGTTGGCAATAGGACTTTGATATTTTATAATTTGATAGATCAAATTTCACAAAAAGAAATCACGAGTTTAGCAAACAACCCTTTCTTAAGCTGCATTCTCAAATGCTGTCATATTTTCTTCCATTTAGATTTGATAAGATTGACGTTTATAAAGTTCGTCTCCTGAGGGACTATTAAATTAAATGTAATAGTAGTGAACATTGACCAATCTATCTAAACAATATTATAGATATTGAAAACATATAATTGGTTGTGATTACTATGTCAGCAAACCACACCTTTTCTTACCATCCAGAAAGATAATAGACCAATTTCCAGAAAAATAAAAATGCATTTAGTGACAGATGGTGACTTGAGTCTAGCAAATACAAATACCCTTGGATATGGTTTATTGCCTTAATGTCATATCTTGAAGAAAAGGTTTATTCAGCAGTTGGAGAATCCATATCCTGCTTTGTGTCATTCATAGTTGAACTCAGTATTGTGAAGCTCTACTTGTTGCTTAAAAGAAGCTACATGAATATTAAGTGAATGATTTTGTTTTTCTTTCATGCTTCAGTGCAAGGAGCATACATTTCATATCAGGGTATGATCAATATGTGTTCTGGTATCAAATCGCTAGATAATGTTCAACAGAACATCATGTTAATAATGTTATTACCATTCGCATGTTACGTTGAGTTTTTGTCGAAACGAATGAAAGTGGAATCATCCCCATTTTACATTTTTCATGCTAGAGTACAGTTTTAAACAGCGAATCAAAGAAATAAGAAAAGAACTACAGTCATACCGCATCACACACTACTTTCATCATCATCATAATAATAATAATGACATATGAATACATGTTTTTCTACTGATTCAATTCTTTTTCAAAAAAAAAAAAAAAAGTTACCAAATGTTTATTCTCTGTTGTAGGAATGGAGAGAAAGTAAGGGGGGGAAGGGTGAAGACAAATTTCGAAATTTTATTTTCTAATAAATTCAACTTTCCTCTCTTCTTCCATTTATTTTTTCCTCAAACAAAGGAAATGCAGCCTATTCTATTGCTTTTTCATGTCCCTTTCTGCATAACCAAAAATGTGGTAGAAAAGTATGGCATCATGTTAGAATTAACCAGAAAGTAAGAGCTTCAAAAAGTGAACCTCACCTGCAATAAGCATTGACGGGCTTAGAGAGTTCAGTGACCACCACAGAATCCACCACCTTCTCTTCACTCTTCCTGATATCAGGGTTTATGCCCACAGCCTCAGCTTTCACCAACATTACACGCCTTGGCCTCCCACCAACACCAAAGGAACAAGCCTTGAAATGGGTACTAACAACCCCTCTTGGGGTAATGCCATTGCAGAAACTTGCACCAACTTGGCTTAAAACAGACTCCATTCAAAAGGGTCTCTCTTTGTTTCTGTGTTTGAGTTTATTAGCTTCTCCTTGGCTTCACAACTACTGTAACCTAGTGAATGAGATAAGAGAGAAAGAGAGAATTGAATTTAGTGACACGTGTTCCTGAACTTGTGGACGCCACAATCCTGTGTTCTAGAACACGTACGCACTTTGAATGGACACAAATACACATGTCGTTGCACTACTTCAATTAATCAAGAAGATAGGAATTAAAATGTCGTCATCATTAGTCATAAATTGTCATCAATGATGCAATGCAACGCGTAGCTGTCAAAAATAACACTAGAACGGCTCAACGTGCAATGCAATTTGGCTTTCCAAGCTTAATTCTTCTCATGAGGTTTCAACATCGTTATATGAAAATCATTAGAACTTAACAATAAACATAACGAGACTCGCAATTATTCATTACAACAGTTCCTTTATTATAAGTTTAAAGTTTGGATTATAATTTCGTGTGAAAATATAGAAATGAGAAATTCTAATTGTTTTCTTATTACATGTATTTTTATTAAAGTGTATAGACTAATACAAAAACTAAATTCACTTAACAATAAACATAATGAGAATGACAATAAGTTTACAATATAGACTAGTAACAAAAACAAAAATTAAATTCGTGTTTTAATATTAAGATAAAAAATATATTTAATTTTAATAATAACAATGATAATAATAATTGGCATATAAGCATAAATCCGAAATTTTCTTTGAAAAGCAAAAGGTAACCACATTAGTTGTACCATCAAATAAAAGTGACCCAACTACCCACCAACGATTTTAAAACACAAAACGTAAACTTTTCTTCCTTCCAACTAACTAAACTTGGAAATGAAAAAGTGAAGGGAAAAGAAAATAGGAAGCTACCATTATTAAAAAAAAAACAATATTTTTAAGGTATGTAACTCAAAATAATAAATTACAGAAACCACCAAGAAAGTTAAACTTTTTTTATATTTTCATTGAACCTTGTCTCATCGTATATGGTAAGATAATCCATAAACATTATATATAAAATATCTTTAATTAATTAAGAGTATGAAAATATTTTATTTTTTACTAAAAAAATATTAAAAAAACTCGTGACACATAACGATATAAAAAAATTACATATTTATTCGCATGAAAAACACAAAAAAGGAATGAAATTACGCAAAACCCCTCAACAAGATGAAGAAATGAACGAAGTTGCATTGACGCATTCACAATGATAATAACACCAACAACGATAATGGAAATGGAACTAACGAGAAGTGGAGCAAGCTTCTTCTGAAAACAGAGAAAACCGTTTTCCCACTCTGCATTCATTTGCTTCCTTTCCATTTCCGTCTCTTTTTCCCACTTCTGCGCGGAACCTGATTGTTTCGGCCCGACCCGACCCGAAGCTTCGCCACCGCAACGACGATGACGACGGCGACTATCGGCCCAAAGGAGCGACGGGCATTTGGGCTCTGGTGCTGCGTTGTGTGCCTCGCGATCTGCGCTAGCGTTTGCGGCGCGGCCAGATCCGACAAGGAAACGCGGGAGAGGTTCTACGGAAACATAGTCAATTTGACGTCGCCCGAATCCAACAACACCTTGGCCAAAATGTTCGATCGCGTTCTCGAGAAGGAGTTTTCCGAGAATGACCAAACAGAAGGTTTTGTTTTCCCATTTTCTAAACAAAATGTAATTTTGTGTTGTAGTTTGAAGTTCTGTTTTTTTTTTATTATTATTTGATTGTTTGGTTGGGGAGAAAATAACTTGGTGTTTTGTTAGCAGCAGAACACGCTACTTACTGGAGAGTCTTATAGCCAATTACGAACTTGTAGTGTTTGCTTTGGTCTATTGTCTATATGTAGTCTTATTATAGTTTGGAAGAAAGAGAAGCCCTTGGCCCAGGAGACCAAAGTTGAGTGATAAATAAACGAGAAGATTCTTTGTTTCAAATGAAATTACATAAATAAATTTTTGTTCTAAAAGAAACCCAGCAAGTCCTGTAATGCTTTACCTAATGTGATGGGGGGAGGATCACGCCTACAGTGCACACGGTTACCGGCTTTTTCAGAGGGTGGTTAGGATGGTGCCTTTTTCATGTCAGGGGAAGGTGGTGGCTGGGCTTTAACCACAAGTGAGAAAATTCTAGCCTTCCTTACTCTGGTGGGCTTCGGGCCCCCACGGGCTTCTAAGGTAGTATGGTGATAATGGTTAAACTTAGGTGTGTTATCTTGTCTGGTGTTCTATGGTTGGTTGGTAAGCAATTTGGGATTGGCCAGTGTAGTTGGGTATCTTGCTCGATCGGCCTGCCCGGATAGTCTGATTGGCTAGCTGGATGGTTGTAAAGTAGTGAACCGGTTGCTATGTTGAATTGGATATGCGATAGAAAATTATGGTTTTAAGTTTTAGGTGTGGTTTGATAGGAGAAAGTGTGGAGCATGAGAACCTTCTAGGTAGATTTTATGGTTGAAGAGGTTCTAGACTTGGAACTTTTTCTGGAAGAGGTGAGTGAGCATGTGCAGTGGAGATTAGCATGTGGGGGGATTTAATCAGACAATTCACCTCCTTCTGGATCTCACTTCACTGCCCTGGAAGGGCTAGGTGTTTGCATTCTTTTCATCGTGAGATCATAAGTAGGAGGGGTAAAGTGAATCTGCATATCAACTGGTTTGCTTTCCCTCTTGTTCTTTTTTCCATAATGATGGTGGAGTGATGCGGTTTGTTGCACAGTGAGTACTTATAGCATCTAGATATTCTGGATCAATGGCAAGGTTTTAAGAACAGTATTGTTCTCAGTCTGTGAAATTAGCAGTAAATCATGGTGTGAGGGTTGAACTGTACCTGTCAAGAGATGTGTTTGGGGTTCATGATGAGAGATGCATAGCAAAATCTCATTTGCCCCCTCAGTACCTCATGTTTAGTCTGAAGCTAAAACCTTGTTTGAAAAAAAAAATGGATGCTTCAAGCACTTTAAAATGTATTTTTCATGGGTTTATTAGTATTGGTATGGCATTGATTAGATCTGCATTTATTCTTATAAGCAATCACTCGCACTATAAAATAATTGCTACACTGCTACAGTTTAACAGACTTTTTGTGGTTGCAATATGGATGTTATCATGAATGATCTGTTATTAATTAAATATGGTCTAAATGTTGCTCTCTTGTACATTCATTTATTACTTGTAATTTATTTTCAGAGTTTGCTTGTGAAATGAAATACTAGATTCAGCTGTCACGAGTCAATTTGTAGATCTGAAGCTCATTGAGTTCTGTTAGTAGGTTTCTGCTATTCTCACTGTTTTTTTTTTCGTCTTTAACAGAATCTGACAAAAGCAGCTTCAATAGCAGTGTAGCTGATCAGCAGGTAGTTCTGATACTCTGGGTTTCAATAGTTGTGTTGAATTGGATTATTCAGCTGAAAACAAGTTGATGTTTCATTGTGTGTTTATAAAATGAGTCCTGAACTAAATATATATCAAAAATTCAGTTGCAAATATTGCATGAGAAGTTACATGACATTAATCGATATCTGGTATCTATTCCCCATCCTCACACACCCCACCCTTAAATCTTCACCACCAGTGTAGAGGTCTCCATCACTTCCTAGGAAAAGTGTTCATATCTTGATTTTATTACAATCTAAAGTATTAAATATAAGCTTTACATTTATTTTATCTTCCTCTAGTCATGTATGCATATTATAACTCTGATGTTGATGTTTGGGCTATATTTGTCTTGATGTAGCTGTTGGCCATTTTCATATGGTGCTAATAATTAGTACTTCTCGGCTTGGCTGTTGAAACTATATTGTTTAGGTTGGGAAGGAGGAAGAGAGAGAAAAACAATACTGAGAATAATAGGATTATATTATCAGTGTATAGTGATGTTATTCAAAATACTAACCAAATGGTGCTTTTAAAACTAATAATTAAGTCCAAGACAAGTGTGGTGTTAGTACTAGTATAAGTCCAAATGCACTAATAAAAATTATATGATGACACTACTGATTATTAAAACCTAAAATAAGGAAATATAATAAAATAGGAAACAATTCCTAAGATTACTTCCTCAATTATATGACTAATTGATTCCACCCACTAAGATAGTATAAAAATATTTTTCCCACTATTCTTTTTAATGTAAAGATGAGTTTTGAGCATGTGGTCTTCTTTCGCAGGCTGTATTGGAGACTGTAGCTAAAATTACCCATGAGAAAGCAAAGAGAAATGATACACATGAGGGAAAGTATGGTCCTATACTGTCCAATGTAGTTTCTCAGTTGCATATTATAATGAATTATTATATGTAATCATGTAACTTCATTTACATACAGAATGACTTCTTTTTTTTTTAAATGATCATTTCCCTTAGTGCCACAAGAGCATTTCAGTTTCATGATGTGTTCTCACTGGAAAATGAAGATTCCGATGATGTGACAACTTTGATTGATAAAAAGGTGCTCTAAAAGACCTGACTCCTCTGGGTTGTTCTTAAATGTGATGTTAAACTAATTTTATTCATGGTTCAACCTGCTTACTTGTTTTTTCTATTGCATGACAGGACAATGTATTCGTCATGTCAAACAAGAAATCCAAATATCCTGTGCTTCAAGTGGATTTGAGGTCGACATCTGTTATGACTTTTATCCTTGTAATTACTTCGCAGGGAATTCTTTATCAGCTTGATTGACTAATCAAAGGATATGATTGTGTTAAGAAGTTGCTTTAAGTTTGGATTATGCAGAGTGTTATTTTAATTTATGTATTAGTGTTAAGAGGGAAGTTGTGTTCATAGGAAGGTATAATTCTGAAAATGACAAATGAATCATCTTGTGATACCTCTTTTGTGCTTTTCTCTTTCTTCATGTGAAAAATAAATGGGTATGGAGTTTTCTTTGTTTGCACTTGGCTGTTTCAGCAAATACTTTCAAGTTAAAACTGTTTTTGTGTGCTCAAATTCAGTGGTCAGGTATCAATGGCTTTTAGAGTGAAGGATAGCTTGCTTTCTAACTAGTGTCATTTCATTTTCTCCATGATTATAATTATGAATTTTTTATAATATTAGATTGTAATGCCTTTGTGTTTTGTAGTTCTTGAAATTTGTGAGTTTCTTCAGTTTGTTCTATCTTGAAATTTCATCAATCTTTGAATAACTGCACGCTCATGCAGGCTAATATCGGATTTGGTGGTTGTAATAGTTTCTGCAGCCATTGGTGGGATTGCCTTTTCTTGTTTGGGGCAACCGGTATGTGATTGTTACTATTTCTCATTGTGACATTT
Source organism: Phaseolus lunatus (assembly GCA_013389735.1). Lineage (NCBI taxonomy): Eukaryota > Viridiplantae > Streptophyta > Magnoliopsida > Fabales > Fabaceae > Phaseolus > Phaseolus lunatus. Next base: position 44,241,437 of record CM023860.1, read on the forward strand.
GATGTCCTTTATGCAGTAGATGATTTTCATATTTAAATTATATTTTAGTGATATTAAGTGATTTATTTGAGTGGAAATTTTTTTAAAATGTTGGATTTATGTACTTTTCTTAAAACATGTAGGTTATCGTTGGCTATCTTCTTGCAGGCTCCCTTATCGGACCTGGCGGTTTGAAATTTATTAGTGAAATGGTGCAGGTATGTTGTTCTAAGTGATTCACTATCATTCTTATTGGGAAAAACTCAAGTCCCATTGAGTAGAAATAGTGCCAAACTAATGTGTACAAGCGAGAAGGGGGCAACTCTTACCTTAGAAGTAGGTTTTATAAGATTGAGTTCATTTAAATCCAAATTTCAAGATGGTGTTGGATGGGAGGGAGTGTATTAGAAAAAACCTTTCTCATATTGACTAAAGATAAAGTCAAAGTAGTGTATATAAGTGGGGGGACTACTCTCACCTCATAAGCCAGTTTTGTAGAGTTAATTTAGACTTAAATCAAAATTCTAAGAGTTCCTGGCCAAAATTTGAGTTTCTAATCTGATATGTCTTCTTTATAAAAGTTGCGACTCTCACTTATTATTGTGCTGGTTAAAGATCACTTTTGCAGTTTTGCAATCTTGACCTTCTTCGAGAGATTTCTTCATATGTGCACATATCATGATCATCAAAAGTTTCCACTACATTAAATGGTTCACCATTCATTAGTTCTCAAAATCTTATAGAATTTCTTTTTCTTACCGATCTCAGACAGAACTGGGGATGGTAGTGACAAATTTGACGTAGGCCAGTGGAGAAATTATCATGTACAATGGTGAAGAGTGGGATCTTAAACCTTAAGATTGCATTTGGAACTAACTTTGAAAAATACTCTTGGATAAACTGATTCCCACGAAATTGACATTCCTATATTTCATTTGATCTTATGCTGGGTAAGAATGCTGCATTCCCAGGGGATTATTGGAAGTTATTTTGTAATGTGGTTATTAACTTCCCTTCACACCAACACAATTATTTGAATATTCAAAGTGAATCCCAAAACATTTATTTCTAACTAATTACCTTGAAAAGATTTGAAACATCAAACTTATAGGGCATTCCCTATAAGTAAGCTGTTTCAAAGTTAGGAGTTATATATATAATGGTTGGTTTTGATTGAGTAATTTGGAAGCAATACTACAATTTAGATGATCATTGAGGCTCGGTTGGTGGCTGTTAGGTACTATGCGTAGAACTAGAAATAGATTTAGTGGTTTGATAACCTTCCGACCTGATTTAGGCCCATTCAAAGGTAATCTATGCGTGTTGTCCAATAATAAAAAAGTTCACTTAATCATATTTCTTAAATAAAAAATGCTTTCATTTTAAAAAAAAACACTACTTCAATACAACTGTAGCCTTTTAATAGCAATTTTTTACCTGTACCAAAGGATGAAATCTTACTACTAACTTTATATGCATGATGTAGGCATGTTGAGTTGCAAATGCAGACCTTGATGAGGGATCATCATAGTTAGTAAAAATTCTTTTGAAAACTACTACGATGCCCTATACATTGAAGTTTAAGTGATCTACGTGTTTAACATATTAGTATGATCTATAAATTGGTAATACAGCATATAAAGTAATTTTTTATGGTTCTTGACTGCCAACTCCATCCATGGAACAACATTGAAAGGGTGATATTTCCATTGGGATTTTTAACTTTAACCATCAACTTAAGCTGTTAATTGTTTTTATGTTTTACTCAGTCATTTTGCACCGGATATCCTTATTTAGCTTGTGACTTATATGCAGGTTGAGACTGTTGCGCAATTTGGTGTTGTGTTTCTTCTCTTTGCTTTGGGACTGGAGTTTTCCCTGGCAAAGGTTTGTTATTCTTGTCTTGCAAAAACTTTCTTTCTCATTTTCATCTATTTTCGTGCTATAAGCTCTATTCTTGCTAAATCTCGAACCATAGTTTAAGATTGTAAAGGAATATATATATATATATTATCCTTGTCTAAGGCTTTTGATTTGGATTTGTGTATATTACTAAAACCTTTCTGTTTCCATTTTCTTATTTTAAAATTTGTATGCATGTAGTTAAAAGCAGTGGGGGCTGTTGCTGTTCTTGGAGGGCTACTTCAAATTGTCATTTTTATGTTCATGTGTGGCATTCTTTCAATGGTATGGTGCTGATTTGTTCTTCTATTGAATTAAGGAGTTACAATTGTTTTTTAATAAATGTTGTTGTCCATTTGGTTTGCAGTTATTTGGAGCCTCATTGTCTGAGGGTGTTTTTGTGGGTTCCTTTCTGTCAATGTCATCAACAGCAGTAGTATGTTTTTACACCATTTCCCAAAACATACTGTAAATACTGTTATCAGTGGTTTTTAGTAGATTCTAAGCATGGTTCACTATTTTATTCCTTTTCCAGGTGGTGAAGTTTTTGGTGGAGCGAAATAGTAATAATGCTCTTCATGTTCAAATTACAATTGGAACTCTTATTTTTCAGGTATCTTTCTAGTTAGTGTTTTAAATGTTAAACTCGTTAGCTTTTCATAAGGTAATATGCTCAAGTTAGACTTATATTGCATATCAATCTTTCCTCTACCACTTGTTATATATCAGGATTGTGCAGTGGGTTTACTATTTGCTTTGCTCCCAGTTTTGGGTGGTAACAGTGGCCTTTTACAAGGAATAATGTCAATGGGGAAACTGTAAGTCTGTCCATCTACTCTTTCTCACTCTGATTTCACTGTACTTCTTCATAAACTCCCTGTTTGCTTAGTGATCAATAACAACTTCTTCAGTCAATGCAAGCCAATTGAACTGCATAGTGTTGCTAAATATACACATTTCCACTTTAATATATGCTGAACCTGTATTTTTAACTTCTTTGTAGAAGCCATCAGCAACAAGTTTTGTGAGTGATATGTGATCTCTCCTCATCGAATGTTAATCTCTTGTTTTGCGTCTTCTACATGTTTCTTATACACATTTCCACTTTAATATATGCTGAACCTGTATTTTTAACATGCAATTACCTCCCTGTAGTTGTTGTCCAAATTAACGTAAACAAGTTCTAAGATCTTAAAATTTAGAAACTTGGCTTGTAATCATTTTTTGAGCTTAAAATACCTAATCTTATCGAGATATATTGCAATTTGTCTAAACTAGATAAAACATACCATTGGGAGACCATAATTTGTTGTTGAACTGTGACACTTTTCTGTGGGTAGACTTCTGGAAACAGAGTGCTGGGAAGTATGACGTATCATAATGTTTGATTTTTGTGAAGAGAGTGACCACAAAAATGAAGTTTTATTGAAATATAGGGTTCCTTTTAGGGGGAGGTACAATTTACCCTAAATTCGGCATATTGTCATTGGGATAGGATCTAATTATCTAACTACTTTGAACTTCAGGCTGCTAGTGTTGTCATTGTATATCACAGCTACATCTATATTGTCATGGTCATTTGTTCCTCGATTTCTTAAACTGATGATGCGGTTGTCATCTCAGGTTAGGCTAAAACATATTTTATTTGATACTGTATTGCTAGCACTATTAGCAGCTCATGAATTATTTTTCTTCCTTTCTGCTCTCCAGACTAATGAACTTTATCAGCTAGCTGCTGTTGCTTTCTGCTTGTTTTCTGCATGGGTAAGAAAAACAAATGCTGATTGCTGTTACTGATTCCTTATCATTCTGTTGCTTCTTTTATCCATATAAGTTAAACATTTGTCTGCTAGACTGCAATGTCATGTATATTATTTTTGGAATGAAGAATATTTTTTATGTATGTACGGATTGGGAGGGTGGGGTCCATGCTTCCTTCTTAAAACAGGGATTTAGACCCATAATGCTGGCTATTAGTTAAAAATTAGCAATCATGATGTACATTTTGCTAAATTTTTATAATATCTTTCCAGTGCAGTGATAAGCTTGGCCTTAGTCTTGAGCTGGGTTCATTTATGGCTGGTGTTATGATTTCGACAACAGACTTTGCTCAACATACTTTGGACCAGGTAGTATTCATGGCTGATATCTTCTGACCCATGTCAGACTTATTTTTGCTTTGCATACATGAAGTACTTTCTAATAGTTATCTATACTCTTTAGTCTTCGGACACGTTTATCTTTGGATCACTTGAGGTGCACTTCACATAGTTCATTATTTTACTGTCTTTTGTCTTGCAAATACCATGTGTTACAATGATTGGTTTATTCTGTTATCCCAATTTTGGACATGCCTTATTTCCAAAATGTTTTGGGATGTTTCTTTTCTCCCAAACTTCTAGGTGTTCAGTTTCACTTTTGTCTTATCTTTTGTATTCAGCTCATGTTATCTTTAAGGGAGCTGATATCTTTAATACGCATGTACAAATGATGTATTTTTGGGATATGTTACTGCTTTGAATTATGAATTATGTTTCAGTTGTCGCAAGATTAAAGTAAAATTCTCCTTTGTAGGTGGAACCAATTCGTAACCTATTTGCAGCTCTCTTTCTCTCAAGTATTGGAATGCTTATACATGTGCATTTCCTTTGGAACCATGTGGATATCCTTCTGGCATCTGTTATTCTGGTTGTAGTCGTCAAAACTGCCGTGGTTGCTATAGTTACCAAGGCCTTTGGTTATAGCCTTAAGACGGCATTTATTGTAAGTTAATGCTGTCAACTTGTTGGATGATATATTGATTAAATACACAGTTTCTTATGCCGACACTGAATGGCTGTTTAGGTTGGTATCTCACTTGCCCAAATTGGTGAATTTGCTTTTGTTCTCCTGAGTCGTGCATCAAATCTTCACCTTGTTGAGGTTTTGCTCTCTCTCTCTCTCTATCTCACCCCTTGGCATATTGTTTGACAATAATGTCTGATGATTTTCCCTCTACTTAGATTTTGTAGTCTCCTTTAGTTTTTGTATGACCCCCTTGGGTGAGAAATTATGAACCTAACAAATTTCAGTTATTGACCTTGCATGTATGCATATAGTATGTTACATCTGATCTACAATGTTAATTAGGAAACAAATAAAGATGAATGGGTATGGTACGCAATCTGATTTGACAATAGTTAAGAATCTTTTAGAATTTGGGTGAAGAAACCTCCAACTTTGGAGATGAACATCTTACATGGGAACTATAATGTCTTAACATTGGGTAAAGTCAAGGTTTGGAGTTAACCCATGATTTCTTGTTATTGGTCAATGGAGACATTGTTCATCAGATGGTATCATTAAAGAGTGTACCCTAGAATTTTTTATATACGTCCGTAATCTGCAGATGATAGTTTCCAATTAGTGAGTTGTTGAAGGAGGAAGTAAGCAGACAAGCAAGTCTAAAGGTTTGGTGATCTACACGTCAATCTGAAATGCAACCACTTCAGAAAACTGGGGGAAAAGTAAATGATGGTTTTCTGTTTGCTAGGTGGATGGATAATGCGAGGAACAACAACATTAAGAAGGTTTATCTTTGGTGTATTTCTCTCAATGGCTGCAAATAGAAATAAAATCTGCTGGTTTTAAAAATAATGGATTTCACGTGGGAAATAGAGAAGCTATATGCTATTTGTTATGTAAATGCTAGTAATAGTAACACAATCTTGACATTGTCTTTTCAACACAATTTATTATTGTGTATAAGTCATGTGGCCACTAAAAATGGATTGGGGCCTACTAAATAACAAACAGAACCCCTCATTTTGTGGAACTCCTTTGAATATCACATCACTCAATAACAAGGTGTTAAGAGTGTGATTTTAGCATTTCTCTATATGAAAAAAAAATGGTTGAAGATGGTTTGATCTTTGTACCTTCATAGAGCCTCCAAAGAAATGAAAAGGTCTTCCAATGCATTATGTAAATTGCCAAGCACAAAAATAATTGTGGGCCAAAAATACAAGTGAAATCTCTCCCAAGCTTCATCATAGGTATTTTGGTTGCACTATTCTATCAACCCAAACAATTGCAGTTAAATTGAAAAAATTATTTACACCTTCATGATACCTTTTCTTGATTGTTTTAAGTGATTTTTATAATTTCCCTCTGTTCTATCTTTCTATCTTGCTGATCACTGATTGTAATATTTTAGGGGAAAATGTATCTTCTTCTTCTAGGGACAACGGCTCTCAGTCTGGTAATTTCATTCATCTAGCTGTTATACATTCCTTTCTTTGAATTATTTAAACTTATCATTGGTTAAATACAGGTTACAACTCCACTTTTGTTTAAATTGATACCTGCTGTCATGAATCTGGGTATTCTCATGCACTGGTTCCCCTCTGAAAGTACCGCACAAATTGAGGTGTCTCTCTTTATTTCTCTCTTTTTGATGGCCTCATATATATTATCAGATAACTGTTATCTCTCATAAACCTTATTTGAGCTGGTTATAAACGTGGTACAACCTTTTGAACTTGCATCGAATCATCACTTTGCCATTCATCATTGGCTGGAATTTTCTTTAGGTGGGGTTATGATTTCAAATCAATTATTTTTGGGGGTCAACATTACTAGTTCAATATGATATTTTGTCAATCACAGATTATATTAACTTGAAGGGTTAAAATCCACTGGTTATACAATTACTTTCAAGACAAACATTCCTCATCCTAACTACTGGCATATTCCTGCTAGATTTTTGTTCTCTTAGCTCTTAATTAGGTGCAAGAATAAGGCTACAATAGTTTCTTGAATACCATATTCCATCATAATATATATTATCTCTATTTGCTATTAAATTAAGTATCCTTGGCTCCATCTTTACAGCAATATTGGAAAACCAAAGATCCTCTTCACATGCTAAAAATCATAGATGGTATAACAAACATGACCTGTCGTTTTATTATTATAATAACAGGGGAAAGTATCAGTGATTGAAGCAAACAGAATGTTGTGAGTCTTCAAGTTTCCATGACATGGAGTCAAATAGTATATTGGAGGCAATTATCTACTTTTTGGTGACTAGAGAAATCAGGATTTCCTTACTCTGTTTCTGTTGCAAGTCCATGGTGAGCTTCACATGAAACAGTCAGCATATTCACTTCTTCCATTGATAATTAATGGAAGATCTTGTGTATATAGGCATATTTTTTTTTGTATTCATTGAGCAATGTATATAGGAAATTGTAGGCCATTCTTATTGCTTACGCTAATCCTATCACATCATTCGCTGCTTTGCCTATAATAGCTGCTATCAAATTACAAAACAATTTTCGCGGTAACTTTTTAAAGATTCATTCCACCAACACTGTACTATAACAGCATTTAATCAGGATTTCCATCAATAAATATCCATCGTGATTCGTTGCCAGAAGTATCAATTTATGAATTTCAATTACTTTACCTGAACGGAAATATTAAAAAATGTTCACCTTAGATGTACAAAAATAAATAAATTCTAATTAATTCCATGTTATTTGATGTCATTGTTTTCAAATTATTTGTGTTCAAATCCAATGTAATAAAGAGTAATTTAGAAAAATGCAGTTATTTTAATATAAAATAAAAAAAAAAGATTAATAAACAATTATATTTTTAATCAGTGTAAAAGTAGGTATTTTTTATGAGTGTAGCGGGTATACCAATTAGATGTAGATATAAAGGTTTTGAAAATTAAGGGACTAATTCACTGTTAGATAATTATGTGTCTCTGAATGTAAAATCATAATTGTTCTAGAAACAAAACAAGAATAAATAAACGGAAAATGTAATTTTGATAATTTTCTATGAAGTTATCAATTTATAACTGATATCAGAAGATAATGTAATTTTAAAATGATATTTTAATAAAAAAAATATTGTAAATATATGAACACTCTAAATGTAAGAGTTAGATAATTTTATGTCTATGTATGTATTATTGAAACTTTTTAAGAACTGGAAATAAGGGCTAAATTGTATTATATAATATTAAATTATCTGAGTTGGTGTGAAATTACTTATTATTATGTATATGTTTGCACTTAAGTGTAAGTTTGAGGAATGTAAGGGAGTGGGAATGAGATGTTACTATCATATCATATCCTTCTTCTTTTTTTTTTTCCTTCTTTCTTTCATGATTTTGGGGAGTGGACCTCATTATGAACCACCACCGGCAGACTTGCGCCACGGACGGCGGGGTACTGGCTGATATGCAGCCGGCAGAATCTCTGCTGATTCTCATTGCAACTGTTGTCTTTTCTTTTGTTTTCTTTCTATAAAAGTTGAAACTGTTGTGTTGCAATTCTATTCATGGACTTAACCCATCACATTTCACACTCACTGATCCGTTTTGTGGTTAGAATAAAATACGTAAAGTATAATATGACTAGAAAATAATCAAATAAATTTAAATCTAATTTATTATATTAATAATAATAATAGTAATATAAAAGTAGTGATAATGAAATCAATAATACGATAGTGACTAGGGGTGATAAAACGGGACAGTTTCTTCATGCATCCCTACATTTTTCTTCTTACATCATCACAATATTATGCAAAGATCAAATTGTCCCTATTATTTTTTTAAAATCCTAAAATGTACTTAAACTATATTTAGTTTTTTCACATTTTGGATTATGGAATCTGAAAAACTTTGAGAATGGTGCTTCTAGAAAAAATTCAGATTCACCAATCCGTAATTTAAAATATGCATTTCACATTCAAAAATTCATCATTCAAAAAAAACATTCTGGATCCACCAATCTGTAACAGAAATATGCATTCCGGATTCAGAAATCCATAATTCAAAAAAAAACATTCTGGATCCACCAATCCAAAACAAAATTAGGTTTTTGGATTCAGTAATCTAGAAATCAACAATTTATGCAAAATTTGCTTCTGGAACACCTCCTCATCTGGAAAACTAAACGATTCAGTTCCAGATTGATGAATCTGTAGCACACTCCCGAATCCCGATTTGTGGTAATCACAAAAAAGTCATAACCAGCAATGCTCCTAAAAAAAATTTAATTCTTACCTCTAGAAGCCAAGCAAGACTTTGGTAACGCAATCCACTCCTCCACCTTGCTTCGCACAGCTAAAATAAAACTCCATTAGCGCATGAGATGAATGAAGAAGATGAACAATGCCATATAAACTGAACTATGGTGCCCTTTTTTCAAATAAAAGGTTAAGGCCAATTTCGACATTTACAAAATTATGAGGGTGCAAGAAGAAAAACGTAGGGATGCAGGAAGAAGAAGCCTAAAACGGGTCAGTTCAGCCCATCTTAGCCTGACCCATGGTTGGCCCGCCAAAACGCAGAGCGGGACAGGACAGGCTAACCCGTCAAGGTTATGCGGGTTGGAAATAGTCACCCGCTTCATCATAGGACAGGTTGGCGAGCTAGTCCGCCACTTTTTAATTTATTTTTTGAAAAAATTATATATTTTTATTTTATATCTATTTACTTTGTTATAAAAATTGATATCATTTTTTAGAAAATAAAAATAAAAAATAAAATAACATAAAATCTTAATATTAATATTAATATTTTAATGAAAGAAAGTTTAATACCTAACAAAATAAAATAAATATCAACAATATTTCAATGAATCAAATAATGTATAAAGAAATTAATGTAAATAAATTTTTATATAAAAACATTGACTATCCATCAATTTTTATTCCAAAAACCTGAGATTCCTCTTTAAAAGTTAAAAAAAAAAAAAAAGGATGGACTGGTCTATGACCTGTCGAGTTAGCAGGTTAAGCAGATCAGACCAATACAAGTTGGTGAAATCAAAAAGCTAATTTGTCCCGCTTAAATGATGACAGACCCATTGACTAAATCCGACTATTTTGTCATATCTAATAGTAACTATAGTGATAATAGAAATTATGACATCAATAGTTCACACTATAATAGGAATTATGACATCAATAGTTCGTAGCTATGATAGTAGTTTATATAAAAAACATGGTAATGAAATAAAAATGAGAATGATAATAAAATGTGGTGTTTATAATGATAGTAACTATAGTGGGAGTGAAGCTAAAAGAGGTAACAGCACTTTTCCCAAAAGATTTTTAAAATTCATATTCAATATTTTATTTTATTTTTGTATCATAAAAAACAATGTTTTTCACTGGGACATTTTTTTAAGAAATAAACATAAAATTAATTAAGAGATAAAAGAGAAAATAAATTGGTATTAATTTTATCATTTTATTTTTATAATTTTGTTATAATATCAACAATATAAAATCATATTTTTTAAATTATGAAAATTCGTAGAAAACTACTATAAATTATAAAGTATATGTACTTTGGATATTTTTATGACATTACTTATTTTATAAAATTTTACAATACTATGAAAATATAAGTTATTTGTTAAAAAAAATTATAAACCCTATCACTAGAGAATAACTATAATGTCATGCTGCTTTTTAATTAGTTTAGATACAAACTTAGCACAATTAATTTATTGCAATGTAAATGGGTATAGTTATTAATGAATAAAAAATTAGACAAGTTACATTTTTTAAAATATTTTATTCGTACTTTATAATAATTAATTACGCACTAAAATAAAGTAGAAGATTTAAAATTATAAGAAACTAAATTATTGATTTTATTTTTACGAACAAAAGTGTCCGTGCTATTTTTTAAGACTAAATTTTAATTTAGACCTGTATTAAGGTAAATAAAACTTTAATTAATTTTTAGTCTTGGTTTTCAACGACAGAAATCCTTACATCTAACTTTCTTTGAAGATCTGCGGAAAAAAGTTAAAAATTCAACATAATTATCAATTATGTTCAAATAGATAATGAACTACGTGTAATAATAATAAATTATCTTTTAAAGTTAATCGATATATATATATATATATATATATATATATATATATGTTTTTGCCGGTTAACTCTCTTGCCGGTTGACTCTACGACGCTCATACACTTTCTTTCCTTACCTTGAATTATGTTTTGCTGTCTCGAAACAACCTGCACCTGCAACATAGAAAGGGGCGCCCTAGAAACCGTTTGCACTCCGACACTCAAGTCAAAAACTAGAGCAAGCACACCAAGTGTATTCAGTATCTGTGTTAGGTCTAGAAACTACGTACCTTTGTGAAGTATTTTACTACCCTTTATATAGTCTAGGGTTTCCTCTGCGCAGCTACCCATATTTAGGGTTTACATGAATACCCTTGCGCCGTTATCACTCAGGCTTAGGGTAATCTAGCACATAAGATTTCCTTAACTGGAGTGCAAAACTTTAACAGGATGGCCACCTGGGTACCCCCTCGTGCACCTAGTCTCTGGGGCCACCTGTCCTGGAAGTGCCTTCACTGTTCACGTGCCATGCATGTAGCCTCACTGGGAAACCCTAATCCTGACGAGTACTCGACCTTTCAGGACTCTGCACCTAGCTGTGCTTTCCCTGCCTCACGCATGGGTGCTTCATGACTTAGGCTTCTCCCTACCTCTGGGCATTTTACTGATAACTGGTCTTTTCTCAGGACCCACATCAGATGTTCTAATTCTGTTGTTCAAAACACTCAAGACCGATGTCACCTCGTCCTACTCTGTTGCTGAGGACTCATCATCCTGCTGAGTGACGAGGGCACATCAGTCCACTATGGTGATCGACACGCTAACGACTAATCATCCTGCTAGTTCATACTACCTGCGGGGTCCATCCCACGTGGCTTTGGCCCATGCTGTGGGGCTCAGCTGACGTGGCTCACCATTACTAGCTATTCTCGGAGTCCGAGGACTGGTCGGTACAATATATATATAATAAAATGTTTATGTTTTAATATTATAATATAATAAATAATAAATTAATTTAATATTTTTTTAAATTAATTATTTTAATATTAAATAATTAATCGAATGCATTAAAAGTAGCATAGTTCATAGGTTAGATTGAATAACTACTTGCTTCTGTAAAATTCCCACCCGTGTCAATTTTCAACCCTTTCTTTATGAAAAGATTTTCTCACTATATTCTCTCTAAAAAAATTCATTTGTTATTTCTTTCAGAATTTAATCATATCTCGTGCTAGCTAGGAGTTAGGATTATTTTAAACAAATCAATCAGATTTTCAAATAGATAGGAGTTAGGATTATTTTAAACAAATCAATCAGATTTTCAAATAGAGTAAACCTGTGTTTATTCTTAAGATTTTTTGTTTTCTATTTTTTAGTTTGAATTTGCTATCAATCTTGAATGAATTAGTTGATAAAAGTAATCATCTCAACTTGGTTAAGCTTATACTAAAATTTTATATCGTTTTGATACTTTACTTTTAGTCTCTATATTTTGAGTGGTTCTCTTACTTGAGTTGAACTTTCTTTGGAATAATGAGTTACAGGTAAGGGAAGTTATTTATGTTTTTTTTTTTAGAATCTTAAAATAGATTATATGGATGTGAAGGTAACTTGGTCATAAGATTTTGGTTTCTATTAAGGGTTTGTATTTTGTTTGAAAACTATTTGAAATTGAGTGTTATTTGAGTTTTGGTTAATAAATTATTGTTTTAAAATGTTTTGAATTTGACACTCTTGATGTAGTGGTTATTATTATGCATATTAAGGTATAAAGTTTCTTAAACTAAGTTTTGAATATAATTTAGATAAGTAAATTTAGTTCTTGTAACTTTTCATATGTTAGCATGTGAAGTTGATGTGAATATGTGTGTATTAAGTTTGAATGACCAAGATTGAATTGAAATGAGTAAAGGATGATATTTGAGTAAATTTTGGATTGATTAGTCATTTTGAATTGCTTAAAAATCATATTGTTAAAATGTTTTTAAAAAAATCTTTGAAACACAATATTGATTTTGCTGCATGAGGTTGATTTTTTAGTATTTTTGTTCAAGCGGAGGATTTTCGCTTAAGCAAAAATAGAACAGAAATTCAAAGTCTTTCTCTTTGCCCTATTTTCACTCGAGCGAAAGATTTTTTGCTCAAATGAAGAATTTTTTGCTTAGGCGAAGAAACTTTCATTCAAGTAAGACAATTTTCTCTTAAAATAATAAATTTTCACTCAAGTGAGACCATTTTCGCGTAAGCTAATTTTCTCTCTCTTTTGGTCTCTTTAATGCATTGAATGTGAATGTTTTTATAAATTCAAAAGGAATATTGCTTTGTATATTTAACTTATTTATAGTTTTTTTTAAATGACTTTACTCGGGAATGATGTGTGAATCATTGTTTTAGTTATATATTAAATATTGTCACTTGTATTGTAACAGAGATCTCCTAGTTTCAGTGATGGTCTAGGTCACTTAAACTAAAATATTATGTGACAAGCTATGGAAGGAGTTATTACACATCATGACATGTGTATATATGTGACTTGAGTCGTAATTAACTTATCATTATACATTACTCTTATATTTACTTGTTAATTTAAGTCTTAGATTGGATTAAATGTTAGTCGACATACTTAATATGAAATTGATATTCAATTTGTTGAATATCCTTTTATATATAGATCCATTAGTGGTTTATATAATTTTTGTATTTGGTTGAAATTGGATTATTTATGAATTGTTAATTAATTTATTTACTTTTATATATATTTTCTCATGGTGGAAATTTATTTCAATAACTTACTTTACTTTTTTATGAATTGTTTATGTACATCTCTATTATGGCTATTTACGAGTAAATATAGGTAGAGTTGCAAGAGAACCAAAAAGAGAATAAAAATTTTATTTTTACTCTCCTTTATACATATATGTTGTGTGTATATTTGAATTGTAGTTTGAAAAACCTTATGCTTTGTAGAAGTCCTTTGTTAAGTTTATAGTAGACTGAATAATTTTTTTTACTATGCTAGAATTTCTTCTCTTCATACACATAATTAACAAAATTGGAATTATAGGTTTAATAAAGAGTAATTTTAGTTAATTTTAAATTTTGTTATTATTTATTATATTATCGTATTAAAATACAAAAAAAAATGAATTAATATGTAATTTATAATTTATTTAAAGTATAAAAAATACCAATGAATTTGTTACAAGTTTCTCAAACCCTATAAAATTTGTCATAAATATTATCGAGTTATAAAATTTTATATTAGTTTCTTTAAAGTTCAAATTTGCCTTACTATATATAGACACGAACACTGGAAGTCAAAACTCGTCGTTCCATTGTGGTGTTTGGTAAATATTTTAAGGACGCAAAGCAAAATATTTATAATTACATTGAAAATAGAAATAAAGACAGAATTATTATTGATTTTATTATATAACGAACAAAATACAACTGTATCATATACTCATTAGAACCAATCATATTATATTATTTTTTAAATCAGGAGATTATTTAAATAAATTAAAGCAGAAAATTATATTTTTATACAAAAATCTGCTTTTTTACTAAACTAGATAATTTGTGTTCACCAAAATATTTATATTTTTTTATTTATTTTCATTTATCAAACACATTTGTCGAAAAAAAAAAAGTTATTGCGTCTGGCATATTTATTTATTATTAACCTCGTGCCTCTGGTAACATATTCACGTGATGTAATCAGCCATAATAATTCCCCAAAAAATGTTGGAAAAACTTGCTACTTCAATGAAATCACACTTTCTACTTCCCTTCAAATCAACAAAACACAAAATAAAAAATCAATTTTTTCAATATATAAAATTTTAATTTGTAATTTCAAATAATAACGTTGTTTCGGATTCACCCACCAGAAAAGTTTGTCCTTTTTTTTTGTTTATAAAAGTCGTTTTATGGAATTTTGTTCTCAAAACATGTTTTTTCATGAAGAACTTTGAAGTCAAATATTTTCTTAAAAGAGTAAGTTTTGTGACTGGTGTGATCCACTTTTTGGTAGCATATGTTATCTTTGACTGGAGACAACTAAAAGTGGGTTTCTTTTTGAGTCTGTGTTGATGGAATTTGATCTGATGATTATTAGGGTTACCCTTTGGTTGTTGAATTGAGCAGAGAGAAATGTGTGATTAGGTTGTAAGAAAAGAAAAGGGGAAGAAGAATGGAGTGGTTCAAGAAAGAGAAAGAACTGAATATATTTGGATAGAATATGGAAAGAAGTACTTAAAAGAAAACAAAAAAGTGCTAATTCTGGAGCATTCAGTTTATAATTGAAGATGGAAAAGGACTGCACATTATATAGGCTCAGCTTTATACAATGCAAACCCTATTTATTGCTCAACTTCTTTTAAAGCTGCATTAGCTGAACCTCTTGTTGCCTATTTTTCAAACACTTCTTTTCAAATTGTATTAATCTATACTATTAATTTTGAATCTTCAATGGAATAAAAGTAAAAAAGTTAAATAATATATAAAATAAAAGATAAAAAAAATTATTGTTTTAATATTTTTATTAAAGTTTGTACTACCGAGGTGCTAACTAGCTTCAACAAAGACTTAATAAAGTTGTTAACTAATGTTGTAAAGTAAATATCCATAAATCTTAATTAATAGATAATTGGAGTTTAAATTAATCGTCATACAATCAAATATTCAAGACAATTGTAACTAGGTGAATAATATTAAAATGTACTAATCACAAATTTATAATTTTAATTTAAATTATTTTGATACGTTAAATAGTTCTACATTACTTAAAAATTACAGTTAAAATTTTGATATTAAATTATTAAGATAATATTACTAAAATTAATTATCAATTCTTAAATAATATCAAACTATTTAACATATTACATTGAGGGTTGAAATATGTCTTCAAAAATTTAATAAATTCTATACGACTTGAAAATAAAGAATCTGAAACTTGAAAAACCAAACAAAACCCAACAAAATAGGAAATTTGATATTCTAAGAACAAAATTGATATCTCTTTTACATAAATTTAATTTATGTTTTATTGTTTTTAATCTTCTCTATAAATCTTCCCTCAAAAGTGACATTAAATTTAATGGTTTATTTTGGTAAGCATTAGACTATGATATTCCCTATATAGAAAATCTATGAGACAAGCATGTTCTATTATAATTATTAAGTTTTTTTTAGTTAATCCAAACTCGTATATTTACTTCTAAATTTTCTTGAGCAAGAGCTTGTTATGTCTGTCAATATGTGAAGACTCTATAAGGGTGTCAGAATCGTAGCACGTGCCACCAACTTTCTCAATCTTTTTATAATGTAATGAAACTTTTTAATTATTAAACATCTTTATGACTCATAATAAAATCATTAACTTTTACACAATAGTACCTAGAAAGGTTCAAATTGTGTGGAAAAATTACTAATATTTCGATTGATAAAAGAAATAAAAAATCTTAAAGAGAAAAAAAGGAGAAAGCCTTTGTAACATTCTCATCATTGAAGTATAATTAAACCTTTTACTGTGTTAATTATAACCAAATTATTTTGGATTTTTTTTTCCTATTGTGCTGTTATCACCCATCACATGATGATATTTAATTTTTTTATAGACCTATTTTGTAGTAACAGTTTTCTCTCCTTCCATTTTTTAAAATGTTTATGTATTTTGGTCCTTTTCCTTTATTTTTTAAGGATAGTCCTTAGAAATTACCACTTTCTCAATTGATACTATTTAGCCTTTCAGAAAAAAGAAAAACCATATTCAGCTCAATGATGCATTACTATTAGACTGCTTAATGAGGGAAAAAACTAAATGGAAGAAATAACAAAAAGTACGAATATGTCTCTATACTCTTGTTTACTTTTGTTGAAGAAATGACGTTGACTAATAATATCATAAAATCATAATATATAATTGAAATATAAAAATCCTTATTTATTTTTTAATATAAAAAGATAATATATTAGAGATTTCACGTAAACTAATAATATAAAAAAATTATAATATACAAACAGATTAAATCTTAAACTCTAATATAAGTTTTTTAGATTTAATTAAATATAAACTCATTTAATAACAACTTTTATTTTCATTTATTATCATTTTTATGGACAATTAACATGATAACAATATTTTTTTTTTTAAATAAATGTTCACATCTTTATAATAATATTTTTCAATTAACTTTGAAATTAACAAGACTTTGACATTTTAAGTAAATCTCTTCTAATCTTAAATTTGGTAGCTAAATGAAAGAAGCGTACCATGAAGAATGATCTAACACTCTTAGCATTTTTTATAACTTTTCTTATTAGTAATGGTTTTTATTTGAATTTTGTAGTTACAAATATAGTCAATAAGAAGATTTAAGTGTAATGTAAATTGAGACTATTTTGAATCCTTAAAAAATTTATCAAGTAAAATCGAGATATATTATAAAAGTTCAAAACCATCTTAACATAATTATGTGCATGACATTTTCATAACTAATTAAACAATAATAATTACTTAAAACTAATTACTTTACTTAAATAATAATTAAATCAAGATTAAAGATGACATGAATCATCATTATGATCTATAAAAGTAAACGTACATTAAGTTAAAATAAATAAATTACTACCCCGACATATTTATTGGAAATAGATATGGTAATTCATTATAGTACTACATTAAATATTATCACATATACACTACTAGTAGTAATTTCTTTGTATGCACATCATCCCGTCAAAGTTGAGATCTTTGAAGACTAAGATACCCTAAATTGAGATCTAGTTTTGTAGAGTTATTTCTACCCTTTTTTTTATCAGAAAGAAAAAATAAATAAATATGAATCACTTCAAGGGTGGTATAACCCTTGTATAAAACTGAACGGAAACGTACAACACCTTCCCAAAAGCATACAACAAATATCCCACTTGAGCAACTAAAAAACAAGTCAATATACCAAAATAAAGACACATCAGAAATAACCTAACACCTCATCCCAACCTTCTAAAAATAAAAGGTTCAAAGTTTCAAAGTCCCTTGATCAAATACATACAAACCAGATTATCAATGCACCAATCATAATAAGAAAAGCATGTAGAGGCAAAATTATAAGTAACCTAAGACCATACCTTTAATTGAGATCAATCACACCACCTTTAAAAAATTATTTATTCATATGTCTCCAAATCTCACCAACAACTGCAATCCAGGTACTTCCCCAGACAACATTGACAAAAACAGGTACATGAACAGTTTGAAGTATGAAAAAGGATGATGATCTACCGACACCAACTCTAACCAAACATAGCAATGGTTCCAAACGAGCCCGAAAATTAAAAGCAAGAAAAATCCCTTTATAAATTAACTTTTTCCTCTCTTGTGCTCTTGCCAACAAAAAGCTAATACTCCTCCAAAAGTCCACTTTAATTCACATAAGAACTTCTCCTCAAACCTGCAAAACACACTACTACATCTTCCTTCCCACCAACAAAAAGCTGATACTCCTCCAAAAGTCATCTTTAGTTCACATCACCTAAGAACGTCTCATCAAACTTGCAAAACACATTACTACATCCTCCCTAAAGTAAGAGGTTAGATTTAACATATTTCATATATATCAATGGTTCCATACACCATTTAGAATAAGAGAATTCAACATATTTTTCTTTACATGTAATCCAAGTCTAAGTTTTTTTCGTACCACCGCAAAGACCTATAAATAATTAACTCATTCTTAAAAATAGTAATCTCCACTTGTAAGAAGAAATTCTAACTTTTGGATAAATAAGTACATCTTTAAATTTCTCTATAACCAAATCACTTTTCTTTAAAAAAAAAAAAAACTCTATAACAACCATTTGAGTTTATACATTTTGTCTTCACCCATAATAATAATAACAACAACTTATATTCATTTATTAATCAATATCTCGTTATTTTATTTATAAGGTATAAGACAATTCTTTAACACTAATTTAAATTTTTATATAAATTTTTTCACAAAGTTTTAATTTAATTGTATACTAATCTATTATAAAAGATGTTATATAATATTAGACACGTGTAAGTAACTTATTATTGAGCATTTTAGTTAAACTCATAAACCCGAACTCAATACTCTGGTTTACCAACCACATTATCAGTGATATTTTCTAATTTTTTTTCATAAAAAATTGTAGAAGATAAGTTTCTTATAAATTTTTATATAAATCTATATGAAAATACATATTACAGTATGTGAATGGTAAATTTATTAATTTGAAAAGAGAATCCATTGAACAAATTAGAACTCGTATATCTAAGGAGATAAAAAAATTACTAAATAAAAATATTAATTATAGATTTTTCTTTAAAAAATAAGACAAATTATCATTTTGATTTTTAAATATATAAACTAGTGAGAAATTAGTCTACTAACAACAAATTATTTTTATAAATTTTATAATTTAATATCAAACTGACTATGACTAAATAATATGTGAATGGTAAATTTATTAATTTGAAAAGAGAATCCATTGAACAAATTAGAACTCGTGTATCTAACGAGATAAAAAAATTGCTAAATAAAAATATTAATTATAGATTTTTCTTTAAAAAATAAGACAAATTATCATTTTGATTTTTAAATATATAAACTAGTGAGAAATTAGTCTACTAACAACAAATTATTTTTATAAATTTTATAATTTAATATCAAACTGACTATGACTAAATAATATAAAAATGATCACCAAACTAGTTTTGAACAGTATATCTTAATAATAAAATATCTGAAAAATTTAAACTACAAAGAGTAGTTTTGAATGGTCACTTGCTGATTCATTGAAAAACAAAAATGGTGAAAACAAAATGGAGATGCAATGCAACAGATGAACATTTTGAGAAGGTGAAACAGAAGCGCGTGGTACACTCTTATCTTATGATTTAGCAGAAGTACTACATTGGCATTGGCATTTCTATTGTTTTGTGTGTAGAGTCCCATAGACTAGAATGACGGCTACCATTTATGTTTCTTCCTTCTCTCTCTCTCTTCATAAAACCCATTTATGTCTTTCCCTTCACTTCACGCCAAACGCCTGCACTCTACTCTACTACTCTCTCCTCTTCTGTGACTTCTTCACTCAAAAGCCAAACATGCCCTTATCCCATTCTTCACCATAGTTACTCATTTCTATCTCTTCCATCTTCATCCTTGTCTCACTTCTTTTCCAATGAAAGGTGTGTTGCCTTTTCTTGGCAAGCTCAGAGGGCACTTTCTGTTGCTTCTTGTGGCAATGGAGCTCCTGCTGCTTCTTCTCTCTCCTTTTGCTTCTCCTCTCAGTGATGAAGGTGTGTGTGCACTCTCACTTGAGACACCCCTTTTTGTTCATTTGTTTCCTTTGCATGGCCCAGAGAGAAAACAAAGAGTTTCTCTTGCGTTCGTGCATGTGGGTGTGTACGATGATCATGTTTGGTTTATATTGGAGGGTTAAAAATGTAAGCTTGGTCGTTTTCATGGGGTTTCCTTGAGGAATGGTAGAGTGACAAATGAGTTCAGCTGTTTTGGGTGGAGTTTGGTTGAAATTTTATTTTTATTAATGATAGTTTCACTTGTCTTTTTAATGTGGACATTGTAGAAGTATACGACAAAAATGACAACGAAATAAATAAAGGAGCTAACAGTTTTAAACTGTGAAGTTTTTTTTGTTTTGTTTCAATAGTGTCATTTCTTGTGATTTGGTGCTGAACTATTCATGTTTACTGTGTGCTTGACGGCTTCTGTTTTATTGGTGTCTGGTAATTTTTTTGGCGACTTAGCAGAACTTTGTTTCAGGTTGAAAGATTTGAGGCTTATATTTTGGTGTAATAACCTGTGGATTTTGTTTCATTTGAGAACTAAACTCGTGCTTTGTGAGTTGCTCTACTATGCTCCAAGTGCTCTTTGAATTGAATGTAACAAATGCATGCTTTTTGAGTAGATGACAAGTTTATTTTTATCCCATTAGTTTGAGGTTAAAAATATAAAAAATTAATATATGATAAAGTAATAGCTAAACAAGAATATGCATTTAATTTTTCATTAATGTATTTTAGGTCTTGTTCTGATACTTTTATGTTTGTATTAATATTAAATATATTAAATATTTATGTCCGCCATTGCATATATCTTGTTATGTAGCTTCAACGGTAACTTAAACTAAAAAAAATTTGAGTCCTCTAAACCTGAATCCGTAAAGGATACTCTTTTAATTTACCAGTCCCTTTTATATCTTTCACTCTGTTTTTTGTTTGCTTAGATAAAGGTAAACTACTTGTATCCGTAAACATTTTTACTGTAGTGTGTATATCTTAATTTGTCTTATTTTCATTCGTTTAAATTTCTCAGTGAACCTATGAATGTTGAAGAATATTAAGCAGGTTTTGAACCTATTTTCTTAATTTATCCTTATGTTTAATTAATATTTTTTCATAGCCAATTAATATTTCTAAGCTAATTCCAATTACAATCTATAAATGAGAAGATTCGACATGATATTATGTTGGAAACTACATAAGAATGGATGGTAAGATGGTTTATATTGATTGTGGAAAATATCTTTTGAAGATCAACGTGGGGCAACAAAAAGGTGTACCTTTTGATTTTGGTGTGTGTTTTTGAGATACATGTATATGAAGAAGATTGTTGCATGTAGAGTCATATAGTGTGTCAATTCTTTTAGTGTTCAAATAATATAATTCATTTTATTCATCCATGAGGTTTTGATGTGCTTGACTTTTCATGCACGTGAAAATGTATATAGGACAAGCATTGATGAAGATTAAGGCTTCATTCAGCAATGTAGCGGATGTTCTGCATGATTGGGATGATTTGCATAATGACGACTTCTGTTCCTGGAGAGGAGTCTTGTGTGACAATGTCAGCCTTACTGTTCTTTCTCTGTTAGTCTTCTGTCTCTGAACTTTTCAATTGCATTAATCTCTCTGATTAGCTACATTTTCGAAGATTGAACAGCTTACAATGCTTCTTCTTGTTTCTAAAGAAACTTGTCAAACTTGAACCTTGGTGGGGAGATACCACCGGCCATTGGTGACTTGGGAAACTTGCAATCCATGTAAATATCATATATTTTGGTTAATTTGATGACACTTTTTTTCCTTTTTTTTTTTATATTTAACCTGAATCATGCACTTCTGGCATTGACAGAGATCTGCAAGGGAATAAACTAACTGGTCAAATTCCGGATGAAATTGGGAACTGTGCTGCTCTTATTTATCTGTATGAACTATGTTATGGTCTTGTTTCTGTTTACTTATTTGTATGCTGTTTTTTCACATAGTTGAAATTTCCCATGATGCAAAATGCTGATCACATTTTTTTCTTCATTTTATTTGGAAGGGATTTGTCTGATAATCAGCTATATGGTGATATACCTTTCTCCATATCAAAACTAAAGCAGCTTGTGTTCCTGTAAGATTGAAATTAGAATTTGTATTCAATGTTTTACTTTGGATTTCATTCTAAGTCCTGAGTTGAGCTGGTGAATGCAGGAATTTGAAGAGTAATCAGTTGACTGGTCCTATCCCTTCAATTTTAACACAAATTCCTAACTTGAAGACTCTGTAAGTTCTCACTTTGTCATCTTTGCCGTATAGAAAACAAACATATGATCCATGAGGCATGTGATAGTTAACAAGTCCCTATGTTATAACTGTGACTGGAGCTTTTCCCAAAGTTCTAACAATTGTATGGTTATGTTTTCAGCGATCTTGCACGAAATAGACTCACTGGTGAGATTCCAAGGGTACTCTACTGGAATGAAGTCCTGCAGTACCTGTGAGTTCTTCTTTAATCTCTTTTTATCGTTATTTGCGTTTTCAGCTATTACATGTTTCTTTTTACTTCTTAATATACTATGCAACTGGATTTTAAAAAAAATGGTCGAAAGCTTATATGGTTTTGTACTGTTCATATATATAATCATGTGACAGCGGGTTGCGAGGGAACATGTTGAGTGGAACTCTGTCGCCTGATATCTGTCAATTAACTGGTTTGTGGTATTTGTGAGTATTTGAACCCTTTCAATGAGGTTTCTCTTTTTTTTCTTCTTTTCTTAACATTCTTTTAATCTTTGGTTTATTAAGTTTGTTATTTTGTTCTGTTTTACCTGACTTCTCAGTGATGTGAGAGGCAATAATTTGACTGGCACCATACCTGACAGCATTGGAAACTGTACAAATTTTGAAATATTGTATGTTACTTCATTGGTGCTTTTAAGTGCGGCATTATAGTTTGTTTTTGTCCAAATTGTAACTTATCCTTTTGAATGAATTTCAGGGATCTGTCATATAACCAGATTTCTGGGGAGATTCCCTATAATATTGGATTTCTTCAAGTTGCTACTTTGTGAGTACATGGCGGTGAACCTGTTACTAATGTTTTGTTGGGATAGCAGATTATCTTCTTAATATCTTATATCACTTCCTGGTAGATTTGTTTGTCATCTTGTATCCTTGAATTGTATAGAATGCATGAATCGTTGTGACCTTTTTTCCTAGGTCACTTCAAGGAAATAGATTAACTGGTAAGATTCCGGAAGTCATTGGTTTAATGCAAGCCCTTGCCATTTTGTAAGTATACTAGTACACTGAACATATGTTGTTTGATCCTGCGTTTCTGAAAATAATTTTGGTTCACTGATGAATCGTGTATAATCTGTACTTTCACATTATGGCAGGGATTTGAGTGATAATGAGCTGATAGGACCCATCCCTCCCATACTAGGCAATCTGTCTTTTACTGGCAAGCTGTAAGTATAATCCTACACAAAGTAATAACTTCTATTAATGACTTGTCTCAGTTTTTTCTTCCATCATTTAGGTACCTTCATGGAAACATGATTACTGGACCAATACCTCCAGAACTTGGCAATATGTCAAGACTAAGCTACCTGTGAGTTGATCTCCAATTGATTGACTTCATTATGTCCTGCTTTCTTCTTGAAGTTAAAAGAAGATTTGTTTTTACAGGCAATTGAATGACAATCAACTAGTTGGTCAAATTCCTGATGAACTTGGGAAGCTTGAACACTTGTTTGAATTGTGAGTTTAGATCGTTCTCTCCCATTACCATTGCATTTCTCAGTTTGGTGGTGTGTTAATTTGCATCAATTAATGTCATCTAGGAATCTTGCCAATAATCATCTTGAAGGATCTATTCCACTTAACATTAGCTCTTGTACGGCCTTGAATAAGTTGTAAGAATTCTGAACTCTAGTTTGAAATTTTGTGGATTGAACATTCTTTATTTTTCATTACCTTAGCTTGGAATATTGTCCAATCATTTGTTTACTTTTGCAGTAATGTGCATGGAAATCATTTAAATGGTTCAATTCCTTTGAGCTTTAGCAGCCTCGAAAGCTTGACTTATTTGTATGTTTCATCTTAATGTGTTTAGACTTCTTTCATTCTTTTGTAGTAGATTGCTTCCCAATTTATTAATATAATGAAAAAGTTTTTTTGGATTGCCAGAAATCTTTCTGCAAACAACTTCAAAGGGATTATACCTGTTGAGTTAGGCCATATAATAAATCTTGATACGTTGTAAGTTCCACAAAACCATATCCAGCCTAAAAAAATTGCTATATATGCTGATTTTTTTTGTTTTGTTTTAGGGATCTATCTAGCAATAATTTTACAGGGCATGTTCCAGGGTCTGTTGGTTATCTTGAGCATCTTCTAACCTTGTAAGCAAATGCTGCTACTAAACAATTTAATCTACCTTATACTTTGTGTTTCACCTGTTAATGTAGTGTGATATTTTCACATTGTATTTAGGAACTTAAGCCATAACAGTCTTCAGGGTCCCTTGCCAGCTGAATTTGGAAATCTTAGAAGCATACAAATTATGTGAGTTTTGTTGCACTTTTTAAAGGTTAAAATTCACTTGAGTCCTATTATATTATTTGTTGCTATGGTTTTAAGGATCCATAATAATTTGTTTTTTTCCTCCAGTGACATCTCATTCAACCATCTGTTGGGTAGTATGCCTCCAGAAATTGGCCAGCTGCAGAATCTTGTGTCACTGTATGTTAAGCAATGATGTATTACCTAGTTGATTTTTTGAAACCACTCATTCATAATAACATTTTATTCATTTCTCTGGAATTCTGATAGGATTTTAAACAACAATGATTTGGGTGGGAAGATTCCAGATCAGCTTACAAATTGCTTAAGTCTTAACTTCCTGTGTGTATTCCTAGCTGCTAGCCATTGCCTCCTTTTTTATTATTTTCTTCAGATTTGTGTGAGTGGTTGCTCTAAATGCTTTATTTTATTTGTTAGGAATGTCTCATATAATAACTTATCCGGGGTCATTCCTCTAATGAAGAACTTCTCACGGTTTTCAGATGACAGGTATTGAGGGAAACTGTCAGATTTTCTTGGTTTCTTAATCCATTTATCAATGACTTTGAATGTGATATGTTGCAGCTTCATTGGAAATCCATTATTATGCGGAAATTGGTTAGGATCCATATGTGATCCTTACATACCAAAATCCAGAGGTGTGTGACATCCATCTGAGATGGCTTGATAGTTACAATTATATCTATGATGATTATATTTATACATAGCATTGGTTTGTGAGGGGTAAAATGTATTTGAATACAATGTTAATAATGAACCTTATTTTGTACTTCTTTGTTCAGTGGTTTTCTCTAGGGCTGCAGTTGTTTGTCTCATAGTTGGTACCATCATATTACTGGCGATGGTAACTGTTGCTCTCTACAGATCAAGCCGATCCATGCAATTGATTAAAGGATCCAGCGGAACTGAGCGAGGTATGTTCAACATAAGAACTTCTTAGGTATACTGTTTAGTATTGTTATTTGAGCCAAATTCTCATTTGTTTTTCTCTTTTTCTTCCTTCTCTTCAGGGCCACCCAAGCTTGTAATTCTTCATATGGGCCTGGCCATCCATACTTTTGATGATATTATGAGAGTTACTGAGAATCTCAATGAGAAGTATATTGTAGGATATGGTGCCTCAGGTACCGTGTACAAGTGTGTTTTGAAGAATTCCCGGCCAATTGCAATCAAACGACTATACAACCAGCATCAACACAACTCAAGGGAGTTTGAGACAGAACTTGAAACTATTGGCAGCATCAGACACAGGAATCTTGTCACTTTGCATGGTTATGCTCTAACTCCTAACGGAAATCTTCTTTTCTATGACTATATGGAGAATGGCTCTCTGTGGGATCTTCTTCATGGTATATTTACACTCGAATCTTATTTTTAAGGTAAATCGGTATGAAGGTAGCTTAAGATTGTTTTTATGGCTTAACTTTCTTTTCTAACAGGTCCCTTGAAAAAGGTTAAACTTGATTGGGAAGCACGTTTGAGGATTGCTGTGGGAGCTTCTGAAGGACTTGCTTACCTCCATCATGACTGCAATCCTAGAATTATTCACAGGGATATTAAGTCCTCAAATATCCTGATTGATGAGAACTTTGAAGCTCGCCTGTCTGATTTTGGCATTGCCAAATGTTTATCAACTACAAGAACTCATGCATCAACGTCTGTGCTTGGGACAATAGGCTATATTGACCCTGAGTATGCCCGGAGTTCTAGGTTGAATGAAAAATCCGACGTGTATAGCTTTGGTATTGTTCTACTTGAGTTACTAACTGGGAAGAAAGCAGTGGACAATGATTCCAACTTGCATCACTTGGTAAGTATTTTCTGCATTTTTTTTCTTCTAATAATTCGGTTCGGTCTTTAATCAAGCAGAATAGTATCTATAATCTATGTATACACCTAGAATCTGACTAATCACAATTACGTAGTTTGTTAGGTTTGTTTAGTCCATTTAGTATGATCACAAATGAACAATAAATGTCAAATTAGATCAGTGTAATCTTGTTTCTGCAATTGTTAGTAGTGCTTAAATATAAAGTAATGATCGCTTAATTTTCAGAAGCTCACACGGGAAGCAGGTAAAAATAAATGATTATTTCTTCCAAAGCTAAACCAAACACATTTGTGTATACAAAAAGTCCTCATACATGATTTGAGATATGAAATCTTTTTCTGTTGAAGCTAGCAATAATGTGTGGAACATGGCTTGCAGATACTATCTAAGGCAGATAACAACACTATAATGGAGACTGTTGATCCTGAGGTGTCTATTACCTGCATGGATCTGACCCATGTTAAGAAGACCTTTCAGCTTGCTCTTCTTTGCACAAAAGGAAACCCTTCTGAGAGGCCAACTATGCATCAGGTTGCCAGGGTTTTGGCATCACTACTCCCTGCACCTCCCAGCAACATCTTTGCCCCTCCTTCAAAGACCTTTGATTATGCACAAATTGTGATTCAAAAGGGAAACAACCTCCATAGCCCACAATTGGAAAGGTTACAATCTCAGAAGTACTCTAATGATCAATGGTTTGTTCGCTTTGAGAATGTTGTATCAAATAACAGCCTATAGGCACTTTATAATACGTGTCCACGATTCATGTCAAAGCCAAAGGTTGGGGTGAAGAGGGTGGTGAAAGAACTCCAATCATTTTGGAAATTATTTGATAATTTTCCCTGAAACCATTCGATTGTTATACTTTGAGACTAGCAGGTCTTTAACATTAACAGTAAAGAGAATAGGGCTTATAGTAGATAGTTTCCACTGTATTTTGTACGAGTATTACTCTTTAGGAGTAGTAGTCACCGAATGGTTCCTTTCCTACAGTTTATGTGAATTGAAACACATCAACTGAAGCATGCCAAGGAGTAGTATAAATATATTCCTATGTATGTGTAAGATAACTTAAGACTGATAAGGTAAATGTAGATCTTTTCTGAGTGTTTCAAGATTAAACTTTTCTTGTCTTAGATTGGGGTACCACTGACTCTTTCAAAAACTGGAAACCAAATATAATAGTACTAAACATATCCACCCTCAACATGATTCCATGCATCAAGTTTCGTGGAAGTAAAAGATGAGGTAAACAACGAAGTAGGAAACACTTTTTGTAAGTTAAAATTATAGTGTATGAATTAAAGTGTTTACTAAAAGAATATGAAAAAAATCTATAAATTAATCACAAATAAATGTTATTTTACAGGAAAAAGTAGTTTTTAAAGGTGTTTAAGGAGAAGTTTATTCAATCAGACTTACTTATATCATCATGCACGTCAACTGTTACGTTATTTGCCACTGGGCAACTTTGAAACCTCCAAGTAGAGGTACATTTTAGATGGGTATGTGTTAACTTTTAACTGTTAATTTAAAAAAAATTAAAATTTATGTGTAACCAAACAAAATAAATATTCTGATATTATTCCAAGTTTTATTTTAATTTGGACAAATGTTAAACATAACAGTTTGGAGTGGCATAATATTAGAATTTCTGTATAAGTAACAAATGATTATTGAGAGTTAGTATGCAAGTAAACAGAGTGCTCGCACTATTGGTGGAAGCTTGTCAAAGAAAATGGATCTGAAAAAATCTCAAATGCTTTGAACTTACAACCAGTGGAAACAAGCAACAATTTACAAGTGTGTTATTTTACTATTTTTATGCCTCAACTGTACCACATTTCATTTATTTCTTTGAAGAATCTTCAAAGTCTAATGGTATGTTGTACAATACATACATACGTGCATTATGTTTTATCTTGTAACTTCCTCCCTAAGCAATCTGCTTTAGCCAGAATCCTTTGTTTCCACAGATTAGCAAAGAAGGACCCTTTGGTTGGCTTCCAGTGTATCTTACAGCTGAACTTCCAGTCACTGAGAGTAGCATTTTGTGGAATTTCAAGCAAATGTTCTAGACTAACCAGCACCAATCTGAAACACCACTCTATTTTCTATTAGAATCATATTTCCTGAGTCAAAAAGAAAAGGATGATGTTACTTTAGGACTTCGAACTTCCTATAATGATGCCATCATTATAAAAAAAAAAACACCTAAAAAAAAGTAAATTATATTTAGAATTGATTCTACTTGCCAGCATACAGGTCTGCTTTGAGATGAGGGACCCCATTTCATTCACACGTTGATACTGCTTCCCACATGATCTCTGCATTCCTTCTTTCACCACTTTCATTTTCTAGATGTTAAATTTTTAGTCAAAAAATGGGTCAAATCTTATGACATCATGTATAGCACATTATTGTTACAAACTATTCTAACCAAAATCATTTTAGTCTGGATATGTCTGTGAAAAAGTGATCTTAAAATAATTAATTTCGTTTGGATGTAACAAAATATGAAGTGGTTTCATAAATTTTCTCAAATTCATAAAAGCAGCTTACTTTTTTCAGAAAAAAAAAAGGTTTTTTACAAATTTGTTGAGCTCTTAATCATCTAACTTATTTTATAAACATTGCTTTTCCACAAAATCAGGTGAAATGTTCTGAAAATGTGTTTTTCCAAACATGTTCTCAGTGTATAGAATTTTATATTGTCAAGAGTGAAACATGAAGCTTTTTGAAAGAATCTACATTAACAACATACCTCATTCTCTTGAAAGGATCCAGGTCTATTCTCCTTCGAGCCCTTCAATAGAATAATAGGAATATCCATGCTTTATTAGGGATGCTATACTCAAACAATCTTAGTTTGTCTCATAAGAATGCTAAGAGAGATAAACCTTAGACATTGACTGCTTCTTTGATGATGATTTTGTAGTTTGTTTCACTTCAGAAGCCAAGGTGAGCTGCAAATCGATTACCCAAGATTAAAAACTAATAATTGTGTATACATGCAACAAACATGAAGCATTATAAGCATTAAATTATGCAGAAAATGTAAACCTTAGAACAGATTAGTTGATAAATTAGGACACATAAAAAGAAAATGAACCACTTTTAATACCTTGCTAAATAATTCCGTGGGTGGTTCATTTATAGATTCCTTGTCGTTTGGCTCCTATGGATGAAAAATGGAATTACAATAGAAAAACATGGTAAACTAAGAAAAGAAACACATGAGCAAAATTGATTACCAATGGATATACTTTGATATTTTGGAAGACACCTCTTGCACTTTTACTTGAGAGCTGCTTGGGCAAGCACAAACATCAGTTAATACTTTTCCATGTTTCAAATATAAAGAAGAAAATTTAAAATATATAAATAAATCTTAATTCAAATATATAATTAAAATAATAGTCTTTATTTAATCAAAAATATATTTTCAATTCCATGGATGGAGAATTACATACCTTATCATCACGGCTACCTCGAAGTTTGTTACTATTTCTATATTTCTCCTGCCCTGAGCCCACAGTATTAGAGTTTGACCTGTTGGGGAAGAGAACATTCCAACAAAATTGCTTATTGTAAGCACTTAAAACATACATTAATAGAATCATTCTTAATGATCCCACTTATATAATTAAAGAAGAAAAACATGTACATATCACATACTATTTTATTAACTATTGTCTTTGGAATAACTAAAAGATCAAAAATTAGAAATGCTTATTAAGACCTTCTAAATATTTATCAGTATATTTCTCTGTGATTTTTAAAGAAAATATTTATTAATTTCTTATAATTACTTTTAAAATAATGATTAATAAAGTAACATTTATAAGTATCTTCAATACATACTAATATTTTATATGAAACTTTTATTAAAGAAAATTGATATAAAATAATGAAAATCTTAAAATTAAAAATTTGGGTTTTATATAAAACCCTCCTGAATCTTAATAATAAAATAATGCATTTTTTAAGTTACTATTGAGTCTTAACAACAACACAAACACAAATTAATTTTTTAAGTTATAAAAAAACTGAAGGGTAAATAAAAAATTATAAAAGTTTAAATTTTTATAAGACTTGATTGTGAAGCAAAGTTTATAAATATCAAGTGTTTAAATGTAATATAATACAGTGGAGTCTATTTGAAGTAAAATAAAAACCCTCGTGAATTTATTATAAGAATCAGTAAAAAATATTAATTAAAAAAACTAAAAATCATACTGATTATGTTAGTATTTTTTAAAATAAAGCAAATCACAAAAAAATTTGGTTAATAAATATTTTTCTTAAAGTATTATATGTTCATACCTTCTGAGATCCCTTGTTTCGGTATTTGAGAGAGAATTGCATTTCAGACTACTTCGCACCTAAAATGAAAATCATATGAAACTGCTGTAATGAATTAACAGAGCACTGATAACATATTTTCTCATGCTTTTTTAATAAATAAAATTTATTTAAAATTATAAGAGGTTCATTGAATAAAATGTGAAGTTCACAACTTTTTTAATTTACGTTTAATTTCAACAAAGAGGATAAAATGTGTTAAAAAATATCTTATCAGTAAGGAGAGTATGACTGCTTGAAAATACAAAACTAAGTTATTTTACTTTAATTAAACAGAAGCAGAAGCAAACAATTCTTAATACACAACAACAACATCAACAACTGAAGCAGATTTAAGTAACTAACATTTTTAGATGTGTTCTGCATTGCCCTCTGTGATGTTCTCAAGTGGAACTCCTGAAAAACAATAGTCAAAAAACATAATATGTACTAACTCACTAATTCCACTAGAGTTTGATGCACAAGAAAAGATACAAAGAGACAAAAAGTTAATTACTTGACATTGAGTTGGTCGTGATGTTTGGGTCTTAGACAAGATTTGTGCAGGACCCTCCAATATCTGCCATATGCAAAAAGTTAATTATACTATAAAAAGTATGCATTTACATGCTGTATGATTGAGTGGTAATTAATTTCTTCCCAAAGTACAAAGTGATAAAAAGCACTTACTTTTTTATGGAAGGGTTTTGCTTTAAGCTCCTGAGAACTTGATTGTGTAGGTCCACCTGATTCAGCACTGGTTTTAGACCTATTAAAATGCACAATATAACATAACAATTTATCATATTGGATATGGTTTATTACTAAAATTTAACAAAACCATGATGTTCAATATAACTTGAGAAGTAGTTGATATATATACTTGTGTCTATGTGCCCTGAGGGCTGTCACCAAATTAGGTTCTTTAGCAGTGGTAACATTTGATTTAGATGCTGAATTGGCAGCAGGGTGATCAACCTGCATCATAATTTAAAAACAGTTATATTATTCATGTAATAAGTTTTATTTCTCTCCACTGGTACATCAGTCATTTTATCATATATTTTTCTCTTATTTTTTTTTTATTTCTCTTTGTTGTATAAATTTTATAAGAAATTATATGAATACCATTTCTGATTCAAATTAGGCACAGACATGCACCAACTTTCTTGTATGAAAATAGAGAAATTCTCAAACAACAAAATTGAAGCTTCATAGAAAACAACTGATGGATCATATTCCACAAAAAGATGGTTGATTGATTACCTCCTTTGTCTTATGTGTAAAGAAAATGTGATGCTTCAAACGAGCAGCCTGTCATGAATAACAAAAAATCAAAAGAACACTGAATCAATATTAACTGTCATCTCAAAAAAATGCAAAAGCATATATTTGCTAAATATCAGTTTTTCATGGAAATTAATCTAATCCAGATTAAGGTATTGTGAGAATTGAGAGACAAAGAGATGCATTAATTGTAAGGACTGCAAAATTTTATTAAGCTAAAGTTAAGATTCAAAAACTAAAGAAAGCAAGTTAACAAAATATAGCATACCTTGCGCAAGTAACCAGCTTCGAGCTTTTGCCTTTTGGTTAAATGGCAATCTGTTGAAGAAGAATTCTGTCTCTGAAACCTGTTGAGATTAGATGACAGAAGACATGAACAACAGAGGAAAGTAATAAGAAATGGATAAAACAATTTTTCACAAGGGAAAAGACATAAGAAAAAAAATGTCTTGTTATATTATTCATATTGATATGATAAAAATGCAGAAGGAAAACATCAATATAGCTTCTAGTAAGATCTTACGCAGCGACAGAGCGAACGATCAATCTTCAATTTTTTTATGAAAAGAAAAAATCGATGAGAGAATCCATCACAATGTGAATATTTTTATTGTGTCATTCAATCATAAATTGTCATATATAATAAGATTATCAATTAGAAGAAGAAGTTAAACTCAACAGAAATTGTGAAACACTTAATTGGACACAAACTATGACATTGTTCTTCATCAGCATGAAAATCAGGAGGTGAGAAATAACTGACACCTGAAGGACTCGGGGCTCCGAACTTCTGAAAGGTTCTTCTGCTGCTTTGCCAAATGACTTGCTGTTGGTTTCATGAAAGAGAAATCTTTACCTTTAGATGAACTTGACTTGCGTAGAGGCTTTGTCTTACCATTTGAGGTATCTTGTCAAAAAAATAAACATAATCAGCTTTCAAAACTAAACAAGTGAATCATTAAAAGTAAAAAAGAATGGCCAACAAAGCTTGATTTACATAGAAAACAACAGTTCAGATTCAAAAATATAGAGAACCATCTGGCAATTTCTTCTCAGATTTCATACATGCACTAAATTTGGAAAATTGAACAATCGCATGCTACCACGAAAAGGTAGCAACAAGTTCTAATACCTGAAAAGATGTTAAAGACCGTAAAACAAATTCATACATTAGAAATGCAAAATCTTAAAATAATCATTTTGAGCAACATTGGATCCCTGAATCACAAGGCACAAAGCAGTAAGCATCTAAACATTGTGCCATCAATTTAACAGCAGTGTAGACCGTACAAAAACCTTACCTGTGCTATTATCCTCGTCAACATCTGAATCTTGTTCTTTGTCCGTGCTAGGACTACAGTTTCCCCACCTCTTCTTCAAGAGAAACGCTGCACACAACACATCCAAAGCAAAAAAAAAACACACAATCAAACCCCTTTTTTCATTTTGAGAAACATTCAATGTTAATGCAACGTTCAATCACATGTCGCCATGCATAATAAGTTACAACATGAATAATTAAGATGACAATTAAACTTATCCAATGATTCAGCAACATCAGACAGAAGAAAAAAACAAACTCAACCCATTTCTCCAAACACGACAAAACATAACAGCGTCGTTTGATTTTCATGGAAGTCTTACGTGAAGGTGGGTAACTCGGGGCGAATTCAAACCATTGCTCTGCTTCGGAAGCGTCCCAATCCGTCTCTTGGCGCGTGAAAACGAAGAACTGAGGCGCGTCGAACTCGTAATCAATGTCAATCTCGTGACCCTCGCAAAGAGGCGCGTATTCAACCTCGATCTTCTCGAACTCTTCATCCATGACCTTTCTCTCTTTGTCTCTCTGTTTTCTCTCTCCAGTGCCTAATGACCCGTGATCAATGCACGGGCATTATGCTCATACCCAATTCAGATTCTGAAGCAAGTTTAGAAATTTGGACGATTCCCTGACATGGGTCTCCGTCGTCTGACTCAGAACACGCGAGGGCCAACGGAAGTTACGAAACAGTGATCTCCAAATGAAGGAGAAATGAAATTGAAAATTGAGATTTTCGGCCTGGAATCCCGTCACCTCCTCTCTCGTTTCTGGGAAAATTCGTGGGTTGGTCGATTTTCCCGGAAACGAGAGAGAAAGTTAGGAATTGAAGTCAGTTAATTATAGTTTAGAAGTTTTGTTCGGTTGTTAGTGTTGTTCCATTGATTGAGTGCGGTGTGAGAGCGCAATAATTGAAGGGGAAATGAGGAAGAAGAGAATGGCGAAGATTTGGTTGGTGAGAGAAAGAAAGAGAAGAACAGAAGAAAGAAAAATAGTTGAAGAAATGGTGTTGGGTTCGTTGGTTTTGTTTTGGTTTTATATATGGCGCCTAAGGTACGTAGAACAAATGTTACCATTTTTTGAATTTTACACATCATCCCCCCATTTTATGAAGACGATGATGAGCTATATTCTTTTATACACATCTGAAAAATCCATGCTAAAAATATATAATATTTGAGTTTATAAAAAAAGTATAATTAATGTGAAATCTTGCAGCTTCAATCTTTTATTTATTGTCTGATTCTTGGAAATTGATTCCAATTAACTGGTTTTAATTCATGTTATTCGTATGAGAAAAGTTCGACCCCTTAAATTGTAATTGAGTTTCTGTCATCATGTTTTATGGTGCTTCTCCGTATATTAAAAATAATAAGTTGTTTATGAAAGTATAAAAATACAAAAAAAAAAATCATAATATAAGTTTTTGTAATTGATCATAAATGTAAAATAATTATTTTATAATTCAATGCATAATCATCAAATTATTTCTGATATTAATTTAAACTTTTTTAACTTACAGAATAAATCCTAAGATTCCTTCTTCATGAATTTACCTTTTAAAAAATAATATTTTTATTGATTTAGATTTTCTGGAAAACAGTAAATTAAGGAAATGCAGAAAGAAAGAATAAAATTTTAATATTTAAATAAGTAACGACTGAATTCCCTATATATTTTGCAGGGCATGCTGTTATTATATGTATATATATTAACTACTGCTATATATATATATATATATATATATATATATATATATATATATATATATATATATATATATATATATATATATATATAAGTGGATCATGCTGGTCTAAATATTCATTGATTTAATTGTACATTGTACTATTGTTAGGTCACAGAACAAATTGTACCTACATGTTGACTTTTGTTACATTTTTTGGTATGGTCAAAATTCAATATCTTTTAACTTCCTATCAATTTTTTTCAACATATATCATTATAAATTATCTGCTACATTTGATTTGTTTAATGAAAACTTTAAACATGGTAATTATGAAACTCAAATTATATAAATTTCTTCAAGCATCACAGTAAAAATGGTGGACTGAATTTTTGAGAATTTATCAAGTCTTTTTAAAAAAATAAAAGCCAAATAATGTTAAATTGATTATTAAAATTATAATTTAATGATAAAGTATCATGTGATCTTAACGATAAGTGATTAATATTTGAATCAGATTTTTTTAAAAGACTAAAAATTGAGAGAATGGTATGATATTTATGGATTTGATGATGAACTCTTAAAGAAGACAGCATATGTGGACAATAATGGAAGCATGAAAAGGTTGTTTATGTTTAAAGAGAAAAGAAACATGGATTTTCAATCTGAAAACTTTAAAAACACTGTGCATTAAAAAATGTATTATGTTTTTCATAGACACAAGTTTGGTTTCTCTTTCATGGAGTGATGAAGTAAAATTGAAGTAAACATGTCCCACTGCATGTTTTGGCAGATAGCAAAAGGGAAGTTGCATTTGTTTGAGTCAATTATGAGAAACCTAAGAGATGGGTTTTTGAAATTTAAAAAAGAGATGCAGAGAAGAAGGAGGAAGAAAATAGGGTTAGAAAAATAGAATAGAATTGTAAACCACTTGTTTGTCTCTACGTGGAAAAAATGGGTTTGCCATGCAGTACGGAAAGCCATGTTACGATGTCACACTGTGGGAGCTTTCTTCTTAATATTTACAAATGGATTCACGTTCCAATTTTGTCCCAAGTGTTACATTTTCTATGTTCCTTGGTAAAGGACAAACCTGTCATTTCTCCAGAACTGAAACGCTCCTTCCAATTCAAATTGGAGGAATCATGGAAGTCATCTAGGGTTGTCAATTCATGCCCCTCCATTTATTATGGTTTAATTTATCATGGAATCCTCCAAAACATGATTCATATCAAAATATAGGTTGGGTGGTTGGTCTCTTTCATTTAAAAAATGTAGATTAATTTTATTGGTGCGTTTTATATAAGAGCTTATATCTATAAAAGGGTTATAAGAGCTGATATCTATATGAGGGTTTATATGCATAAGAATTTTATTTCAAAAATTATAAATATAAATATATTTTAATAAAATTTTATTAATTATAAAAAGAATTTATTGTTGAATAATTGAATTATTTTAACTAACTTTTTCAAAAATTCATAGCATATATTAAATCCTTCAAAATTATAAGAAACAAAACTCCTACAAGATACTGTGACTTGGAAATTCCCACAACTGCGTCACTATATCAAACATAGTCAATTCAACTTTGTCTCTCATTTGTATTTATGGGTAAGCAATACTAAAATAAATGTGTTATAAATGTGTTACTTGTAGGGATTAATGTTGAAGATCTCGTATCGACTAGAGATAAAAACCTTTTATAGTATATGAACGGGTGCAAACCTTATCTTATAAGTCGATTTTATAAGGTTGAGTTAGACTTAAAGTTCACTTCTTGATATGATATAAGAGCAATTTATAGTATATTCTAACGAGAGTTTGTTGGACTTATAACACTACCTGCTATCGAATCATTCATAATATATAATCTCACTCATAAGTTGGCAGGTATCAACGCAAGGGTGCATATTGAAGATTTATTGAGGAATATATCAATTATCATATGATATTATTAGTCATTATATGACTTAATTAGTTATTAAGGAAATTATATATTAGTTAACATATGATATAATTAGTTATTATGTGACATAATTAGTTGATTGAATAGACATAGTTAGGTTTTATATTCCTTTTCAGCAGTTACAATTTTGTTTGTATATATATACTACACTCTTTCAATAAGAAATCATCCAATTTGAAACCAATCTCTTTATTCTTGACATGATATCAGAGCACGATCTTGGTGCTCTTGATTATCAAAATTTTCATACTTTCTCAAAACACTCATATTGTCATGGCAGACGATTCAAAGGGTTCTAGATCAGATATCAAAACCACTGATCCCTCACACTCGTTCTATGTTCATCATTCAGATCAATCAAGCCATATCTTGGTTCCTATCAAATAAAATGGCATTACCATCAGCCCATAACAAACATGACAGAATTCCAAGAAGTATTTGATTCAACTTCTTCTAGTGCAGTACAAGGATTCACCGCGGAGCAGATTCAAAAATTGGCTTAAGCAATCAATGCATTAAATCAAAATAATTTTGGTAAAGTTGACGCATATGCAAATGCTGCTGGTTTGATTTCTTCCACTCTTGTGTCTGTTAATTCTAGTAGCACAAGTTCTTGGATACCAGTGCCACAGATCACATTGTTTCCCACATGTCTCTTTTAACTGAACCCAAATCTTCCAGTATTACAAGTTTCAATTTACCGAATGGTGCTACGGCACAAGTCACACTCACTGGCACCATTATTTTTAATCCCAAACTCACACTTAAAATGTCCTATGTGTCCCATATTTTAACTTGAACTTGGTTTCAGTCAGCAAACTCACAAAGGACTTAAATTGTTGCATTCTATTCTTTCTTGAAATTTGTATTTTGTAGTACTTGGTTTCAAGGAAGATGATTGGCTTGGGTGGACAATGTGGTGGTTTATACTACATGCATCCATCAAAGAATAAATCGACTATTTTCCATGTCTCTCAACCGTTTGACTTATGACATTTATGTCTAGGTCATCCCTCTTTTTCTCGTTTTAAATTAATGTCACATTTACTCCCTAATCATCTTAAAGAATTAGGAAATAATTGTACAATTTGTCCAAAGGCCAAGCAGACACACCTGCCTTTTCCCAAAAGCTCAATAACCACAAAATTTCCTTTTTCACTTTTACATTGTAATGTCTGGGGTCCTCATAAAATTCCTACACACACTGATTTGCGTTACTTTCTTACAATTGTTGACGATTTTTCTTGAAGATGAAGGATGGCCTAAATACTCGTTTAGATTTGATTGAGATGAACATACGAGGCGAGTTGGCACCCATAATGGGTAAGCGTACATATTTTCCCTCCGCCTGTTACACCATGTCAAAAGATGAAAAAATAAGTTTTTGTCAATGTCTAAAGGGTGTGAAAGTGCCACAAGGACATTCCTCAAATGTGAAGAGCCTGGTGTCAATGCAAGATTTGAAGTTAATTGGGTTGAAGTCTCGTGATTGCCACATCTTGATGCAATAGTTGCTGCCGGTAGCTACTCGTAGGATCTTACCAAAAAAATTTAGACATACCATAACCCGTTTGTGCTCATTCTTCTCTTCCATCTGTTGTAAAGTCATTGATCCGTTAAAATTAAATGAATTTGAAGATGAAATTGTTGTTATCTTGTGTGAATTGGAGATGTTTTTTCCTGTATCTTTTTTTGACATCATGGTTCATCTAGTTGTGCATCTGGTAAGAGAGGTTAGATTGTGTGGACCAGTGTACTTAAGATGGATGTATCCTGTTGAGCGATATATGAAAATTTTGAAAGGTTATGTGAAAAATCATTATCATCCAAAAGCTTCAATGATTGAAATGTACATAACTGAAAAAAGTATTGAATTTTCTTCAGAGTACATGTCAAAAGCAAATCCAATATTATATAACATTAATAACTTAATATTTTAATTCACTTTATTTATTCCATTTATGACAAGATCGTCGGAAGAAAGCTCAAGAGATAGCTTTAAAGAATGTTACCTCGCACATAATGTCTCGTTTGGGATATCGAAAGCTTGTGTAATCACTGATGGTGGAAAAGGAGCAATCCAGATAGGGGACTGGGTTTGAGATTGATAAAGGGGTCAGTTCTCCTCCATCACCACTTTGCGCCATGTAAAATGGAAGATGACCCAAATTAAAAAGTCGGGTGCATTTAGTTCTGAGCAATCAAAGATAGTCTCAGAAAAAATCGTAAGTTACTTTAATCCTCTTTTGCATTTATTTTAAAGCATTAATTATATTAAAAACTTATATGATTTTGGTCTCTTGCAGGATTCCTTGAGCTCCCAAGGTAATTTTTTCCCTGAAGGTTGTCGCGATATCCTGGTTGAAGTAATTGGACGACCTGAACATTGTGGTCATGTTCGTGCAGCTGGAAAAGGGGTTGGAATTAAACTATATTTTGGAGTTGTACCACGACACTTATCCTCCTCCTCCTAGACACCAGAGCAAAAATGACGAGTAAGATACATCAAGAATTAATGGAGGAGATAAGAAAAGAGACTGATCAAATGCGGCTAGAGTTGCGATAGGAGATACTATTGCAACAACTTTGTGCTGAGTCACCAGTTCAAGCGATTGTTAGTCCCACTCCCAAGAGCATAAAGGGGAGTTGTGCGGCTTCTACAACATCAGGGGAGGATATCATTGTCCAGACGAGCCAATGTGTGCTACTAGTAGAGGGCGGCATGCTTCCTCAGATGGTGGTCATTGGAAAAGTCTATGAAGAGCCATCACCTTACATAACGTTCCTCTCTCCCCTAATGTGGTGAAGGTAATAGTTGAAAGAGTACGAGTACCTGATGCTCGTGTTCCACTACCTTCAGATGAGGTAATAACTGTGGCTGATGCATTTCAGACATTCGTAGCCTGGCCTAAATACCTCATTCGAATTATACCAGAACCTCCAGTAATAATTTCATTTCATTATATTAATATATTACATCTAATTTAATACAAATGTTCTTTATTTTGTAGAAACCTCGTCGAAAACCAAGTCCGAAAAGGAAGCATGAGGTTCTGATTGATGATCATATAGCTTCCTTAGCTATAGTTGCTAGATAGATTGCTCGAGACCCTTTAGAAGTTCCATGGGATGATACATTTTTTGAAATAAACACCGAGTTGTCACTATACATATACATGTCAGATTTGTTAGAATTTGTAGTTGGGGATTAGGAGTTCAATATAAATATAATTCAATTTTTTATGATGTAAGTATCTTTACCTATATTTCAATTTACTTTATGCTAAATTATTGGTATAATTACCTTATTCGTCCCTACATTTAGGATCCAATTTAGTACAATGGTTTTAAAAAAAATCAATTTGGTCCCTATATTTTTTAAAATATATTCAATTTGGTCCTTTCTGTTAAGTCTCAGCTTACGGCGTCAGGTAATCCTTATGTGACAGAGAAAGGTACTTATGTGAAAGAGAAAGGTGGTGAAATGTGGCATGTGTGCAGTGTGGAGCGTCCGAAAAAATTGAACAAATATGAGAAGTACTGGTGTTGGGGTTTCTGGTCCTTGGAGGTGGAGGTGTTGGATATCCTCGGCGAGAGATTGCAGTGTGAGCTTGGGACGAGGCCCTGAACACCCAACTCGAGAAACTCATCAGGAATGTTATGATAACTACCTCTCTCTTTCAATTCTACTCCATTATACATTAACTCTACCTTATTTTTTTCATTTAACAATGTCAATTATTGTTAATTACTAGGATTTGATATTACCTAATCTCTGCGGAATATACAGTTAAAAAAGATATAGAAGAAATACCAAAAGCTTAAGATTATGGGTGCTTTTCTCAATTAGAAATTTTATTTTAATAATTCGTGTAACTCTATATTTTTTTAGGAAACAACTTCATTAACACTTAAAAAATTGTATCTAAATATTCTAATGAAATAAATGATATAAATGGTTGATTATGTTTTAACTGCAACACCACAGTTCAATTTTTACGATGTTTCATTGTTTCTTTCTTTCTATCGATATGTTTCGCCGAATTGTACTTCACAGCCTCTATTCCTTTCTCAAGGAGAACAACAAAACACAACAAGGATCGTGATTCAGTGATGCTATGACAAATTGGCGAGTTACCTTTGGGCAATTGCCCAAGGGCCCTTACTGCTATTTCCTTCATGTAAGCCTTAGTGGTAGTGATTTTCGTTTGGAAGATTAGTGTTGGTGGAGTTGGTAGTGGCGACAAGGAGGGCGTGGATGGAAGTGGGTTTCTTGCTCACAAATGATGAGGCAAAGGATCAGCTCGTTCGTGGCTATAGGAGGGAGCCCATTGAGGTACTCGCCATTGGCTTCGTCAGTCGAGACGCGGAGGAGACAGGAGATGTCGCCGATGGAGTTTTCAAGGTGGGAGGAGACCTTGCAGAAGGAGGTGCTCGGGTTGAAGGTGAACACGCGCTTCATGAGAGCATTGTCGTGACACTTGAGGACCAGGGTCAGAGCCTTCTCTGCCACATAAGCACCTCTCTCAGCCACATAAGCATCATTTGACGCCGTAAGCTGGGACTTAACAGAAAGGACCAATTTGGATACATTTTTAAAAACATAGGAACCAAATTGATTTTTTTAAAAACCACTGTACTAAATTGAATATTGACCCTAAATGTAGGGATGAATAAGGTAATTATACTTAAATTATTGTTGATTATGCTTTAACTAATAACTTGTAGGTTTTTTATTGGAGTCTCTATCACTGAGGGGAAGAAAAATGTGTACGGATTCTTAGATCCCGCATATACTAATCCCACCGGAACAAAGGCAAATGAAACCCAATCATACATCACTAACACCCTGAAAAAAGAGGAAAAACAAATTTATTTATGCTCTTATATTAATGAGTACGTTTAATTATATGTCGTCAATTATTACTATTTCATGTTTTAAATATTTACTCACTCTTTTCATGGATGAAATATGGGTCATTGGCATACTTGTCTTATCCAAGGTTGATGACACTATTATGTGGTTTTGTTCCCTACACAAGAAGATATCCACACATCTGAAGAATATCACTAATAAGTAAGTACACTATAAACTTAACTTTGTATGTTACTAATTAAGCATCTACTAATGCAGTTTTTTGTATTAATCAATTCATGGCGTGGATATAACATCCTAAAAGGTCCATCCAATTCAAAATTTCAAAATTTGAAGTGGATGACACTAAAGGTTTGTAATTTTTTTCTGTCTTTTTTCATTGTTTATGAAGATTAACTTTTACTTTTTATTGAATTATAGTGTAATAGACAACCAGGAAGCTATGAGTGTGGCTATTACATTATGCAATGGATGGTTACCATTGTAAGACTATGCCTTAAAAGTGATTGGCATGAGGTAACATGATGGTAAATTATCTTTATAATTCTTTAACATATATGTATCTTAAAACTAATTTATGTCAACCGTATTTTGTAATGCAGTTTTTCATGGATGAGCAACCAATGTCTTCGGAAGCCATAACATATGTGAGACAATCTTGGTCCACATATTTCTTAAATTTTTATAACTCTAGGTTAGTTGATGAATAGTGTAAGAATTAGATAGATAGATAAATATATATTATTAGTGTTTGTAATACATTTTTATCAATATATAAAAATTGATTATCTGAATTTATATATTTTTCTGACTAGGTTATAATTGACAAGTCAATTTAGATAAGTATAACCATTGAACAAATTCTACTAAGAAAAACAATATACAACGACAACTATTTATCATAGCCGCATTTATAAATCCAGCACAAAAATTTATAAATGCGGCTATGGTAAATAGCCGTATTTATAAATCAAGCGCTAGATTTATAAATGCGACTATTTACCATAATCGCATTTATAAATCGAATTTACAAATATGACTAAATAGTCACCTTCATAAATGTTGGATTTAAAATCACGTGTACATCAAATATAGCTATATAGTCGTTGTTTTAAATTGAAAATAATTGCCTTTTTTTAACCTTGTTCTCCAGTGTCATGTACCATAACAAAACAAATATTTGCTTTCATTTCATTTATATATTTTAAATTATATTTATTTATAACAAATTTGATCTTATAAAATTAATTTATAAGATAAAAATTATACTTAAGTTGTATACGGAGGTATTTTATAGTATAATTTTATTCTTAATCAACATAACATCACATAAATTAGGGTTATCATTCATCCATTTGAGAAATATTGGAGATTAAGGTTAATTGCATGTGAGTAATTGCTTATTAAAAAATAATTTCAAGGATTTGAAATTAACTTTTGTTCAATAACAAAGAGACCAATATTTGAAAATAAGTTACAAATAAATGACAATGACCAAATAAATGAACTTCAGCTGTTCAGGGATGAAGTGTGTCTGAATTGCCATTAATGATAATAAACTATCATTACTTACACACAAAACATGTTCCTATAACTAATTATAATTTAAATTTAAAACACATAATTTTAGAATACAAATACAAATAAAAAGGAATACTTTATATACATGAAATATTTGCAATCATATATTTCTTAATAATAATAATAATTAATAAGAAGAAAAAACAATTAAATAATCAAAATGATAGGGAAATGATTACATATAATATTTATTAAATAGTCCTACATAAAATGGAATAACGAAAACATGTTCTTATTAACTTATAAGAAAAGAAAAATCACCTTCTTATAAATGACTAACATCTTCTATTATTTAATCATTATTATTTCTCTTTTTTATTCTTTAAAAAAATTATTGTATGTGTCAATGTAGGACAAACATTGATACACGAATATATATATATATATATATATATATATATATATATATATATATATATATATATATTTATTGTATTGGTAGTGATCGGACGATCGGACCCACTTAAGAGCGGTCGGTGTCACGCAATCGTCTGTTTGTATGTGTCTTATCGATATGTGTTGCTCAGCCGACTGTCCCATGATGTCGAGTCGTGAGTTGACTAAGTCAACAAAGGTAATCCGTGATGAAGAGTTGTTTAGTGCTCCCTAAACACGGTCTACTCTCCTAATCTGACCCACTAGTAAAGACCCATCTAAGATAATATAAATAGCGCAGATTTCAAGAACCAGGTATGTCATTATCTACAATTCTCTAATAATCGAATGTCGAGTACCTTGCTGACCTAAGCATCGGAGTACCTTTTGCAGGTACCATTCGAACCCTTGAACGACCGAGTGACCGAGTGAGGAAGGAAGAGACTTAAAGGGAAGGAGGTTGAAGTGCAAAACTACCGAGTGACTGTAGCTGAAAGCAATCGTTCTCTGGGTCCTACTACTGAACGAGAACACACACACACACACATATATATATATATATATATATATATATATATATATATATATATATTATATAATTATGAATTATATAAATTGACAATAAAAATTTATGTACACAAGTATATTTCAAATTTTTTGTTGAGTAGAAATATGTTTTTCATAGTTTTGGTTTAAAAGAATTTGTTTCTTATTTTGATAATTATAATAAAAAATTATACTATAAGTTTGAGTTTTTAGAAAATTAATGTATTTTTTCTTTTTAAAATTGTATTAAAACCGTGCTAGAATTATCAGAAATTTAATAAATATTTTTTTTGAATTCGATACTTCATCGATACATGTCGTACGAGTATTAGTGTTCGATACGTATGTCCGACACGATCATGCCATTTAAGAGGAGTGTGAGCCTCATTAGTATGTCTATTCATATTTTTCACATGATAAATT
The DNA here is from genome assembly GCA_013389735.1 of Phaseolus lunatus. Classification (NCBI taxonomy): domain Eukaryota; kingdom Viridiplantae; phylum Streptophyta; class Magnoliopsida; order Fabales; family Fabaceae; genus Phaseolus; species Phaseolus lunatus. Next base: position 44,286,332 of record CM023860.1, read on the forward strand.
TAAAAAAAAAAACTAATTTCTATTGTAATTATTATAATAAAAAATCCTATTAATGTTAAAAAAATAATTATAAATAAATAATATATAAAAAAATGTCATTTTTAAGAGTGATAGATGATAGACATAGACATAAAACTTATTTTTTTTATTTAGTTATTAATTAAAGAAAATCATTTAACATTTTAAATTTTATAAAATATTTAAAAACAATTACTATTTAGTAATCTTCAGTTTCGTCTTCCTCCTTCATACAAAACCATTCTTTGTTTCTTTCCATCGTGTGCCCTAGCCGCGCCGTTGTACCCTTACCGTTCGGCGACCACGTGCTCTAACCGTCCGTGACGAGCTTTTGAAGCAACGCTCTCATTGGAATCCCAAACATGTCTTCTTCTGTGTCACAACCCAAAGGACAAGCCGCAATTCGAAAACTCTCGAAAGGACCAACATTGTGTGAAGAGTGCAAATCAAACCCATGGAAATACACGTGCCCCGGTTGCTCCTTACACTCGTGCAGTCTTCCTTGCGTGAAATCTCACAAAGAACGAACTGGGTGCAGCGGGAAGAGGAACCAGACTCTGTTTGTTCCTCTTTCGAAGTTCGATGATGATATCCTTTTATCAGGTACTTGTTTCTTAAACCTCGTACTCTGTCTTGAATGTTGATATTTTTCTTTTCTCAACTTGATTGCTCAAGCACAATAATATTGTTTTACTTAATGTTCTTCGAGTCACCTAAGCGTCGTTTGTGCTATGCCATGTTAGTTTGAGTGAGAAAACACATTTTTTGCTACAAAATTAGTTGAAGTACCCTTTAATTACATTTGGTACAAATTACGTCTTTTGTATTATTTTAATAGTAGACTGTACGAGTCCTTTTTCAGTTATTCATGAATTTTACTGTTGTTGTTAATGATTTCTTTTGGGTATTTGTATGAGCAATTTTTTTTTTACACTTTTGGATTTTACATTTTGTGGCTGGTATGGATTTTGATTAATGGGTACACCTGCGCATGTATACTTTGTTGGTGGATTCTTCTAAAAATCCGTATGACTAATCTGTTTGTTTACTTTGTGATGTCCTTTGGTTAGATTATAATTTGCTGGAGGAGGTGAAGAGGGTGGCTGAATCTGCTCAGAGAATGAGATCTAAATTAGGCATTCATTCATATTTCAAGTTACCTCATCAACTTAAAAGCCTAAAGAGTGCTGCTGGGAGCAGGAAAACCAAACTGATGTTTCTACCTCGTGGAATGTCGAAAAGAGAGAAAAATCAGTCTAGATATGATCAAAGGTATTTTTCATCGTTTTATTATAACTAGCTTTACTTTCATTAATGTTTCTTTGTTTAATTTTTTATCTTTTGGTGAATACCGGATGCGATCTAGATGTGTGAGAGTCTGATTATTAGGTTTTTTTTTATCAAGTTGTAATGATTTATATTCTAACACAATGTCAGAGGGAGATCTAGATTATTGAATGTTTCATTTTTAGATTGTGAAGGTGGTAACTTTTGTTTCATACAATGCTTTCAGGAAGAAGTTTATATCATGGACAATTGAATGGCGTTTTCACTCAACAGATATTGTTTTACATGACCATGGGTGAGTAACATTGATGGTGCCTTTGATTTAGAATACAAATACTGTACCTTTCCTTCTTGCTGCATGCTTGAAGTCCATAGAATATTGAAAGGAGATTGTGCTAATGTTTTCTAGAGTTGATGAAAATACAAGCTTCTACTCCATTCTAGAGAAGCACCTTAAACCTGGTCCTTGGAATAATCAGCTAAAGCCATTTTGTGAAGTTCAGCTGGATTGTCTAAGGCTTTTCATTCGTAAATACCCGAAGGTGGTTTTCTTTGCCTTTTTCTACTGTTGAAATTCAGTATACTACTGAGCTTGCAGGCTTGTATGAGTGCATTGACCAAACACATCAAGACATGATTTTATTTTACTCATTAATTCTATCTTGTTCATGCAAATACAGGGTCCCAAATCACCTTTCAAAGAGATAGATATTAAACTGCCAATCAGAAAGCAATTAGCAGATATATTCATTTTGGAGTTTCCTGTTGTTTTTGTTTTCTTGCCGACTCACACAATCAATTTTGAAGTTATCACGGATGTCAATACAAGAAAGCATAAATCACCGCAGAAAGATAGTGAAGAAAACCAAATCCCGCAAGGGTTATCATTTAGGGAGGAGGTGATAGAAGATGGCAGCAACTCTGTAGATCCTCAGGTTTTTGATATCATGAAGCAAGTGGAATCAAGTTTATCACATGAAGTGATGACCCAAAATATCAGTTCTGAGATAGCACCAAATGATTCCTCTGATAAGTCTCTGTTTGAAGTAGACACTGGGGGTAATCTTGCACATTCTTTGACAGAAACCAATAATCTAAACTTATCTGATGACATGGTATTTGACTTCGATCAAGATTTGATGGATTTCTATACCGACATTCTGGATCAAACAAATCCTAATGATCTTTTTGATTTTGATAGTGAATTTGCGAATAAAACAGAAAATAAAATAGATATAATTGGTGCTAGTGAATTACTCCCTTTGCCAAATGAATTGGAGGAAGGGGAAATCCCAGAATAATTGGTAACTGTAATTCAGTTCTTCTGAATAATTGGAGAGAAAAAGAGAAAACATTCCCTGCACCAGTTTTGTTGAGGATGAGGTTCATTTCTTCCAATGATGGGTTTGAAGCAGAGTTTCCAGTTGTGTGGACATGATTGAGAAGCTCATACATTCCTTCATGTTGGGCATGGCAGAGGTTTAAGATTGCTAGCTTTTTGTGATAATTGTTCAGCATAAGGAGTGGCAGTAATTTTCAGTTTGGATTCAGCAATGACTCTGTAAATCCTTGCTGTGAAGATCAAGGTGCTCTTCTGCATGAGGATTCAGACACACCACAAAAGCCGTGGGTATTGGTTGTTTTTCTCATCACTTGAGGGCAAATTTTGGTATTGGATATCATTTTTGTTTGTTGACATAATTTTGTGGAGGAATTGATTTCAAATGAATAGATATTTTTTCCAGTCTTGTGTTTCCTCTTTCAGATTTTGTACATGCATGTCATAAACCTAGTAAAGGACACAGCAATCCATATGATTACTGTGCATTTTGCTTTGCACACACATTGTAATATATTTTATTATAGGTTGAAATTTAACAGAAACCACAATTTTGTTGTCTTATTTCTTAATTAATGAATCTTATGTATAATTTTGTAGTTTTCAATCAAATTTAACGAATAGTAGAGTGTGTGATAATGAGTGTAAGGGCTTTTGCTTCTTGAACCTAATAATAATGAGTTTATTAAAGCTTCTTTATTGAAGATGTTCTTAGGCTGTAATTGAAATAACTACTGAATTAAATTATTTTATTAATTGGTTATATATAGGTGATTATTATGTAATTGATTATAATTAAAATCAATTTTTGTTTGGATTAGTTTATAGAAAAATGGTTTAAAGATGCATTAAAAAAAATAGCCTTTACACAAGAAAGATTATAAGTTTGAAATTTATTGTGTTCATTTTCATCCTTCATTGATGTCAACCATTTTAACATTTTTGAGTTAACAACTAACAAGCCTTATAAACTAACCTTCCAATTTTTATTTACATGAATTCCCAAACTAAAAACAAGCACACTCACATGACTTAGCAAAAGAACTCCCTCACCCCAAAATCCAAAGGTATTAATAGAATGAGTAACACCACCATTTTGTTTGATAATGACAATAAAATTTTATTTGATAATTAATAGGAAAAAACCCTTGAAGTTGTACTAAAGGTTGACCCTATAAGAGATCCATAATGGTGTCAATAACAAGTGAAGGAAAGTGTTCTTCAATGTGTAAAGGGATAAAAAGATTTGTAGAAGAAAGAGTAGATACAAAAAGTTTTGCACCAGCCGGGAATCGAACCCGGGTCTGTACCGTGGCAGGGTACTATTCTACCACTAGACCACTGGTGCTTCTTGTTATTGTGGCATGTATGGATATATTCTATACTTGTGATGTTTATTTCTTTTCTCAAAGTACAGAAAAAAAGAAGGTTAGGATATAAAAAAGAATAAATATTTCATGGAATCATAATATAAAATATTTTCATGTGTTTATTTAATTATAGTTTTCAATACAATTATAACGTTTGAATTCTAGAGAGTGTTGATCTTATATACTCTTTTTTTTCTTCATTTTGACAAAGATTAAGATACGTGATTCTAGTTATATTAAAATATAAATTTTTCTTTGTCATCTTATTTGAGTTCAGTAGTTATAATTATGATTTATATATTTGTTTTAAAAAGTGTAATCATGTGTTTGCCCAAAACAATTATATTTTCATTTTCATCTCAATATTTCAATTTGTAAAATACTTTTTTTAAAACATTGAAGTTTACTTTCTCATCTAAAACAAAAATATTTTCAATACATGCAAAAAAATATTTGAAAATATAAGAATAGGTATGATGAGAAAAGTACAAATTTATAATATGTATAATAATAATGATTTGTGATTTATTAATAATATCTAAAATATATGCTTATAACATAATTATATTATTAATTAAAAGATAAGGATATTAGAGGTTACCTTAGAATTTTTCTATAATATAAAAACTTTTTTATCATAAAAGAATACGTGAGTGAATAACAAAGACAAAAAAAATCTTAAATAACTACCCAATTGTACATTGATTTGTTAATGAATGTCTTATTCTCATAAAAAAAAACATTATCAACATATGGATGTCTCATAGGATAAAATTACATAAAAACTTAATAAACATAAGTTAAAGTAACAACATTTGAAGTGAAAGTCAAAAAATCATATGTGCATAATACAAATAAATGCTAGATGAATAAAAGAATATTAGAGACATGTAGCATTAGACACTAAATTAAAGAAGATAAATTTACTAAAAGCATGAACAACATATTATTTATACTCAGTGAAATAGATGCAATCCATATGTTTTCAACACAATATACATCATTGTCAAATTACATCATCTATTTTTAGTATTATTTATCAATGCATAAAAACTCATTTTAGTTTACTCATCTTATTGCACTACAAAATAAAAGATGTTAGTAGAAAGTTATAAACCTCTAAAGAAATTTTGATGTAAAATACTCATAAGCACACAACCTTCAATCGTTCTTTTTGGACTTTATATAAAAAAACACTTCCATACAATAAAGGATATATATATATATATATATATATATATATATATATATATATTATATCAATAAGTCTCACCTAAAAGAGATTAGTGTAAAAAAACCTTCAAGCATTAATTATAATAATCCTAAATGACTTAGAGAAAAAAATTAATTGTAATTTTTTCTTATTTTGAAGTAGAATATGTAAAAGTAAGAAAAACATTATTTTATCTACTTAGTTTAGTGAAACATTGTACTTAAACAACATCTCTTTTGTTGTACTGTTGTATAACCTGAAAATACTTTGTGACCTTTATTTAAAATACATAATGACTCGTGCTTTAAACTTAGAGATTTAAGTGAATATCCTAAAGAGATTTTATATTTTAAATTTTGAGAAAAATTGTGTACTTAAATAGTTTAGAAAGACTTTATCTACTTGTTCTAAGTTAGAAGCGATATTAATAATACTTTTATTATGTTTGTCTTAGTAAAACTCTTTACATTAACATTGGAGAATTACAAATAATCCTATTTAGAATGAATGAGTATAATAATTTTGTTATTATTGAACCTTATATTACATGTACATTTCTGACTAACCCTTTAAAAAAATTATGCATTTATCAAACTATTAGATAACCCCTAACTAATGTGTAAAAGGTCATTTGTGAAAAGAAATTTTCAAAAATGTTTCATTAGCTCTATTCAAACTCCATTTCTAATTTTTTCTTTTCTTTCACAGCACCTTAAAGGATACCAAACAAAGAGACAAACCTCAACAATCCAAACTAATCAAGATTAAAGCTTCAAGTGGTCACAAAGATCCAAGTAAAACTTGACCACTTAATATGCTCATATTATTAACTTAAAGATAAAACTATTAAGAGTATAAAATAAAACTTATATGTTAACTTATTCTCTTAAATATTCTTACTTACATTTTCACTCATTAGTCTTTTGTTCAATTACTAACTTGAGTATCATAATACTATTTATAAGTAAATTTCATAAGTATATGTTATTTTTTTTTATTGAAGTTGAATTTATTTCTCATTATTTGTAAAAATTAAAAATTGCACCTCATTGCATCAAAGACTTTAGCATTTTCAATAAAAATAAATAAAAACATGTTTTACATTGTGACTCCATAAGTTATTTATTCAATTAAAAATATTAGAAAACTTTGTTTTGGTAGTTATTTTATTATTATAAAACATATTCATCATAATCTATTTTATAAACAAAAATAAAAAAAAGACTGTTTTTATCAACGCTTTATATCCATTCATTATGTGTTTTCTATACAATGAGAAACAAGTTATGAAAAATACATTTCATCAAAACAATTTTGCAAATAATGAGAAAAACCTTTTGAAACCCTAAATTCGTATTCGCCCAAACGGTGCTCTCTGTACTGCATGGGGCAACGTGACCCATCAAGCTCTCTAACCTCTTAAATCTGCTTTTTTAGGTAATTATTTGGCACTACTCTTGACTTTTCATCAATGTCCAAATGCATTTGTCGTCTTTTATTTTATTATATTATTCATTAGCTTCATTCGAATATTTGTTTGCCTTTTCTATCGTTTCATATTTGGGTAGGAAAGTCAATATCTCCTAATATGATTTATTTTATATTTAAAATAACATTTATCAGAATTAAAAAAATTTATCTATTGAGATAAAAATTATTATTACTTATGTTAAGCAAATATAAGTGATTTTTTAATTACCATTTAAGTTATTATTGTGGGATATTCAATATTAGGAGGATGTAAATGTTTTGTACTATATTGATAAAAGTATTATATATGTATTAAATGTGGTCAATAAAAAGTTGAAAATACGAATAAGATTGATTTTTTGATACATGAGTGATCATTATTTAAGAATTTATATGTGATGTATTGTATAAGTCTCTCATGATATAACAAGAATTTTTCCAATAAAAACCGAAGATATTAGAACTAGCAAACAATTCTTAAAAAAGTAAAAACCTATGATATTGGAAATATTAGAAAAAAAAAAAAAGAAGAGAAAAATGAAGAGAAGAAAAGGAAGAAGTCGTGAGAGATGTGTTTCTAGAGCAAAGTGAAGCCACATATTTATAGATGGAGAAAGAGCAATAACCCACATTTAACTTGTTTGATGGGTAATTCGTCAAAAGCTTCTATGAATAATGATATGTTCGATTTCAATGTGATCAAGTTTTTTGATATTAATACTCGTACTGGTAAAGTTCTTTGTCCTCTTCCTGTGAGATGGGAGTTTCCTTCACCAGACTGGGTTAAAATTAATACTGATGGGGCTGCTAGGGGATACCCTGGTCTTGCTACTTGTGGAGGTATTTTCTGTGGGAGTAGGAGGAGTTTATTGGAGTTTTTTCTGCGTTTCTTGGAGTTCAAACTGCTCTGGTTGCTGAGTTTTATGGGGTTATACATGCTATGGAGGAAGCTCAAAAGATGGGGCTTACTAATGTCTGGTTGGAATGTGATTCTGCTTTGGTTTGTGCTGCCTTTCCTGCTAGGACAAATGTCCTTAGATGCTTCGAAATCGATGGAATACTTGTCTTAATTAATGTGGGAATATCAAGTTTAGGGTTACTCATATTTTTTGTGAAGGAAATGCACGTACTGATAAGTTCGCTAATTTAGGATTTATTCATAAAGAATCTTTTTATTAGTATAATAGGCTTCCATCTAGTCTATTCTTAAAAACTTTTATGAATAAGTATAGTCTACCTATGTATCGTTTTTGTTAGCATATGAGTTTTGGTTTAGTCCCCCATATTTTTGTATTTTCTTTTTTTTTTTTCTTTTTTTTAATAATACTTTTTTCATGTGATGACAGATGATTGTTGTTGTTTGAGGTGTCAGCCTAGCTGAGATGTTATGCCTAACATAAAAACTTTTATTTAAAAAAAAAAAAGAAGAATATTGCTCCATATCCGATATCAGCGGCCAAAACAACAAAATCGTTCCATGGACTGAACTCAAATACGAAGGAGACCATCAAAAAAGAGGGGAGTTCGTCAGAAAAGGAGGAAAACATTGCGAAGCTTTGCACTAGATCTCTGGAACCACCCAAAAAGAAAGCAATGTCGTGCGCGCCATTCTCGAAACAAATTCAATTTCCTCTACAACATTCTAAGATCTTCGACAACTCCCTCAACAATTTCTTTTACAATATCCCAATTCAGTCATTCGGTTTTACAACACTAAAATCACATTATAAATAACTTCTAATATTATTTTATATTTTAAAGTTGCAAAAAAAATCATTATTTTAACATTTTAAAGGATTAAACATGGAAGATACAAAGTTTAAATTAAAGTAACACTTAAGTCATTTAACAATTAAAAATAAAAAAGTATAATTAATAAAAGGTATGTACTTTATATTCTTTGTGTAACGTGAAACTTGCAAGTACATGAGTTTATTATTTTTGATTTACTCAAAAATGGTATCTTATTTATTAATATTGAAAAAGGTCAATAGAATTTTATATATATATATATATATATATAATCTAACTATATGCATGGTCTTAGTTAGAGAATGAAAAAAAAGAAAAGAGAAAAACTCGTATAGGTGAACAGTGGATATTCATATGTTAAATCTGTAAAAAATATTAAATGAATATTTTTAAAAGTTGGCTCCTACTAATAAAAGATATTAAATGAATATTTTTAATCAAAAGAAAACTAGAAAAAGAGAATTTATTAAGACTTTAATCAAACAAAAAGAACATCAAAATTTATTGCATATCTCAATTTTAAACTATTGGATGTGAGTAGAGTATAACAATATTAGTTCTAGGTTTAAACAATTTAATCAGTTTAAATGACAATTTTTGTTTTGTATGAATCATAGTTACTGTAAACTTTAAATAAAAATTGCAGAAGGGATATTACGTTGCTACTAAATTTTTTATTATGATTATCTCTCAATGACTTTATACATGCATACGTATAAAGATATTTGAAAATAAATATTTTCATTTTATTTTATTTCATTGTTTAAGATACTTAGGTTGAATTTGATCATGTTTTTGTAAGACTTTGACCAATTTATGTTTTTACACAGATCTTCAAAGTTTGAACAATGACTTGCTTCACTCGTGTATTTGAGAAGAAACCTTAAATACTTAAGTTTAATTTAAGAAAATAAATACAAAATTAAAATTGCTCATGTTAATTTAATGAGTAGTTTTAGTATTAAAAATAGTGTGATTTTAATTTACGCTTAAATATGTTCTTCTATACTTAAGTAGATTGTAGCACTTTATTTCTAGATATTGGGATGACTCTATTTAAGTTGAAATGTATTTAATAAAAATAAACAATTAGATAACTTGTTTTTATTTTAACTAAACAATTAAAAAATAATAATGACTATATATTTTTAAATATTTTTTTTATAATATATACATTTTAATTAATTATTCATAAAAATAACAACAAATAATAAAATTATAAATTATATATATATATATATTTTAAATTTAATAAAAATATAAATACACATGTGCTTATATGAGGTTCGAACACTTCTCTTAAATGACGAGTCTGTGCTGGACATACATATCGGACACGATACTCGTGTGACACTCGTAGGACACTTATTATTGAAGTATCCAATTCAAAAAATATTTATTGAATTTTTGACAATTTTAGCACGATTCTAACACAATTTTAAAAAAGAGAAATACATTAATTTTTTTAAAATTCAAACTTATAGTATAAATTTTTTATATCATTATAAAAATAAGGAACAAATCATTTTAAACCAACCACGAAAAACATCTCTCTATTAAAAAAAAAGTAAAACATACTTGTACACATAAATTTTTATTATTAACTTTATAAAATTCATAATTATATAATATATAGATATAGATATAGATTTTCATAATAATATAATAGATAGATTTGTGTCTCCGTATCCTACATTTTAGAAATTATACGTATCTCTATGTTTGTGTCAGAATGTCTGTGCTATAGTAATGAAGATTAAAAATACTTTTCGCGATATTGGTTAAGAAAATTTTATCAAACATCAATTAAAAAGTCATTTTAATTTATATAAATAGATTAATTTTTTTGAATAAACATAAAAATTATGATTTATCTAATCTAAAAAATAATTTTAATAATATTAATAAATAATTGTAGTAAACATCTATTAAAGAATAATTTTAATAATATTCATAAAAGAACTGAATTAATATTGGTGGAGGAGTAACCTAATCTAAATTCTAATTGACCTTGTATAAAAAAAATATAGTCGACATTAAAAGAAAAATATCATATTTAATATTAGTTAAAAACATTATTAATTTTAATAAGAAAAAGATTTAACTAAGTAATTATTAAGAAAATGATTAAATGTTATGTTGGTTTACAAAGTGACACTCATAATGTTTTATTTTAAATTCCAAAAAAAAGACAAAATTGAAAGATGAAGAAGAGATTGTAGTCCTCGTTTCCTCCTCCTTAAAAAAATAATAAAGAACATTAAATAAAACAAAATGATGTCGTTTAAATCTAGGAGGAATAGGAATAGGATCCGAAGGGCAAGAAGAGAAGGGTAAAATGGGAAAGAAGGAAGGAAACAAAAAACAGAGAAGAGAGAATCACAGAGAAAGTGGTTGGTTGGTTTTGGTTCTCCTTCTTCCTTCTTCTTTCTGCTTCTTCACTCTTCATTTTTTCCTTTTCTTTCTCCTCCCACCACACAAACCAAACCCCTCTCCACACTCCACCCTCACTCCCTCTACGGGTCAATGACCCACACCCGAAAGCCCACCAAGCCCAACCCCCAACCCCACCAGGCCCATAACCCTTCATTCTCCACCACCGGCATGAAACTCATCGTCCCTCTCCAGGGCGTCGTCCAGGGCCGCGGAGGCCTTCTCCTCGGGACCCTCGTCCCATGCGCCCTCTTCTACTTCCTCCAGCTCTACCTCAAACGACGCCGTTCCAACTTCTCCCCTCCCTCCCCCTCCTCCGAGCCCACCCTCCACCGAACCTCCTCCCGCTCCAATTTGTCCACACGTGGTTCCATTTCCCGGGTTCGCCTCTCCAAGCTTGCCACGCAGATTTCCAGGCCCGAGGACTCCCTCTATTACCTCGGCTTTGAGAGGGTGTCGCGAGATCCCTTCCACGCCGTGCACAATCCCAATGGGATTATTCAGTTGGGCTTGTCGGATAACAAGGTTGGTTACTCACAAATTACCGCAGAGTCGATACACTCTTTCAGATATGTTTTCTCTTGTTCATTGGAATTTAAAACATTGTGGGTGTTGCATTACATCTTATTTAACTGATGGGATAGTGTGTGTTGTTGAAATTTCTCTTCTTGGTGTTGTGGGTGTGTTGCTAATGTTGTTGTTGTTATTTGTTGAGGTGGGTGTAGCTGTGCTTTGATCTGATAGGGGAATGGGTGGCGCGGAACTTGGAGGGGACGATGAGTGGCGGTGTTGGTTTGGGTATCAATGGGATTGCGCCGTATCAGACGTTTGATGGCTTGATGGAATTGAAAATGGTAAGAGGTTTTGTGCTTCATAGTGTCAGTGGTAATGCTACTAGTGCTGCTTGTGGTGATTTTTTGTTTGTTTCGTTCTTGTCCGTTGGTTCGGGATCCCCATGGTCCGGGCTAATCTCCCTGTCACATGTCCCAGATTTTATTAACTGTTTTTCTTAAATTGAAAAGTGTCGAGTGGTGATTGACTGGGGCCATAGACTCATTGTAGTCCTGGACCATGCAGGCCATATACTCATTGTAGTCCTGGACCATGCAATAATTTCTCATTATTGGGGGAATAGAGTAGAGTGTTTGAATTCACTTGTTTCAAGGACAACTTGCATGTGTATATGATCATTTCCGTTCCTGAAAATGAAAATGTAAATGTCAATCAATTTTGTTTCAGTAAGGAACTAAATTGACAGTAAAAGACTAATGTGGCTTATTCTTATTGGTGTTTTACACATTCTGTTGTTATTTTATCAGTAATGTAGGCCTGTAGGAGAGCGAGACAGGTGGCATAGTGTCTTGTGAACCAATTATTGGAAAAGTTAAAACTGTTAGGCACTGATATATTGGTGGGTTTTATAGCATTTTTAACACAATCCCTTGCCCAAGAGCTTTTTATCATGGAATGTGAATCGGGCGTACTTATGCTTGATTTCAATTTTGAACTCTTTATTTTGAGAAATACGGGAGCAGTTAGGATCCAACTCTAGACCACATGTTTATAGAGGTTTTGTAACGACCAATCATTCCAAAAGTTTAATTTGTAGGCGAAGGAATACAAATGATCATAAAGCATTTCTAACATAATGCAGGATTGGAAATGTTCTAATGACAAACTTTATCATTACACCCCTGGCTTGAAGCTGGTGCCAGCTAAGTTACAAGCTTGTAAGCTGATAGGTTTTGATTTAAGTATTATTAGTTATAGGTTATCTTGCTACTCAATAATTTTAAATGAAGACCTTGAGCTTTTAGAATCTAAACTCGAGTTTGAACACACAAACTGGAAGATTCAGTGCATGTTTGGGAAAACATTGCCCTCAACATGAAAGGTCGTTTAAACAATGACAGGCCAGTTTTAACCCCACGTTTACTTAATGGGATAGTGGGATTGTCTGCTTGAAGCACCTCAAATGGCAATCCAAACACTCCCTTAAGTGAAAGAATTCTGGAATTGATCTTGAATTGGTAGTACAGAATTCAGAACACTAAAACGAGTGTAAAATCTAACAACGAGTCTCCTTCTTCAAACAAATATTAGTAACTCGATGAATCAGAAATCTGTTACACACATCCTATTTAATAACTACAGACCTCTAACTGCAGTAAAACACGTCTTATGGCTGTCGTACAGTTACTAAGCACACATAAAAGCCACACATAACTGACCTATGTGAATCATTACATTTCAAAATTCTCTTTTTAAGATACGTACTTGTATGCTTTTGAAACTAGTTACCTTTTCTATAGTGCTGTAAACAAGTATTTTGGTCTTAATTAGAGTTATCTGTTGTTTTAAAGGTTAAAATTAAAATGTTACCCTTTGTTGGCTATTTGACAATATTTGGTATTGGACTTGTCTATAAATTCGATACTGTTCCCTTATAATCTTTGGTCTGTACAAATTTGGTTAGTTAAAGGTCATGCTGTTTTTTTATTTATCCATTTAACTTTTGTTTTGCTTTGATTTTATAGGCCTTGTCAGATTTTATGCATCAGGTGATGGGGGGATCAGTGAAATTTGACCCATCTAATATGGTTCTAACAGCTGGAGCAACTCCTGCAATTGAGATATTGTCCTTCTGTTTGGCAGACCATGGGAATGCATTCCTTGTCCCTACACCATATTATCCAGGGTAATTGCTGACACTTTCTTGAGCTCCTCTTTCTAACTTCTCGTGCTAAATTTAAAAGGAACTGTGCAGATTTGACAGGGATGTAAGATTGCGTCCAGGGGTAGACCTAATACCTGTTCACTGTCGCAGTACTGACAATTTCAATCTAAATATCACTGCTCTTGAACAAGCATTTAGTCAAGCAAGAAAACGAGGAGTCAAAGTTCGTGGAATTCTAATTTCCAACCCTTCAAATCCCGTTGGCAATATTATGACACAAGACATGCTATACAGTCTTCTGGACTTTGCTGAAGAAAAAAACATACATATCATTGTTGATGAAGTATTTGCAGGCTCCACGTACGGAAGTGAGAAGTTTGTGAGTCTAGCTGAAGTTCTTGATTCAGATATTGACAAGAGTCGGTTTCACATAATATATGGCTTGTCCAAAGACCTCTCTCTTGCCGGATTTAGGGTTGGGGTTATATGTTCATTCAACGACAGTGTCTTGGCTGCAGCCAAGAAGTTGACTAGATTTTCCTCTATATCTGCTCCGACCCAGAGGTTAGTTACTTCAATGCTTTCAGACAAAAGATTTATTCGAGAGTACTTAGAAACCAATCGGAAAAGAATACGACAAGTGCATGATGAATTTGTGGATTGTTTAAGTAAACTAGGAATCAAGTGTGCCAAGAGCAGTGCTGGTATGTTCTGTTGGGCTGATATGAGTGGATTAATCCGACCTTACAGTGAAAAAGGGGAAATTGAGTTGTGGGAGAAGTTTCTAAGTATTGCTAAGATCAATATAACTCCTGGATCAGCCTGCCATTGCATAGAACCAGGATGGTTTCGAATTTGTTTTACTACTATAACATTAGAGGAGATCCCTCTGGTTATTGAACGAATTAGGAGAGTTGTTGACAGTTGTAATTCTTCTAGTTAAAGTTTCATTATTTTCGTTGACATTTAAGGTTAGTGCCTGATGTTGCAGTTTAAAATTTTTGGAAAGGAATATACATCTCTCGTCATCAAGTTCAGCTGTCTTGCGCAAGCCAAAATTTGTTAAGCTGCCAGAGAAATAGTCTATCATAATGCAAAGTCTCAACACAGTACAATCAAAGTTTGCGAATAGAGTTTGGTTTAGATTAAGTTTTAGTGTAAGATTGGTTTTGGCCTGGGAAAGTACTCTTTGGGCTTTCTTTCAATCAACATACCTAGGGCAGTTTCAGTCTTTGAAAGAACTAATTCTTTAGTCCTTCAATGTAGTACTGGTTTTTAAGGTACAACCTCCAAGAGAGTTTTCTCATGATTTTGTGCACATTTCTTGGTGGCTGGAAGTGTAAAAATTGGTTTTAAATGTACCTTTGTACAATCAATGCTTATCCATGTGCCAATGTGCCTTGGAAATAGAATTAATTTTGATATAAATTTCAGAAATTTATGTTCTATATTGTCTTCAAAAAAATGTAATTTTCAACTTTCCTATCAAAAGGGGGCTTGAAAGGAGTATACCGTGCTTTTTGGGGTAATACTAGAAGAATGAAACTTTAGCATAAACTAGGAAAGAGATGGGAAATTGTCCTTTGGGGACCTGTTTTCTCATTTTAATTCGAGTAAGTTCCTAGTGATAACCTCCCATCCTATGCAGGTAAGCTAGTACATTAGTGAATATAAAAGAAAGATGAACCAGATATTCTCTGCCTACCTTCTACATAAATGGGGAGGGAGTTTCAGACTCTCTCTACTGGACTTTTTGCCTGATAGCCAGTTTGTTTTCTTATCGTAGGAAAAAAGGTAGAATATTTAGGCTAATTCTTCCAGCACCAGACCAATTGTGACCTGCACCCAACACTGTAAAAAAAATGTCTATTTTACCCTTACTCTTTCAGATATCTATATCCACAACACAAATAAGATAGATATGGATATACAAATTCGGAACTGAGATGTGCCTTCTAGACATGACAATCTGTAGCATAAGAATGTCTTCTGGATATTAAGATCCGGAAGCTTTTTTCACATTTTGGATGTGAAAATCCGGAAAAGATGACCAAGGCAATTTGGGGTTTAAAAAATATGATGGGTGCAAATCACAATTGATCTGGTGCAGGAAGAATTATCCAATATTTAAGTCATTTTTTCAAAAGGTAAATTTTGACACGATCACTTAAGGTGTATGTTTGAATCCATTTAGTTTTTAAACATAAGGATATGAATTTTGTGATAAGTGATATAATGGTAACTTATGTTGAGATCTTGGACTCTCTATTGAGATACTAAATGGTCTCTGATTCACTAGATAGTTTGATGATCAGAAAATTAAATGTTGAGTTTGTGTTTTTATATTTTGATTATAATAGAATTAATTGAATGATTTATTTGTATCTTGATTGTTTTAATAATGTTTTGTATAGTCTTTAATAGACTAATTGAACGTACATCATGTATTCATGATAGATGGTTTGATAATAATAGTTTATTGCATAACAAAATTAAAAATTCAAATTTAATATCTTATTTTGTGATTTGAATGATATGATTTGTTTGTGCCTTAAATGATCTAACACAGTGGAAGTTGTACTATATCGGAGACTTTCTAAATGTTTACAATTTTGTTCATGTTACAATTTGGTGAACGCGTTGAATGTAAATAGGTTTGTTTAAAATAATTAGTTGTGAAAAAAATGAATCTTCCAAATACACTTATCTCTTAAACACCACATTTAATTATAGAGAAATTATATTTGAAAATAAAAAGATTATTAAAGAGAAATTATATTTGAAAATAAAAAGAATTTATCCACAAGTTTTGTGGAAAAAAAATATATTAATAGCATGTTTTTAAGAAACAAAGATATTGATTATATCTTTATATGTTGCAAATATTTTTAATTTCCTCCTTATATTCCCAAGCTAGTGGAAATGATCAGCAAAATTGTTGAAAGATATATGATCTTGAAATAGATCTTGATATTTTAAGAGGTTATTTTGTAAAATTTCATGTTAAGGATACAAAAATTAGAGATGTTTTTGTTTATCAAGCAAAACTTTTTAAATGGCTATAACGTCATAATTACAAACAAGAATGGACAATAGTGAATGGTATTTATAAACTATCCTCAGACTTAATTCATAAATGGTGTTAAACAATTTTGAATAAGAATTTCTCAAAAACTTCTTGAAAGAGCAAATTGTAAACTAATGACCCATATTTCAACATGAACCAAGGAATAAATAACATCACAACAGGACTATTTAACACCAGCCAAATGAATTTCATAATCATACATCCCCTAATCTCACTTCTAATAAGACAACAAAAATTTGGTAATCATTCATCAATCCAACACTAGGCTGTGTCACCATTCCTATTTCGTAAAGAATAGACGACATTTTTTTCTTACTACATTGATATCAGTCAAAATGTTTGGGGTGTTTCTTCCTGCAACGTCACATTTTTCTTTATTTTTGTATTCCTACATTCTTCAAAATACTGAAACTATTCTTGATAGTTTTAGGTAATTCTGGAATAAGAGTTGCATAAACAAAGGTTCTTTCTGGAATAGAAAATCTGAAAAATAAAAAATCATTCTAGAATATAATTTTTGGAATACATTTTTTTGATTTTTGAAATAGTAAATTTGAAATTCATAAAATATGTTTCATAAAGTATGTTTTGAAAATATTAAAAAAAAAATCAAAAGTCAGTTTTAAAAAGAGTAAAACAGTGTTTTTCAATAATAATGGAGTGCATGAAGACATTTGTTGGGGTTAAGGAAAAAACACCCAAATTTTGATATGTTTATTTGGAGACCGCTTCTTCCTACACCTCCATCATTTCTTCAACTATTTCCATACCTTTTTAAATTTCCAAAAATACCCTTCATATTTTACCCTACGGATTACGTAATCCGAAAGTTAAAAATTACTACTTCCAAATTACATAAATCCAGAACCTATTTAACAATTCACAATATCGGATTATGTAATCCAGAAGACAAAAATTAAATTGAAATTTTTGACTTCCAAATTATGTAATCTGGTATTGTAAATTGTTATATAGGTTTTGGATTATGTAATCTGGAAGTTGTAATTTTTGATTTCCAGATTATGTAATCTGTAGTCTAAAAAATTGAAAAATAATTTTGGAAATTTCAAAAAATATGAAAGTGGTTGAAGAAGTGATAGAGATGAAGAAAGAACAGTCTTATTTGGATTCTCATAACTCAACGATTATCATTAGATAAAAAACTTATATATGTTTTACTGATTTTATTGATGTGTTTTCTACTAAGATTTAAGATTTTCAATAACTCATGTAATAAATAATTTTTTAATAACAATGATCAAACTGAAATTTATTTTTTTAAGAATTTTTTAAATATTTTTTTCAACAAATATTTGTGGTCATTTTTTTTCTTAAATAATATTTGTTATTAAGCGATATCATCATTTGAAATACTTATTGTTTTATAAGTTTTTTAAAAATTATGCAATCAAGATCTTAATTCAATAAATTAACTTATTGGTTTTTAGTTAAGCATTAGCTATTCAATTCCCAACAAATTTATCAGCCATTATTTACAAACATAAACCCCATTCTATTCACTCATCCAACACGTTGAACACAGTCTCTTTTACAGAACTTTTACCATCTTTAGGTTATAAAAATATGTATCTGATCTGGGATTCATCTTGTTTCTTTTTCTTCAAATAAAAGCAAAACCATATCAAGAAAATTTTCACCCTTATGCAAACCAAGTAAAACATGTTTGTAGTTAAAAAAGACACAGTGAAACATGTTTCCCACACTTTGTGCCAGTGGTTGTGACTTCTATGGTTCTGCTACAAACAAGGAGTGCATAGTGTTTACAAAGATGCAGGATGAAACAAATTCCTTGCAATATGTGAGTTGATATGAAGTTTTAGGCTAAACATAGTCAAATTGTGGGTTGATTGTATCGAGATGAAAAGGGCCTTGCAACTTGGATTCTGCATTATTCGGACTTGCTTGGGAGTAGAGAGTTGAAGTTGCAGTTTCATATGCATGTAAACCCAATCATGTTTTGGCCCACTTGAATCAACCTGTCACTGCCATATGGGGCAACAATGGTCAAAATGCCTTGAGAACCTCTTCACATAGATCTCAAGACACCTAATTGCCCTTCCAAAGAAAATGAGAATGGTGAAACTTTGAATAGAGTCCTGTGCCTATCTTTATTTTGATTAACTACTCAAGAGTGACTAAAGAGAAAGAACATGGTTTATTTTAAATGATGATACAGAAGAGATAGGGTTCATAAGGTGGGGTTCAATCTTTTCTTTCCTTTTCTTGGTGAGTTTCACAATAAAGAAATACAAATAGTTGCTTGGTTAATGATGTTCAGTGTAGGGTCTAAGAGTTATAAATTTTGAAAAGGGGTAACATTCATTGGAAACTTGAACTAATTGGACCACTTGTTATTTGCAAACCTGTGAGCTGTGTCTGCTACTGAAAGGAAGATCCACAAAAGGAAGAAAAAGATGGAGAAAAGAGTGAAAAGGAAATTAAAAAAATAACAATGGTTACCAAGAAGTTGAGGGAAAAAATGGATCTTGTACTACTCTTTTGATGTTTTTTTGTAATTCAATCAAATAATTTACTAGAACCCAGATGCATTAAGAATATTATTGCACCCCATTTGCTCCTTTATAACCTTTTCATTTTAATTAACTTGTGATAAATAAGTAATGGATTAAATATATTTTTTATCTTTATGCTTTTACATGAAACTATTTTTGTTTTTAGTCTAAATTCTAAATTTTCTGAATATTTGTAAAAACAAAATTATTAAAATTGGTCTTTGTTAATTTTTTTTTTTACATTTTTATGTGTAACAGATTTTTAATGTAAACTAAGATGTTATAATATTTTATATTAATTTATTATTGATGTAAATATTATAATATTATAATTATAATATAATTTACATTGAAAATTTGTTTATTAGGTAAAAAAAAATTATCCATTTTAACAATTTTTTTACTATTAAAAAAAGTTTAGATTTAAGTCTAGATTTTGAATTAGAGAAAAAAACTGATTTCATAGGACAAAAATATATTTAAACCATAAGGAATTAGAAGTATTGAGATCCAACATTTATAGTAGAAGAAAAAGTATGTATTCATCAACTAGGTAATAATAGAACAAAAGTAATGAATGCTCCAAGAATTCAGAACAAGATCACTCATGAGAAAAAGAAGGAAAAACACTATATAAATTCTAACAAAAAGGAAAATTCTGAGACGAATGATTAGGTACATTAAATTTTTCTTTTGCATTGAGTTTAGGGTACCCTAATCTTGCTACAAAAATATTTTCTTTCTATTGCCTTAGTTTTATCTTTGGTCATAAAGGTCTTGTAAAATCACTATCAGTGGTGGAATGGTTTGATTTGGCTCTGAACAAAATTTTTTTTCTAGCCAATAAATTTATCTTCTGATATTCACAATTTCCTATCAGATATCCCAATGTCCACTTCAAGAGTATAAGGTAGGTATGGGAAAATTAAACTCAATCTTATTATTAGGTTTATTTGAAAGTTACATGTGTTTTGTATTTTTGCTAGTTAATTTTAAAATTATGAAAAAATGAGAGCCTCAAAAAATGGAGGCCTAAGTATCATAAATACAATTTTTTTATTTTCTACTAAAAATTAAAAATAAAAATATTGGGTTCAGTTTTCTCCAACCTACCTTGTATTATACTCATCAATTCGGATGTGTGATAGGTAAAGAGAAGAGTTACAACATTATCTCATTGGCTACAGCAAAGCATAGGAAAGAGAATATTTGAAAAAAAAAAATCAAATTTTAGATCTAAATTGTATATTTAACCATTTTAACTAAGTTGTTTCTTTCTTGTAAAAAAAAAAAAATTTGATTCTTGCAAGTTTTGGCAATTGACTTCATGTTCAATTATCAATATCCTTGCATCTGAAATTTGAAAAAGTGAAGAAAAAAAAAAGGTGTTGAATTGTGCATGTGTTATAAGACCATATCAAGCATATATAGTGATTAACAATTAATACATACTTGTAAAATAAGTGAACATTTTAATTAAAATCAATTAATATTGAAATTGTTTTTACATTGTCATCCAATTATAAACTTTAAAGTGATAAACTTGTCACTTTTATAATAATTACATTAAAAGTTGTACAAAGATTAATTATCCCTAACTAATTGATATTGTAAAACTATTAAAATTAAACAAGTGAATTACCTATAGCCTAATCTTATAGATTATTATAAATTACATGACTCTTTATGAGTGTAGTATTAAAGTGTAATCTGATTAATGTTTAATGAAATGAACTTCATCAAAGATAAGCAAGGATTGATTATAATATATAATCAGTAGTTTATTACTCACCACATGAACCCCATAGAGATGAGTGTCTGGTGCAGCTACAAAATTGAGCATTAATAAATTGATTAAATCCCACTAAGTAGCAGTTGATGATAAAATTAATTATGACACAGACAATACACAGGAATATATCCACATGATCATGGTATATATGAATCATGAAAGGCCTTGCATTTCTTGGAGATTTCACTCAAAATTAATATATCATTTACATACATATACAGACCCAGGTTAGAAACAAATTACCAAACCTAAAGGATCTGAACTTACCTTAATTAACTACCTAAAATCAACCACCATAGAATTCATAGAGGCAAAACTAGAACCCTCGTTGAGAAAGTTCATGATCAAGGTTTTAAATGATAGTTTCATCATGATCTTTGATGCTGTGAGAAATTTTTTAAAACCTTGATCATGATGTTTAAAAAAAGAAGAGTAAAAAAGAGAAAGAAGAAAGAAGGAACTCATTTGTCTCCTTAGCTGGGCTTGTGCAAGCTTAAGAAGCCATTATTAAATTTGGTACATTCAAACAATGCCTTAGCTGTCATTTCCCTCTCAAACCTCCAAACATAGTTCAACCCCACAAGCAGCTCAGTGATGGCAGCTTCTGTCTTCTCCTTGTTTGCAAAGAACAAAGTCTGCAACAACAACACATTGGTTTTTGGTACCAAGTTCTGCTGCTCATAGCTCCTTTCACTGTGCCACTTGATCATGTAATGTGCCAATGGAGCCAACCACCCCAGAATCCTGCCCAATGCATCCCTCCATTCTCCAGCAAGCACATGATCATCGCATGCAGAAAACCCCACCCCTCTCAATCTTGCCCTCAAAGATGACCTTATGCTTCTTGGTAGCATCCCATACAAATCGTCCCTAGCATCCACCCCAACCAACTGGGGTGACTTTATCATCTTCTCCAACACCATCACCAAGTTTGCATAGTGCAAGGCCAAAGCTGAAGCACCCAGAGTATCACTATCACCCTTCAACTTCAACACCTTGCAATTAGACTCAAAAAACCCATATCCCAAATCCTCGTTTTCCTCACCAAGTTTTGAGCTTTTTAACGGTCCAGAAATAAAGGAGCAAGAAGAAATAGGGTTTTGGTGATCAGAGGGATAAACGGAAGACAAACTACGTGACAAAAAGGGAACACTACTGTGTCCGATTCCGAAGACAACCTTGATCCGTGCTAACACAGTGAAAACGAACCTTGCTAACAACAAAACAACCCCATCGAAGTTTTTGTTCCATAACGAACGTTCCTTCAAGTTCTTCACCTCTTGTTTCTGCCAGAAAATCTTCTGCTGAAGATCGCTGAGTTTTTTGTGAGAGGAAGAGTGTTCGGTGGCGGCGTTGTCAGCGTTGAGAAGCGCTTTTTTAAACGCGCTTTCGAGGAGCGTGAGAGAGTCGATTTCTTTGTGGAGCGTTGCCGTGAGAGACACGTAATGTTGCAATTTTCTGTGTTTGGTTTCGATGTCTTTGGAGGTGGTGAGGGTCCACGCGCGTGGGTCGAGGCCCGAGTTGGCGAACTCGGTGAAGATTCGGTGGAAGGATCGGAGAGAAGGATCGTGGCAGTAGTTGCTGAGTCGGGAGACCGAGTCGGCGACGAGTCTGAGCGAGTCGGCGAACTCGGCCACGGCGAGGCTTAGAAGAAAAGACTCGTCGTTTGAGATGAGCTTGCGCACGCCTTCGAGCGCGATGGCGTCGTTTCGGAGGCGAACGACGTTGGCGTCGGAGAGGGACTGCCAGAGGTGGAGGAGCTTCGACATCACGTTCGCGATCTCGAAGGACAAAACGGCAACGTGTTTTGGCTTCGACGAGGAAAACGATGGTTTCTTCGTGAGGCTATGCGACAGCGCCGTTTTGACCTTGATGAGCCAGGTTTCGAGGGCCATCGAAAATTTAGATTTTGGTTTGATGGGGTTGGAGGAGATTGAGTTTGGTGAAATGGGTCGTGGCTTTTTCTTGGTGAGTATGTGAGTTTCGGTGGGTTTGAGGTTGAACTAGGTGGTGAGCGCCATGTGTTTGTGAATATGCAAGAAAGAGAAAGCGAAAAATATTTGACAGATTGGTGGTGTGGTGGTGTTAGTCTACAGAGAGAAAGAAGGATGAAGTTGATTGTGATATTAGAATGTGTGAGGTGAAGACGTAATTAGAAAGAGAGGGGTGAGGGTTAAGTGTGGTTAAAGTATTTAAAGTTTAGACCCACATGCAGTTTGTAGTAGCTGAGTGTGGTAGATTGTGGCGTCAGAGGGTTGGTTTATTGTCAATTCTTGTTAGGATTCAGTCGCTCCAAAAGCGCGTAGAAGCTTCACTCATGATGAAGCTGTTTGCTTTGTGAAGGTGTTTAAGGTGTGGGGAATAGGGCTTTATGCACTTTGGTTTGAATATTTATTTAGCTTTTTTGGTTATGAAAAGGCTTTTGGCTGGTGTATTATTGATTTCTTAGTTGGTAAAAGAAGCCTTTTCTGTTGTGTTTGGATGCACAGAAACACTTTTTCTTAGATGCTGCTATATTTTATCAGGAGAGAGGGCCATGTAATTATTGGCTCGTTCTTTTTTGGAATTTTATATTTTTTGTTCATATTGATTTGTTTGTTTCCTTCCCATGATTAATTAACTGCCTTATTTAAATTTTCTTCTCTCACTAGCTAGACTCTCAGCAAAAAAATTGGAAAAAAAGAAAGTAAAAGAAAACTTCACAGTTCAGTAATCTCCTAAGACTACATGATCATTAGCAATAGAATGCTCTCAACTGTGTGACTAAATAATTTCAGTCTTCCTTGGTCCAAAGATCCCTCATTAATTCAGTTGACTGATATTTTGTATCTTGATATATACTCAAGCACTCTAAGTTCATTCTATTGCAGTGATTTTAATATTATCAATATTATGAAACCATCATGGAAAATAATTACATATCCAATGTATATGCACTTTATATTCCACTATAACTTCACTATTTCTTATTTGGCGTATAAAGTTTGACATCCAAAAAAGTTTTATGTTAGAATGTTTTGCGTTTGAAACACTGTTTGTATAGATGAAATTATTATATGGCAAACAAGTAATGTCAACTGTCAGAAAGCAATGCTTAGTGTGCATAATTGATCAAGTTTGACTTGGAATAGTTAATGAGGGTCAGGAAGCAATAAAAACACATAGATAGTGGCGTACGCCTAAAAGAATGATACATTCAGAATAGCATACACATAGTGCAGATATTTGGTGGTGGAAATATAAAGAAAACTCCTCCACTACCTCACTCATTCACATCACATGGCTAGTGGGAAGACTGTGTTAGTTGGTCAGGTTGATACAAATATTTGGGACTCATCAAACTTCTAAGATTTTTCTATCTATAATGTATTTTTAAATATAGTTCATCAGAGTGAAGGAACACTGGAAGGTGATGAAAAGAAGCCATTCACTTGTTATCAAAATAAATTATCTGCAGAGTTAGTTTTTATGGCAGTGAAGGATTTCCAAGCTGAATTGTTGGAAAATGAACTGACATTATGAGCCCATTTTGCATTGATATTAATGCCTTTAGAGAAAGCATGGTCATGCATTCCTTTCATCTTTTTGTTTTAGCATATGGTCAATAAATTTTCCCTTCTAGTCCGAGAAAGACAGCCTGGTATGCTAGTTATTATTTTATCCATTCACTCACCCTTCTGCACATGGGACAAAGAATATATATGGTAAAAATAAAAGAACCTGAACATTATTGGGATAGCATGCTATTTGCTCATTTTGGTGCATACAAAATTAGATTAAAGGAAGGTTCTTTTTCATGCAAGGTCTAAAAACAATCACAGAAAAGTTTATAAACAAAATACCAATCAAACCCAAGTCCTGATTTTATATAAAAAGCTAACCAACTGAGTTTAGTTACTTTTGTATACATTTGTTTTCATATTACATCTATTTTTTCTCACATTTATTATTCTGAAATCATGTTATAAGAATGTCCAGTTTCCCTCTATAGTCTGAAGGGATAGAGGCAACAGTTGCACAGTGCATATGAGCTTATTTTCCTAAGCAGCCTGTGGCCAGAAGCAGAGGGAATATGCAATGAAAGAGCAAGAAAATTAACTGCTAAATCCCAGAGAAATACATTTTTCTTGAAGAAAATTTTGGAAAAAGAAGCCTCCTAATCAATCTTTGGCATTATCATGATATATGTTGACTGCAAGTTGGAAACACAACACATGATGTGAAGAATGGCTACGTATATGATCCCATTGTGGTCCAAAATATATAGTTTTATGATCACCTTGGTAACTTAGTCAATGAGTATTGAATAGCACACAACGAATGCAAGATAAGTGTTTGAAAGACAAAGAAGATGAAGTTGGATCTGTCTTTTTGTGTGTGTGCAATGAACCAGCAGTCCATTTTTCAAAATCTAAGAAGATTAGATTCTTTACCGACTAAGCAAACCAAGTACCAAGTACATGTTGATGAAAAATATATTAACCAATGACATAAACATGTAGTAATCATTTAAAATTAATGTCACAGTAAGAATGAGCAGACCATATCAGACCATCCCCGCAAAAAGTGTAAGCCAGGATTTATTCTTGAGTGGGGATCAACGAAGGCGAGTCAGAGATCAGACATATGTTTAATCCATGTACAATAAAATAAAATAAAATCACTGGTTAAGATCTCAACAATATGTATACAGGGGAAAAAAATGTTTCTATTTAACGTTTTTTTCTTACTTTATTAACATTTTAACCATAATATATTGTATGTAGTCTAGGTTCTCACATAAAAGAGAGTAATGATACATTGATGCCTATTACCTTCATTTTATATTTAAATTAATTATTATTTTATTATAATATAATGTAATATTTTATTTTAAAAAGTAATTATAAAATATTTGTTTTGACTTTTTGATGTTATTAAATAATAAATATGATTTCATATATTATTTTACATTTTTAGTTGTAAGTACTTTATTAATTATAAGTGTTTTATCAGTTATAAAAGTTCGGACACTCCTCTTAAATAGCGTGTCCGTGTTGGATACACGTGTCGGACACGACATTTGTAAGACACTCGTAAGACATGTATCAGTGAAGTGTCCAATTTAAAAAATATTTATTGAATTTCTGATAATTCTAATATGGTTCTAACACAATTTTAAAAAAGAGAAATATAATAATTTTTTAAAAGCTCAAATTTATTGTACAAATTTTTATTATGAGTATAAAAATAAGAAACAAACCCTTTTGAACTAGCCATGAAAAACATCTTTCTGTTTCAAAAAAATCTAAAACATACTTGTGCACATAAATCTTTATTGTCAATTTATATAATTCATAATTATATAAATATATAGATCTATGTCCCCGTGTGCTGCATTTTAGAGATTATACATATCTCCGTGTCCGTGTTAGTCTCTGTGCTACATAAGTTATAACTATTTTAGCAGTAATTATTTTATCAATATTTTTGTTTTTTTTATGTATTATATAAATAAAGTATTTAATAATATAAATCAATGTATAATAATTATTTTTTTCTAAATGAGATATATAAAAGTAATAGATGTCAAAACAAACTTTATAATAACTAACATTGTCGACAATTTTAACTAATTTCTACAGTAAAAAATTTTTCAGTTACTTTTATGCAGCTTTCAACCTTAATGTAATTATCGGTGGTTTAAAACCTTATACAGTTATAAATGTTTAGAGTTATAAGACTTACCTAAGATTTTTAACTCTCATAAAGCTAAAAATACTACTGTTTTAGTAATTTGTTTGAGGTTTAATATACTCTTTTTTTTCTATTTTCTTTTGAACCATTATGTATTTCTATTTTTAATAAATATATCTCATTTTAATAAAGATAAAAAATTATTTAAACCAATAATACGTATTAAAAATATAAAGAAATAAAAAAATCAAATTTAATATTTCTATTTGAAATTAACATTCATAAATAACAAAGTATTAAATTAAAACATAACAATTTTGTATTTAATCATAAAATTACATAAAATAAAAATTAAAAAAAAGTTTTGAATTAATTATGTCTTCTTCATGTTGAACAATTTTTTTTCATTAGAAACATTTCTTGATCGCACCTAAAATATAATGGTATACTATAATTAATAACACTAAAACTATAGTACAAAACATTATTAATTTAATTAAACTTCAAATATTACCAATTACGTATGAAACCTTGAATTTTTTTTTTTTTTTTCTAAAAAAATGAGTGCATGCATTTATATATGTTAGGTCTTGTTAATTATTAAGATTTTTTTTTTCTCAAGTCATTTATGAGATGCCAGAGTGTGGATATGTTTGAATTCTGGTGAAATTGCAAGCCAATCATTGTGTGTTCCTTAATTAATTGTTAGGTTAGAACACTATTTACCAATCATGTTTGATCAAATGTCAAAAAGAAAAAATGAGTTTGGTTTCTGTTACCAAATGTTTGACCAAATATATAATACACATTTTGTTTTTGTATGTGTAATTTTAAAAATTTTGTGGATGATAATCTACGCATAGTATCACAAAATTCTGGAAAAAAAAAATCAAAATTAAGTTTGATAATTGAAAATAAAAAAAAATATGCACCAACCCCAACATAAAATGGAATAACTTCCTTTAAAAAAAATTCAACAATAAATACGTTTAATCGTATTTTCTTCTATGCACTTTAGGGATTTTATATCCAAAATTCTAGTATCATTTTTCTCCACCTTATTGCTGATAATGTATCTATATCAATCTATAAAGTGAAAATTCTTATAATTATATGACAAATATAATAAATATAAATCATTAAATACTTAAGTAGTTATAATTAATTTAAAAAAATTACATGATTATATATATATATATATATATATATATATATATATATATATATATATATATATCTTAGCTATGTTGGAGGTTTCTGTGTATAATAAGTGAATAACACTCTACATGTTTTGCTTTTAGATTTTGCAATGAAAAGCACGTACGTAATGTGACAGAAACCAGCATTAATGGGAAGAGATAGGATTTGTATTGTGGCCACTCAAATTCAGAATCACACAATAGGATGCGTATATACATATATATATATATATATATATATATATATATATATATGTTGTTGCACCATATGTTATATATAAAAGATAAACTTAATTCAAATTTAAATATTTTAAAAGTTTAGATATTTTTAATTAAGTTTTTATAAAATAATTTCTTTTTATTTAGTGTTTAAAATATTTTTTCCTTTCATTTAAGTAATATGTTGATTGATTTTTTTTTTTGTTTACAAGATAATGTAATTATTTTTGGCTTATCATTTCCAACTTATGGATTATTTTTTTTTCAATTTATTTTAACTTGTGGATAAGTTAAAATTGAAAAAGAAGTTAGAAATTAGAATAAAGTGGAATATATTTATACCAAAGAGTGGATGGAGTTGACATCGAAGACCATTGGGAGTTAAAAAATACTTTATAAATTTTAAAAATTGAGTGGTATCAATGAAATTGGTAATTAAATTTGGGGTTGTGTGTGAATAACAGGTAAAGATAAAGTGTGGAAGCATAGGAATAAGAACATTTTAAGAAATGGTAGAATAGACTATATTGAGATTTTCACAATGGTGCAATTCAATGTTTGGTCATGGGTAACATCCAAGGTTCGTCTTGCAAGCTTTTCTTATTCTTACTAGTGTCTTGAGCTGTTGATATGTTTGAAATCTATAAAAAAACATTAGGAGGTGGAGCAATTGGCCTTTGAGATGTAGAATGTGGTTTTGATGGATTGTGGGGTATGTTGATAGATTTTTGCAGATGGTTTGTAATAGGTTTTCTCTTTGTTATACCTTTGTGTGTAAGGAGTCTTAGAATGTCATGTTTGTATTAGTTTGGTTTGTTTTAGATCTCTATTTTTGATGTGCTTTACTGTATGTAAAGAATCTTAGGATAATTTGCTTGTATAAGGGTTGAGGTATCCCTAAAATAACTATATTATTTATTAGTTTTTTGCAAATAAAAGAAAATTAACTTGATAATAAAATTAAAAAGTGAAGTATCTAGAAAAAATTAAAAAAAAATTGATAGAATTTTTTTAATAAAATCTCAATTAAAAGTATTAAAAATTGATGATATATGTAAAAGTTAATTAGGTACAAAAGAAAAGATGTAATATGATAGTCTTAATGTGATTCATTCCACGCATAACAACCATATGGGATACTAAAATCTCAAATACATGTTTGTAACACTTTTTCTTTCCAATTAAACATTGATATTTGAAAGTTAGATCATACAAGAAGGTAAGTCGATTCAAAATATGTTTAAGAAATTTTGCATATAGTTTTGTTGTTTCTATTATCTAATTTTGGTATAAGTTTATAAACATGTTTTCGACACATACTTTAAATTTTGCATATTGAAGTATCCTTTAAATACTTTTATTTATTATAAAAAAAAAGTTTAATTACCTTTTTCGTTCTTATATTTGGGGTCAATAGTCAATTTAGTATAGTGATTTTTAAAAAAATCAATTTGGTCCCTATATTTTTTAAAATGTATTCAAATTGGTCATTTCCATTAAATTTCACTTGATAACGTCAGCGGTTGCTGATGTAACAGAGAGAAAATGGTTATGTAGTAGAAAAAGTACTTATGTAACCGAAAAAGAGTATTTATGTGGAAGAGAGAGAATGTTTATATGAAGAGAGAAGTAGAATTAAGAGTTATTATTATTATTGTTATTATTATTATTTATTATTATTATTACTATTACTATTGTTAGTATTATTATTATTAATATTATTGTTACTATTATTATTATTATTATTTTTATTATCATTATTATTATTACTAATATTATTATTAATATATTATTACTATTATTATTATTACATATATTATTATTAATATCATTGCTGCTACCACTATTATTATTATTATTATTACTATTATTATTGTATTATTATTATATTTACTATTATAAATTATTAATAATAATAAAGTAAAAATAATAATCATAACAAAAATAATAATAATAGTAATAACAATAATAATAATAAAAATCATAAAAAAAAATAATAATAAAAATATATTATATTATAATAATCATAAAAATATTAATAAAAATAATAAAAATAATAAAAATAAGAATAATAATATAATAATAATAATTATTATTATTATCATAATAACAATAATACTAATAATAATAATAATAATAAATAATAATAATAATAATAACACTAATAATAAGAATAAAATAACAGTAATAATAAGAAAAAGAATAACAAAAATAATATTAATAAATAATAATAATAATTTTATTATTAATAATAATAATAACAATATTAATAATAATAATAATAATAAAAATAAAATATTTTTATTTTTATTATTAATAGGTTTAATTACCTTATTTTATTATTGCTATATTTTTATATTATTATTTATTACTATTCTTATTATTATTACTGTTATTATTATATTTACTGTTATAATAATAATAATTATAATAATAATAACAAAAATAATAATCATATAAAAATAATAATAATAATAATAATAATAAAAAGAATAATAATAATAATTACAAAATTAATAATATTTATAATTAATAATAATAATAATATTGTGATTAATATTATTATTGTTATTATTATTCTTATTATTAATATTTATTATTATTATTATTATTATTACTTTCACTATTATTATTATGCCTATTATTAGGAATATTATTTTTATTTTGATGAGTTATTATTAATATTATTATTATTAATTTATTATTAAATATTATTTTTCTATTATTTTTATTATTATTAATATTATTATTTTTCTATTTATTTTTATTATTATTAATATTATTATTACGGTTATTATTATAATTAGTTGGTAATAATAATAGGTTATTTTTTTTTATTGTTATTATTATTATTATTTTTTTATTTATTTTTTTTTATTATATTGTTATTATTATTATTTTATTTTATAATTATTATTTTTGTTTTACTATTATTATTTTAATTGTTATTATTATTATTATTACTATTATTATTATATTTACTGTTATAATATTATTTTTGTTATGATTATCATTTTTTTTATTATTATTATTACTAATATTATTATATTTATTATTATATTTTTATTTATTTTTATTATTATATTTACTGTTATAATATTATTTTTGTTGTGATTATTATTTTTGTTGTTATTATTATATTTTATATTTTCTTTTATTATTATATTTATTGTTATAATATTATTTTTGTTATGATTATTTTTTATTATTATTATTATATTTACTGTTATAATATTATTAATAACAATAAAAATAATATAATAAAAAGCCGTAAGAATAATAAGAATAACAATAATATTAATGTTAATAATAATAATAATAATTATTATTATTATTATAATAACAATAATACTAATATAATAACAGTAATAATAATAATAAAAATATTAATAATAATTATAATATTAATAAAAATATTAACAATATAATAACAATAATTTTAATAATAATAATAACATTAGTAATAATAATAATAAATAATAATAATAATAATAATAATAACTCTCAATCCTACCTCTCTCTTCACATAAATATTCTCTCTCTTCTACATAAACACTGCCAGATAAGCACTCTTTCTGCCACGTACGCATTCTCTCTCTACCACATCAGCAACCGCTGACGCGGTCAGGTGAAATTTAACGGAAATGACCAATTTAAATACATTTTAAAAAATATAGGGACCAAATTGATTTTTTTTAAAACCACTATACTAAATTGACTATTGACCCCAAATATAAGGACGAAAAAGGTAATTAAACCTAAAAAAAAAAAACAACTATGTAAATTGTTTTCCTAAACAACTTAATTACATAACTAAAAAATTTAATGATGAGACCCCAAAAGTTTTTTTTTTCTTTTTAGGTAAAACTACTTTATTATATAACCTCATTAAGTCTCTAATATTTATGTCATGCAAAGCTTATTAGATGGAATTTATTGAGTAACTCACTTTTAGTATCCGAATATGTAAATATGAAGTGAGTTAATGGAAGAGTTGTTTTAATTTTCTTTTCTCATCTATTTTCTCTTAGTTTAATAAAATTTATTTTTTCTAAAGATAAAAAATCACTACAAGAAAATCATTATATATAAATTAATTTTAGAAACAAAAAATAATTAGTCACTATATTAACTAAATTAAATATTATTTTAAAGACTAAAAAATTATTGATATATAAATTAATTTCTATTATTAATAGATAGGTTCTAAACTAGTATCTAATTAATTAATTAATTGGATATTAGTTTAGAAACTATCTATTAATGATAGAAATTACTTTATATACTAATAAATTTTGTAATCTATAAGAGTATATAATTTAATTAATATACTGACTAATTATTTTTTATCTCTAAAATTAGTCTTTATTTAATGATTTTCTTGCTGTGAATGAATTATTTATTACAACTATATTCTATTAAAAAGAAATCACTTGAAATCTTTTGATTAACAGATTCCTTATTACAAGTATTTTGAAAGTCTAAAATTTGAACTAGAGATGAAAATCAATTTCGCGTGAAAGTACATATGAAAAACACATTTAATCCTTAAATTAAAAAACTTTTTAAAATAATCTTACGTGGAATTAATTCATTTCATGAATATTTTTTTTGTTAAAATGTATGATATGTAATCCTTGTATAATAAATAGTTATTAAATAAGTATTTAATTAAATTATTTATCCAAAAGCATTCATATCCTTGTTGCTTAAGAAATGTGAAGTGGTGAGATTCATGTTGGATGATATATACAGCAGAACTTTAGGTCCTAAGAACATGGCATCTTCATCACTCTATTTTTGCATAAGTGAAAACAGAAGAACTAAGATGATGTCACTGAGATGGGGACACCAGTGTTTGGAAATAATGTTCATACACAATGCACAAAGGTTTTAAGCATTTCAACCACACTTTCGGCTCAATGAATTTTCATTGATTAGTGTCTCTTCAAGCTACAGAACAAAAATGGTTTATTAATTAACCATTATCATTATACAGTTAGTTGGGAATTAACTGTACAATATAATTTACTAATCAAAAACTTTTTAGCATGTTCTTCAATAATTGTTCAATCCCCAGTGCTACTAAAATAGAATTCTTAAGGTATTTTCAATTCATATGATGAAGTTGACCTATGAAAATTGTTTTTCTAGCCCTAATAATGGCAGTGCTCTGTGCTCTGTGCTCACACATTATGTGTACATGTGATTCCTGCTACGTATTTTATCTATAATTATTATGTTAATTCTGCTTATATAAGGTTAATTAATTTAGTGTTTGATGATTTTGTTATACTTTTATTTTGAAATCGTAGAATTATTGAAAATAGTTATAAGTTATTACTGGAACTAATTTTTAAACAACATAATATTTTTGAGTTGTTGTATTTGTGTATGTAGGGAGAAAACACCGAGGGAGAAAACACGGAGGTCAAGTTGAAAACACCGAGGTTAAGTGTGTATTTATGATGAATACTTCGACTAGAAACAAAAACATTTCGTAATATATAAGTGAGTGTAAACTTTATCTTATAAATCAATTGTATAAAATTGAATTAGGATGCTTCTCAATATGGTATCACAATATGATATCAGCCATTTAGAGTCTATCCAAATTCTAACTGTTGACATGTTTTAAATTAACTGCATAATTAAAATTAAGTTTTGTTGGGACATCACTCAAATATTTCTTTTAATTCTGATAAAAAATAATATTTTTGAGTATATTAAAACAAATTTTTGAATCAAAATTAAGTGACTTATGTAGTTCATTATTTTTTTCTAATGTAAAAGTTCTAATCTCAAGTTTATTGACATTGTTAAGATTACTACATTTAAATTATTATATGTTTTAATGATTGGAAATTGTATCTCAATGAAATGATAAGAGAAAAGAATATTTATAAACAATGATCTCAACATGTGATGTAACATCCCTAATTTTTACCCATATTTGTTAATATATTATACATGCAATATCTAATTAACATATAAACATATGCTATATTTTTTTTATCTCAAAAAGATATCCCTCTTCATAGGGATTTAATATATACACAAAAGTTTACAAATAAAACATTCAAAAAAAGAAAACATTTGTTCCTTTGGCTGCTCACTAAGGAGCTCTGTCACTTGTAATCTTGTCTGCTCTCGTGCAAATTAACACGATCATTACAGATTAAATAAAACAAACACCAAATAAAGCACAGGATAAGCTAGCTATTTTTAAAACTTCAAATATGAAACTTTATATCAACATAAACCATCAATATTCACACATTTTCACAATTTCATCAAGTGTCTATCACGTTCATCATCATCATCCACATCACTCCTGTCAGATTTCTACTACTCACAACACATAGACACTTGACTCTACTTTTGGAAGACTCGTGCGTTGACTCAAACTCAGATCTGCACCCGTCATACTATATCACTGTGAAATCCATACAGCTATGCGCATAAATAATCTCAATATCATCTTTCTCCTAGTATGACAGGGTTAATTCATATAACAGGTCAAATTAGTTATCTTTCAAACAACTTACCCATTCATATGAACCTCCTTTGACTCTTTGGTGATCAAGACTCTATGGTGTAAGTTAGACTATCCTTAAGCTTTTGGTGGGAATGGAGTTTTTAGTGAGCATCAGCTCAAGTCCAGGTAAGGGAAGCTAGTTTTATTTTAAAATAAAACCCTAGGTTAGAGATCTGGATGTGGGGTGACGTGGTCACAAATTAATATTTTTTCTTAGGATTATCTCTTTTGAAAAGTAAAGTAATATATTGACTAGAATGGTTGATTTTGAATCTTTTATATTGATTTTAAGGTGAATAATTTGTTGAAAGTGTTTGTGATTGAGAAGTGAAAGTGTTTGAATGATGATATAAATGAGTTGAACTGTTTTTGAATATTTTGTTGGATTACTTAAATGAGATGTTTGATGAGAAGTGGTTGTTTGATTTTAGATGATGAATGATTTAGAGAGCATATATTTCGAACTTAGTTATGTGTTTAAGTGAATTTTGAGATATGTTTGGATTGTTTAGAAAAGGTTTAAAATATGATATGATTGAATTGTGCATTGATGTGTTATATGATATATGGAATAATGTGAAAGTGTGATCTAAGCATAGTATTTTCAGGAAAGAAAATACTATGTTAAGATTGTTTAGGATGTGCATTGACTAGGGATTTGTCTAGAAAGAGATATCTTGACTCTCCTGAGATAATGAAATCATATAGATGAAGTTATTCAGGTGGTGAGAGTCGAAGGAGGTTCATATGAATGGGTAAGTTATTTGAAAGATAACTAACTTGACATGTTATATGAATTAACCCTATCATACTAGGAAAAAGATGATAGAGATTATTTATGCGTATAACTGTGTGGATTTCACAGTGATATAGTATGACAGGTGCAGATCTCTAAGTCTGAGTCAACGCACGAGTCTTCCGGAAGTAGAGTTAAGTGTCTATGTGTTGTGAGTCAGTAGAAATCTGACAGGAGTGATGTAGATGATGATGATGAACGTGATAGACACTTGATGAAATTGTGAAAATGTGTGAATATTGATGGTTTATGTTGATATAAAGTTTCATAT
Organism: Phaseolus lunatus; assembly: GCA_013389735.1. Lineage (NCBI taxonomy): Eukaryota > Viridiplantae > Streptophyta > Magnoliopsida > Fabales > Fabaceae > Phaseolus > Phaseolus lunatus. The sequence goes on from CM023860.1 coordinate 44,322,004, forward strand.
TTGAATTTTAAACATAGCTAGCTTACCCTGTGCTTTGTTTTGTGTTTGTTTTCTTTAATCTGTAATTATCGTGTTAATTTACACGGGAGCAGACAAGATTGCAAGTGACAGAGCTCCTTAGTGAGCAGCCAGAGGAACAAATTTTTTTTTTTGAATGTTTTATTTGTAAACTTTTGTGTATATATTAAATCCCTATGAAGAGGGATATCTTTTTGAGATAAAAAAAAGTAACATATGTTTATATGCTAATTAGATATTGCATGTATAATATATTAGCAAATATGAGTAAAAATTAGGGATGTTACATGTGACATTTTTTATCGTACCGAAATATTAATTATATTACAATGAAATATTGATCCACAATATATACTATTAAATTTTATTTCGAAAATATTTAGTTGGATTAATTCCTATTTTTTTATAAATATGTTCGGAAGCTAATAATAATTCAATTCTTAACCATATATGTTGAAGCTCAAAAAAGGCTTATTCGTTTTGATCTTGGATTTGTACTATTGTTCTTGTATATCTAAAATCATGAGAAAAAGAATAAATAAATAAAAAGAAAGCATGATGATAGTTTAAAGTTTGATTTGTGGGTGAAATTGAAAATTGAAAGCTAACATTGAAGAGAAGTAAAATTGGAATGGAGTGGGCTGAAAGACTTTAGAGTGGACCCATTTATGATAAAAGCATTTGAAAGGTGTTTTGAAGAAATGAAAGGCTCTCTTTTCATGTCAAACCAAACACTCATTTTGCCCTCTCTCTCTTCGCATATATATGTGTGTGATGCTGACCTAAGTGTGCCTTATTGAGATCCCACTATCAAAATTAACATGCTTTCACAAGTATAGGTTAAAAAAAACACCAAAACATTAACCTTCTGAATAATATATTATTTAACCCTAAACCTTTAACTCTAAGTCCTAAATATTTAATTTTTATTATAAAAAAATTATTAAATAAAACTAATTTCATTAAAAAAATATTAGTCTTTATATTGAACAAATTATATATTATTTTAAAAATTAAAAAATTATTTTATGTATAAAATACTTTATATTATTAATAAATAGTATCTAAATTGGTATTTAAATAGTTACCAAAGTTAGCTACGAACTTTATAATCTAAATAATTAGTAGCTAAAATCTTGATAACTAATTATACCAGTTTTGAAATTATTTATCAATAATAAAATCTATTTTGAATATTAATAATTTTTTACTTTCTAAAATAATATCTAATTTAATTAATATAGTAATTAATTATTTGTTTTCTAAAATTATCTTTTAGAAGTCTAAGTGTACTAAGCATATTATCAATATACTCCAAAGAGATTTGGAGAAACTGAGACTAACTAGCTTACAATTTTTTTTTTATATACAAATTGAAACATCATTAAATATTCTAATATATTAATTTTATTTTTTGTCGATTAAAAAAATATATGAAAGAGTAGAAAAAGAAGAAAAACAATAAAAATAGAACATTATTGATTTTGTTATTGGTGGATTTTGATAGGGATATATATGCATGGCATGGGCATTTGAGAGACCTATTATGAATGATGGCCTCTCATTTGATGAGAATTGAAGGAGTTGTGTTCCACTTTGGGAGGACATTCCTTTGAGAAAAAGGTCCACAAATTAGAATAAAAATGAATAAGCAAAAAGAAGTTAAAGAAGAAAATTAATTAAACATGGGAAATGAGATGCATGATTCATTTTGATTCTTTCTTATCCCAAATATATCTTTTCCTTTTTGTTTCTCTTTGTCCCCACTCAGGAACTGCATTTCGCACGTGTGTCATCATCATTGGATATACGTGGTAGACCAAATTATGCAATCACTCCCACGTGCATAAACCCTACACACGAGGGACCATGCTCATTCCACAGTTCAACTATTGCCAAGTAACTCCTTTCAAGATATGTTAAATAATTATTTGTTAAGTTTATAGCAATACTAGGGTTTAGTTAGGGTTATGATGTCCTTTTGTAGTTTTTCTTAGATCTCCTATGTTAATATTTAGGTTTTCAGTGACAGTGATATTTTGAAGGTATTTCCAGATTCAATAATATTTTTTAAATTTTGTAATTCAAATAAATAAATATATATATATAATCAGACATCCTCATCATTATTCTGGTGTGAAATGTTGAAAGTGGGGTTACTAGTATGAACAAATATATTAGTAATTAATATGGGGTAGTTAAAGCAATTAAATTCTTTTGAGAAGAAGAATGTGATTGGTACTTTCACACTCAACATAGCTGCTCAATAACGCGCACTAATCTCTTTCAACATTTACATCTTTATGGAAAAAAATAGACATAGAATAAAATCTAATTAAATGCCATGTTTTATAACACGTCTACCAAACATTTGAAGAAATAAAAATTGAATTATCTTGAAGGCTTAATTAAACATAACGTCACACATGTCAATATGAATTTGATATATCATGAGAATATTAAATTTGATTATGAATCTTATCCGAAACAGTTAACTCCCAATTTTAACACATTAACAATGATAATGATATCATGTTGAAATAATAAAATGAGAAAAGGGGTTTAGAAAGAAGATAAGCATATAAACACATTCCAATATCGTCAATATAGTTTTATATTGTTCAACCGTCGAGACCAATAATAATTTATATACTCATTCTTTCTTCCATTCACTGAGACATCTTTTAAGGACAAAATCGTGACAGAGCACCAATCTCAAAAGTAGACAATACTTCGGATGTTGTCTATTATTTTTTTTGTATACGGGTTGAAGCATCTCATAAATCTTTCATTTAATTTGTTCATTTTTTACTGATAAAAAAAACACATAAAAAGAAATGCCAATATATATACAAACATGAATACTTTGCCCGAGTATAAGGTTTGTGAGAGAGAAAGAGAAAGATATGAAAGTGAATATTGTTCAATATGGCACTGTACATATATAATAGAAAGAAGTGGGTTATTTATAATACCCAAGACTACATAATTATGCAGGTAATGTAGTTGTAACTGTTATAGCTAACACCCCCCTTTAAATTAATGGTGGGATTTAGCAAAGACCATTAATTTATGTGAAAATCTACTGAATGTATTGGCAGGTAAGGATTTTATGAAAATATCAGCGATTTGAAATATAGCAGAATCCTGAAGAAGATGCAATTGTTTTTGTTGAATAACATTTCTAACAAAGTAGAGGTCTAACTCAAAATGCTTGGTTTTGGAGTGCATGATGGGGTTGGAGGCAAGAAGAACTGCACTGAGATTATCTTACCGAGTTGTTGGAATGGTTGAAGGAAGATGAAGTTCAGATAGCAGATTTTGAATCCACTAGAGTTCAGCTAAAGTAGCAGCAATGTTGCGATATTAAGCTTCAGTAGAGTTGCGGGAGATGATCTTTTGTTTCTTTAAGAGCCATGCAATAGGATTGGATCTGAGATACATTGCAAGACCAAAGGTTGATTTTCTATCATCTGGATCAAAGCCCCAACCAGCATCAACAAAGGCGTTGAGAGAGAGTTATGAGGAACGACAAAGATGAAGGCCATGAGTAGTAGTGCCAACTAGATAACATAAAATTCTCTTGACAACTTTCCAATGGTGGTGTTGGGGATTATGCATGAATTAACAAACACGAATAATACTGTAGGCTAGTTTTGGATGAGTAATGAAAATATATTGAAGAGACCCAACCATAGAGTGATATAGGGAAGGATCATATGCAGCAGTGGTGGCATCTTTTGTTAGGCGAGAGGTGGAAATCATTGGTCTTGGTTAAGGCTTTGAAGAAACCATGTTGGTTTTTTGAAGAAGATCAAGAATATATTTTGTTTGAGAGAGATGTAAACCTCCACCAATTGTCCAATGAGCTTCAACACCCAGAAAGTATGAAGATGCCCGAGGTTCTTTAAGCCAAAGTGTTGACTAAGAGATTTGATGAGTAGTTGAATGGCAGTGTTAGAGTCCCCTGTGATGAGAATATCATCGACGTAAATCAAAACAAATAGGATGATATCATTTTTAAAATGAAAAAATAATGAAGTATCACTTTTGATTGAACTAAAACCAAAAGAAACTAAAGTTGCACTTAGCTTGTGAAACCACGATCTGGATGCCTGCTTCAATCCGCAGAGAGCTTTGTTGAGCTTACAAACAATGTTAGAATCACTAGTTTCAAACCCAGGTGGTTGAACCATGTAAACAAATTCCTCCAAATCCTCATACAAAAAAGCATTGTTTATATCTATTTGATTCACAAGCCAATTTAGTTGTAAAGCAATTAAGGTTTTAACTATCAATTAATTTAGATTCTAAAGTTGGTAGTTAAAACCTTGGTAGCTAATTAGATACCAATTTAGAAATTAATTTATAAAATTTATTAATAATAGAAACTACTTTAGATACCAATCATTTTTTTTATCTCTAAAATAATATATAATTTAATCAATATACCAACTAATTATTTTTAGTCTTTAAAAATGATTTCTATTTAATGTTTTCTTGTAGTGTCTCCTTCAATTGTGAATCCTTCCACATTGGTACACTCCCTTCTTGAGCAACAAGTTCCATGAGAAAGAAGAAAGCAAAAGAAGAATAAATAAGATCTCAGAGTGTTATCTGACTATGAAACTTGATGCCCATGTTCTTCCTCTGAAGTTTTTTTTATAATTTTCTTTTCTTTGCACAAATATGTCTCAATATTTTTTAGAAATTATCAAATATTTCCTTTCTCTATTTCAATTTATCCAATAGATACTCTCTTTCTTTATTAATTCCCGATCTCATTCTTAGTTCTCTTCCAAATGTATTGTTTCTAAACTTGATTTAATTTTGTGAATTGATTTGTAATTAAACTCAACACTGTTGTGGAAGATATTTCAGAATATGTACTTGAATCATGTCTTCAAAAGATATTTACTTTTTTTTTTACACATTTTGCATGAGTTTTTTATTGTAGAATTTTGAAAGAATCACCTCGCATAAGACTCAGTTGGCTACGGTTCTTCTTTCCTCATAATGTAATTGAATTACCAAATCAATATCTTCCTTTCCTAGAATGGATCATCCATCCATAGATGCTTTAAGAAAACTATCTAATGGCTTTAAATACAAGAAGTGTCTAGTCCTCCATAACCAAAAATTTTCAATCTTCAAAGTGACATGATTATTCACTGAGAAATCTTCAAAGTATTCGCAAAGGATAATTGAATTAGAATATTTCTCATCAAAGCAACTTTTCCAATATTAGACGATCTAGGTGTGACATGAAAGACTACCTAGTTCTTCTTTAGCAAGACTTTTCAGATTTCAACACGCTAAAATTATTCATCTACATTATCATTAATAAGGTCCAGAATCTTCACAGGTCAAGATCAAGATGAGAGAAAAATGTATTTTAAAACCAAATTTAAGCAATAATTTTAGTTATGATCCAATTTCATCTAGTTATGCAGATTTTTGTCTAAAACAATAACTTTTACTCTCAATTATGGTCTAAGAAAAATATATAGACACTTTAAGAGTGAATAGATGTGTACTCATTAGTAGTCATCTTAGTAACTAGCATAGGTTTCTACATAATCTAGACCATATTTTAGAGAATCCTTTAATAACTAGAAAAGCTTTGTAATTCTCGAGAGACTCATTTGAATGTGTTTTAATCTTGTAGACCCATCAAGAGGCAATGACTTGTTTTCTTAGAGGAAGAGAAATCTTATTAATTTGTTTTTACATGATAAAAAATAAATTCAAAGCAAATGACTGCAGAATAGAAATAGAAAGGAAAGGTTGACAAAACTGAAACGATGCAAAGAAGCCATAAATTAGGTTGAATTGCAAACATAGTTACGAATTAGGCCAGAAAAAAAAATTACCTACTAAGATTGCATCAGAGTAGCTCTCAATCACAAATCAAACTCTAATGATAACAATGAATAAAATACCACGATACATGAAAAGGAAGAGAAATATGATTTATGATATTTATCAATCTTTAGTGATGCCTACCATGAAAGTTTTTATAAAAAAAAAAATCGATCTAAATATACAAATTACAACAAAAATATAAATATAAAAATAATATAATGACTATATTACCTTATCTATACTAGCACGATCTGCATTTTTTTATTTTATCATTATATTTATATATTTTTCACAAAGAAGAAATAAAAAATTAAATGATAAGAAGAGATAATAACTAAATCAAATTATGAGAAGAGAGAAAAACTATAATTTTTAAGAGAGATGAAGATATGAAAAAAAAATGTTTACGTCATAAGAACTATTTCATGTTCAATAAACTGTTTCGTTTCATGTTTGACAAACTACTCCACATTTAAAATTTAAAATTGATAACTAGTTTACTACTCCACGTTTAAAATTTAAAATTGATAACTACTTTTTAGGGAATGACAGTATATTAGTATTAAAAATAAAATTAAAAAAAACAGTTTTCAACTAATTTTAAGAATAATTAGTTATTTAATAAATACTTAAAAAATAAAAAATAACTAAAATATCCAAAATAAAATAATAAAATAAAATATTAATAAGGATAAAATATAAACAAATTTGTATACACAGTTATGGAAAATCTCATATATATATATATATATATATATATATATATATATATATATATATATATATATATATATCATCTAACAATTTAGATGAATCACATAATATTTGAAACCTTGAAAACTAAAGGTAAGTTTAGTCGGTTAAAATTAGGAAATGGTGAGAAAAGAAAGACTAAAGGGATTAGGATGGTGAAAATAAAGTTTCAAAATGACATTTTGAACTTTCGAAATGTGAAGTTTATACCTTCTATTTATTTCAATATTATTTAGTGGGCGAAAATGACATTATACGGATGCAAGTATGTTGGTTCAATGTGAGAATGAAAAATGTATATTGTTTGGGAATTTTAATTAAAGGGAGAAATTGCTGAGAGAACAATTTAATTTTTAAATTAATTAATTAATTTTTCAAGAGATAGCATTAAAGTCCAATAAATCCCATATGTAAAGAGATATATGGTGAAGAAAATATAACATCCAACAAACAAAAATAAGAGAAAAGAATAACTATGTATGTGATCACTTGTATCAAATAGTCTATTTGTTGTAACTTTTTGTGAGAAAATACTTATATTTTGTAGAATATTATAATTATTGTAATCACATTTAATATATAAGATATTTTTCAAACAATTCACACATAAAAAATATATATTATCCATATCAATATTGTGTTTGCTGATAAAAAAAAATTGTGTTAATTGTGTTTTATTTTTTTATGTATTTATGTGTGTTTGATATTAGATCTCTTATGTGAAATTATTAAAAAGCATGGGTCGAAGAGTTTTAGCGCAAGTGAAAATATTATCATAGAAATAAGTGTTGGTTAAGATGACCTAAAATTAATTTATTTAAAAATAATAAATTGCGATGACCATGAGCAATAAAAGTTGAAAATAATAAAAAAATAAAATAAATATTAACAAAAAATATATATCAGTGTCAACTTTTCCCATGCTAATTACATCAAACTATGAAATTATTGTATTGTTATTAATTTTATAATTTATTTATTATTTTGTATTATAAAAAGTACTAGAAATATTCACAGACTCTATAGTTGGTCAATTAATTTAGTAGAAAAATATAAAATTCATTAAATAAAAAACGTGATGCATTAAAATGAGTGATTTTCAATAAATTAAATTAATTATGGAAAGTATGTTGAAAAAATGTTTATGAAGATATATGTTGACAAAAATTCTCTTCATGTCATTGCATTTTAAAAAAGTTTCAATCACAAAACAGTCTAATATCCCATCAATCTCTCTATTTTTTTTATTTTTTTTTGTAGTTTTATAATCTATGTAACTTTTTTCCTGGCCTTTTTAATTTTAACTAAAATTGCTACATGTATTAGAAAGATGAAAAAGCTTTGTATAGCTAGGTAATAAGAATTTCGAGAATATATATATATATATATATATATATATATATATATATATATATATATATATATATATATATATATATATATAGTTCAATTTCATAATTTTTACTTAATATAGAACTCATAATCACACTTAAATTATTAAGAGAATGACACTTGAATCATTTCTATCCTGAGCCACCACCATGAAAATGATTATTGTCTATAAAGTAACCTAATTGTGTGTTTTTGCTTTTTCTCATCATCAAATTAAAATGGTTACATCCATGAGTTCAGACTTGAGCATCTTCTTTCTTTTCCATCACGTTTCTCACAAGACTCCACACACATTAGGACAAACTCTCTTGCTCTTAGAATCAATCTTCTTGACTTCCTTGGTGGAAGTGATAAACTAGTTAACCACAACCATCAAACCTTAATCAAATATTAGACCAATAATATTCTTGCACACATTCGTTTAAAATTAGTTACTTATGACTTCACCACTAATATTAATCCTCACCAATGCTAGATATTATGTGTTAAGCTATGATACATTATAGAGTAATATATTCATCAATTTCTTATATAAATGGGTGGGTGTGTAGTGACTAAGACAATTATCTATGTTGGCAAAGAAATGTGTATCATTGTTGCGTCTTGTCGGCATAAACTTAGTGTATGTTTTATACTAAAACACCATTTCTTTTTGGAGAAAAAAATTATTCTTACGAAAGTTGTCTAACCATTATTAGTTCTTCTTTTTCATGCTCTTCATTTTACAAAATTATATATATTGACAAATGTTTTTCTGCAATGCTGTAATAAAGAAATATTTATTTGGGTAATTTGCAAGTCAATATTAGATATCAACATGGTGTATACACTGTATCTGTTTCTTTTAAATTTTTACATTCTCTTCCAAGAGAAATAGTGTAATGTGTTTTTGGAATAACGCTTGTTTTTATAATATATTTGTAACCATGAGTTAAGGATGATTAAGAAAATGTTGGTGTACGTATTTCAAATAATAAAGTGGAGAAAAAAGGTGTAGAATCTGAAAAGATCACATGTGATGTGAATGTGTAGAATGACTAAGAATTTTTTCTCCTTGGATTTACGCAATTGCAATCCGAACCTGCCTAACTCACTATCACTTGCGTGTTGAAGAAATGGTGTGTGAAAATAGCAGCAATACTAAAGAAAAGTTTATGGGGAAATGGACAGTGGCGACAAAGAATTTACCAACAAATTGGAAGAGTTGTGTCATGTTTGAGTTGAACCGCATCATCATGTTGATTTGATTAATACTAGACATGTGGAGTTAACTTCTTCCCACTTTCACTTTCAACTTTAATGAGATTAACAGCTTCAACGCATCTAAAACAGACCATTGGTAAAGCAGGTTTACGTGGTTTGCATTTATCTTGTGTTTGCACGTGCAATCATAATTGGTTTATTATTGGAATAGATCCAAATTATAGGTATTAGTTATCTTTTAACTCATTTTGGTAAGTACCAGATTTTGACTCGCTGAGCTGTACCATGCATACCAAATTGAAATGAAGAGAATGATAACTCAAATTTTGAAGTATGGAGAAGGGAATAGAGAATAGGGGTAACAATGGTAGTAGCTGTTAAGCTTGAGTTTTAGAAAACATGATAGAATAACAAATGCAAGGGCAGGAGATAAAAAAATAAAAATAACACAAACTCACACAGCTGAAAAAGAGTTAACTTTCACTTTATATTGTTTATAACCGTAAAATACATAGCACTTGCCTTTTATTGGCAAAGCTTTGGGATAAAATACCAATAAAAAATAAGTTAAAATGCGACAACACCGTAAAAGTTAATAATATTAGGACCTAATCTAATCATAAGTTGTTATATACGATCAAACGATTGATCTTTTTAATGACTATTTAAAAGTTAATATTTAAAATTATTTATAATTAATTGATAATGTAAAAGTGTAAAAACAGTAAACTTTGGAGTCAGTAACAAAGGAACACTTTACGGAGAACGACAGCAATAACTGCTAACGTAACTTTTAACTTCAAATGGTGATGTTTCAATGTACATGGTTACTATAAGAAAACGAGTGATGTAATGAAAAAGAGATGAAAAAAAGTTATGAAGTGATTATAAGACGCTATACAAATAATTTGCTAATAGAATCATTGAATCAATGCCAAACACTTCATTCTCTGATTTGTAATTGAGACCCCAAAGAGATTCAACATCCATCTTCATAGCAGTGGACATAATTGGTGGCATCCAACCATCCTTTTTTGAATTTTCGTGTCAGGGGAGGAGCATGAAATGAATGCTAACTTTTCAGCACCCACTGCCTTTTGTTCCATGGATCAATCTTAACCTTAGATATGATTTTGATAGATAGGGTGGTACTTTTAAATTCCATTTTCTACTTCAAGGGAGCAAGATTTATATTGCTATTGTAATGGGGATTATGATACGATTGGTAAATTTGCAGACAAATATAATTACAATCACGATTGTGAAGATGTCTGAGATTGCATCCTTAGGACCATAATTGTGGTTGCAAATACAATTTACAACCTCGCATGGAAGTATAATTTGGTCAACTAATATCATTCTTCATGTTCCCAATATTGTTAATTAATGAGTCTAATTTTCATTTTCAACAGAACCATTTTCAAAATCAAAATATTAGTGGACACACCCATGTATCATAACTGTCACCCCCAACAGAGGCACATGACAACTTGTCTTATCCACAGATGTTAGTTATTAATATGTTAGTTTTTCTCAACGAAAGAATTCAAACTCGTGACTAATCTTTCTCTCCTTCCACTTTTACCACTAAACAAACTCAATATCTCTTAAAAGCCGTGACAGATTAAAATGTCATTTGCAGTCAATCCATCATATTATGGTGTGAGCAATAATAATACTAATAATTACATGTTACAGAGAACTCTGAATGCTGACATACAGAAGAATATCTGGCTTTCTAGTGGGTTATGTTTCCTACTTGTGTCTTTAGGGGAACAAAATCCATTTTACATCCACCTTGTACGTTAGGGCATTAAATAGACTCCCCTACCTCAAGGTCTACATAACTATAGTTGAAGGACATGCATGAGCCACATGGTAAATTGACCTTTGATGTACAAAATACAGAATATGAAACATCCATTCGAATCAATTTTGGATATCACTATCCAAATACTGTCTGCTTTCACTGTTTCCAAGGGCTGTAAGAGAATTAGGCTACATGATTATATTATATCTTACCCAAGCACAAAAAGACCTAATTGAATCAAAATAAACAGATGCTAACAGCATGGGAAAATATGGGTAGCACTGTTCCTTGATCTACAAAAGATGACCGTGTTTACAAGAAGCTTGTTCCAAGAGATAGATCACTTAGATTTGAGAGAATTTGTGATCGAGTTGTTCCAACCTGATGAGCAATTTCAAGCTGTTCCTCCAATGGAAGCATTTCATAACTGTAACAAAGAAGCCGCATGTTATGAAATGTGAAGAGAAAATTGTTAATATTTGAAACAGGTAAGGTCTGAAAGTACAAGGTATAGTTTTTCACCACATTGGCGGTCATAGAAAGACCATGCAAGTGAAGAAATTTACCTAGATTTTCTTGCACTGTTTACTTTGGTTTCTTATCCACTATTTATTCCATTTCTGTTTGGAAGTACTCAAGTTTAATGCATTTTATAGGGCCATTAATTTTTGGATGCAAATCGCAATTCTTCAACATTTATAGAATAACCAAAACCTCTTTATTTAATTTTTACACAGACTCGGTTTAATATTCATTTCACAACCCCCCATACAGTAATACTGGCTGAAGAATAAACTTACTGGCACAGCAGCTCGCAGTCAACTATACTGTCAGGGCCAGGTCGATGAGCCTTTCCATTTGACTGAAATTGTCTGAAAGCTCTGGGGTTCAGGCCAGCAACATGGGCTACAGCATCAACAAGCTTTTTCTGCAAAGACTGCAGTCTGCGAAATGTGATTTCATCAAGAGGGGCAATGCAGCCAATACTTCCATCCAAGGTCCCAAATAATAAGGCAAAACGATTAGTTTTATCTGAGCCTGGAGCTGAACCCGCTCTATCCGAAGTAGGTAGCATTTGCAACCTTAAGAATTTAGTCACATGAGCACCAACATGAAATTCAGCTCTTGAAAGAAGCTTCTGTCCTTTCCAACTCTCGGACATCTTTGGCGCATAGTAAAAAATCTGTGCATCATACATTTCAAAGGACAAGACAATAAAACAAAAATAAACACACAAAAAACTCGATAACAATATTTTCAGACAATAGCTTTCAACTTTTTTAAAAAAGAAGCAACTTTTCTGTTGGTTGGATAAAAGAATATATAAACAGAGAGAAGGTAAACTGCGTAGGAGTATATGAAATCCCAGTAAACATTAACAAGTCAAAATTACAACCAAGAGAAATAAGGTAAATGGACAAACACGAAAATATTGATAAGGAAAGAACTGAGGGGAAGGAATACTTTCAGATTAGGCTACCCTTAGTGAATTCTTCTAAATGGGACATCAAGAAAAAAAACTACCTTGTTAAAACATTTCCAGCAGCCTACAAGGTACACTGATTCAATTCAATGCTAAGATCAAAGACAGATAGTTCAACCCATATAGTCAAAATTGAGAGCTAGATTGTGGAATTGTACAATTCCACGATTTCGAACCTTATGTCCATTCCAGTGCCTATGTATGATAGGAACAGTTCTAGATCGGTGGAATCATCGCAATAAATAAAAAACAAAGAATCACCATTTCAAGTTCTGTTTTGGGTTAGCGGTCTTTGTTTGTTTCAAGCCCAACAAAGAAAATGGATTTCCCTTATTCACATATAAATAAATGGCTTGTGTCTTCAACTCTTTCAACTTCAACTCTGAACGTAGTCTTTGTCTTCATCTATTCTGATGCAGGTGCGTGCTGCGGTTTCGTTTCTTCATTTGTGTTTTGTTCCAGTACAGTGTGGTACCTCGTGCTGGTTTTCGTTTCGTTTTTCCTTCGTCTATGTACATTTACTTCTCACTTCTTCGTCTGTGTGTGGTTTCTTTCGCATCTCCTTGCCCACCAAGAAGCAATCGTAGTCACAAGACACGGTTAGTTTCTGCTTTCGCATCTCGGTGTCATTTTTATCTCTTTCGTTTGTGACTCTTCTTTTATAAACATATATTGATTTTACAAAATAAAAACCCAAAAGCACCAAAACGTTATAATGGTTTCAGGAATTGAGGCTTCTAATCCCTCTAGTGATGCTGCTGCTAATAGTTCCTTCTCACAAAATGTTCTCTAAAAAGTGGTAAATAAAGCTCCGGGTAGTAGAACATACTTGGCTTGGAAGCCTGGAATATGTACTGACAGAGGTCGAAGAAGAATTCAATGCAAATTTTGCCAAAATACTATAATAGGACGGTTTATCACTTGAAGCACCACTTGGCAAGAACTCAAAAGGATGTAATTGCTTGCAAAAGTGTGACTGATGAAGTAAAAAAAAATGTTAAAGAGGTAGTTGTGGGTTTGCAGCAATGATCAATGAAAAAAAAAAAGGTGTAATATTGAGGATGGTGATGTAGAAATTGAAAAAAGAAAGAGGTCTAAAGAGGAGGATGTGAGCAGTAATAGAAATATTGTTAAGATGTGGGTAGAAGAAGATCACTTGAGGAGTTTGAACTTAATGATATTCCATCCGATGATGAGTGGATTATGGAAAATGTTGAAGGAGACAATGAAGGTATAGATTTAATGATGCTCCACATTCAAATGGAGATGATGAACACTTGGTTGAAGGTCAAGCACAAGGTGGTGGGGAAGAGGATGATGTTCTTGCCATTCCACCTCTAGAAGAGGAGAATGTTCTTATTGATATGCTTCATGAAGGAGATAGAGCTAATGAAGATCCCTTTAGTCTTTTCTTTTGACTCAATAATTTATATTAGATGAAGTATTGACAAAGTGATTGATTTTAATTATTTTCATAGGTATATAATACTTTTGTAGAAAGTAAAATCTATGATCCATGTTACGAGTCCACGATTTACAATTTTTTAAAGGCCTAGACCAAAGAATTTGAAAACTTTATTTAATCGGATAAATTGTCATGACAATGTTCAAATAGACGGTTTTCAATTACTTATTCCTACTAGAAACGCACATCCCAAATGCAGGTCCGCTTTGTGTCAAAAGACTTGTCAGACTCAAAAATAGGAATCTCGTTTGAAAATGACTTGTCCAAGTTTTCAAGTATATGGAAGAACCCTCGTACTTGTCTTATCTGCCGTATCCCTCTTACTTGCCTTGTTTGTATCCCTATTATTTGTTTCAACACAATCTGTCTCAGGAGGAGAAATGTCACGATTGCCTTCTTTCCTTCTTTATAAACCATTTTTCTTGAGGTTCAACCATAACTCTCTTAGTTTAAATCACATTGTAACAAGGGGCAATGACCTCCCCGTTACATGTTGCAACAGGAGAAATATCAGTATGCAGGAATATATCATGTGTATCACTGTGAAATCAATGGAGTAAGGGATGTGTTCTTGAAACTGAATTAGTTGAAATGTGTGATGCCGCGAAGTCCCCGACCAATGACTGAGTCGTTGCAGAAGAGGATCCAAAATCTACTTTGTTAATAAGAGATGGTAGCAACATGTTTATACCTTGGACTTGTTTTTTCTTGTCAGGTGGTCTACCTCAAGGTTTCTTTGCAACTACAAACCCATCTAGTGTTGGACTATCTTTTCTCTTCTTGTCAAATACTCTAATCATAGGTGATGAGAAGAAGAGAAAAGATAGTTCAGCACTAGATGTTGCAAGTCCTAGGTATAAACATGTTGCTACCATCTCCTATTAACAAAGTAGATTTTGGATCCTCTTCTACAACGACTCAGTCATTGGTCGGGAACTTCGCAGCATCACACATTTCAACTAATTCAGTTTCAAGAACACATCCCACACTCCGTTCTTTCACAGTGATACACATGATGTATCCCCGCATACTGATATTTTTCCTGTTGCAACATGTAATGGGGAGGTCTTGCCCCTTGTTACAATGTGATTTAAACCAAGAGAGTTATGGTTGAACCTCAAGAAAAATGGTTTATAAAGAAGAAAAGAAGGCAATCGTGGCATTTCTCCTCCTGAGACAGATTGTGCTGAAACAAATAACATGGATACAAACAAGGCAAGTAAGAGGGATACGGCGGATAAGACAAGTACGAGGGCGTTGGACGTTAATTCTTCCCATATACTTGAAAACTTGGACAAGTCATTTTCAAACGAGATTCCTATTTCTGAGTCTGACAAGTCTTTTGACACAAAGTGGACCTACATTTGCTCTTAATTTGGGATGTGCTATTCTAGTAGGAATAAGTAACTGAAAAGTCTATTTGAACATTGTCATGACAGTTTATCCTAGTAAATAAAGTTTTCAAATTTTTTGGTTTAGGCATTTAAAAAAAATCGCCGGAAAAATTTTCCAGCAGCGGTTTCTGCCGGCAATGGCCAACAAGGACAGTGACTGTCAACGGTGCAAGGTGGTGGTCAATGGAGAAAAAAAAAAACAGTTGCAGCAATGAAGGCTGTCCAGAAAAAAAAATTGCAGAAGCAAGTCTCCCATATCGAGAGCTCTGATCCCAAGTTGGAAGAAGAAAATTGAATATATTTCTAAATGTGTTTACAAATGTGATTACAGTCTAAATTTATAGATTATTTACAACCTAATTAAGGAAAGAAATAATAGGTAATTAAAGTAAGAAATGATAGGTAATTAAAGTTATACAAATCAAATCACCAAAAGATACTAAATCTATCCTAATAAATAGAAAACAAAATCGGCATTAATTATGGAATAATTATTTCCTAATTATGCAACATCTCTGATAAACAATTTTTTGTGTGGGCTTTTGAAGCATCTTGACTGAAGACTAGATAGGGGTAAACCTCAATTACAAAGAGAGCTTAGACTTTAGTCAAGATGAACCTTCCAAAGGTAATTAAACTGGAAAAGGTCCATACAGACTAAAAAAATTCCTAGACACAAGTCAAAAAAACCAATATGCATGTTATTATTCTTCATATTATGTTCGAGAACAAATTTTCAATTACAAGAACTTCATTTTATTTGCCAGAGATAACTATCAAAAAGTGAAAATGCATATCATAAAAAATAAATGAAAACAATAAATTACCATTCAATCGTAAGACAAACCTGGATATTTCTTTTATCATCTGAAACCATGAGACTAAGAGTACTTCCATCAATCAAAAATTCTGTCGCAAAACAATCAAGAGAAGCAAAATCCTTCGCTAATAAACTCAATTGAGCACCCTGCTCTTTCCAACTAAGAAAGTATATGCTTTTATGGATGTCGCCAATAAGGATGAAGTTCTTTACCTACCAAAATGATGACAACCATTAAAAAGACAGGAAAATTAAAAACTCGATAGCATACACTTATTTGTGTTTCTCACGTTATTTGTTCCTGTTTCATTGCAAAACTCTATCATACCAAGTATCAACATGAAATATTATTGCTCTTGAAAACAACATGGAACACATTTCTAATTTGACCCAACCAACAAATTTTAATTCAATAAGAGAAAAGACCGAAGTGCATAACTACACTTAAACATTTTTTTTAATGGCCATTTATTCATCATAATAAAAAGATTTAAGGAACAATCACTCACAATATTTAAGCTCACAACATGTAATGGTGGTGCATCAAAAAATGCAATACCATTCAACTCAGTGCCATTCCACTTGTGCAGAATAATTTTTGGACCAGACGCTATCAAGAGATGGCCCTGAAGTGAGGCCAAGGCAGATATAGCACCTTTTAATTCCTTAGAATACACCTCTGAAACCTGTAAAGAAGAAGGATATTTATGAGTCTCAAAATAAAGGCATCACCCAAATTTAGAGTGAGGGGGCACAATTTTGGTCACATTTCTGAAGAAAGCATTCATATGGATACCAGAGATTGTGGATTATCGGTATTTTTTCCCAAAGAAAACAGGAGGATGCGTCCTCTTGCAGCAACATCCTCTCCTTGCACATAAGCAGTCCCAATGGCTAAAAGTGTTTCATTTTCTTTTGAGGTTGTATTCTACAATAAAAATACATTTCACAGAAATTTATAAGGATCAGAAGCAATCAGCATCTCATTTTGAAAAGGTAAAGAAAACTACATTACCAGCAGGGTAACCATCCTCACAGTGAGGGCATTTTCAGAACTTTGCATAGGTATTGTTGCTTTTGTTTGCCAAGGGCCACCAGACTTTTCTGGCTCCATAATTCGAACCTCAAATTCATCAATAGGATAAAAGCGGTTTTGCTCATCAGAATTCATATTCTGACTCTCATTCTGATGGTTGACATCTTGGTCAACCAAAGAAATAACTTGATTTAGTGGTTTAAGAACCTGATAGAATGATTAGAATGTAGCATCACTTCCTGAACAAAAAAATCTGTGACTAAAAGACTAAAAAGCAATCAATCAAGTTGCTGCTTCTAAATTACAATAATAAACAGAACAATTTAATTAATGGAGTCGGGGAAAAAAAACTTTAAGCTCTAGGACAAAAAATAATATAAAAACCATCAATTTTAGTTACAAATATTGAATGCACAAATGGGTTAAATTACTTAATAAAATTGACAAACTAGCGACCAGTTATTACTTGATAAGAAAATCCTAAATGTATTTTTTGTTGTATAATACGAAATACATGGACAAGATAGAACATAATTACTAATCACGACACAAGAATCTTTATAGGCAGGATTAGTTTATGCAATCTAATTCTTAGCATAAAAGTATGAAATAACTTGATGTACTGAGTGTAAGTGATTACAAAATACTTGGATTATTAAAAATATTTGACATCTTGTTCGGGCTTATTAGAAAAATAATTACATTTTGTGCCAAGATTTTTCATAAGCTGCAAGAAATAAAATTTTGAGAATAAGCTGATCTAAATTTTGAAGAATGTTGAGTCTAAGACTCAAGCCACAAAAAATGCTTGTAATTATTATTAAATTAGTAGAATTATATGATTATTATTAAATGAGTAAGAATTATATAACCTTGTAAGCCTAACAACTATGCTCTTGACCATTTCAAGCAAAGTAAAATAAAAAGAAGATGTACTTACAGGAAAGGAAACAATAAGTGGATATAAATTCTTCTCCGCAAAATATGTCACTTGGTGTGGAGTGGCTTTTAGTGGAATCTAAGAACGACATCACAAATTAGAAAAGATCCAACCAAATCAGGTAGAAAATCTAGATTTCAAATTCTGAGGTGAAGAAAGCTAACTTTTTGTACAGGCCAGTAGCTGTCATAGTTTGAACCAGAAGGCAACTGGCATATCTTCAAGACACCCTATAGAGTGGATTAAAAACGAAAGTTAGCCACAAATTTGAGATAATTTATCCATAAAAGCAAAGTATCATCCTGTACCTGTGATGTAACATATATAAGTCCATGATTGCAGTTCACGTTGTGAAGGACAGTAAAAGCAACAATAGAACCATCACATAGCTGACATAGAAGACAACAGTAAGATAACTTTTCAAATTTCTTCTGTATAAAAAATATTACCAAAAAGAATTTTAATGTATATTTAGGTAGTAAAATCAAGCAAAAAAAAATGCAGTAATGTGATGACCGACCCATGAGGGTTCAAACATGAAATGCAGACCAATCAGCTGGTAAATGGAACTTGAATTGCAATTAGTAGTTGAGCCTACTCCAAAGCCTATTAAATTAAGAGCGTCTAATTTATTGTAACTGCCTTGTCCAACTTCTTCGAACATACTAATTACAATGATGAAGGGCAATGCAAAATGTTACTCATAGGTATATCCCAACAAATCTAGAAAGAAATTATAACACAAACACTTAATGTATATGATTACATAATGGTGGATTTGTTCAGACCTGTGGATGAACACGAAGTCGTTCCCTCAACACCATGACCCAAGCTGGTCTTGACCCTGATAGGAAGAATCCTTGATAACTACCAATATTCTTAAAAATAGTAATTTGTTGATGAGGAGATCCATTAGATGTCTCCTCCCTGGCATACGCATCTAAGGGCACACGAACAAATCTCAAATTTCTAAGCCTGGAAATATTGGTAGTGCCAAGGCCAATGGATCCTCCTGCTGATGCTGAATCCTCAACTTTAGAAGTACCATCTGGACTTTCATAAAGATAAGCATGGTAACAAAGAATAGTTCCATCACTCAAAATCCCAAAAAGAAATGGACGGCTATGTTGCCCAGACCATCTCTGTATAGCCAACTCTACAACCTTCATATCTGGTACATTTTCCTTCCTCCCTTGGATGACCACTCCATCTCTATCCCCCTTTTTAGAATCTTTTAGTACCTCTTTCATCAGAGCATCAACAAGATGGCTCTTTCCAGACATGAAATTTCCCACAGAAAAGACACAATTGAAATTGGGCACATCAAATATTTCAAGGTTACCATTATCAAAACAAACAACACAATAAATATCCCCATGGTCCTGAGCAGCACCATCAGTGCCATCAATAGCCTCACCAACACCAGTAGAAAGCCATGCATCAGTACTAGTCTTCCTCAGCCAAGGCTCAGGTCCTTTATCATGGTACAATGTGCATGAAGAAACTGATCCCTTGGTACTCTCAAATGAAGCTGGCGAGGTCACAGAAATGGTGCAGGTAATAGGATCTGTAAATTGAAATGACAAGGAAAAAAGGGCATCACAAAAAAGGGGAAAACAAAAGCTCAATAGCATCTATAGGTTCCTGCACCATGTTACTCAATCCATGATTGTAAGTCCAAAAATAGTGAAAACAAGCAGCACAAGTATGCATGCAAATAATAGACAAAAAGGACAAAGCTTATGAGAACTATGAAAGTGGAACTTAAAAATATATATAATTTGTTAGAATGAAAATAACTAACCAAAAATTTACCTCCAATTAGAAGTCGAACACTCCCATCACTCATTCTGAGTAAGACAAATGGATCAGCTATAGAAACAGAAAGTGCTATAGCACTCTCAGAAGCAGAAGCAGATTCCGAATTTGAAGCTCCAAAGGTTACATCTTGGGTCATAAAAGAACCATCTAGAATTCGAGCACCACGTTCATAGACTTGGATAACTCGACGCCTACGAATAAAACCAGGACAGCATTAGTTGTATTTATATGATTTTAATTTTAAATAAATCAACTGAATGGAAAATTGTGACATGACACTGGACTATATGAAAATTAACAGGGAAGTAAAGGTACATAGAACACACTTTCCATTTCACCAGCAAGTGATAAAAGTCCACGGCTCCATCAAATAGGAAATCAATAATCCCAGCCAAATGGTAAAGATCCACTAACAGAAAGTAAAACTATAACCCATCTTCTAATTTTATTCTTACAGAACATCAATACCAACCAATAAAGACCCACCTTCCAAATAAATTTCCTGCAGCAAGTGTTTTTCCTTGAACATAATAGTCCACACTTTCAGTAACCTCACTCAGAAGATCAGCTGTTTCTAGTACCTGTTTAAATTTGGCCCGGAAAACAGAAGTAACTTTGTTAAGTAAACCATAACAAACTATTATCATTTAGTTTTGCAATAAAGAGGGACAACATATCAGGGGGCAGAAGAGTTTTGAAGCAAGAATAAAGCCTCAGTCTAGCCAACTCTTGACGTTAAAATTTATGTTGAAGCTTGACATGCTGCTGTAATCAAACAAAGGATTGTTTACTTAATTTTCTTTTATTGTCCATAAAATTAGGTGTTTCTCATGCTTGTGATTTAGTTTTCCCTTAAATTTACTATATAATCAAAACCCAAATTCATCGGCAATCCAATTAAATGCCTCAGCATTTCCAGCAAACTAAACTTTTCTAGAAACACACAAGTGGACTTCTAGTTCCAAATCTTGCAATACTTAATTCACTAAAAAAACCTAATTTTCAAATGTTAAATAGTTCACCCTTCATCTGTCCTGCTTCCCAAAGAGCAAAGGGTGAAGAAAGTCAATCTGTCACTCAGCCAACAGAGAAAAAAATAGAGATGACAAAGAAATGGAGGTTGAGTGAATAAAACACGGGAAATTATAGACACTGATTACATGCCCGCAGTGCTTGCATAGTAGAGACCTATAAGTCAGCTCATGAGTACCAGTCTTTAATTTCCATTTAAGAAAATTAACAATAAAAACATGAAAAAATCAAAGGAAGTTTAGAAATAAGTTATAATACAAGTTTATGAAATACTTGATATCATGTATATACATACAAATACAGAAATATCTCTGAAATGCAGTATTAGTAAGAACCATTACTCATGCCAAGTGATTGGCAACTATATACCCATATTAGGAGCCTGATTTATCCTCCCTACCTTTGTTTAGGCACTGATGTAATACTTAAATTCCTCACCCCCAAATGATTTGACTAGAAACTTTATCCACCAAAAAACATAATCAAAACTTATTAGACTTTAGTAATGCTTATCCTTCTAAAACAAATACTGTATTTACCATTGTACGAGCCTCCAAACTAATAATAAGATAGGCATGGTACTCATCATCATCATCAGCCAGCTTAGAAGAATCAGTATTATGAGAGCGTGTGCTCTTATGATACACAGTCCAAATTCCTTTGCAACCAGGAAGTTCAACCTGAAATTAAGCATTACGTAAAAAAAAAATAAAAAAACTATGAATGTAGCATACCATTTGCAAGCTTTTGTCAATCAGAAATTGATTCATAACAAATAAGATTCTCTTTAGAGTATTCAGCAAATTGCTAAACAAACAACTAGATGGGTGAAAGTAGTATATCACAGTCAATGTTTGATGCATCTAATAATAATGGATTTATTTTGCAAATGTAGTAATAAAATATAAAAAATTTGAAGTGTCAGTCGTCTTTTACATTGATCTTAAGAAAAACTTCAAAAATTATATCATAAACATAACCATCATGATTAAACATATTCCATGTATTAAAACACGTCCCACCAATGAAAACTATGGACAAACCTCAGTAATCACTTCTGGACGAATCGATTGCCGCAGAACACACAAAGAACCATTCTTTCCATGACCAGAACAGCACACCTGCATAGTGGCTCAATATATGAAAATCAAAAGAAATGGAGTGGAATTAAACTAGGATAAACATAATGTAAACAAACTCTATGGAATACTACAATTATACAGGCAGGTGGTACACGCGCTTTTTACACTCCCCAATCTGTTTCCCTATCTAAGCAGAAGTAATAGAACTTGGATTAAAACAACGAGTAACACAAAAGAATTACTAACCAATTCATAGTTACTCTGTTTGGCTATCCCTGTAGCATTTGCATCAGCATTTATTCTTAAACCATATGAGAAATCTTTCAAAGGGCCAACATTCATCAATGAATCCCTCACAGCAAACGAGAAGGATTTCTGCAGCAAAAATATAACTATTTAACTAGTTCAGTAAGTTTAATATGCAAAAGAATTTCAGAAAAGACAAGGAATGTATCTATAAACAATTAAAAGATGTTAAGAGATGCCCACTAAATCTCCTTAAGACTTTTCCTCTATCCATATCGAGACACTACCTGAGCTGATTCTGTTCTATTTGGAGCAGACCCATACAAGGAGAGCTCCTCACCGCTAACCACGTCTTGCAAAGTATCAGAAGGTGACCTCCGCAATCTCTTTGATGGAGCATCTGCTTCAATATCACCAACCTACAAATTGCAGGGGAATATTTTATAAATTACTTTACTGATAGAGAATACAAAGTAACGAAAAGGATAACAGCAGGTTTGCTAGAAATATTTATAGAACCAAAAAACAAACCTCAACTTCAATAGCATATTGCATCTACTAAAAGAAATAGTTTTGAAATTATCAATCAAAAGAAGGTAGGAGAGAAATTCAAGACATCCATTACATACCTCTTCTTTTAGATTGGATGACAACATTGAACCACCAGATCCACAAGAAAATTGCACCAACATACTATCCCCTAACCGACTGGCGAGAAAAAACAGAGAATTCCCAATGGTCGTAATACCCTTACATAGTAATGCAGATAATAGAAAAACTATGGTCAATATGAAAATTAATCTGAAAATATCATATTAGAATCTATAACAACATTAACACAACAGGATTAGAATTTTCAAACTTACAGATGACAGAACTGAAGCTTTTGACTTGGAAAGATCAAGTCTCTGTACAACCCTGAATGAAAAAAAATATTTGTTGATTTATGTATAGAGGAGGTTCTATCATAATTGTGTTTAGCAATTTCTTGAACATATGAAAATGCAACAATGGTTGCAACAGGGGATAATACATCAACTCTTTACTTTTCTTCAATCACACCGTCTACTCCAGAATTCTTCAAAATGATTTCCATCTACCCATCTACTATAGACCACAAATTTAAAAACTTAACTATTTTGTCTTCCTTTGATAAAAATAAATAAAAAACTATTGGGTGCAGAAACACCTTCCACTTTCATAAAAGTAGCATGAGATGATAGAATGACAAAAAAAGAAGATAGACCACAGAACACTTAAAAGACTTGTAAGATTCTCTTGTATGCAGTAAAGAACATATTACAACTATAAATCAGTTGGAGTGTACTCTCAATCTACACATCTATCTCCTAATCAGCTAAAATGAACATATGACCCACAACATAAAGAATGTGACCATATGCAAGTTAGACAAATAGACCACAGAACACTGAAAGACTTGTAACTTGTAAGATTCTCTTTTATGCATGTAAAAGACATATATTATATGTCAGCTGGAGTGTACTATCAATCCATACATCTACCTCCTAATCAGCTGGAGTGTACTATCAATCCAGAACATAGAGAATGTGAATGAGGGAGATAAAATGGAAAAGCAGCATACCTTCCATCATAAACAAGAGTAAGCAATAACAGTTCGCCAGTTTTTGTAGACAGCAAGGCTACATCACTCAACAACCAAGTTGCATTGGCAGAATCAAGCTCCACATTAAAACTTGATCTCGGTATCTCCTGACTGGAAATACAAAAGGAAGGTAATTGGGGTTATAAAAGTTAACATCCAAATACAATACGAGGGAAAATAATTAATGTGCATAAGAGGATGTCAAATCACAGTATGAAAAATGAGGGGTAATGTCAAATAATTGTAAAAACTCATGCCTAGAATGTTATTTCCTTTTACATGAAGAGAATATGAGAGAGAAAGAATCATCACCTATTGTCAAATGAAACAGCATAGCTGTTCAAGGCCAATGCACAAGAAGCAGACTGCAAAAATAACCTATATAATTAGATTATTCCCGGTATCTTGTAAACCAAAAACTGTAAAATGCAAGAATACACATACATGCGAAACTACAATTAAATATCTTGTCAATTAATAAAAATTGAAAAGACACCACACAACTATGACTAGGCAACTCATTACCTGACTGTGATAATGAACAGTATTAGCACCTATTACAAGAACACCACCTATTGGCGAAGGCACCGCAAGAAGCTTGTATGCATCATGGGGGAGATTCTGCAAAATAAATACAGCAGACAAATTTACAAAAACCAGTTTAGTGTGTAAAAAAGAGGGAAAACAATCAGCAGAAGTTAAAACATGCTGGAATTAAGACATACATACGATTTCCATGAGGAAATATTATTCAAACCATAAGGGCTGGATAGGCACATTGATTAATCACTTACTAAAGAGATCTCGCATGGAAGGGGTGGTAAATTGTTTAAAAAAAGACAATATAATAGACACGATTACTCACATTCACTTTATTTAGCCTACATGTTAAGGGACAACAAAACCAAAAATGTTTAAACAATATAATAGACACTATTAGCTACACTAATTTTGTTTGCCTACAACAAGTGCAAACAAAACCAAAATCTATACAATGAAAAGAAAATCCTAAATAAAAAAGAAATACATAGCAAACACCAATAAGGAGGTTAATAAACTAGCCATATCTTAAATGCTCCAGCTTCTCTAAGATATTGAAATGTGGAGGGTTAAAATCTTCCATTTTGCTATTGCCAGTTTTGAAAATCACATTGAAGTGCCATCTAGGCATCTACATTGAACTTACAACAGCTGACCAAATAAGTGGATGCTGCTTTAAGGTTGTGCTGATACTAAGTGCTGATATCATGCAAGTATGATGCTTCCATGAGACACGCCCAGCCCAAGTGAGTTCACGTTCATGTAAAATAACCATTACAGGTTCAATATAGCCTGTACAAAAAGTTAAAGCAATACTTGGTAAGTAAAAAATAACATAAACTTATGTATATTACTATCCTTTCATGCAGAGAAAATAGATACACAAGTACAGCAATAAGGCACCAGAATCATAATCCATTATATTTTTATTTTTAAATAACGATTGTAAATTATAAAATTAGTTAATTCAGTTTTTGATCCAGAAACAACACAACTAATTATTCAAATTATAAAAGAGGGCTACCAAATAAGCAAACAGGAAATAAATTTAAGAAACATGTCACTTTATCTAAACCAACAGTCAATATTTTATTGTGCACAAACACAATAAATGCTTATTTATACATTTGAACCATGTATTATAATCACATAGTAAAGTCTGTCTCTTTCCTCTGTGTATGAATGAATTAAATACATGCATAAAGAAAATAAAATGTTATTAACTGATTTTAACTAAAGAATTAATGTGCAAAACCATTATGCCTTGTTTGGCTGAGTGGAGGGAGAGAAATAATGTGGTGTGTTTGGTGTGGAGAGAATAGAGAGAAGAAATATTTTTTTTAAATGGTGGGAACCATTTCATTATTTCTCACTTTCTTACTCATCTCTCTATCTCTCTCCTTATCTTCTATCAATTCAATCTAATTACACAACTTCTATAAAACTTTCAATTTCTCACCTATTTCTGTTCTGCCAAACAATTAAACATTCAATTTTATTTCTTTCTCTTTTTCCAACTTATTTCTTCTCGATTTCCATTCCCTCTACTTCTCTCTTCACGACCAAATAGGACCTTGGGGTTAAGAAAATAATAAAATTCCATGTTATGATTTATCATTGCTCTTGAAAACAAATTTTCAGCAAGTATTTCATACAACTGATGTGGTGTGGTGGTGTTTGGAAGAGTTTATACAGAACTTATTTTGGCTTATAAATATAACTTGCACTCCTATAACCTCTAATTACATTTTTTAAACGTGCTTTTCAATGACACTTATCAAAATAAACTCTCTTTATTTTGTTACAATAAGTTTCACGGTTAACTTTATGACATAAGCTATCATGTGATAAGAGCTTATTAAATAAACATGTAACTAAGATGTTTATAGAACTGCACCCTAAATTTTATTTGAATGTCAATAGTGGCCTTTCAAACTTAGAGGAATAATTTTTTTTGTGTTGCACTAAGGCAGGGTTCAGTTACAAAGACAATCTCTTTTTCTTGTCACATTTATTACTGCTATATTAGAGTTACGAGTTCTATTTCACCGTGAGGGAAATAAATTTGCAGAATGGCTCATCAACTGGAGCCAGCAACTTTCTCCTGAATTTAATGTGATTCCTGTCCCTTCTAGTGATTTATCCATACTTATTACTGCTGATATAGGGATACATACTTGTTATTCCTGTCCCTTCTCTTTCCTTTTTCTTTAATTTTGTAGCTTTTGGATTAAGCCCAATTTTCTTCTTCACTCCACACCCCACAAAATTAGAAAAGAAACAAGAATACCATACATTTATAAAAACTTCTAATATTGATGTTGCCGGAAAACAACCATGATTCAATTTTTTATCAAAAAAAACTAAATCTAAATTCCATCTCGAGAAGAGATGGTAGAACTTTCATTTTATAATTTATAAATACATAAAAGAGACAAGATGATAAATATTAATATTCTCTTCAACTCACCATGAACAAATGTAAAATCTTTTACATGCCTCATATCCAAGTCACGGAGGTTTATCATATAAGATGACT
The DNA here is from genome assembly GCA_013389735.1 of Phaseolus lunatus. Classification (NCBI taxonomy): domain Eukaryota; kingdom Viridiplantae; phylum Streptophyta; class Magnoliopsida; order Fabales; family Fabaceae; genus Phaseolus; species Phaseolus lunatus. The sequence continues at coordinate 44,349,067 of CM023860.1, forward strand.
CGATACGTGCAGCAACTGCTCCTGAAAATCCCAAGGCATCATCATCCCCAACTAAACCAGAACCAGCCTGACAAAAAAAAAAATACAACAATTAAAAGACAATAAAAATTATAACTGATAAAGAAAATTTTCCAAGAGAAATAAACTAACAAAATGAATTACAATTAATTTGAAATGTTAGGTGGATTACAGAATGCAACGCTGGGTTACACCAGATCATTTGCATCAGTTAATTAAAATTATTAAACAAAAGGTCAAGCAACCTGGTAATGTCCCTTAGATTGGATCCCATTCTTCTTCTGCATTAATATGCAGCTAGAATCATTTGCTAAGCAAGACAACCAACTTAGCTGAGAGAAGTAGAGTGGTTGTATGACACAATCCTAAAAATTAAGGCATTCTCTCTAACCAAAAGCACCAAATCGCTGCTCAGATAGCATGTTGCAGTGGTACCTAGCTCTTTTAATTCCTAGTCCATTCAAAACCACTAAAATGGCATGAGAACTTTATCCAAAAGACCTAAATCCTCTCTAGAAATCCAGTTTTCCTAATTATATTAAAAGTGAAATGTTCGCACAATAAATGTCTTACTGCTATACAGATATTTTAGTAAAAGAAAGATTTTTTTAAGAACAAAGTAGAGACAGATATGCAAGAGAATAAGAAACTCTTCAAGACTGTATAGAGTGATACGGTACAATGGGATATTATACAGAGACAACTGAATTACAGAAACCCAACCAGTGAAAAAAATTAGAAAAAGAAAGCATCCATAAAACTATCTAACTACCCGGACATCATTCAAGTGACATTCTTGTTGGAGATCTCACATCGACGAGAAATATGGTCAAATTATAGTATATAATCTAGTCCCACACTCAAGCCTAGTTCTTGGAGTGTGGGAGGGTGTGTTGGAGATTCTACGTCGACTAAAGATATGGTCAGATTATACTACATGAGTGGGTGGAAACTCACCTTATGTGCCCCAAGAGATTACCACCCATAGCAACTCCTAGATAGGTCAATCATCATTTAAGTGATTGAAATCCCACCAAGTAGATGAAAACAGATAAAGACTGTTTAACCTCACTTTCTAAGAGTTAGTAAAGGTGTGGACCAAGAGATTACCACCCACAGGAACTCCTAGATAGGTCAATCACCATTTAAGTGATTGAAATCCCACCAAATAGACAAAAAACCCTCAGAGCCTATTCATGTAAAACAAATTGAGGCACAAAACACAATGGAGGGAAACCTTAGTGTGGTTTGCAAATCCACAACAAATCAGTAGTATCAATCCTTTGATGTAACAGCAATTCAAGTGAAATACATTGCCTTGGATAGAAACTTGGACTTTCAAAACAGGTATACAAAAAAAGATTTATCCCTATTTGGAGAAAAGGTGAGGAATTTAAAACAGAACCTGCAACAGCATGACTAGACACCCTGAAACTTGAAGCCAAATCCTACTTTCTAGTGCAGATGCATGAAAAAAAGAATTTGCATTTATGGAACTAACGGATATTTCAAGGGAGTTCCCTTTAAAGACATGTACAGAGACTGGGCATTTTAGGCTGCCCCTTCCATTTCTAGTGAACAATGATTGTTTTTAATAAACAGGCATAAATAAATTAGTATATAATAGTGAACAATGATTGTTTTTAATAAACAGATATAAAAAAAATAGTATATAATAAAGTATTTCAAATTCACAGGGCATAGAGGATAAACCTGAGTAGCCTTTAGTATTATCATTTGCAAATCATATATCAGAGTTCCACCACACCTGCCTTGAGGATCAACCTTTACCACTGGTCCTCTTGCAAATTGTTCTCTTCCTCTTTTCAGATGAAGCCACTCTGGCCCCTCAAAACAATGTAAAGAACTAGGAGGTAGAAACAAGAGTTAAAGACAAGACATAAACTAAATCCTTTACAGAAGAAGAGATATGAGTTCGATGTAAAATGACTTGACTTCTGATCCTCAACTGAGTACTGGCATGCTACAGGTCAATGAACTAACAGTTTTATGTTATACTCAATACCATGCCTGTAAACAACAAAATGAAAAGAAATAGCAAAGCAACAGCTTGCTTTATGCAAACCATGTACATCTACCAAAATCAACCCCTCAAAAAGACAATGGTAGACTTAAATCACTGGCACTGCAGTCAAATATCATCAATATAAAAACATGTCTCTCTTTACAACTTGAAGTAAAACAAACATAACAAAAATACCCCAACCTAGACTGATTCAACCTAGTCTCCCACCCTAACATCTTGAACTAAAATGTTACTTGAGAATAATACAAAGGAATTTGGAATTTAGAGTGTGTCTTTCCCTCCCTTAGAATCTCATATTTACAACTACTTTAGATAGATCAGATACAATATATACTTTAGATAAACCAAATACAATGTATGAGAGGGAAGAGAAGAGAATCTCAAATGAAATAAATTATGTTTAAGACTATTTAATCTAACACTCCCCCAATACCGGGAGCATACAAATTGTATGTGCCAAGCTTGAAACAGATATATTCAATACGAGGTCCTCTCAAGGATTTTGTTAGTACATCTGCAAGCTGATATTTGATCTGACAAATTCAGTGCAAATTTCCTTGGACAACAACTTTTGTCAAATAAAATGACAATCAATTTCAATGTTTAGTTCTCTCGTGGAACACTAGATTGGAAGCAATGGGGATAGACGCTTGGTTATCACAATACATCTTCCTTGGCTCAATCTAACAAAAATATAATTCTCGTAGGAACTGTTTTACCCATATAAGCTCATGCGTGAGGGATGCAATTACTTTATACTCAACTTCAGCGGATGATCATGCAACAACATTTTGTTTCTTGCTCTTCCAATAGATAATATTTCCTCCAAGAAAAACACAATAACCTACGGTAGAACGTCCATAGGAGAACCAGCCCAATCAGCGTCACAATACCAAAAGATTTGGTATTCCCTTTATCTTCATAAAAGTAGTTATTGTCCTGGAGCTTTTTTGAGATATCTTGGAATACAAATGACAGCATATACAAGGATTTAGCATGAATTGACTGCAAAAGACAAATCTGGTCTAGTAATAGTGAGATAAATGAGTTTTCCAACCAGTCTTCTATGACTTTTTGGATTAGAGAAAAATTCTCCCTATTCTGCCATTAATTTCCATGGGACAATCCACTGGTATCAAATCAATCATACCTATCTCGTTAAGGAAGTCAAGAGCATATTTTGTTTCAGAGATTACAACTCTTTCCTTTGATTGGTCTACTTCTGTGCCCAAAAAGTATTTGATATTTCCAAGATCCTTGGTTCGAAAATGATTGCACAAGAGTTTCTTTAATTAAGAGAATTTAGCATCATCATTCCCTATGATTACTATATCATCAACATACACAATTAAGTACATACATTTTCCAAGGAAAATGAGACAATAGAAAATAGAGTGGGTTGCCTCATTGCGTTTCAGCCCAAAGGATTGAACAATGGCTAAGCTTTCCAAACCGAGCACGGGAAGACTCTTTGAAACCAATGTTGTCAAGATCGCGAGTTCATTCACATATTGCACGAGTCAGTGAGTTTGGAAAGCTAGCCGAAGTGACTCAGCCGGCGGAACAGGATCAAAGCGCAGCATCGCGCGGCTTGGTGTGTTGGCAAAGGTTGTTGATTTTGGATCGTGACTCGTGCACTGCCATTTTTGGCGAAAAAAATGGAACTTGGTTGCTCCAGTTAAAACCCACATGTCATTGCTCATGCTCGCCACTATTGTCGACGCCACCCTCACACTCGCCATCTTCCCTCGCTGTTGTTGTCGTCTCTTACGCTTGCTCTCGCCGCATTCGCAACCACCGTTGTCATCATCTTGCTCTCGCCATCGGTCACCATCTCTTGCGCTCGCCGTCGGTCGCCGATCAAACCGTTGAGCCCACCTTGGTGTTCTCCTTTTTTAACACGTACACACTGTTATTCTCTTTCTATTCTCCTCTTTTGTATTCCATCACAGTGCTTTTCTCTTTTTATTCTTGTTGTTCTCCTTTTTTCCTTCACAATGCTCTTCTCTTTTATTCCATTAGAGTGCTCTTCTTTTCTTTTCTTTTTTCTACGTGCTTTTTATAATGGCTTCAACTTATTAGTTGATTTATTTATGAACATTTTAAGAATTAAGAACATTTTTCAGTTGTGTCATATTATGTATTGAATATTATTTTTCATATGTTACAAACTCTTACGAGTCAAGTTACAATCCTCGAGTTTTGATCTTTTATCTTCTTTTCGATCCTCTTACGATTTACGAGTTTGACAACATTGCTTGAGGCCATAAAGAGAGAGGCGCAACTTACAAACCATACCAGATTCCCTCTAAGCAACAAACCCAAGAGGTTGCTCCATGTACACTTTCTCTTCTAGATCCTTATACAGAAAAGAATTTTTAATATCTAATTACCAGTGACGAATGATTGCTATGGCAAGGAAATGTTGGATAGTCATTTTGGCCACCAAAGAAAAAGTATCATTGTAGTCAAGGCCATAGATTTAAAAATATCCTTTAGACACAAGTCAAGCTTTGAAGCGATCAACTTCACCATTAGGTCCACCCTTAATGGCACAGACCCAACAACAACCTATTGTCTTCTTCCCAAACAAAGGAGGAACTAACTCTCGTGTTTTGTTATGTTCAAGAGCTTGCATTTCAGTAGTCATGGCTAGTCGCCACCAAGTATGATCAAGTGTTTCTATCACATTTGTAGAAATAGTAATAAAAGAGACAAAAGAAATAAAGAAAAATAGGAAGCAAATAACCTATGGTAGCTAAGAAAATTATAAATAGGATATAGATACGAGTATATCGAATCCCTTTACAAATGGCAATGAACCAATTTAAGTCATGATGATCAAGAGACATGGTATTAGGTGATGATTGAAAAGCACCTGCTGAAAAGGACTATTGGACTAGCCATTTGGTTCTTGCATTGATAGGTAATAAGAGGTGGTGACGATGGTTTAGGAGGATTTTAGATGGTATTTTAGGTGTTGGGAGCAAAAGGAACGGAAAGCTCAACTAACAGCATAAGAAGGACAAGTTGGAGAGAATTAGAATCTTGTGTTAAAGGAGGAAAGAAGGGAGTTCGTTCAGAAAAGGTGACATTGGCAACATATAGTATTTATTGGTCTAAGGAGAGTAGCATCAATATCTTTTTGAAGTCGAGAATAGCCCAAGAAGACACATTTGATGGCTTTGGCTGAGAGTTTATCTAAACTTGGGGACATATCATGGACAAAACATACACAACCAAAAACACGTGGAGTGATATGAAACAAGGGTTTTTGGAAATAGAATGGAGTAGGGAACTTTATTTTCAAGTGAAGAAAGTGTTCTATTAATGAGAAAACATACAGTTAGCATATCACCCCAATAATGAATAGGCACATTTGCACCAAGCAATAAGGTTTGAGAGGTTTCAACCAAATTTCTATTTTTCCTTTCTACTATATCATTTTGCTAAGGTGCATGAGGGCAAGTAGACTGATGCAAAATGTCACGTGAGCTTAAGAGTTTAGATAAATTAGAGAAAAAATATTCTTTGGGGATTATCCTTTCGTAAGACTTTGATTACTTTTCCAAATTGATTTATGACTTCATTAAAGAAAGACAAAAACAAACAAAAGTTCATGACGATCTTTCATTAGATAAATCCAACTACATTTAGAAAACTCATCAATGAATGTAACAAAATATTTAAAACCAAAAGATGACACACGAATTGGCCCCCAAATGTTAGAGTGGATGATAGAAAAAGCAGAATTACATCTAGACTCACAAAATTTAGGAAAAGAATACCTAACATGTTTTCCTAATTGACAGGATTCACATTCCAAAGTTTGGAGACTACTAAGTTTAGGAACCATTTTTGTAATTTTTGTCAAATGAGGATGTCCTAGGTGTTCATGTACCAATTTAGGAGATGCAGATGCAAAACAAGATACAGATGAGCTAGTAACAAGGTAGTATAGGCCTCTAGATTCATGTCAAGATACAGATGAGCTAGTAACAAGGTAGTATAGGCCTCTAGATTCATGTCCTTTGCCAATCATCTGACGTACCACGTTCCTATATAACAAAAGAATTGGCATCAAAGGTTACTAAACAATCTAATGATTTAGTTAATTGGTTTAAAGAAATGAGACTAAAGGGATAGACAAGTACAAAAAGAATATATTTTATGTTTAATTGTAAAGATGTTGGATAGCATTCACAAAAATATTTTAGGTCTTTTTTCCAAAAGGAATTACATGTTTTGAATGACTTGAGTGAGAGTACTCAAAATATTGAGTTTTACTGATTGCCAAAGTAGACCATAAAGCTGAAAAATAGTTTTCTTCCACTGTTGAATTTGATCTGGTGGAATTGCACACCATCTTCTTCTAAATGATCAAGGAAACCTTGGCCAAAGAACCAAAATTCAACTGAACCATACCAAGATAAATAATTTTTCCCATTTAACTTTACAGAAGTTATGGAAGGAGTCCCGAAAAAAGAGGAAATAGTCCCTAAAGACATGTTGAACAAGGTAGAGGCAAGAACATTGTCCAGTAATGCAACAGAGAAGAGCAACAGCCAACCTAGGGTTTCTAGAGAGAGAAACCTAGGGTTTCAAGTGAGAGAAATTGTGTTCAACACTAGAAGACTCACCAAATGGTCCTGAAGCAAAGACTAAAGGCAGAAACGGACTAAGAATGCTCCGACGACTCAAACCATGATGATCCAGGAAAATTCCAACCATTGGAAGGTGGTGCGGGAGACACACGTGCAAGGGCAGTGGCAGCGGTTGGACAACATGTGGTGGCGCATTGAACGAAATTTGGACGAGCAACCACCGAGGTTGGGTTTCACTCCTCAAGGCGCACCAAACCCAAGCGTTGAAGGACAACTCCGACAATGAACGGTGATCGTGTCAGACAGAGACATGTAGAGCAGATCCCGCTCTGTTACCAACTTGAGAATAATACAAAGGAATTTGAAATTTAGAGTGTGTCTTTCCCTCTCTTGGGATATCATATTTACAATCACTTTAGATAAACCAAATACAATATATGAGAGGGAAGAGAAGAGAACATGAAATGAAATAAATTCTATTGGAGACTATTTAATCTAATTTAATCTAACTTAATCTAACTGTCCACACATCCACGTATAACATTCCAAATAGTGTATGATTTCTCTACAATTCAACTAAGTACCTAACCATTTTAATATCAATCAAGTAGCATAAAATGTGTATACTAAGAGTATAACAAATTTGAAGGCTATTTTTTCCACTAATGATCTTTTCATTTTTAGTTCGCAGAATTACAGAGCCAAATATCACACTAAAGAACATAATTTAACATAACAAAAGCATAATTTGTTCATAAGCTAATCTAAACATATGCACTCACCTAGTTCGAAGTCCATGAATAGAATCATCATACTCGAGAACTGAAATTTTTGCATCTGCAAAAGTTAAGATGATAGAATCTCTCTTTCTAGAAGCATCACCACCTCCAATGCTCAACACAGCCATGGTTTCAACATTACCATGCAACCTGAATCATATGTATAATAGCATGTGTAAGGTAAGATGCAAAAATCAATCAATAAATCCAATACATTAAAGAAGCAAATAATCAAGGTCATGTCCAACATTCCCATAATCATCGAGGAAACCCATGCAAGGATCACTAACTAAACTCCTTTCACCCAATCCACACAATACTTTATGAAAATAAAACAAAATAAATTTTCCAAACTTCACATTCTAAATTCACATACAACTAGAGTCAGTCAGTAAAATTAACAGCTAAAAGAAGCAAAAGCAATCTACTCAATATCCTGGCATCATCAAGGAAACCCACTTCTTACAACTAACGTATTTCCATAGCTCAATCCACAACATACCTATCAATTACAAAACAATACTTAAGAAAAAATAAATATTTACAAATTTAACATTTTATGTTACAGCATAAGCAACACAGTTAGATTTACATTGCAGCATAAGATTCAACTCCATCAGTAAATTCAGCAAACTGACAAAGCTGAAAATTAACCCAGGCTACATCCACCATTAACCAAACAGGAACAATTATCACAAACAATATTGCCACTACTCAATCCACAATGCACATATCAATTGTTACGAGAACTAGGAAAACACAAAAACATAAGCTCTAGTATTCACTTCCCTTTTATTTAATTACACAGGTGTACTCAGTGCTATCAATCAATGGCCTTGGCGGCACCATGGCAGAAAGCAGTGGTGGATGTTTTGCCGGCTGCCACAACATGGGGTTGGCAAATCAGGTTTTCTGTAGCGTCACATCACAGCTGCTTTGGGCATCACGAAAAGGTCATGGCAGAAATAACGCCAAAGCCCCACACTTCCATCATAAGAAGAAGAAGCATTGGGTCAGCCCAACGCAGACCCAAGGTAAAAGAAACTCTAATTTCACCTTTTATAACAATTTTGGATTCTTATACACAACCCAAACTAAACCCTAAATTAGAGAACCTAAGCTGCATACCAAAAATGCAGACATGCTCCGCTTCAGCTACCATAGATGCTGCAGTGAGCCACTGGTGACATCGCCACAGCCTGCGGCCTATTCCTTTGCCACATGTGACGTGTTCCACCATTATTGATCAACTGCAGCACAAACAAGTGAATACACATTCTCTACACACATTCATTCTCTATAAAACTAAAACCCCTGAATATCTATTTTCCAGTGACCCAATGCTAACGAATTAGAAATTTAGGATTTTTGTCCTATGTTTTGACATTATTTAGAGTCTTGAACTCAGTTTTGCTTTGATTTTATTGTTATTTGAATTTCTAGACTTGATGATATTATTAATTGTATGGTTGTATTTCATTATGTTTATGTTGCAATTATACTTCTGCATTTTTTATATATCAGTATGAATATATTGTATTTTCTTTTTGTCTGCGATGCTTCAACCATAATATTTTATGGCTCCTGATATATTTCTGGAAAGGATTTTTTATTTGCCAATATTTTCTGATATCAATAACATTGTGGATGTACTTCTTTGGAGACAATCTTGTTTGCGCAGAGTTGAGCACTAAATGTGAACATCTATCAAAAGCAATTCAAACCTTGGTCTGCCACGTTGCAGGTACTAATCCCTTCCACAAGACCCAACCCATAACTTCCAGTAAATCCTCACAGCCTCCTCTCAACTCTACCAGTAAATTCAGCAAACTAACAAAGATGAAAATAATCAAATCTACATCCCAGCACCATTAACCAAGCACATACAATTATCATAGACTAAATCACCACTACTCAATCCACAATGTACCATCAATTGCAAACAAGAACTAAAAATAGCTAAGAAACAAAAACAGTCTTCTGGACCACATTTTTTTTTTTAATTTCTCACATGTATAGACAATCATATTTGAGCACAGTCAGAAACCATATATGAGAAACCTCTCTCGATGGAAAATCAAACATTCGTTTGCCACATTGTCTGGAGGACTAACCCCTCCCATTAAATTCTACCAAATCACACAACAATCACAGCTCTAATGTCTAGTTCAGATCATTTCCATTAAATTAATCGCTATTTTCTATATTTCTTTAAAATAAGGTAATTCAATCACAATTCAGACTCCAGAACAAGTGAGCAAATAATAAATGTGAGCACCTCTCAACGGCAATTGGAACCTTGTTAGTTGTTCGCCACATTATAGAAATTTACATTTTACGCTAGAATGAACCCAACCCTTATCGGCACTAAACATTATAATTCCAGCAAGTCCATACAACTACCACAGCTCAAATGTCTAGTCCAGATCATTTCAAGTAATCGCTATTTATACTATTTCTTTAAATAAACTAATCTAATCGCAATGCAGACTCCAGAACAAGTGAACAAACACTCAATGTGAGCACCTCTCTCAACGGGAATTGGAACCTCGTTAGTTGCTCGCCGCAGCAAACCCTCACGACTACCCTACACAGCTCAAAATGTTTGGTCTCGAGGAAATAATCGCTTATTATATTTTCTTCAAAATGAGCTAATCTAAGCACAATTCAAATTCAATAACAGGTAAGTGGACAGAGGCGAAACCTGTAGTGGCACACGAGCTCAAGAGAGGCTCCGTCGATTCCATCGAGGAGAGTGCCGCGGCGGGGGTCGGCGGCCTTGGGCGGCTGGTCCTCCTGGATGCGGACGGTGTAGACTTCGAGGACGTTGGCGGCGGTGACGACGAGGTTGGGGAGAGGACCGACGCGGCGGGGGCGGGAGGGCCATTCGGCGTCTAGGTCGTCGGGCTGGAGAGGAACGGAGTCGGCGCGTGAATGCGTGAGGAAGCCGGCTGCGCAGTTGTCGATTCCAGTGGAACACTGCATCATCTTGTACGCCGCGAAACTCATGGTTGAAGGAGACACGCGAGAACCTAATTCGGAAGTGAAACGTTTAAAGAGAAAATGATTAGGTTCTGTTGTGAGAGCTTAAACCCTCGATTAGGGTTTGGGTTTGGCGGGACACAGTGTTTCTGCGTCCCTGAGTCTGATGTCTCTCGGTGTAGTTCACTCTCCGCGGCGAGGGAAACAATTTGAGTTTGGCTCGAAATAGTTTGGAAGAAATTAATAAATAAATTTTAGTGACACTGTATAATTATTAAGACAGATGTTTGTTTTAATTTTACTTTGTTGAATTAAAATTTAATTATGATAATAATTTTTATTATTTTATATATTGAATTTAAATTATATATATATTTGTTTTATATAATTTATTTACTTTTATGTGATTGTGTTCTAATTTAATATATTTAGAAAACAAATGCAGTGTGAAAGAATATGAATTTTAGAAGTTATAAAAAATAAAATAAAAAACTTAAAAAATTGAATGAAAATCAAATTTGAGGGTTATTTGTTAGAGATAAAGCAAAAGAAAATAGAAAAGTGATTTTACATTAAAGAGTATATTAAAAGAAATCTCATTTATATTACAATACTATTATTTATTGAAAATTTGTGAAATTAAATGTTATCATATGTATTATTTTCGTGAATAAATTAAATATATATATATATATATGTATAGAGAGAATAATGTAATGTTTTACAAAGTGGTAAATATGAAAAGAGTTATTAAATAAAAACCCTAATTTAAACATGAGTCGAGATGAAGGAATTTTATATTTACTTATTTTATAGTTGGATAGAATTATTTTTCATAAACTTATCTTAAATTATTGAATGTATTAAAATAGATGTTTAAATAAAGTTTACTCGATTTGATATGTATGTATGATAGATAATTATACTTTGTAAACTTCATGTTTATTTATGGAGGAGCATTTGTCCACAAAAGTCATTCCCTTATGTAGTATATGTAGTAAAATATTCTTTGTATTTATTTAGAGTGAGTTGTTAGTAATATATGCGTATAATTCACTAAAATTAGTTTCACTTAACTCATAAAAAAAATTGTGAATTTAATTCAAGAAATTGTCATATAGAAAGTAGAAAAATATTATAAGAGTTTACATATTACTATTGTCGACATGGACAGTTTGTCCTATTGTATCATTCATCCTTACACTAAGAGCATTTGTTTGGCTTATTCGAAAGTGGTTCATCTATATCATTATGTATATGATTAGTTATTGGTCTGTTTGATTTCTTATGGCAAATGTGATGGTTTAAGATCAAATTCAGTCTCATATAAGTAGACTAATAATCTTGATTTCAAATTGGATGAAATTGAATTTCGTAAGCTTTGAAAATAAAGTGCAGACTATATATAAGGTCAACAAATGTCGTTAGTTGTAAATGACATGTCGAACAAACAATAATAACATGAGTATAGGGAAGTAGGTGCGGTAGTTGAGAAATTGGTAGCTCTTGAACATCAAACTCTAATATATTCTCTATTGTACCTTTGGACATAAAACATAGCTGACTATTGTTCATTTTTTTGTAACACAACAGTAACATCTTCATGATATTGATGGTCAGCTCATAACAGGCACGTTGTCTTTGTCTATCGTTCAACAAACCAATATTTGGTTCTTTCAAAAGTTGTCTTCACGAGAGCACAAATGGATAACAATCGTGCTCCCTTTAATAATGAGTTCATGCACCCAGCTAAATTTGTTGTCATGTGGTCATACCTCCTGCCTCCGTCATATGCTTATGTCCATTTTTCTAAAGGTATTTTATTTATCCAACCAAAAGCTTGGCGAAATTGTGATCTTAAAGCTGACAATTTTGCCCGGAGAATTGGGTTTTTCATTTTGTAACTTGTGACTATGTAAAAAATAAAATGATTTAAAGATAATGTGTTCCATCAAGACTAATTAATATAAGTAAATTAAATTAAAATAGATACTCGTGTTTATCAACTATCTCTTCAACTCGACATTCCTGAACTTCTTATTGAAGTTTGATGCAATGTGGAGTATGCAATATACTGATAGGAGACTATCTCCTTCCCAACCAACTTTTGGAGACTTTAATGTTGATAAAATGGTTTTTCCTTTATCAGTTATCATACATGTATTTTGTTACAATATGACATATGATCGCAATAGTTAGAACAACCAGATCAATGCTTCTTTTGTTTCACTTTCAAATGTTGAGAAAGTTATAATTCGATTGTCGTCTTGACCAATTGCAGTTAGCAAAGTCCCATGGTACTTTTCAATCGAGAATGTTCCATCAACTTTAACTATTGTTTTGTAGTAATTGAAGTCATTAATGCATGACTTGAAAGCTCAAAATACACATTTCAAGATATAACACGAAGTGTCTCAAACATCGTCTAGAACAAAAGGTCGAGTAACATATTCAACAATTGTCCCAGGGACACTTTCTTGAACTGCCTGCAACCATCTTGGAAGATGATTATATGATTCGTCCCATTCGTTGAATTTCATGGCAAACACCTTTTTGTTTTGCCATCCATGTTTCTTTATATATTACAGAATAACCAAATAACTTTTAATTTTTGCAATTAAATTTTTCACTAGGATTGATGGATTTGCTTTAACAAAATTGACCATAATAGTTGTGTTTAGGGTGGAGTCCAAATTTACGTGATCATTAAAAAGAGTGATCGACAAACATGTATAAGGCGCTTCAATTTTTTTTAATCTCCCATGTATTACGGATAATGCTGAAGGATGTCTAAGTCACCATTGACATCAATTGTTGTAGTTAATGCACCGAGCTGCATATTGATTCATCTCTGACTTGACAACAACAAATTTATAGTCTTGATCTACGTGATATTGTTTTATCGCAACCATTTTAACCTTTATTAGGAAAACTCATCTGTTCACAATGGTCTTATTCAATTATATGTCTCGATCAACTACAAGAATCACCTCGTTGGAGTGATGACATTGTGAAACCACCTTCTTCTCATTGATGTCATCATCTTCATTAAATTCATGAATAATATCTTTGATTATGGGCTATTCCTGGGTGCCCATAGAACTGCCTCCAATGTAAAAGGAATTCATCTACCACATGCAACATCAAATTATGATTGTTATTGTAAAGTTCATAGAATAAGTGTGACCAGTAGTTCTTATAAGAATTTTTAGTACAAACTTTAAAGTATTACCTTAAGAATACCAATATATAAGACAAGTTGTACTCCAATGGAAAACTTCTAACCAAGACTTGTTTGATGAATCTACAGATAACTTTAGTGAATGAGTATTTTACATTGCATTGGTTGGTTCATCAATATATAAAATATTTACTTCAAGTTTAAAATTATTAAAAGCAACACAAAAACTTTCTAATGACACTGAATTCACATATTGGTACATAGTACAAGGCATATCATACAAGCTACATTTTTCATACATTATAGATAATGTGTACTTGTAAGTTTAGAAAATTAAATAATAAAGTACTCATGCATGTACGTGTGGTATAGTCATTCACTCTTGCAAAGTAGTGCTCCTTTAACCAATGCACTGTGCTTCGGAATTCATACATACAAGGTTCAACAAGATGACATGTGTTTTATGACCAATGCATATGAAACATAATATCTCTTTCAGATCACACGTTATATATCATACTTATATTTTGCTCTACTTTTTTAAATAGGTATTAAAATTTTCCCCTACTATACCAAATATTGATAAGACTTTTGGAAAATAATACATGAATACCTCATGTTAGTTGTTTTGAAGAGAAAAATATATGCATACATAATAAATATATTGATATGAACAAAAAAAATACAATAAAAAGTGTTGAATAAAAAACAACACACCTAGTTGATAAGATGGAGGCTAAATTATTGTTCTTTTAAATTTAAAGGTGCAACTCCATAATCAAGACAATCAGTTATTGTCTCCATTGAATTCAAATGTGTATGTCAAATTGCCTTATACACTTTCAATTCAAAGTTGAATCTGGTTGCAAGTGACACTATTGTGCATATAGTCATTCCAATGTGAAACTCGTACACATGGATGACAAGTTTAATTAAAAAAATATTCTTAAAATCGTATGGTCTAAAGGCAGTATCAATGCAGGTCTTCATCCACTTAATACATTGCTTTGACATGTAATAAAGCTTGGTAGAGAGATTCCTAAATGTAGTTCCTGTTCAGCCTTCAATGCCACCCACAACCTTCAAATGTACATACGTGTGTTCCTTCAATGTCACAGTGCCTTCAAATCTACATACGCGTGTTGGAAAACAGTGGGATAAGTACATGCATTGGCTAGAGTTGTAGGTGGAGTTCACTAAATTTATGTGCATTATTGAATTTGTTACTTACATGCAATGGTTCATTAATCATATCATCTGTTACTCTCACCTATAAGGTTGTGTTTAAAGACGATGTAAGTTAAATTTGTAACCCATTTCATATTGTAATTTTATTAAACACTACATTAATTATTATTTTAAACAACAGTACGACATTCTACCCAACAGTCAACTCCACCATTCTAAAGGCCACCATCATCATGTCGGCTCTTCTTCAAATGTTGCACAATTTGGACAACAAACTTTTTTTTCAATAGGCCTCCCCATCAACCACTAGAAATATTCAGTTTTATGGAGTATCACCACAATATATTTGTCCAATTTCCCTACCAACAAGTGTCATCAACTGACATCAATTTTTCATATCATAGAAATATTTATTCTCCTAGTCCATCACAGATGTTTGGTACTTCAACAACTACACCATCTTCCATATTTCGTCTAATTTCCACCATGCATTGTTATCAGATCACAATGCCTTCATATAGGTATGAAAATCCATGAAAGAACAACGAAGGAGAAAACAATGAAGATGGTAGCCCACCTCTACTGAGACGATCACCGAGACAACAAAGAATACCCTTATAAAACATGATCTCATAGATAATTCGTTTATCTTTAGGTTAAAATAATTACGTTAATTGTTTAAATTAAATTAAGTTATCATGTTTGTGTGATTCACTTAATGTCACACTTTTTATTTTTTTTACTCTAACTTTTTTAAAAGTTCTAATTATCACTTAATAACCATTATCTCTTAGGGTTTACATGTCACATTTTCTATTAAGATTATCCTTTACGATGTACAGTTCATGATTTTAATATTATTTCTTAATTTAAATACATAATTAAGTAACCATTTAACTTGTTCAATTAATTACTATTTTAGGTTTCTCCCTTTATCATTTGAGATATAGAATTTTAGGTTTAAATGTTCTACCTTAACGAATTTAGCATTAATGGTTACGATTTTATGCTTTATGGTTTACAAACTACGGAATTTACTGCTTAACGTTTCAGTTTTAGGTTTTTTTTTTTTTTATTTTCAATTAATTTTTAGATATCACCATCATTAATTTTTATATATATTTTTTTCAATCAAAATAACACAACTTTTTTTTTTAAATTATTCTACTATTTTTAAAAAATTAATAAGTTTTTTTTAAAAACAAAAATCACTAAATTTATTGAGTTTAGTATAATATGATATACTGTATATGATCAATACGAATTCAATTAAATAATATTTTAATTTTTTTTAATGCTCAATTTTTAGCATAATTATTTTCTATCTTTTAATTAAAATTGTATGAACTAAATACATTTTTTTATAAATGCTGACGGTCCAAAATTTAACCCAAACTTATATTTATCATATACGTTTTTTTTAAAAAAAATAAAAAATTATGGTAATTTCTTTAAAATTGTTTGTACTCTCATGGTACGATCTGTCAAATTTTAAAATAAAAAACAATTTACAGATTTCAGAAAATATGAAATCAAATTATACTCTTTTATGCAAAAAAATCCTCCTTTGTAAATGAGAGCTACCAATGCGTGACAATGAAACACATTAAGCTTGCGTATTACTATTACTAAATTGAAAATTTTATATGATTTGTATAATTTGATTATAGTTTTTTAAATAAAATTATAAATTTGTTAAACTCGGGTAATTTTGGAAAAAAAATATTAAGATTAAAATCGAAATCGAAGTACAAAACAATAGTATATTAAATAAATATTTGGAATCTTTTTAAATTTTGGACTCAATTATATATTTGATCTTTTGTTTTTTTATTTCAATTAGGTTTGTTATTTTAAAAAAACTATTTATTTTTTATTTTTTTGACAAATAAAAAGACATTCTCTATAATAGCTCCCATAATATAACAAAATGGAATTCCAAAAATCCAATGAGACCCTCTATTACATTCAGCAATTGACCAACTATTTTATATTTTAAACATGAATCAATTTATTCCTTCTATCAATTTAAAATAAATGTTGCTAACAATTTTAACCCTGTGATTAGAAAGTTGTTACAAAAATCCTTACTTGTATAGTAATAATTACTAAAATATTTTAAATAATAAAATTATAATTTCAATCTTCTTTAATTTTAATTCATAATTTTAATCTCTATTGTTTTTTCTGCAATTAGTATTCAGTTTTTAAAATTTCAATTTTTTTTTATCCAGTGCATTCAATTTTTTTATCCAGTGCATTGTAACTAAAATCAGAACATGAATAGAACAAAAATTCACAAATTGAGGATTCTGGAGAACCAAATATTAACTTGGCCTATTTAAAAATTAAATTCTATTTACAAAGAATATATACTTGTTCAATTACTCTCATTTGAAATGAATGTTATATCATCCATAATTTATTAGATATTCATCTTAATTTTTTGAATCTTATAATACCACATAAATTTAAATATTCTAAAAAAACCACTCCAATATAAAAGTTGTTAAAACAAATACTTAACTTAATTTCATAAATTATATAATAGATCATGTATTAATACTTAAAACATTATCACTTTTTTTTCAAAACATTTATTTTCTCAAACAACTATGCTTATATTGCAATATCACCTCACTTGCTCCTATGGTAGATTTTGTAACACCATTGCTTAACTTTTAAACAACATTTGTATGTGCAACTACATAGAACACTGTATATCTAATGGGGTGATTTCTTCCTTCTATAGTTTCTATGTTATATCGAGGATCATTGAAAAGGAACCTCATCTGATTACCTTTTTTTTCTTGGCTAATGCATGAAACAAATCAATCATATTTTTCACAGATTATAAGATCTTCTGAGGGTCCATTACAATTTTAATTTCATAATGAAAAAGTTTCACGGTTAGGAAAATTGTACGGAGATACAATGTGAAGTAAAAAAGGGTGAAAAGTTACAAGACAGAGATGATGCAGTGTGTGATTGCCTTTCCATCATCACACACTGCATGAAAATTGACCTCCACAAAACAACTGCTTAAAAATTGACCTCCATAAAACTTGTATAGTTGAAAAAGAATAAGAAATGCACCACCTCCAAAATGGAGTACAGCAGCACATTATTTGAAATCAACCATTAGAGCAAAGACATTTCTTAAGTTTGGCTTTTGAAACTCAAATCAACATCTCCATCAATCTGCAAGAAACAGAAACCGTATTTATACATTAAAATCAAGGTGTCAGCCAGCCAAAGCAACAAAGCTTGAGACTTACTGTTTTAGCAAGTTCTTTGGCTTTTTCATCATTGAAACCTAGATCAGCCAAAATCAATTGACCTGCTGATTCTTTTTGTGACCAAATTCCTAGAAGTATATGTGTCACGTTCATTTCTCCTCCTTCACCTATATTTGATGTCATAATTTTAGTAAATACACAAGAGAGAACGTAAAAAAAATTAAGATCATTAGCTAGCAAGAATCAACATTGTACAAATGCAACAGCACAAGGTCATATTGCAAATACATTAGACAATGGCTTGGTTGATAAGCATTTACTTTCATTGATAGATGGCTTATTAACTGAGCCATAACTTGGATAGCATTTATAACCTAAATATTTAACATCACTAAAGTTACTTTAAGGTTAAAACTAAAAAATAAGAGCTTTAAAATGGAGTTGCTCGATAACTTTATAATTTGAAAGTTACTTCTAAATTAAAAACTGTTAGGTAATGTGTTTTTGGCTCTTGGGGTTTTGAATTGAGTAGGAGAAGCTCCAAAAATTAGCAACAAGCCTCATTTTATGTCTACTTCACTAGCCAAAAAGCCCCTTTATTTTGTAAAACTGTGTCCGGAACAACTCTTAAAAGTGTAAAAGAAACCCAAAATTATTAGAGTCAGACACTAACTTGAGCAAAACTATAGACACGGCTGAGGCTAAAGTTATAAAACTATCAAGGTTAAGCATGTTCTTAGTCCCTAAATTTTAATTTTAGTCCTTAAACAAAAAATTTCACGTTTTTGGTCCCTAGACTTTTCCTCTGTTAACCGTTTTAGTCTCAGCTGTCAACTAACACCGTTAATCAATGATATAAGAGTTACATTGACAACCTATTGCAGAGCCAACAAGGAATCTAATGAGGCAGTCACGCATAATTTTCTTTGTAAATTGTGTTTTTCACCTCTCATGTTTAGATTAATTGATGATGACATCAAAGTAATGGATGAGAGATTAAAAAGACATTTTACCAAAAAACAATACACATATGGTTGTCTCATCAGACTCCTTGATCATGTGACAAGTCACTGAGTTGTCAATGTGACTATAACATCATCAATTAACATTGTTACTCGATAGCAATGACTAAAACTATTCATATAGGAAAAGTTTAGAGAACAAAATCACTGGTAATTTTGTTTAATGGCAAAGTAAAATTTGCAACAGCAAGCTAACTTCCTTTGACAAGGTATTTGTTAAGTAATGTTGAAAAAAAGATGTTATTTAAAATTAATTTTCATATTTCAACGTCTTTCTATCAAAAGAGGCACAGCTTCTTTCTACTTGACAACGCAAAAGCACCAATGGATTCATTTCATCCAATAATAAGTAACTAACAAAATGGAAATATTTAAAAAAGGAAAATCCTAAATGGAACAATGAATCTAGCTGATGATCATTTGTAAAAACTGTACATGGGGGATAGTAGTTGTTCCTCGTCATAGCAGGAACCATGCATACCTGATTTCAGTTTCTCCTCAATAGCCCAATCAAGGGCTGACTTGGCTGGTTTGGTCAAAGGAGGATGTTCAGGGCTGAAGTAATACAAGTCAGACTTCCCAAGTAGATTTAAAGTTTCTTCACGTACTTTGAAAAGAGTAATTCCATTAGCTCTTAAGAATTTAGCAGCTCTACTTGTTCCTGAAAAGAAAACAAGAAATGACTAAGATGCACCGATACACTCATTGGGACAATGCATCCGTCGAGGACACATCCGACACGGATACATTTGAAATACGTATCTGAAAAGTGTCAGCAATTAAAGATAAAAGGGTGCTTAATATACGTAGAAAGAAAGATTACTTAGAAGTTAGAACTGTTGCTTATTGGTACAAATTATAATCCTGTTTTATGAATTCTGTATTCATTTATTACCCCACGCTCAATAAGATAACATGTCCCAAGGATCCACACTCCAATACCTTTTTCCTAAAATAGCCTCATATATAACATTCCACAGATATATATAACAATCATAATTTTTTTATTATAGTCATTTTTTTTTCTTTTCAGTCTTATATTCTTCACCATCATCATTTTTATTTTTATATTATTCCAAACATTAAACATACATAAAATATATAATTTTGTGATTTATTCCATGAAATCATTTTCAGGATTTGATATTTGAGTACCACTTTATTAAAAACAAGCAATGTTGATAGAAGCAACTCTCACTCTCACTATTTGTATATATATTTGGATAAATATTTAATAATGATTTTTGGGAATTGTATATATGCATAAATATATACCTTGAACGTATCTGAACATATTGTATCCTGTATTTTTTAAGATAAGATGAATTGTATCGGATACAACATGTATCCGATACTCTTATCGTATCCATGCATCACAAGGGTATACTAAAGGCACAAAGCAAAGCAATATTTAAATTGATTAAGTACTCAAGAAGACAAATACCTTTAGGGAATTCAAATGGCAGGATCTTGCCAAAAAGATTTAAAATGGAATTTACTTCAACTACAAGAAGTGAAGTAGATTCAAGTGTCAAACTTCCAATGGCACATTTGATTTAGGTTTCACAGCATCTGAATTTATAGTGACAGCCATGTGATACCATTTTTCTTTCAAAAATAATGAAGTATGAAACATGAATACAATCGCTCAAAATGTAGTGGGAGAAGCAACAAGGAGATTTCAATGAAAACTTGAGTATGTCTACCTCGTGATATATTATTGTTGAACCCATAAAACAGTGGGAAAAAAAAATCCCTAACCTCCCATAACCATTCAAAAAAGACAATTTACATCTTAACTGGTATCCATTCAACAAGACTTGCATGTCTGCACAACTTTCTTCATAAGCACTAAACATTTATAAAAGAAAAATCCATTTAACTTCTCCAAAAGCTAAAGTGCATAAGTTGAATATTACTTTACAGAAACAACTTAATTCATTTCACCATCTTATTTTTTATCTCCTATATAAGTGTTAAAAGGTTTAGGGTTAAATCCGCTTTCGATCTCCGTAGTTTCTTCAATGTGCAATCTTGGTCTAACATTCATATATCATCTGATTGCTAAAAGAAAATGCTAAAGTGTTTCCAGTGATAACATATGTGAGAGATTATTGTGTTTTAAGTGATAATAAATCTTAATATTAAAGATATAACTTAGTTAACACACACATGACAACTTATTAGCAGTGAAGTAAATGTGCAATTAAATGTTTATGGAGTCCAAAATTACAACTGGAGGAACCAAAGTAGATTTGAGCCAAAGTGTATGTGAACAAAATCGATTCAATGATAGAAGCACTAGTTTTCATCGCTATTACAGAATTTGAAAAACACCAATTGCAACAAACCTTCAACCAAAATCCCCATCAGAAGAGCCTCGGTTCCCGTGTTGGGAAACTTTATCTTCCTCGCCTCCAATTCCGCCATTGCATACGATTTTATAGCCCTCGCCGACCACCTGAACCAAACACAACCGTCAAACACATATACACACAACCAATTACCACACTGGAAAACGTGAACAAGAGCAGCAGCAACAACTGCGACTCACTTTGGGGTTTTCTCTGGCGCAGTACCGGGGGTTTGCCTGCAAAAACAAAAAATAATGGTGGAAACTTTCAGCAACCCAAGACGACCCAGAAGGAAATTCGAGAGACCCATCACCATGGAAGGGTTTCAGGGGCGTTGGCAGAGCAAGAAACTTACGGGGTGGGGAGGCTAAACGAAACCGTTGCTGAAGTGGCATGGCAATTGACATAGGGGAGGGAACGGGATGATGAGGTGGCGCGTAGGAGGGTGATCCTGGTGCCGAAGAGAGAGGTGGGAGGGAGAGTGCAGTGGTTGGAGTTAGAATGGAGTGAGGAGTGAGGGGAGAGTGTGTGTAGGGATGGAGAAAGTGTGGGGATGCAAGCCATTGGAAAGAGATGAAGAGAGAAAGGAGAAAGAGAGAGTGAGGTTTTGAGCAGACCGGGTAAAGAGAGAGTTTGTTAGTTCCACTTTGGTGAAAATTTGTTGCAAAATAATAACCGTAAAGATAAAATAATTTTTTATGTTATTATTTTTAATAATACCTAAAATAAAATAACTATTTAAAATATCAAAATAACTAAAATTACTTCCACGTCAAAATTAAAATAATTAATTTTACTCATTACTTCATTCAAAATTTTCTCCAATGTTTAATAAAATTAGTTTGAATGGTAAATATTCTTACACCCCTTTGAAGCAACTAACTTCTCCTCCTCCTCCTCCTCCTCATGACTTCTCGGTCTCTTGTTGATGACTTGGACTCTTTTATTTGGGTTTGAGCTTCCTCTTAGTTATTGGATTTGAGCTATCTTTCGGTTGTTGGATTTGAGTCTACTCTCAACTACTAGGTCTAGACTCACTCTTGGTTGGGTGTGTGTACTTACAAGGTGCTTTGATGATAAAATCATAATCAGTTTGCTTAATTATTAGATAAAAACACTCTACCTATTAGTCAAACAAATCACCTATTTACAATGCTCATTATCAGGCTTTAATTTGATTAGACTTTTACTTTTCACACCTGCAATTACTAAATATAGTTTTAATGTTTTAGGCTTATTTATTGGACCTTGATACAATGCTATCTTATTTTATTATTTATTTATATCATTTTAACTTTTAATATGCTAGCAACCTTTTGGCTTCTCGACCTCTCAGTCTAGTCAGTATACTAGCCCCCAGGAATGAGGATTTTGGAAATGACGAGATGTCGATAAGTGTAACATCCCGCCAAAATACTATACAAATGTATATAATGAAAATAAAGGTAACAAATAGATTCTATGAACAAAATATTATATATATGAAATGTAGTTTCTCCTCACAGGGAGTTTAATACAAATTCGGTCAAATTTTTCCAGAAACATAAACAAAATGCAGTAAAAAAAAACGAAGCAGGCGATCTCCTATCGGAAGAGACCGATCTCCTATCGAACGAGGCCGATCTCCCATCGGAGGACCCAAAACAGCCGATCTGCTTCCGGCGACCACTCCCTAAGGAACTCTACTTCCTGGAAGATCATCTGCTCCCGTGTAAGTTATACACGATCATCACAGTTTTAAAAGAACAGCCACAGAACCAAAACACGCAGGGTAAGCTATATAATTTAAAGGAAGTTTAAATCATGAACATGAAATTCAAAGTAAAACAAGTTTCAAAATATCCATGTAAAACGTAGAGTTGCTCATATCATTCACCTGATCGCCCAAAATCACACATTTTACAACATTCACCCATAGTCATTCCATTTCACAATACTGCATCAAGTGTCTATAAACTATCAATGTTTCTCATTTCTCACGTCAGACTTTCCACTGACTCACCACACAAGACACTTGACACTACTTCCGGATTGACTCGTGCGTTGATTAGACTCAGAGATCTGCACCTGTCATACCACACCACTGTGAAATCCACACAGGGTCGCTGTGAATCCACACAGCATGCGCATATATCATCTCAATGTCATTAGTTCTCCTGGTATGACAGGGTTAATCCATAGGACAGGCGGAGCTCGTTCTTTTTCACACGAGACGCCCATCATATAGACCTCCTTCGACTCTCAACAACTGAGTAACTTCCTCTACGTGATTCCATTACCTCAGCAGAGTCAGGATATCCCCTTAGGAATCACCGATCAATGCACCTACTACAAGATCTTACACGGTATTTTCTTTCCTGAAAATACTATGCCTCGATCCCACATTCACAGCATTCAAGACGTCATGCCATACAAAGGAATATTTCAAATCACAGCAACAACCATTTCAGCGTTTCAAACTTTCGAATATCACATATATATTGTATTTAAATCCCAAACAGTTTCAAACAATGTCAAACACAGGGGAGTTCGAAACTCGTATTTAAAACCGGCGACCACGTCGCCCAAACACATAAAACAGAGCATTTCGAAAAGAAACAGAGAACCGGCGACCACGTCGCCCTCACTTCAGAAACAGCAAACTATGGCTTGTATTGAAAGCGAAGGCTAGCTTCCCTTACCTGGACTTGCGCAACCACCAGGTGCTTCGAAATCCAACAGAGCTTGAAGAATGCCTTGGCTCTATTCTTGAGTCTGGTTTTGAAGGAGTTGCAGAGAACTTTCCCAGGTGCTCCAATGGTGTTGCTTCTCGTCGTACTCTTGTGTGGAGATGCTGCAATCGCAACGCGGAGGAGGTAACTGGAGGAGAAGGGAAGAAACTCACTCTTTCTCTCGTCGAATACAACAATGTTTTCCTTTTCTCTCAGCAGTGGATTTTTGTAACTTAAACCAACTTATCCCTCCAAAAGCAGCTGCCACCACCTACTCTGCAGGGAAGTTTGCGTGCACGCTTCCCTGAACAGTACTACTAAGCGTGCCTCTGCGCAGGCTACGCTCTGAGGTCACTATTCTGAACCACTCTTTTGTCTACGTGGCGCGCGTGCAGAACATCTCTTGTTGGGAGTCTGGGGCCCACGTTCTCTGGGTGTAACTTAACGTCGCGCGATGACCTTTCGCCGATGACTACCAGCTCGAAGAGACACCACTGTTGACCTCTCGCGCGAAGACAACTACCGATGACCTCGCGCGAAGATAATCACCGATGACATCTTCCTGGCGAACGACCGATGTCTTCCTCTGGGAGACAACCGATGTCTTCCCTGGCGACGCCCTCATAACTCTCGCGCCTTGGCCACGTCCACATGCATCGCGCCCTGGCAATGCCTGCGTGCCTCGCGCCCGCGCGATGCCCGCATGCCCCTCGCGCCCGCGCGATGCCTGCATGCCT
The DNA here is from genome assembly GCA_013389735.1 of Phaseolus lunatus. Classification (NCBI taxonomy): domain Eukaryota; kingdom Viridiplantae; phylum Streptophyta; class Magnoliopsida; order Fabales; family Fabaceae; genus Phaseolus; species Phaseolus lunatus. The sequence goes on from CM023860.1 coordinate 44,373,929, forward strand.
CTCCCGCCCGCGCGATGCCTGCATGCCTCTCGCGCCCGCGCGATGCCTGCATGCCTCTCACGCCCGCGCGATGCCTGCATGCCTCTCGCGCCCGCGCGATGCCTGCATGCCTCTCACGCCCGCGCGATGCCTGCATGCCTCTCGCGCCCGCGCGATGCCTGCATGCCTCTCACTCCCGCGCAATGCCTGCATGCCTCTCGCGCCCGCGCGATGCCTGCATGCCTCTCGCGCCCGCGCGATGCCTGCATGCCTCTCGCGCCCGCGCGATGCCTGCATGCCTCTCACGCCCGCGCGATGTCCACCTGGCTCTCATGTGTAGCAGGCGACCGGCGACCTCGTAGCCTTCTAAACTTAACTTTTTCCTCCCTTTCTATTCTAAATAAAAACATACTTAGAATTTATTTAAAATATAACTCTTTTATTCCAATTTAATTTTTCAGGTCCTTACAATAAGTATCGTCAAAATTTTGAATTTGTTTGACATTATCGTTTTTGTTTTTAGGGTATCATATATTAAATGTGTTCTGTATGGAAGATTGCATCATTTTTTGTGCCTTATGATTACCGTGGCATTGATTTGAGATGTCTTTAACCCTTGGCCATAGGTTGTTTCAAAATCTAACAGTCAAGATGTTGCATTGTTGACTTTTATAAATAGTGGTTATTTGACAATGATGGCCCATTACTTTTGTTGCACTTATCTCATTGTATCCGAAAAGTATTTATGCAAATTTTAGAAGGTATTATGTCTTCCTCAAGCTCTTTTCGGTTCTAGTGGGGATTTGGGATTTTCGAGCGCGAGTGATGAGGCTGCTGGGAGAGTGGTTACAAATTTTAATTGGAGCATTTTATTGCTTCATCAACAACTATATCAATTGCTAGGAATAAAGCTTCCACTGGTTTAACTTCAAGTGATGAAGCTCTAGATCTTAAAGCTGAAGAATGAGCCGAAAGGACGGAAGAAAATTGGAGCCTCATACGAGATTATGAGTGGGTTGACTACATAGTTTAAGAGTATTTTTTCGGTATCACTGGTCGTCAGCCTTACGTAGTTTTTTTTATTTCTATTTATTCTCTTAAAGCTACTGAGGAAATTATTTCTTTTCGGGCGTTGTCGGACTATCGACAATGTTTGTCATGGTTGTGAGTTGTGAATTTTTTTATTTTTATGAGTGTCTTTTTACAGACATTTATGTTTAGTTTCCTCTTGATGACTTCCAAATGGGTGTCCTTTGTCTTTTAAATGTAGCTCTTACTCAGTTGCATCCTAATAGTTGGTGCAAACTTTTCATATTGTTTGTAATTTTTTTTCATTAACTTCTACCCTTGAACTTTTTCTTCATTTTTATAGCTCTCGGCTTAACAAGAGTTCCGGCAGGTTGTCTTTGATTAGTCAGTCAAAGCTTATTTACTTTCAGGTTTTACTTCCTCTTATAAAACTTTCAAAGGAGGATTTTTTTAAAATTCTTATAGAGGAAACCGGGAAGAAATGTTTTTATAATGGAAATGTTCCAAAATTTCCTTTCTATTGAACTAACAGTCCCTTGAGTTCAACTCTTAGTCGCGCCATTCTTAAAGCCAGAAGATCTTCAAGTCCTTTCGGTTTTTGATCACTTATCCGGGAAGCTTCCTACTTGTGGCTTGCTAAGAATTTACCTCTCCCCCTAACCGAAAAGAGACTTTATCGGTATGCTTTTATTCTATTTTCACTATCTTTATAAGAAAGTTTTAATTTTGCTAAATTTTCATTTGAACTGCAGGTTTAATGGCTTCTACTCATCCGAAAGGCCAAGTTTATTTTCAAAAACTTATGAACAAACCTAGTGGTTGTACCCCTGGACCAAGAAGAGAAGTTGAGATTGTCGAGCCCATTACTCGAGTTGACCCTATTCTTGAGAGTACTCATGTTGAACCTCAAAAGAAAACAAAGAAAAGAGATATAAGTAGTAGATAATATCATTCATCATCGAGACGTCATCGTCATGGTATTGGCAGTTATTCTCTAACTTTTTCAGAGAGTCTTTTTTATGCCTCCATGCAGTTTTCCGAATCCGTTAACATTAATTCGAATGGACACAAAAGGCAAGTCTTTCAGTCAACAACCATTCCTTTTTGGCAGATGCATGTATTGAACTTTCAACTCGGTGTTCGTTAATTTCGAAGAGACTTAAGGAAGAAACTGTAAATGGTGTTTCTATCACCGAGCATGAAAATTTAAAGGGAGAGTTTATTGAATCTGAGGACAGTCTTCAATTCGCTCTTGATGCCAATTTGGCTTTAACTGCTCAAATTAAATAGATTTCATATGTTCATTCCTGTTGTGATATCGAGAAGAAGTATTTAAAAGATGAAATTGCTTCCTTGGTTGCTAAAAGACTTTCTTTGCAAGCCAAGAATGAAAAATTGAAAAGAGGCTTGAATGATTTATCTGCTTCTAAACATGTTGATGTCGAGAAGATAAATCAGCCGGAGAAAGATTTAGAGGAAACCCATAATTTTGTAATAAAACAACACAAGTTGGGTTTTTCTAAAGCTCTCCAACAAGTCGAATACTTTTACAAGATTGCTTTGAATGAAGGCAACTTTGATGTTCAAAAAGATTTTCATAACGACAGCCTCATTCTTGTTGAAGAAATACCTTATGAAGAAGGTGAAGAAGAAGCCGCCAATACTGAAGACATTGTCATGGATGTTGAATTATTAAGATCATTTTCTTTTTTGTTTTTTGATGTACTTCCCAATTATTAGTTACCAGTTTTGTGTACTTTGGTTTGACCTTTGTCAACCATTTTGAACTTATCAATTTTAATATAACAATTTCATCCTTATTATCTTGTTCTTATTCACTTTTCGACCTCTTTTATTTATCTATTAATACACTAATGGCCTTTTGATCTCTCGACATTTTCAACTTATCAACTTATTGTAAAACAAATCATGCAACAATGGTTAAGTGGTTTTAAGCCAACATTTTAAACGAAACCAACTGAGAGTTTATATTTTGTGAAAATAACTTTCTTTCAAAAAAATTTTAGTTTAACAGATAAATTGCTTTCAAAACAGATTCACTTGTATTGAAAACATTTTTGACTAAGAGATTTGTGTTTTCTTTGAAGTCGAAAGATTCTACTTGAACAAAATAAGTTTTTCTTCAAGAAGAATTTACTTACAGTGAAAACATCTTTGATCGAGAGTTGTCTTTCTATTTTGCCGAGAGATTATACTTTTGACAAAATATATTTCTCTCGGGAAAGATTCATTTACAGATAAAATTTCCTTGTCCGAGAGTTTTGGATCATTAGATTATATAGATTTCTCTTGAAAGGGATTCAGCTAGAGTAAAAACGTCCTTGTTCGACAGCATTAAATTATATAGATTTCTCTCGGGGGGGATTCACTTAGAGAGAAAGCGTCCTTGACCGGGAGCATTGAATGAAATAGATTTCTCTCAGGAGGGATTCACTTATGGTGAAAACTTCCTTGACCGAGAACATTGAATGAAATAGATTTCTCTGTGGAAGGGATTCACTTGGAGTGAAAACTTCCTTAACCGAGACATTTTATCTTTGACAAACTCTATATTTCTCTCGGGAGGGATTCACTTATGATGAAAAGTTCCTTAACCAAGAGTTATTATCTTTAATGAGATATATTTCTCTCGGGAGGGATTCACTTGGAGTGAAAACTTCCTTGACCGAGAGTTTTTATTTTTCTTTCTTGATATAGGAGAATGAGAAAACACTTTTTTTTAGAAATTATTTCTTCATCTCTAACAGTTCCATCTTAGGAGGGATTCTCTTCTGGAATGAGAAAACATCCTTGACCGAGAGGTATTATGTACATTGATTGAGTCGATACTATGCATACAATTCTTCAATAGAAATAAAACTTCAAATAATTTGTATTCCATGTTCTCGAAACTGCTTTTCCATCCGAAGTTTTCAATCTATATGCTCCGTTTTGCAAAATTTCAATTATTCTAAATGGTCCTTCCCAATTTGGTGCCAATTTTCCCTAAGTTGGATGTTTTCTTGCTTCAGTCCTCATTCGCCATACTAAATCTCCTTCGTTGAAAGTTATTAGCTTGACCTTTGCATTAAATCGTTTACAAGCTTTTTGCTTTACCGTTTCTTCTCTAATCTTTGCTCTCTCTCGAAGTTCTTCTATCAAGTCCAAATTTGTTCTAAGACAGTCATTGTTTATGCCCTAGTCTTTAATTTGTCTTCATAATGTTGGCTCGCCTACCTCCACTGGTATCATGACATCAGTACCATAAGTTAGGTTGAATGGAGTCTCTCCAGTTGATGTTTGTGGCATGCACCTATATGCTCATAGTATTTATGGCAACTTATCGGTCCATAATCTCTTAGCAGTTCCAAGTCTTCTTTTTAATTGACCAAGAATGATTTTGTTGGTAGATTTTGCTTGTCCATTCGTTTGCGAATGTTCAACTGAGATTGTTATTGGCTTGGCCCCTAGATCTGCATAGAATTTCATAAGTTTTTTGTTAGTAAATTGTCAGTCATTGTCAGTTATTATGGTATGTGGGATACCAAAATCTACAAATAAGATTTTTCCAGACAAATGTTTGAACTTGTTGAGTTGTTATTCTAGTAAGAGCTTCTACTTCTATCCATTTTGTAAAATAATCTACTGCCACCACTAAAACCTTTGTTTGCCCTCATCCCAGAGGAAATGGACCTAAGATATCCATTACCCATTTTGCAAATGGCCACGACGAAACAATTCCTTGTAATTCTTGAGATGGTATATGGTTAAGAATTCCAAACTCTTGAAATTTTTTGCAAGATCTAACAAATGTATTAAAGTCTTCTCGTTTGTCGGCTAATTATACCCGTCCCGCAAAACTGTTGTTGTCATTGTTCGAGCACCACAATGTAACCCACAAAGCTCTTCATGCAGCTCTCGAAGAATGTACTTGACTTGTTCTTGTGAAAGATGTTTTAACAATGGAGTTGAATGCCCTCTTTTATATAAGTCATCTCATATTATAACGAATTTGTCAGCTTTTCTTGCAATGTTGACATTGTTCTCGGCACCTTGTTCTTGACTTTTGATAACTTTCTTAAACATCTGAATCCAATCATCTTTAGTTGTTGTGATTGTTAAACTTTTTTCTACTCCAACTATCAGACTATTTATTGTTTATTGTATGATTAAATTGTGTTGAGTCTGTCTTCTATGATTGGCTCACTTGGATAATAAATCTGCTATTGAATTTTGCTCTCTCAGAATATGCTCAATTTTAGCCTTGTTGAACTTTTGCATGATATTTAAGACTTTATGATAATATTGTAACAACAAAGGATCTTTTACCAGATACTCACCTTTTATATGTCTCACAGTTAATTGATAATCACTTGGACAAACAAACTTCATAGCTCCCATGTCCCTAGCAAGTAATAGACCTACAATTAAAGCTTCATATTCTACTTCATTATTAGAGATCTTGAAATCAAATATCAAAGCTACTTGAAGTTGAAAATGTCCCGATCCCTCCAATACTATTCCTGCTCTGTTTCCCTTATTGTTTGATGATCCATCTACATATAAAGTCCATGTTTCTTCTTCAAATGAGGTTGTTGGCAACTTGATGATAAAATTAGCAAGAGATTGTGCTTTGATTGTTCCTCTCGGTTCATATTTTATTCATTGACCACACTACCATTCTTTCTGCGAGTTTTGGTTTTCTCAAAACTTTCGCTATTGGACATTCGGTTCTTACTATTATCTAATGATTACGAAAGTATGGTCGAAGACGTCTTGCTGCATAGAGTAAGGTAAGGGCTATTTTCTCTACAAGTTGGTACCAAGTTTCAACATTTTTCAAGGCTCGACTCACAAAGTAGATTGACTTTTGTTCCAGGAACTCTTGGATCAAGGTTGCTCCTATGGCTTCATGTGAAGTTGTTAAGTATACAATGATGGACTGGGATGACACTGGTTTAACTAAAATTGGGGGTTCGACTAATATTTTTTTGATCATTGAAAAGGTTTGCTCACACTCCTCATTCCATTTGAAAGCTTTTGCTTTTCTCAATAGCTTGATTATAGGTTTTGTTTTTTGAGCCAGCACTGGTAAGAATCTTGCCAAAGCAGTCAACCTTCCAACTAACCTCTGAACTTCTTTTAAGTTAGTTGGACTTCTCATTTTCAAGATTGCTTTGCATTTATCAGGGTTTGCTTCAATTCCTATGTTGGTCAACTTAAACCCTAAGAACTTTCCACCTCTCACCCTGAAAACACATTTATCAAGATTCAACCTTATGTCATACTTTCTCACTCTAGCAAATACTTCTTCAAGATCTTTAACATGGCTTCCCACTTCACATGACTTAACAATCATATCGTTTCCATATTCCTCCCAATCTGCTCTTTAGTCACCTTATCCATTAACCTCTAGTTTGTTGCCCTCGCATTCTTCAATTCGAAAGACATAACTTTATAACAATAATTAGCCACCTCAGTAGTAAAAGTTGTCTTCGGTACATCAAGCTCATACATTTGTATTTGATTATAACCCAAATAAGCATCAAGAAAACTCATCATCGCTTGACCAAAAGCTCTATCTACCAACCTATCAATACTAGGCAACAAATATAAATCTTTTAAACACGTCTTATTTAAATTTGTATAATCAATGCACATTTTCCACTTTCCACTTGACTTTTTTACCAACACCACATTCGCCAACCAAGTTGTATATTGGATTTCTCGGATAAACCCAGCTTCTAATAATATCTCTATTTCTTTAAAGGCTTCCCTTCTTTTCTCTTCCCCCATCCTCCTTCTCTTCTGAGATATCGACTTGGCTTCTCGGCATAAAGACAACTTGTGGGAAATGATATTAGGATTAATCTCAAGTATATTTGTAACCTTCCATGCAAACAAATCCTTATTTTTTCTCAAAGTTTTAATCAACTCATTCATCAGTTTTTCAAGCATACTCCCTCCAACATACGTGCACTTCTTTTCATTTTCTCCTAATTGAATAAGTATTGTTTCCTCTTTTGGCTTCATCCTTTCTTCATCATGCATTCTCGAATCAAGATCAACCATTGCAATCAAATTTCTTTCGTACTCCCTTCTTCTCAACATTCTCAATTCTTGAACTATTTTAAGGCTTGCCATATAACATTCTTGTGTTGCTCTTTGATCAACATAAATAGTAGTAATTTCTCCCTTTTCAGTTGGAAACTTCATAGCCAAGTGTGATGTTGACAGTATGGCTCCTAGCTTGTTCAACGAGAACCTCCCCAAAAGAGCATTGTATAAAGTGCATGCATCAACAACCAAGTATATGCTTTTTATTATTTTCGTCACATTTCCCATTCCAAACGTTGTTTTCAAATCTATATATCCCCTTGTATCAACTCTCTCACCCGAGAACCCTTATTTATTCTCGGTATTGTATGATATCTTCTTCCTTCAAATTTAACTTCTGAAAAGTCTTCTAAAATAAAATATCAACAGAACTTCCCTGATCCACCAGAGTTTTCATAACCATATACTATTCTATCTCCATTGTAATCACCATTGGATCATCTTGTTCAGGATCAATCGCTTGAAAATCTTCATCAATAAACATAATTGGCGGCATACTTATCTTTTTAAAGACAGTTTATTGTTCAAACATTTCTCAAATGTTTTTTCCTAACAGATGATGATATTCCCCCTCTAGCAAATCCTCCAAAAATAGTATTAATAAAGCCTCTGACAGACCTTCCTAAACTTAGTTCACGACTTCTCTTCCTTTGAGGACTTTGATGATTCCTTTCTTCTCTCATTTTTACCCTTCATTTCCTTCTTTCGGCCCTCCTATCAAACTGTTATTCTCTTATACTCGCTTACCTCCTTTCCCTCTATTATGAACTTCTTCCCCTCTTTGGTACCCCTCCATCTCTTATAAAGCCCTTCAACTGCCTAGCTTGAACTAACTCTTCTATTCGGTCTTTCAAAGCTATGCATTCTTCTGTGTGATGGCCATGATTTCAGTGATATTGACATTGCTTACTTTGATCAGCTCGTTCTAGTGTTCATGATTTTCTCGGTGTCGGTATTATCTTTGTGGCCATTGCTTCTTGTAATATTAGAGCTCTATTAATACTTAAAGGTGTATAATGTGGAAACTTTTGTACACGAGGTCCTTCTCTAATTCTTCTATATTGCTGCCCCCCTTCTTTTTCATTATGTTTCTTTCCAACTCCGCCATTTGCGCTCACTTGATTCCGAAAATCCCTCAAATCTTCCATTCGCATAAACTGTGTTGCACGTTGCCTCAACTCGTCAAGATTAGTAGCTGACTTTTTACAAAGGCTATTGGCAAAAGGTTCCGACCTTAAGGTTAGATTGCAAATACTTAGTGCAACCTTTCCAAAATGTTCCATAAACAACTTGAGCGATTCTCCTTTCTCCTGCCTTATATTCACCAAAGCGATTGAAGTCAAATTATGTGGCCGACCTTTAGCAAATTGCGCTCCAAACTTTCCAACAAGTGTATCGAAACAATCAATAGATAACGGTGGCAAATGAGTAAACCAACTTAAAGTTGCTCCCTTTAGAGTGGTTGGAAATACTCGGCATAAGATGGCGTCTTTCCAGGTATATAAGCTTATCTATGTTGTATAAATTGCTATGCGTTCAGGGTTCGTGCTTCCATCATACTTATCCATAGTTGGATTTTTCCAATTCTCGGGCAATGGAGTCTCTATGATTGCTTCAGAAAAGGGATGTCTTCTCACAGATGTTCCGAAAAATGTGCTCGATGTTTCCAGTTGCCTCCTCCACATTGCTTCAAAACTTGCTTGATTATATGTGTTATGATGTATACATGCTCTTGGTTGAACAATTTCAAATGAAGTTGTATTTAAAATTGTTTCTTCATTCAACCTCTTCTTCACATATGCGTTTTCAGCTCTCAACATACTAAACTCTTTTTCATTGTTTTTCTTTAGAGTTTCAAAATTCTCTTGCAATCTCATGAACATAGCCATTGACATTGCATTCTGGTTGTCCTCCTGTCTGCCTACTTGGTCTCCTCTTCAACTTGCCATTCTTTATCTCTTTACTTAACTTGCTTCAGGTCCCACGATGGGCGCAAAAATGTTGTTACAGGGCCTTTGAAGCAACTAACTTCTTCTCCTTCTCACGGCTTCTTGATCTCTTGCTGATGACTTGGACTCTCTTATTTGGGCTTGGGCTTCTTCTCAGCAACTAGATTTGGGCTATCTTTCGGTTGTTAGATCTGGATCTACTATTGGCTACTGGTCCTGGCTCACTCTCGATTGAGTGTGTGTACCTGCAAGGTGCTCCAATGGTAAAGTCAAAATCAGTTTGCTTAATTATTAAATCACCTATTTATAGTGCTCAATGTTAAACTTTAATTTGATTAGGCTTTTACTTTTCACACCTTACAATTACTAAATATATTTTTAATGTTTTAGGTCTATTTATTGGACCTTGATATAATGTTATTTTATTATTTATTTATATCATTTTAACTTTTAATATATTGACGACTTTTTGACCTCTCAGCCTAGTCAGTATAGTAAATAAATGGTGTTTAAGATTGAGAGATTTAAATGACTATTATTAAGTATTTTAGTTGTTGAGGTGTTCACACAAATAATCAAATTTATTGAGATATGTATGAAAATGTCTCTCATAATTATGTTGTAGAATATGATACATGTGCTAACGTATGTTTGATAGTATGGAATGAGATTCAATCACATAAGATACACATTTCACATGCTTTATTTTAAGCAAATATTTTTCCTTTATCTCTTTGGAATATGAATGGTTTTAATCAATGTAATATACTCCATAATACAAAATGGTAATGGTATTGGAGTACTCTAAATATACATTTTACATTTTTTTTTCTTTTTGATCTTAAGAAAATAACTTGCTTTTATGGACATGAGGATCATTTTAATTAATGTATTTCATTATGGATAAAAACATCAATGTAAAGTAGTATTTAACGTTATATATGGTTAATGGCACTCCAAAACTTCATTAAACATGTGAAATTTAATTAACATAATGATGTCAACTTATAACCTTAAAAAATGCATGTTCTATCTAAAAGTCTTATGATATCACTACTTTGAATATAAATTGTATGTCTTCTATGATCATAAAGACAAAATTAACTTTTCTATATTACTAGAAAAAAAAAATTCATTAATGCATTATATATATATATATATATATAATTTATAGTATCTAATATAATTGAAAAATCACATTTCCATATACTTAATCAATGATTACAAAGTTATATTATTATGACTATAATTCTATGTGTGAATCATATTTTTTGGGATGACAAGAAAAGTCAGGTCTGGCCCGCCATCATTTAAATGGGACGGGTTAACATTTTAAACCCACCAACCTGTATTGACCCAATCTACCTAACCTGTCTACCCGCATTGACCCAATTCACCTAACTGTCAACTCGGCAGACTAGTCCTCTAATCTTTCTTTATTTTTGGCCCTTTTAAAGAGAATCTCATGCTTTTGGAATTAAAGTTGGTGGTGATCAATGTTTTATATATAACTTTATTTATATTAATTTCTTTATAAATAATTTAATTCATTGAAGTATTGTTGATATTTACTTTATTTTGTTAGGTATTATATATTCTTTGATTAAAATATTAAAGTTTGATTCAATTTTACAACTCTTCCTTAGATATTTATTGTCCAAAAAGTAATATTAATAACTACAACCCAAGTAAATAAATTTAAAAAAATTGAAAAAGTGAGGGTTAGCTCACCAACTCACCTCTAATTGAACATATTACTAATATCAATCGTATCACCTTGACGAGCCAATGGTGAATAAATCAAAATGGGTTGCACTGATCCGTTTTATCACTCCTAATATTTTTAAGTAAAAAAAACTAGTATTTATCAATAATTAAATGTTCAATCCAACTATATTAAAGCCAAAGTCAACAATTGATGAAGGAGAATCACTGTAAGATACATAAATTATCTTTTAACAAGTATTAGGCAAGTCAAGTCTCATTAACTTGTAACCCTTTAACTATTATATTTAAAAATATAAATAATTATGTCAATTGTCATCTAGTCTCATTAAAATTATTCGTTTTGTAAATTAGATTATGTGAGATTTAGTTAATAAGAAATATTGAGAGACAATAAATTACATAATTAATATATATATATATATATATATATATATATATATAATTTTATATACTCTTCCAATCTTTTAAAACATTACATAATGATGGATAAATATTGTTACAAAATTAAAATTATATGGTGTTTTTGTAAGGAACTAAGATTGTAATTGTTAGTCTGAATAATTGATTATTTTTCTTTGGTCACACTTTTCTTCCTCTCCCATCGTTGGAGTTTTGGCTCAGTCAGGAGTATATTTGCAGAAATGAATATTCAATATTCGGGTGCAATTAATGTTATAATAACTATAATAATAACATACATTTGTTTTCTCTCTTGTGCCTATAGTTATGATGAGTCATGTTACTATTGGACTGTAATTAACATACATTAATTAAGAGTGTATTACCTAATTATTCATATGATTTAACGTGTATTAATTATTTTGTTTATCTTGACACCTTTCGCACATGTCAACATACCGAAATTCTGAAATTGTCCTGCCCCAATCGGTACATGTAAAAAATTAAACTTTATAATTAAATATAAATTGAAAAAATATTTTAAATTTTTTTGTTAAAGGTTTATCATTATACTTGTTACAAGAAAATCATTGAATAGAAACCAATTTTAGAAAAAAAAATAATTAGTTTCTATATTAACTAAATTGGAGACCATTTTAGAAACCAAAAAATATTTTGGTTTTAAAATTAATTTTTATTATTTAGAATCTAAATAATTGGTAGTTAAAACCTAGATAGCTAATTAGATATCAATTTAAAAATTATTTAATAATAATGAAAACTAATTTAGAAATAAATTTTTTTTAAACTATAAAATGGTCTCTAATTTAATTAATATAACAATTTATTATTTTTTTCTCTAAAATTAGTTTTTATTTAAAGATTTTATTTATTTAATAATTTTCTTGCGGTATTAAATATTATCTAAAACTAGATACAAAAAGGATATCTTATTTTTGCTATTTATATTTTACTTTTGTAACTATCAATATTATTTATATCCTGTAATTTTATTTGCATTTTTTAAATGACTGATATCTTCCAATAACACACCACAAACAACCCATTTTCATTATATAATTACAATTATTTTGAATAACTTTTTTTATTTAAATTGCAGAGTGTGTGTTTTTCACTAGTTATTAATAATACAGGTGATGGATACGCTAAATAACTAAAGTCAAAAGTATAATTTATTGGACTTAGTTTTTTTTTTTAACTTTCAATATTATTCTAATATTAAAAAAAAATCAAAACTATTAAAAAAATTATTAAATAAATACTAATTTTATAAACAAAAATAATTAATCACTATATTAATTAAATTAAATAATATTTCAGAAATAATTTATATTATTAATAAATAATTTTTAAATTGATACATAATTAAATACAAAAATTTTAACTATTAATCTTAAAATCTAATTAGTTAATAGTTAATTAGATATCAATTTATAAAATTTATAAACTATTTATTAATAATTACAATTATTTTAAATAAATAATCTTTTATCTCTAAGATAATATCTAATTTAATTAATATAATAATTAATTATTTTTTATCTTTAAAATTAATCTCTATTTTTTAATGAATGTTAAAATGTCTTTAGCAAAATTACATAACTTAAAACTAAATTTTGGAGTCATAACAAAGTTGTCAAATTCGATGGTACGAATCTTCTTCCATACCCATTTTGTCATTAGGGAAATTTTAAGATTTTATATATTCTTTAAAAATATATTGAAATTTTAATCCATTTTAAAAAATTTCTTGAAAATAATATATATATATATATATGTATATATAACATTTTAATTTTATAAGATTTTATATGTTTTTTAAAAAAGTGTTTTTTCTTTTAACTTATTTGAGATCTTAACAAATGTAGTTGTCTTTCGGTGTTTTTTAAGTAATATTACTTAAAAATTATAAAAAATAAAAGTAAAAATGCTTCCATAATATTAAGAGTAAAATTTGCATTTAACTCAATCTCATATAATCAATTTAGTAAGGTGAGATTTGTCCGACTTAAATACTATAATTTGACTTTATTGTTAGTCGATATAATATCTCTAACATCCCCCTCCCCCTCACACGCTTAACTCAATATCACAAAATTGACTTTGAAAAATGCGAGACTTGCCCCCATTTTTAAATACTATAATTTAATATTATTTTTAGTAAATATGGGATATCCAACATAATACCTCATGTTAATGAAATCAAGCATTGGAATCGAGGAATGCCTAATAGCAAGTGACACGATAGGTCTAAATCTCGAATATGATAAACTCCTAATAATAACTCTGATACCATATTAAATAAGTGAATTTGAGGTATAACTCAACCTCACAAAATCATCTTAATAAGGTGAGATTTGTCCCACTTATATAGTGTAATTTGATATTGTCTCTGGTCAGTGTGCGATCTCCAACACACTCATTCACACTGAGGACATCGTATGTTCACGTCGAGGACATCGAGTACAGGAATTGAGGGGGTCCCAATAGCTATTGACATGATAAATCCAAATCTCCACTATAATAGACTTTGATACTATTTTAGATTTCGATATTATATTAAGAAGTTGATTTAAATCTAACCCAATCTCACAAAAACGGTTGAATAAGACGAAGTTTCCCCCCTCTTATATACCATATTTTGACATTATTTATAGTCAATATAGAATCTTCAACTCATAAATATATATTCAAAGATATTTTAAAATAAGTACACAACAAATAATAAACAATTTATAAATAAAATAGTTCACAAATTCTCATTACTGATGTCTATCTATAATGAGATTGGTCAATAATTAGAGGGTACTTAGGTTCTTATGGTTTTAAAATCAACCCTAATGAATAACTTGTATTTATAATTAACTTAAGATAACATACAAAAGGCACAAACTTTAGAAAAAGAATCTTACATTGCTTTTTTTAATTTAATTCACTTAAAAGATATTTCCCTCATAATTCCTCTCCTTGAAGAAAAAAAAAATTATACATATTGGATTGTCAAGATGAAGTCATTGTTAAAGTTTAAGTATGAGTTAAAATCCTACATTATAAAAAAAATAAGACAAGTTGAGTAACTTATAAATGACATTGACCGACAAAACTATTACATTAAGATTTTTGGTTTAAAATAATTCTTAATCAATTGATTAATATTTCTTAATTGAATTGTTTTTTTGAAGAACTTAAAAAGTGATATCAAATTCAAAAGTTTATCTAGTGATGAATACAAACAAGGATGATACCAGATAAGTAATGTATTAAAAGTTTTATTAAGAAATATTTCAAACAAGTGTATCTACTTGTAATAAAAAATTATACTAATAAGAGTAAAAAAATTGAAGGAAAACTCACGTTTAAAATGACTGTTACCCCTGTTTGTTTTTGTGGATATACTGTTTACAGGTAAAGAAGTGAAGGAATATCAACTATTTAGATCTAGGATTTTGTGGGGAAAAGAATGAGAGGATATACCTGTTAATAGTAAATATCCTCTCCCCTCAAAATGAAAAGATGTAGAGGAAAAGTCATGTCAGCATCTCTTATTTCCAAATTTACCCTCATTTATTCTAATATTTCATATGATCACAGTGTTTCATTTGAATGTATTAGTATTTAAATTTTTTTATTGTACAATGTTTAAAAAACATATATAATATTTAAAATGAAGAAACAAATCATCATAAATTTTAAGGAAGTTTTAAGTTTGTTTATTATTTTATAAAATATAAATTATGTAAATAATGAGAGGAAGAGAAGGAGAGTATATTTTTGTTGCTGTGGTATTTTTTAGATTGCATTATTGTGAGGTTTTTTAATATTAAAAATAGTAATTTTCTATTTATATAAGATGTGATTTATTTTCTAATTTTATAGTATATGTTTAATATTTAAAAAAATTATTTGAAGTTTTGTTTTTATTTAATTTGTTATTGTGTTTATATTAATGTATTTTTATGTATAGTTATCATGTTTATGAGTTATAATTTATTTGATTATAATTTTTTATGAAATTTTGTTCTATTATTAATTACGTTATATTTTTGTTGTTGTAGTATTTTTTATTTTTTATTACTACAGGGTCTTTAATATTAAAAAATAATATATATTTTTTATTTATATAAGATCTGATTTATTTTCTAGTTTTATAGCACATGTTTAATATTTTAAAGAAATTATTTGAAGTTTTGTTTTTATTTAATATATATATATATATATATATTTTCTAATTATAATTTTTAAAGCTTTGAAATATGTGAAAGTTGTTCATTTTTAAATAGAAACAACTCATTCTATTATTAATTGTTTTTAATAGACAAAGATAAATATGTAAAGTAACATTTTACTTCTTTAAAAAAAATTAAAATTCCCTCATTTTACATCTATCTTAACATATTCCAATCCACACAGTTTCATTTTCTTCACAATTTTCTCTTACATCCTCAATATCCACTCTCTCAAATCTCCACACATCATTTCTCCAATCCAAACAGACCCTTAAAATTTAAATGTGTATTAAAACATCAAATTATATAAAAATAAAATTTTGACTGACTTATAATAATGAAAATCCAACAGATTTTTGGTTTTATGATTTATTTTTAACCTAAAATTGATGTTAAAATTATGCATACATTTTCTACTCTTGGTATTTCAATAACAAATTTTTGTTGCCATATTGATTTGTTTGCTTTCTATTAGCATTCAATATTTTAAAATAATAACAACCTTAAAAATAGTACTAATTACAATATACAAAGTCGTGTACTAGCAATGCTATCTACTAAAATTCTATATAAGTTATATTTTGTGTTTATTTTTAGAAAAAAAAAGATGTTTTTAAATTATTAAATTTAACTTAGCGACACAAATACAAATAAAAAAATGTTAATATATGAAATACACATTAAAAACTTTTAACTGAGAAAATACATAGAATAAAAGTCTCTTTCAGTCTTATGCATTTCAATATATAATATATAGATAGATATTAGTAACTATTTTTTTTTTCTTTCCATGAATGTGAATAATCTATAAGAATATTAAATTTGGCAAGAAACTATCAAACATTAGGTAAATTCGATGAAATATTTGACAACTTTGAGTTAATTTCTGAACTATTATTTGCATTTAAGTTTTGGAATTGTTGTTATATTTTTATTCACTATTCTCTTTGCATATGCCAAATTCAGATTTTTTAGTAAATTTTTTTTAATCAAATTCATATATCTGAATCAATTAATTTTGATCAAATTAAAAATAAATAAAAATTCAAGTTCTCAATTGAAAAAATATAGTTCAATCATCATCAATAATAAAAACAATTTATTTTTGTGTAGAAAATAATTTAAAAAAATCAAAATCCACTGTAACCGCTCTTCAACGGTTCACCTTCCTCAAACGGCTACAGTCTCTCTCTTCTTCTCTCTCTGTTCTTCCTATTTTTTCTTTTTCTCACCCCAATTCAAAAATTCACAAAAACTGCATTTTCCTGAGAAACCCATTTTCATTTTATCGGGAAAACCAATCCCCCTTTCTTGCCAGGGGGGGTTTCTAGACCAAAGGCAATTGACCAATCCCTTTCAATCACAGGTGAATGTTAGGATCGTTTTTTACTACAATATTAGTAAATTTATCATTTTTGCTTTTCTGGGCTCCCTCAAAATGATGTTCTGTTTCTGAGGAATGTTTAACGATAAAGTTTCTAATCTGGGTTTCACAAATCAAGAAAAAAAAACATAAACCTAAATTTAGTATTTGACGTTGTAGTTCTGTTTCATTCACATCCTAGGTCATTGAAACAACATCGCTTTCATGTTTAACCTGTTTTATGCATTGGTTCTATGATATTCTTTTCTGGGGTACAATATTTTCCCTAATATTGCTAGTGTCAGAAAGCTACGTGCCTGCTTGGAAATATTTTATGCTCAGTTTTGATTGAATCTTTGGGGTTCCATCCATTGTGTTTAATTATCTTCATTTATTTTTAACTGGGGATGTTGGATTTAGAAAAATGGTCTTACATATCATAGGTCCAACACTTGAGTCACAGGGCAAAAGGATGGAATGGAATCATTCTCTGTTATTAGTTAAAATTTCAGAAAAAAACGTATTCAGATACACTGGCAGTAATTTGGCATTTTCAGTGTATCTATTATTATTCTGGTTTATTCTAAGCTTTGGAGGCTTAATTCTAAGATTATGGGGCGGGTTTTATGTTTTAGAAGAAAATTTGTTTGGTAAAGAGAACAGTAGATGATCTAAGTATGGGAATTTGATATTTAGCAACTTGTGCATTGTTTCATTGTTTCACTAATTTAACATATAGTTGAGCCTTAACCATATGGGCCCAATGGCCAACCTTTATTCATTGGCTATGAACTTTTTTGACATAAACTAAAATCTTAAATGTTTCTTGTAGCAATAGTTTTTTTTTTCAAGTGAGAATCTCATCACAATACGAGCATGCTGTCATTTAAAGGGACAATTCGATATTGAAACTTTGTTCTTCTTAGATCGTGACTTGTTTTGAAAGATTGTGATCATGGACTTCCAGTCTGTTGCAAGTATTTTTAATTTCTACTTTTGTGTCACATCAATTTGGAATTATTGTTTCTCAAGTTTATGGTCCTTTGGCCTTTTGGGGAGCAGTGGTTTTTTACACTTTCTTGTTTTTGGTAGATACAAGTGATCTAAAATGGCTAAACCTCAAAAGGATCTTCTTTTACAACCCAATACAACATGTGAATGTCTTCTTAACGAACTTCAGGTATACATTAAATTTTGCTGCAACTTATCTTTAATGCTCCCTCTGCCCCACTGGCCAAACAAAATAATGTGTGGTAAACTGAAGAACTCTTATTGTTTGTATTGGCTAATTTTTCATAATAGATAATATGGAATGAAGTTGGGGAGTCTGAGACTGAAAAAGGTAGAATGTTGTATGAGCTTGAAGAAGAGTGTGTAGAAGTATACAGAAGAAAGGTAGATAAAGCAAATCGGTCTAGAGCTCAACTAAGGCAGGAAATTGCTGATTCTGAGGCAGAGCTTGCATGTATCTGCTCGGCAATGGGAGAGCGACCAGTGCATTTTAGGCAGGTTGGATGTTTTATGAATCACTAATTATTATTATTATTATTATTTTTTAGGGCTTGAATGTGTATTGGTTAAATAAAGTGGATAAAAGACCTTAAGGCAAATGAAACTGCATTTACTGTTGAATTTGCGAGAAGTGATTGCATAAGATGTATTAATGAAGCTAATTGGTTAATAATAAAAGATCCGGTACAGATTTGTATCTAAACTGTTCTCAATGAGTATATGTGCCAAAGGTAGCTGTTGAGTTGAGAGGGGTCCTATGTAGGAGCAAGACTTTTTTTGTGTCCTTAGTAGCCTACGTAAGAATTGTCAATATACCTAACATGGACCACTCATGACAATTTGTTTAGTTTTGTTGGATGTTACTGTCATGACCTTAACAGTTAAGGTAAGGTTATTTTGTTATCCAGTTGATCCACTAAGAAGAGGATTGGTTGTTCTTGTCTTTATA
The DNA here is from genome assembly GCA_013389735.1 of Phaseolus lunatus. Lineage (NCBI taxonomy): Eukaryota > Viridiplantae > Streptophyta > Magnoliopsida > Fabales > Fabaceae > Phaseolus > Phaseolus lunatus. The sequence goes on from CM023860.1 coordinate 44,392,700, forward strand.
TTTTTCTAGTTTGACAAAAAGGCTGGAAGCTTGAAGGAAGAGCTTTCAAGAGTTCGCCCAGAGCTGGAGGAAATGCAAAAGAGGAAGTTTGAACGTAGAAATCAATTTATAGAAGTTCAAGAACAGATTCAAAGTATCTCAAATGAGATTTATAGTACAGGAGAATATATTACAGCTGTTGTAGTTGAAAATGATTTGTCATTGAGAAAGCTTGAAGAATTGCACAGAGAGCTTCTTGCACTTCAGAAGGAGAAGGTCAATAATTTACTTATACTTCCCCCTTTCTGTTACTCTCTGAGTTGCATTTGTGTGTGCGTAAATCTAGATCAATTTAAACCATCACATATTATTCTTTGTTACTTTTCATGCAGAGTGAGCGCCTCAAGAAGGTTCAAGACCAAATGTATACCTTGAATTCTCTCTGTTCAGTGCTTGGTTTGGACTTCAAGCAGACAGTCAGTGGAGTTCATCCTAGCTTAGGAATTTCAGAAGGTCCTAGGAGTGCCAATGGTGAAACCATCAATCAATTGGCTATTGCCATACAAGAACTGCTAAAAGTTAAATTACAGAGAATGCAGAGGGTAAAAACTGGCAGTTTGAAGATCTAATTTTGATATGAAACATCATTGCTTTGTCTTTATAATTTGATGCCATTTTCTATGGTTGATAGTTGTAAATTGATTATGTTCTGGCAGCTTCAAGATCTAGCTTCAACAATGTTGGAGCTCTGGAATTTGATGGATACGCCTATTGAAGAGCAGCAGATGTTTCAGAACGTTACTTGTAATATCGCTGCTTCAGAACATGAAGTAACTGAACCAAACAGCTTGTCTGAGAACTTCATCAATTATGTGAGTTATAGTTATTGGAGAAATAAGGACTGGTTTTCTTGATCTGTGCAGTTCAAATTTCCGGGAGAAGTAACATTTTCATGCAGGTTGAGGCAGAAGTATCTAGGTTGGAAGAGTTAAAATCAAGCAAAATGAAAGAGCTTGTTTTGAAGAAAAGAGCAGAGCTAGAGGAGATTTGTCAAAAGACTCATTTAATTCCAAAACTTGATAGTGCAGTGGAATATGCTGTTGAAGCGATAGAATCTGGTAAGTTCCGCACGAGAAACCTCTGAATGAGCGCAATTGTTTCCTCAGCAAACTAAAAGTCTGCATCTTCCTTTCCTTATCAGGATGCGTAGACCCTGCTTGTATGCTTGAACAACTTGAACTTCAGATTGCCTCAGCAAAAGAGGAAGCTTTTGTCAGAAAAGAAATAATTGAAAAGGTTGAGAAATGGTTGGCAGCACTTGATGAAGAATCTTGGCTTGAGGAGTACAACATGGTTAGTTTTTTTTTTTTTTATCTTCACCATCTCTGTTATGGCTATATGCATATACAGATGGAAACCAACAAGATTTTAAGTCTTGGGCACTAATTTATTATGCTGTTATAGCAGGTTGGTATTAACATTGAACGGTATATTTCAACAGTTGGACAAGTTCGATGTTCATACAAGAAAGTTGCTAAGATCGATCTTTTTTGTTTCAGCTTTTTTTGTTCCATGAAAAATATTTTTTTTTTCCTGAAAAAAAACCACTTTAATCTTTTTTGAAACGGTTTTTGAAAAAAAAAAAGATTTCTGATTATTTTTTTAGTATCTTGTGAAAAAAGCTATGATAATAACTATCTTTCAAATAGAAGAACTTTTTATAATTGTAATCAAATGAAAAAATAACTTATACTTAAAAAGATCTCTAAAAATAAATTACCATTTTATGCATCCTTAAACATCTCTTTTTATAAAAAGCACAAATAAATGGTGTGAATGGATTCCCCTTCCCATATATATCATCACACTTTACAATTTATTAATTTTATTGTCATTTGTTTCTTGGAGGATGAAAATCGATACAATGCTGGGAGAGGTTCCCATCTTACTCTCAAGCGAGCGGAGAAAGCCCGTGGCTTGGTCAGCAAACTTCCGGGTATTTATGATCTTGATTGTTTCTTTGTCAGCCATGTTGTTTGTTATTGGACCTTTGACCATCTTAATGATACTAACAGTAACACAACTTTACTTTTCTATGCCTTGATGTTTGTTTATTAATGCATAATGTCTTTTTCATTTTCTTTTGTTTGGATGTAGCAATGGTAGAGGCTTTAACTTCAAAAACTGTATCATGGGAAAAGGACAAAGGCATCGAGTTCACATATGATGGTGTAAGTACACACACACACCTAAGAAATCGTTGGAAGTCATCTTCGTGTCTCGTTGCTAAGCAAGTCTGTTTCAAACTAATTTTTGCTGTATGTGACTTTCTAGACCTGTCTGATATCTATGCTTGAGAACTACTCCCTATCACGGCAAGAGAAGGAGCAAGAACGTCGTAAGCAGCGGGTATATGGACCACTTGTTGCATTTAAAACTTCTCCAATTTACGTTCTGTAGTGATAAGAAACACCCTGATTTTTGTCTGAGTTTTAAAGGCAACATTTTACGGTTTGTCTTTTTTTTGTTCACAGCTTGTTAACATGTTATGTATCTGTTTCAGGAACTGAAGAAACTTCAGGGACAAATAATAGTGGAAAAGGAAGTACTCTATGGGTCAAAACCAAGCCCTTCAAAAGCCCAGAGTGCAAAAAAGACACCTAGGATGTCAACTGGAAGCCCAGCAAGTAGAAGAATCTCCTTTGGAGGTCAGACATTAAAATCTGATTTAAAATACAGTCAATCATTCTCCAAAAGGAAGACAGACAAAGCCCATCGACTAAATAACCTGGATGATGATGTTTCATGTTTATCATCAGGTAGTTAACTTCTTTTATGCTCCCCCTCCAGTTTTTCATGCCTCTGGCTTGCAGATTTCTCACAGTAAGGATTTTTCCTTCTTGTTTTGTTGAAAGGAAAGAACCAATGGAAATTCTTTTAAGAATTTGTTTCACTTAGTTTTGGCTAAAGTGGTAAGGTGGTCTGGAATGTGATGTAGGTTCAGATCTTGCTAAACAAAATATAAACATGGACTTACAACCAAATTTTGTTTTCTACATCTTTTTTTCCCTTTTTCATTATAGAAGTAGGAAATTTTATTACACAGATTCTCCTTTAACAATTAAAATAGCATTTTTCGTTCTTTTAATTTTCATCTCAAAATGAATGAAATAAGCGCAGCCTCCATCAATTTAGTAAACATGCCAACTTGCCATCTAGCAATAGATTGTTGGATACCTGTTTATATTTTCTTTTTGTTTTAGAAGAGGATTCTTCATCGGATTCTCCGAAGTACTCTTGATGATGATGGCTTTTTGGTAAAGGCCGTATGTGGCACCAAGGAATGGTTTAGAAATTTTTTATTCGTTTGATGTTGAAGGTGGAGGCCAAAGCCACATCTCAGCTGGTTGATTTTCCCATAATTTATAGCTGGTATGTATATCAAGCATTCCTTTGATTTTCTCATGCATTTAAAACTCGCCACTCATTTTGTTTTTCTTATGTTTATTATAGCTAGAAGAGGACTTGATATTGCCGGTTTTCCTATGAAAAAAATCTCTACTGGTGCTGGAAGTGTTCGTGAAATGGAATCTCCAACCTTTTTCTCCCATCTCTTTAATGGTATCATCGAAAGCGAATGTTGCAAATGCTGTAGATGATACACAGAACGAGAAGTTGTAGAAAACATTAGTTGTTAGCAATTTTTCCATCCATCACACTACCTCAAAGACAACCACAACAGTAAGAGAAATAGAACTTCAAAGGCAACACCCCTTTCCTGTCCCCGCAACACCTTTAAAATGAATATGTCCATGACTACAATCCCTGCATCAGTTCCTAATGGAGAAGAGACTGAATATTCCTTTGAGGAAAGAAGGTTCGGTTTTGTGTTAGCATAACTGGTTTGTTTGGTTTTCCAGATTACATATTATACTGTTATAGTAGTTACCTGTAAATTATAATCACAAGTCAAATGTAATTGGCTTCCCGATTGTGTACATAGTCTGAGAAGGGGGCGTGGACTATGGTGTGGAAAGAGCATATTAATGATAAATTTTGCAATTTTTTTTTCACAGATAACAGTGTCATCTCAACTAAAACCTGCCCTTATGTTTCCAGATGTACTGTTCTTGCTGATTTGATGAAATCCACTTTACAATAAAGAAAAAAAGTTAAATGAAGAGTTATTACAAAATCTAATGCGTGGGAAATCTTCTTCACCTTAATTACAACAAAATCTGAGAAAGTCAACTTTTTTAATTACCATAATGTCGCTGCGAGTGCTGACAACTGTCTACAGCTTATAGTGTCAAAGTCAACACCTAGCACAAAACCAAAAAAAATTAATATCAATGAAGTAGTTTACTTTTTAAAACACAATTTGGTTGTGAAAATTTGCCCTATTAGGACTTGTTGCCTTTTCTTAATGTTCATTAAATAGACCTCTATGTTTGGGAAGTTGCTGCTACAAAAACAATAGCACAGCATCCAGGCCTAATATAATATCTGTTTATGGATACTCTCATAACTGTAGATGCAGGCCCATAGTATTAGTATTTGGGTAGCCCCGTCTGTGTACAAGTTTTCTTTTTGTTTAACTTTTTTGTCCTTTTGCTTCTCTGAGAAGAAAAGCTTTTAAGAAATGTCCCTTTTAGTCAACTCAAGCTGTGAAAGAGAAGAGAGAGAGAATAGAAGGTAAAAAAATAATGGGAGAAAAGGTAGAAGAGCAGTGTATGCATTCCAGTGGAATCTTAGAGTAGATTCACCAAACCAATGGAGCATTTCAATTCAGTTTTCTTTTTGCTTGTGAAGACATCTATTTATGTGCCTTGTTGGTCAACTTTATTTTAACTCAAAAGACAAAGAACTTGTCAGTAGTTGGAGCAATGGAATGGCTCCATCCAACCTTTGCTTTACAACTTCTAATATTTTTTTCTTTTGTTTTCAAAAAGCAGGAAATAAATAAATTGCAATTTTTTATTAAAAGTTTTTTTTTTTCATTTCCAAAATCATCACCTATTTTTTTATGCATTCAAATTGATAAGTGTCTGTATTCAGTCATTTATTAAATCAGCTTTATTAAATTTCCAAGACGGACGTGAACCAATTTCTTAACCAAAATTCATACTTTGAATTTTGCAATTAAAATATTAATTATTAATTAAATCCCGTTATTTAATTACTTTATTACTTTATCATTTTACATTTTGTTATATTTTCCCATTTTTTCAACTTTATTTATTTACTCCTCCTTTTCCTGCAAAACCCTAATTTCAGACTCCAATCTGGCGAATTTGTGAACTCGAATTGTTATTTTCTCTGTAATTGTAGAATTTATTTTTCAAAAAAATTGCTATTTTTTGAAGCTTTTACCGCTCTCTGGAATGGTGGAGATTTGAGCCACAGTATCGCGTCTTTCTCGGAGTTCAACCTCAGCCGTTCAAAATTATGCTTCTGGTTCGTCATTTCAGACAAAAGTTTCTATTTTTGAAGTTTTTATGAGCGGTTGCAACTTTTTCTGTGCTCAAACGTCAGTGTACTGTTTTTGGGTACGTTAGTTCTGCATTCAAGTACATTTGTCTTCATTAAGTTGAAAAAAATCATTTTTCCTTTTTTTTTTTTTGAATTTGTAATTTCTTGAATCTTCAATGGGTAGGGTTTAAGCGTGTTTTAAGGTTTGGGAACTTTGTTTTTCTTTGATTCGCAAAAATATGGAGGAAAGAGAGATTTTTAGTTCTGGGCAGGCTGTTAAGGTTGTCGAGCCCCCCCAGAGCTTCCACGTGGCACTAAACTCCGTGCAGTTTTCTGGGCCCACGGTGGATTCGCCGGCACCGGTGAATGCTCCGGTGATTACTTCCGGTAGTACAGATGGGAAGAAGAAGAGGGGCCGGCCTAGGAAATATGGACCAGACGGCAATGTGGCGCTGTCGCCGATGCCGATATCGTCGTCGATTCCATTGACCGGAGACTTCTCAGGCTGGAAAAGGGGCAGAGGAAAGCCAGCTGAATCAATCAAGAAGTCTTTCAAGTTTTATGAAGTCGAAGGTCAAGGTGCAGGACCAGGTACAAAAGATTGCTCATTGATGATTCTTACATTTTTAGCGTTTAATCTTATAATAGTTACTGTTTATTTTTATGTTTTACTGTTGTATTAGCAGTGTATTCTTATTTCCCCCTTTCATATTTAGTAGGGTTGTTATTTACTATGTAAAAATGGATTTATATTTTTTGAGTTGTAGTTGATTTAAGTTTGGTTTTCAACATGTTTGTTTTGTTTCATGGATTTTATTAATGTCTTTGAAGTTGATTTTGTATATGGTGGTACAAGTGGACCCTTGTATCAGATTCCCTTCAGATCTGGAAATGAAGATGTCTGGTGGTTGAAGGGGATATTTTGTGGTCAAAGTGAAGTAAAGTCAGTTTTCACTTAAGGCAGCATATGATTCTCCTTTTTTCTTTATGAGGTGAAGGTGACATAATCCTACCACCGAAACTGAGTTGGAATAACTGAAGGCACCACAGCAGTATATTCAATAGGTTTAGTCCAGTACTCAGCTGATGTGACATGGCTTGGAATGATATACAGTTTATATGCTATTGGTTTGGACTTTGGACCATGACATGTTGCAACATAGGAACCTATAATGTAATAATCTGACAGATGATTCTTGAAGTTGCATCTTTGAAAAAAATGGTAGCGGATATAGGACAGTAGGCTGGTAAATTTTTTAGCACATCTAAGATTATCTCTTCCAAGCAGCTTGTTATTAGTGGCTGCATAAAATGGTAGTTATAATTAAAATGTAATAAGTCTCAAATGTACATGATACATTTCCACATCATGAAGAGGTTGTACATGGAATCGATGCGAACGTTGACAGCTCCCCTTTTCTTTTTAAATTTGCAGTTCATTCATATTCTACATCAACATTTTAATATTTAGCTCCGAATTTAACAAGCTTACTTTTATATCTGAAGATATTACTGGTTCATAACATTTTTTGAGATTTAGCTGTGGGCCTCTGAATGTTCAGGAGGAAGTTTTGGAATGGATGAAGCATAACATAGCTGTTTCACTACATTATGCATTTGGTTAATGATAATGGAACATGAGGATAAATCTAGTGTAATGCTAAGTTTGGAATCAGGCAAACAATGTATTTGATACTTTGATTATTGTTTTACCTCTACCATATCATGGTATAGATGGGGTTTAGAATATGGTGTGTAAAATATATATTTTTTTTTTGACAATTTTAGTGAAAAAGCATATAAATGGTAGTTATGCTCATGAAATTAGGTTCTGGTAAGTTTGTATGATATATTATGATCTCCAGCTTATAATGGCATGATGTGAAACATTTAGTTATCTGCTAAACAGAAACTTGTCAAGTAATGAGGACAGTTAATCTTGTGAAATTTTGTAAACGACACCAGTAAATATTAAATATTTTTCAACAAAAGCAATTTTTACCAGTCTAATTGTGAATTGTGTGATTTTATCATGATGATAATGCATATCATGTTTGTTTTAGCTTTTGGAACCTCTTTAGCTTTGCCCAAACTATGTTTTGGGGCTTCCAAAAAGCTAGATCAAATGTGTTCTTAGACATTTGTAAATATGGAACTTTATGATAATATTTACATATATTGTAAGTAGCACATTGTCGAACAAAACAATGTGGTTCTATGAAATGTCAATTAGTAAACTGCATGAATTTTTAGAGTTTTTCTACTTTATAATTGATCTCGTCACACACACATATATTTAGGGTATGATTCAGAGGAATGCAACTTTCTTTCATTGCTGTATTCTTTTGAGAACTATGTATTGGTCAATATAGCTTATTTCCCAGGACATATATCATGTCGAATTGAAAGTGGATCTAATAAATCATCTCTGACCTTTTTATTCCATTGTTTGCTTTTACATAATGAAATCAAAGTGGTTTTTTGTGTGCATGAACAGTAGCTTCCGCATTGAACTTTACATTCTCTTCTCTTACTTTCTCTACCAATTAATCTTCTTCCTACATATTTTATAGGCGATCAAATTGCATACTCAGTTGGTGCCAATTTCACACCTCACATCCTTATAGTAAATGCTGGCGAGGTATTCTCTTCATTTCCTCTAAAGTTTATATTTTGAAAATAGTCAGATTATACTCATCCAATATGTGTGAATGTTGTAGTATTCACAAGAAATGCAAAAGGCAGTTTGTTTTGTCTATTTGTTGAAATTCCATACATTTCTTTTAAATGTTATAGCATCTTACCACTTAAAATTCTTATTTCATTTTACCGTATCATATTTTACTTTCTTCATTTGGTGCAGTTTTACTGCTTTTAATAAAATGATATCAGTGTATATAGTTGAATACATAAAGATATTTGTTTGATTATGCATGTATGGTTAGGATATTCTATTCGATTAATATTATATGAAACAATAAATAATACTTAACCATATTACTGCTTGGTTGCTTAAACTTTTGGTTTTAGAAACTTATTTGAAACAAGGGGTTGATTGTTCCAAGATGGTGAAGCTAGAGTTGAGCTGGGTGTGGACAATATGTTAACAAAGATTTAAGTTAATGCTGTCCCAACTCAAGGTTGTGATTACTATGCTACCATGGGTACTAACCTAAGAATTAGTGGTTCTTTGGTAACTGAAGAAAATATGAAATTAGCCTTTTTGAAATCCATTTGTTATGAACAGGTTTAGAATTTGAGAAGTTGTAGAAACTTAGTTTGGAGGTGGAGAATAGAAGAAATAAAGCTTATTTGTGAATGTATTTGTGAGTTCCTGTGCCCTGTTTCAGGATGTTACTATGAAGATTATGTCCTTCTCTCAGCAAGGATGTCAGGCGATCTGCGTGCTCTCTGCAAACGGCACAATTTCAAATGTTACACTACGCCAACCAACTTCTTCTGGTGGTACTTTAACATATGAGGTTAGTTCAGTGCTAAAATTTCTCTATCAGAATATGTAACATTACCTTGGTTGCCTAATATATAACACCCTCATGTTCTTGAGTCATATGCAGCCATATATGTCATGTGATTTGGTTTCTCGCAATATTATCATATCAGCAACTATTGTTAGTTCACCAATATGTCATCAATTAATAGATGATATTAAAGTTGATTATTATGCATTAAGCCTCTGATTTAGACACATAGAAGAGTTGGTAAAATATTGCTTCTTATCCGCAAATTCTAGATCTAAAAGTGCTTGTTTTGTTTCTTATATTTGTAATTTTTGATTGAATATTGACAATGAAAATCACCCCACTGTTCTTCTTTAATAGTATACAGCATCTTTCGCTTTTGAACTCTAAATGTCAATGCTTCTTAGTTTTTCACACTTTCCATGATTGCGCCTTGTTTTGACTTAGTATAAATTGTCTTATAACTTTGTTCTGTTCTTTATGACAGTTCATGTCTTCCTGCGTGCAAAATTTCATTGTAAGAATAATTATTTTGGACCTATTGGGACAAACTTTTTCATAAGCATTTCTAAGAGGGAAAAAAAAGTGAAATTAGCTTTTCCACAAGTTAAAATTAGTTTATGCATAAGCTAATTTATAACAGTTCTTTCATATAATTTCTATAAATTTTTATTTTTTAATTTGTGCATTAACTAATTTTAGCTTATATAGAAAACTCATTTCGTTTTTTCTTTTTATTTTTTCTCTCTTAGAAGTACTTGTGAAGAAGCTTGTCCACAGTTAACTTCTTTCATTTATGGAATCAGAAATTTGATACCTGGCTATTAAGTCTTCATTTTTCTTTCTGTATTTCACTTTAACTTCACTTGGTTTTGATACACTATTATCTATATTGAGAAGTGCCATTAATACTTTTTGACACTGACTAAAATTCACAAATTGATTCCACTTATGATTGTGGACCCAAGTGACTTAGGGTATAGCATGGGATTTTATCCAGGTCACACTGTTTGAAAGAGAATGTCAAATACTGTGTTGCTGCTGTTTCTTTCTTTACGTTGTACTTGGTTAAGTACTGGATAAATACATAATAATATGCTGGAACATATTTGGTGCTTCTTAGGGACGCTTTGAAATTCTTTCCTTGACTGGTTCATATATGCCAACTGAGAATGGGTTTACAAAGAGCAGATCTGGTGGGATGAGCATCTCTTTGGCCGGGCCAGATGGTCGAGTAATGGGGGGTGGACTGGCTGGTTTGCTGGTAGCTGCTGGTCCTGTGCAGGTAATTTCTGCTGAAGAAGAGGATATTTGAGAGTTTAAAAATAAATAAGAGTAAATAGACTATGCATGACACAATAAGAAGTTTTTACATTGCCATCGAATCACATATTGTCAAATATGATAAATTTGTCGATTTTTAGTATAATTACCTTAAAAACAACAGTGGTTTAAGGTATATTAGAAAGAAGATAATATCGGTCCAAATGATGGTTGCCCAATTACTCTCATCATAAACATTGTAGGCTAGACTCAACAAAGAGTTATGATGGACTTTCTTTATGCTATCTTGTGCCACTCTTGAAAGAAAAATCATGCAATGAAAGAACTAAAGTACATGTATGAGATATAGTTTCCTCAACACTTGTCATGCCATCTTCTGCATCAGGTTGTTGTGGCTAGTTTTGTTCCTGGTCACCAGCTGGAGCAGAAACCGAAGAAGACAAGGGTGGAGCATGTACCAATGACTGCCCCTGCCCCTGCCCCTATACCCGTCAACTCCACTCCTGCTGAAGATATTAGAATTGATCTTGGTGGAGTAAAGCCAATCTTGACCCCAGCTGCTTTTCAAATGGACAGTATCTTTGGCAATGGACAACTTTCTGATGATGAGGCTCCTTTCCCTGAAGATGAACCTAACACAAGCTATGAAGATGCTGGAGTTGCTAGCTAAACATGTTCCTTTCCAAGTATTTGGTTTGGTGTTCTGAAAAGTCAAACCCCGTATAGACTCACTCGTGCTTGACTGATGCTGACAATTAACTCGACAAAAGTCTTATAGTGTGGGATGAGAAAACAAGGTTGGTTTTGACTTGAGAGAAATTCTTCACTTTGGTGATAGGTATCATTAGTGTTAGAAAATGTATTTGTTAGGCTTTCATGTTTCTGTTCTCATGATCACGCATAACTAATATTGTTTCACTCAGTTTTAGCAGTTAGATGTAGGATATATGTTGTGCCACGTTCTTTGTTAGATTTTATTAGATTGTTTGAAATGAGTGCATGTGGGTGTTTTCTAAACTGTAACCTAACGATATTATTTGTTGTGAAGGAGGAAATTACATTTTAGCATTTACTTCAATATTTTCTCTTTGTTTACTGTTCTTGTCTTCTCCTTCAGCACTTCTACTTTACTTCTTGTGAAAGGGCCTTTTAACATCAGAAAGCTTGTCATATTTTCCTCACCCCTATTAATGGACAAAATGTGGTTCTTAAGTGACGTGTATGAGGGGTGGTTGAACTTTAGTTTGGTCCCTTTGGCCTTAGCCTTGTTTCTCATTAATTTAGTCACCAACAACCACATAACTAGTGATTTGTGTGCAACCACAACCATAATTCCTACACAAACTGCCATAAATTTATCTGAAGAAAAGGAAGACAGAGAGTGGAAGAAGAGGTTGGGAGAGGTGAATGTCTCAAATGTGAACATCATGATAGCACTGTGGGGGAGAGCAGAGGTGATTGAGCAGGTGGTGTTGGAGTTGTGTTGGTGGTTCAGCAATTTGTGTCGTTGGTAGCACTAGGTTGCTGGTTTTAAGGATTACAAAAGGAACAACTGAGGAACTAAATCTAAAATCTATGTACTTTTTTATTATTTAATTTAAGTAAGTGTTTTACTCTCGTGTAATAAATAATATATAAATAACATGAAAGTTATATGAAAAAATTAACTTCTTTACAATAAATTAAAATAATCACATTTAAATTTATAAGATATCTTTTAAAACGGATAAATTAAAAAGAATAAATGAGAAAGTTATCAACCAAATTAAAATATTACCAATGTTGAAGTGGGAAATTTGTTCAAAATTAGCATTATTCATAAACAAGATTACTCCTTCTAAGTAAGTATGGTTTACTTCTACGGTTAAAATTTGGTTCTTTGAACCGAAGTCTGACCTAGGTTTTAATATTTTTGGAAAAAAATTTATGAAAATTTTAAAATTAAAAATTAAAAATATGATGGCAAATATATTTTATATAACATTACTCATATTTAAAATTATAATAATTTAAATAATTTTTAAAATGTAATTAACATTGATATTTTGTTTTAAAATATGATAATAAAAAATAAAAATTTAAATATTGATTTTAATTAATAATTTGAGTTCATTTATATTTAAATTTATTTATTAATTTAATTACATAAAAATATTAAATAATATATACACATTTACGAAATTAAACTTATATTCTTTGTTATAACTAATTAACATAAATATATATATATATATATATATATTAAGTATAATAAATAATTTAAAATTAAATAAATATTTTTAGTGTAATAACATTTGTAATTTTTTTTTATCGTAGTAAAATAAGAAAGGAGTATTTAAAATAAAAATAAAAAGGAATAAAAACTCTCCTAAAATAAAAATAAATAATAATTAATTAAATTTCTTATCATTTTACAAACTTGTTAAATATTATAATAAATTTATTAAGTTAATTATGTAATATATGGAATGATATATTAAATTAAATTTGTAAAAAAGTGACCTGTTACAATTATTTATTTTTTAAGTATATAGTACAATTGAAAATATTTTTTTATAATGAAACTTTGTGATTTAAAATTTATAACATTTTAAATAATTTAATGGTGAAAAAAATATTTGATAATAAAAATTAAAAAATTAAGTTATAATTTAAATTGATATTGTAAATATGTGTTTATTTTTTGAATTATTAGAAATCATCTTTTTGATATTCAAATAATTGAAATTAAAATTAAAAGTATTATTTATTAAGATGACAAATAAAACCCACAAATTCAAATTAGAAAAAATGAGTCAATAATAAATACAAATTAGATAAATAAATCGATAAATTTATTAATAATAAAAATATATTAATTATTTATTTAACATTAGTTAATTTGTTTCAGTTTATAAAAAAATTAAAATAAAAGTTAGAATTTGGTTTTTTGAGAACCGAATTATGATTTACTTTTTTATGATATACAATACATCAGAATAAGGTCAAAGTTCGATTATCAGAAATCAAATTATTTGGATAAATATACTTAATAATATAATATTTGAGATTTAACATTGCTACTTTTAGAAAAAAATTGGCTTAAGTGGCGTCTTCACCCAATGCCCATGTCAAAACATCAACATTAGTTAAACCATTATTACCATCGCAAAAATACATTTATTAATAATTTTTTACTAAACGACCAAATTAGAAAAAAAAAACGTAAATCAGAAGTATTAAAAATTAAATAGGATTGACCTATTATCAAACATAAGAACAAAATTAGAACTGTTGAATGGCTTTAGAGCTTATTCAAAATGTTTTGCGTTAAAAAAATACTATAATAAACCTATTCTTTTATTATGTTTAAAGGCTTAATTAATTTTTAAATATACCAACAGATCAAAATATTTAAATAAAAAATAATAATTTCAGTACATTACAATAAAAAAATCAGCACAACAACTATATGATATTATATTATTTATGTTTATTAAATAAGGTAACTGTTTAAACTTAAATTGTTTCTTGTTTTAAACCCTAACTTTCTCAATAAAAGACCTAATTCAGTAAAAAAATGTAAAAGGTTGACCTAATTTAGAGTTATCACAGGATTTAGGATGTTTTATATTTCCTTCTATATATATATATATATATATATATATATATATATATATATATATATATATATATATATATATATATATATATATATATATATATATATATATAGCTGGCATATTCCTGGCAAGGCTGAGGAAAAAGAAAATCATGAAATGAAGAAGCAACAAATAAAGTGGAAGAATTTCTGTTCTGTGAATTTGAGAAAAAGATATTTGATTATAACTTTTCAAAAATGAAGAGACTTTAACTTCTTGATTTTATGAAAGGACTGATTCAATTACTATATTAGAAACTCTTCCATGTGTAGATCTTACACAGCAATAACTGATTCCTAGATAAAGTGCTGTTACTATAGAGAAAAAGTAAAGTGCAGGAACCATTCAACCATTTCAATTAAATTATCATAAAGTGAGAAGCATGATTTTTGTATACCAACAAATTAGCTCCATTTCTTGAGCTTTAGGATGAACCTTTTTGCTATATGCTTCATACCAATTATAGAAAGAAATAGAGGTAATTTGTTGGGTAGTGTCTGTGCATAGTGAAAAGAAATGGAATATATATAGCAATAAAGAAATTCCCACACAAGAAAAGAAAAATTCCCTACATATGCTGCTTCCAAGCATGATCTTTGTGCACATAACCTTTTTCCCTTATCCATGTGACGTGAGCATTAAGAATAAAGTTCTGCATTGGAATTTCTTATCTTCTATCTTTCAAGCAAACTCAATCACTTAAACTTTCATTCATTTTCTGGTTTGACATACCAAGGTGCCATGGTTGACATGTTGGAACAATTGCCTCCAAAACACAAAAAGCAAGAGGAATTGATTTCTAGTCCAAACCAAAGGGGTTGATTATGTATATGCACATATAAACAACTATTTCTATATATGTTATTTTCTTGAATGATACAACACAACAAAATCCAACACAAGACTCAAAAGTTTTCAATAACTCAATGTTAAGGCCTAACTTTCCTCATCATTTGAGTTCTATACCAAGCTTGATGTGCTCAACAATTCTTCCTTCCAACCGTTGTTAACTTTCTGAATAAATTCTTCCACTCTTTTCCTCAGTTCATCGTTGCTGTCATCTTTTTCACTTCTGTCATCATCCTTTTCCTGTTCCACCTTTTCTTCATCTTCATTGCCTTCAATTTCAATGTTCTTAACTGTTTCTACTTCATCATCATGTGACACTTCCACTGCCTGTGGCATTGCTGTTGTGTCTTTCTCCACTAGGGGCTTAGAGTTTGCTCCTTGTTTCTGATCATTTGCACCCTCTAGAAGATGGATTTCACTTTCTTGATGAATGCTGAGGCTAGGCTTCAAGTCCACCAGAATAATGACTATGATCAAATTGCAGAAGCAGAAGATGAATGCTGAGCTGGAAGCAGCTTGAGTGATGAACTCCAACACAGAACCCAACATCATGGCTGCGGACAATTAGGACACAAACACAAAAAAGGGTACCAAAGAGTGAGAGGGTGGAGAGGAAACAAGCTATCAGCAGCAGCTAACTCTTCATGTAATGTTGAGGACTTTAAAGGCCTATTTAAAGCCCTTTTGGGATAGATGCAAACGTGGAAAGAACCCTTTATTTGTAGCCAAATTTAAGGAGTGTGGTGTAGAAGCTATCATCAGAACGTAACAATACAATATAGTATACACACATTTGTGTATGTATGTGTGAAAGCTATGGAATATGACAATATAATACACAGTTGTATAATAATTCATTGCTTCATGTATTAATAATGTGTGTGTGTGAAAGGTTCTTCCAACTGTGTGTGGGGCGTATTTTATTTCATTGATTAATCAAAAGTCTTTTGTACTATGCAAAGAGCCTCACATGGAGCTTTCTTGGCCAGTCATAGGCACAGCCCTATGTCATAACTCCACATCACTAACTAAAAACTTTCATGTTCTTGGTTTCTGTGTCAACTCTCTACCCCTTCTTCTTTCTAGGTTTTTGATGATTTGTTAATCCTGGCAATTAAGGAAACTAAACAAATGGATTAAGATTTTCTTATGCTGTTTTGAAGATCTTGGGAATTCTTTTCTAAGACTTGGTGAAAATGACCAGGGACCTAACTCTGAGTAAACACTGTTGAATGTTAGAAAAATTGTGTGTTTTTTATTAGCCTTGAAAATGTCACCTATGATGTTGATGCCTTTGTCCCTCATCGGATATTTTCTGGCCTGTGACCCAAATGAACAACATCACAGAGCAAACCAAATTTAATTTAATATATCTGCTTAATTCCCATCTTTTAATTCATCACATTTTCATCTTGTTATATATTTTGATATAATTAAATTCCTTAAGGATACTTAATTTTGAAAAAGATCTGTCACTTACTTTTAAAAAACTAAAAGTAATCACAAATATTGTCAATAGTATTTTATAAACAATAAATCTATTTTACAATGTTTAATATTTTGATATAACTTAATACTTTCATGGAAATATGATTTTTGTTAGTTTGCAATTATAATATTTCATTACAATGTTCATTTTTAAACTAATACAACATTTTTTTTTTCAATTATCTTCACTCAGAGTATACTAAAAAAATTAAACATAATTTTATATTCTGAAAATTGTTCAAAACAAATATTTTTTTTTATTGTACATGCAATAATCAATATGACAAGAATACTCAGTTAGATGTAATCATTGATATTTTTGTCAAAATATTTGTTTTGTATTATCATACATTTATTCATGAAATTTAAGTTCTGTGTTAATTTCAATAGAGAGGAGCAGGTAGAGTCTTAAATAGACTTGAAACTATTATTCTTATTTTTTAAAAGTGAATTAGTAAGATTATACATAAATGATTTACAACAATTATATATATATATATATATATATATATATATATATATATATATATATATATATATAATTGGATAAAATTTTTACTATACATTTATAAGAGAAGAAAGAAGTAAAATGAAAAAAATAAATAAAATTTTCTCCATGCTCTTGACTTTTGAGAAGTTTTTTCATCTATTTGTAAATTAAAATGTCCAAGTTATAAAATTTTAATTTATTTTACTATCTTAATTACTCTAAATTATTGAAATTATTTCTCCAACCTGTAATTGCATATTGTCAAAATACTTTCCAATTTAAAGACTACAGACACCCTTTTTCCTTTTTAATTTTGAAGCTTAAATTTAAACAAATAGGTTTGGTCCAACTAAGCCACTGATAAATATTATAAAAAAAAATGTAATGATATGTAATTTAAAATTGTGGACAAAATACAGTAGTAGATTAAATAATTATATTCTTTATTCTCTGCATGTACAAAATTGACTATTCTCACTTCTTATTTTTGTTATTATTTTCCCTCTTCAAAAAAATTAATTCTGGTGGACTGATAATTGAAGGGTTGAAAAACCAGTTGAGACACATAATTGGAGAAAACAATAACTAAGAAACTAATTGAGTGAAGAATATGTAAATACATTGAACTTTGTTGAAATAAAAAATTAAATTGGTGAAAGTTCCTGTTGTTTACCCTAATTATTAATAATGTTGATGATTGATGCTCATATCCATCAACAATAATTGTTTATCTACCTTGGTTGACTTTCAACTGCATTAGATTTAAGACTCACTTTACTTTTATTGCTTTCTCACTACTCACACATATAAAATGGTTTCTATGAATTCAATGGTTTCAGTTAAAATATTTTGTGGTTGACTTATATATAATTATTACATCAATTAGAGTCACCCAACAATTATTCGTGCATTTCCATGGTTTGTCCTATAAAAAACTCTACAACCTACTTCTACCATTGTTAACCCAAATTCAATAATTTATAATTAATAATTTATACCGAAAAGATACTCCGAAAATTAAGTTATTTAGAGTTTCAATTAGTTATAAATGTCTATCTATACCTATTTGTCAATAAATTCCTCTATTTATACTACTAAATTATAGACCTATTGGGTTTGCTGTATAAAGTCTTTTCTTCTCTCTAAGTTCAACATTCTTATCACTAGGATTCATTTGCTAATTATAATTGTTGATTAATATTTATTTATTATTAGGGTTTGATTTTGACTTTATTTCTTACTGCAATCATCAACTATTTCTACTTTGTCGAGATCTCAGAATATCGAATAGTTTTTCGATCTTAAACAAATAAGCTGGTCGAGAGGTTGATTGTTTCATATACATATACATATACTAATATTTATTATTTATTTTTATATATGATTTTTTTGTTATGTTACATGCAAAATTATGTTTATGCATTATTATTAGTTTGTTTGCATTATTAAGGATGTTAAGTTAAATGTTTATCTTTTTAAAGATTTAATATTAATACTTTATATAATTTTATTAAATTAGAAAATAACACAACATCTTTTGACGGATTAAGATTATGTTTAAGTTTTGAATTACTTTATATGTAATGTGTTGGAATCTACCAACATTATTTTTACTGTGTTTATATAGTTAATTATAATGAAATATAAAAATATATTTTATTGATCAAATCACAATAATATAGAAAAAAAAATATAATTTGAAAGTTTTGTCACATAAGTATAAAATGAGTCCAAATGGAGTAATATTTTAACTTATATATAAGTTTTATGTCATCAGATTCATAAAATGTGTTTGTGTTGGTGAAATATGATATTTACTTTAATATAAAGTTATGAACATAAAAGTGTCTTTTGAAATTTAAATCTTCTTCATCTTATGATATAAAGTGTGGTATATTCTCGAGGTGACGGTGAATATGAGAAGGTTTGGAATAAAACAATTAGTATTTAAGTTAAATATATTGTTTGGATTTTAAGTTTAAGAAATAGTAATATTTTTTGTGTTTTATAACGATTTTGTTCTTAAAAAAATGTATTAGTAAATTAGAAGAAAAAAAAATGTAAACTGTTATTGAATTTGATTATATGAGAACATATTAACCATTCTGAATGATATAGATTAATCTCATTAATCATTTACATTTCTTACGCATACCATGTATATTAACGTGACGATATAAATTTATTTATAATCCTAACTTCTATTCCATTGGACCTAATTTGAGGCCTAGAGTATAGAAACAATTTCTTCCTGCACCCCATTATTTCAATCTGCCTCATTTAAGACTTTCACCTTGTTATCCCTTTTATTTTTTCTTTTCCCCATAAGTTGAGAATCTTTTGCGTGTCCACATGCAGATTTTGTGGTTGTATGTCTGTAATTTTTGTTTGGCTTCTTCTTCCTGCACTCTACGTTTTTCTTCCTTTACCCCCACAATTTTGTAAATTTCAAAACTAACCTTCATCTTTTATTTAAAAAAACTAAAGTTTTTTAGGTTATCGGATTTTGGGATCTGGGAGTGTGCTACGGATTCATCAATCCAGAAGTGAATGTTTCGAAAGTAAATTGTTAATTTCCAGATTGTTGAATCCAGAAGTCTAACTTCTGCTACGGATTGATGGATCCAGAAAATTACCAGATTCACCAATCTGAAAGATTTACAGTTTTTCCAGTTCAGATTGAGGGATATTTTTGTCTTTACATTACATTGTGGGGGCGCTAGAAGAAAAACTTAGGATGCAGGAAGAAACTGCCTTTTTGTTTTTGTGTGTTATACGTATTTCACGTGGTCATTTTATGGAACTTTTTTCAGAGGCAAGAAGTGGGGTTTCATGATTTTTGTTAAAATATTAATTTTGAGAGATTAGTGCTGATAAAAAAAGTAAAATTTTGAGAGATTAGTTTGGGATCCACTTTCAAAGTTGTAATATTTGTAGAAAGCGATTTTCGAAAATAAAAATAAAATTGTGAAATTTGAAAGTTTTTTTAAGATTTTTTTTTTGGATTATATAATTTATAAGGGTTTAATTTTGGATTCTACAATTTATAAGTGAAAATTATAAACTTTTGCATTTAATAATTAAAAATTAAAAATAACTTATAAATTATGTAATCTGAAAATCATTTTTATATTTCAAATTTTATATTTTGATATTTGAACTGTTTAACGTTCGAGTCTTTAAATTACACAATTCAAAATTAAAACTTAAAATATGAAAATAAAATAAAAAAATTAGATTATTTAAATTTACAAGGATGCATGTGGAATGTAGGAAGGAATGGTTAAGTATAAGCAATTTCTTTATGCACCTCAATAAATTTTTTCCTGCACCACCATACTTTCAAAAATATCCATTTTAGATTTCAAAGTTCAAAATAAAAAATTTGCATTTGAATGTACAATACAAATTTATATTATGGATTCTACAATTCAAAATATAAATTTCAAAATTAAAAATTTATATTATAAATTATATAATTTAGAATATATTATATTTTAAATTGTACAATTTGAAATATAAAAAGTTACAAATTCTAAATTTCAAAATCTATAATAAGGAAATTATCAATATTTTACACTTCAAAATTTAAAAAAGTATTTAATAGAAAACATAAAAAAAAAATTGAATATTTTGTAAAATATGGTGAAGGAAGAAACGCATGCACATGTAGGAAGAAATCGCCCTAAGAATAAACCTATCAATATTTATGGCCCATCGAATGCATGAAGAAAAGCCCGACTATAAACCTACCAATATTCATGGCCCATTACAAACTTAAGCCTTCAAATTGGGGAAACTTCACCTTAAAACAGTAATTGAAGAAAATTTTGAATACAATTCTAAGAAATGTGTTTGAATGTATACATTTCTGGTAATATTTCTCTATTCAATTAGACAAAAAGTTATCATAGCTTTTTCAAGTGTAGGTTCAATTTTGCATTGTTACATGAGAGCTGCATAAAAGCAAAAAGTTCTCTGCTTAATGATGTTTTACTTTCAGAACGTTGTTTTCTGTAATGGTGGTAATCATATTTTTGTTGTAACTAGTGCTTAATGACCCTAAATATTTCTAACCATTAACTCTCTTTGGAGAAAAACATCAAACACTGCCTGCAGTTTTAGAACCTGGAATGCGAAACTGTTGGCTAGGTTCCTACTTTGAATCCTACAAATCAACAACCTCGGCCATGTCAGAAAACCACAAAACAAACCTTTTACTCACAAAACAATTAACTATTTTCCTTCAAAACAAATAAATTTATCTAAAGAGAATGAATTCCTCTTAATTGAAGGCTAACACTTTAGAATTCGAGTTTTGTTTGTTCTTAAAAAATTTCTTCAAAATAAATTATATATATATATATATATATATATATATATATATATATATAAACTCTCGTTCACATAAACTTATAAGAGATGAGAAACTATATTAAAAGGACCGGAACACTTAACATTAAATTTTAATATTATTAATGAATCATATATTAAAATATTTTGCAAAGTAATATTAAATTTTTTGAAAGGTTTTCATTGATTCAACGTTTTCGAGAAGCTCGGCAGGTAGAGAGGGAGCACAGGCACGCAGCATATTCCTCTCTGCGTGCTTTGTGGACCCACTCGCATCGGAGCAAGAGTTTCATGATGCCCAGCATAAACCATCTCAGCCGTACACGTCACTCTTCTCTTTTCCACGATCAACGCTCTATGTTCAACGTCCTTCCACCATAGCCACGTACCAATCACTTTATAAATCAACCAATCGTACTCCTGCATTTTCACTCCATCGTCACTTTCTCCCAAAATCACAGCGACGCTCGGAAAATTCAAAACTGTGAAAAACTAACTCTGCAATGGCAACAATCAAGGTCGTTAAGGCTCGCCAGATCTTTGACAGCCGCGGAAATCCCACCGTTGAAGTGAGTTCTCTCTCTTTCGCCATTTGCTTTTTTTGTTTTCTGTTGGAAACTGAGAAAATGAGCGGGAAAAAAAAATGAGAAAATGAATTCACGCTCCGTTTTCGGTGTTACATAGAGAACATTGATTCGTTACACACTTGCATTTTGTTTTTTTACGGCGATGTTTTATGCGAAGCTTTGGTTTCTATATTCTGAATGTGGGAATATGTGAAGCTGTGCGGTAATATGAATCCACGTTCTATTTCGATGTTAGTAGATAACTTGATTCTATTTTTGTTACGGGACTGGTTTATGCGAAGCTATGTTTTGCCGATTCTGAATGCGCCTTGCTGTTGTCAGGTTGACGTTACTCTCAGCGATGGAACCTTCTCCAGAGCCGCCGTGCCTAGCGGTGCTTCTACAGGTAAATGATCGGTGCTTGTTCGATAGAAGGAAATATGTTTTTATTTTCAATGTTGTTGTGAGATATTGTTTGTCTTGTTCTGCTTGAACCGTCATTATCATACCGACCAGGGATTGTTGGGTTTGAAGTGTGTTAGTTGGTTGTCTAGAAGAGGAATGCGAAGGTTTTGCATGTTATATTCATGTTTATTGGTTTCGAAGGTTCGTTTCATAGGGTTATGGCATGGGTTGGTAGTTCTGAAAGTAGTGTGCCCTTACTCCTTTTGCTCTCTATGAAGGTGTTTACGAGGCTCTAGAATTGAGGGATGGAGGCTCGGACTACCTCGGCAAAGGTGTTAACAAGGTGCTTGACGTTTGATATTCTGTTATTTCATTTTTATGTATTTACAAGGTCGTTTGACAAAAAACGAAATGCAAAAAAGATAATCATTTACTTTTTGCATTTATTGTTTTTGTCGTTTATGATGTGTTGCAGCTGATAATAAGACCTCGTATTTGCTTTCGCGTAGGCTGTAGAGAATGTGAATACAATTATAGCACCTGCTCTGATTGGGAAGGTATTATGCAGCTGTAAAATTGGACTTGTGGAATATTGTTTGAAACATGTTAATGGTGGAAAATTGATTTCATTTGTTACTTGTTTTCTTTCTTTATAGGACCCAACCAAGCAGACTGAAATTGACAATTATATGGTACAGCAGCTTGATGGAACTGTTAATGAGTGGGGGTGGTGCAAGCAGAAGGTATCGCTACATGATTTCGTTTGAATTATTGAGCTCGGTGACTGCATCTTTTGTAGCTGTGTTGGGCATTCATTTTATGCTAATTGGGTTTCCAATATGTTGACATTTTCAGCTGGGTGCCAATGCTATTTTGGCAGTGTCACTAGCTGTCTGTAAGGCTGGTGCGGCAGTGAAGAAAATTCCTTTGTACAAGGTATGTGATGTTTTTCAGTAATAATAGCTCTTATCTGTGAATCTTGGGTTCTTATGATATGTGCTTTTCTGTGATTTTAATTTTTCAGCATATTGCCAATCTGGCTGGAAACAAGACTTTGGTATTGCCTGTACCTTCATTCAATGTTATCAATGGAGGTTCACATGCAGGAAATAAACTAGCAATGCAGGTAATGTCTATTTAATGCAATAGTTGAACAGGGACAATTCTTGATTGAAATACGTACCTTGTGTCCTCTTCTATAGGAATTTATGATTCTCCCTGTTGGGGCATCTTCGTTCAAAGAAGCAATGAAAATGGGCGTAGAAGTATACCATCATCTAAAGGTTACACACTCCTTTCTGCCTAACTTTTTTTCACAAAATGAAAAAAAAAAAAACACAAAATGGATGAAAGAAAAAAATTATATTAGTGGTCATGAATTGAGATGTTCACGATGTTTATCTTACAGTCTGTGATTAAAAAGAAGTACGGACAGGATGCTACTAACGTGGGTGATGAAGGTGGCTTTGCTCCTAATATCCAGGTTTTAACCGGCTTCTTTTTGTTTTATCGATCTAGTCATTATTTAAAAGTAATATATGATTTTCTTGCTTGCATTTAGCTGAATGATTTATGTTTTTGTATATATCAATATCTTGTAATGTAATATTCGTGAGATGTATGAAAAACTATATTTTTTTTTTCTGTTATAGAACTTTATCTGCTAGTTCAATACAATTTTATCTCTCCAAAGCTCATGTTTGTTTATTTTTTTAGGAAAACAAAGAAGGTCTTGAGCTTCTGAAGACTGCCATTGCCCAAGCTGGTTATACCGGAAAGGTTGAATCTCTGTCTACTGAATTTATGTTAGCACCTTAACATATGGCTGATTAATTTCTATTCTCACAGGTTGTAATTGGTATGGATGTTGCTGCTTCAGAATTTTACAATAGCAAGGACAAAACATATGACTTGAATTTTAAGGAAGAGGTTGACATCTTACGAACCTTCTCCCAGTTTTTCATAAATTTTCATTTTCCCGCCATTAAGGAAGAGGTTGTCAAACTCTCTAGCTGGATAACCTACAACTACCTCTTTGCAGAATAATGATGGATCGCAGAAAATCTCAGGAGACAGCTTAAAGAATGTCTACAAATCATATGTGACAGATTATCCAATTGTGTCTATTGAGGATCCATTTGATCAGGATGACTGGGATACCTATGCAAAATTAACAAGTGAAGTTGGTCAGCAAGTGCAGATTGTTGGTGACGATCTCCTCGTCACCAACCCGAAGGTATGCTTAATTAACTCCAAATCTGTGAGCTATGTACTGCAAACACGTATTATTTTGACAATATTGTCTTTGTTATTAACTATGTAGCGTGTGGAGAAAGCCGTTAAGGAAAAGGCTTGCAATGCCCTTCTGTTGAAGGTAAATTAACTTATGACTTTCTTTTATCAGCTAGACAGAAAGGATCGGAATTTTAGATTACCCTGTTATTTAAATATCTTTTTAATCTGAAAATTTGTTTATCTATTTTAAGAAGAAATTATCGTTTTTGTACTTCGAATTTTAGGTGAATCAAATTGGTAGTGTAACTGAAAGTATTGACGCTGTAAAAATGTCTAAACAAGCTGGGTGGGGTGTCATGACTAGCCACCGGAGGTAATGCATGTTCATTTTTCCCCCTTGTATGCATTTGTTCTGTTTTTTTGACATTGCATTACTCTTTCTAAGTGCAACCTAATGTGTTTCATTTTGTATGCTGTAGTGGTGAAACTGAGGATACCTTCATCGCAGACCTCGCAGTTGGGTTATCAACTGTAAGTTGTCAGAAGCTTTTTTAGAATCGTTTGTTATGGTTCTTCTTCATTGTTTTCTAGATTATAAGCTGATATAATCTAATCATGTTGTGTCATAATCTAACAGGGCCAAATAAAGACTGGAGCTCCCTGCCGATCTGAAAGGCTTGCCAAGTACAATCAGCTTCTGAGGATTGAAGAGGAGCTTGGTTCAGCTGCTGTGTATGCTGGTTCCAAATTCAGAGCCCCAGTGGAACCCTACTGATTATTTAGCACAGGATGACCAAGAAGCATTTAAATAAGATTCTATTCGCTGCATGGGCCTTCACATCTTTTTAACTAGTCACTATCAAGAGAATATAGGTGTTTTTGAGAGTGTTTTTTTTTTTGTGCGAGAAAGTAGGTCAGCAATATATGTCTCTATGTTTGGCCAATTATCAACTATTACTACAGTTCTTGGATGAATTATATACTGTTTCTAATCCTCAAATCACTATCATCTCGATCATGTCGTTTTTTCTCCCTTCAACTTTACGTTCTCATCAATTTAAATTACAATCGTTAAATTTTTACGCCTAATACCATATTTTGAAGGCAACACTATTTCAGGAAACTGATAATTAAAACTAAATGCAAAATAGAATAGGTTTGATTTAAATTGACGTGGATTTTGATTTGGGTGGAAGACTCGTAATTTCTATATTTTTATAATGCATGAATAATATTTTTCATTTTTTATATCAAAGAAACGTAATTTCGATTACTATAATCTTAATACTAACCAATGATAGGTGAAAATATATAGTTAAGAGCAATACAAAACAAACAAAAAACAGTTGTGAATGAAAAATGGCATTTACATGTATAACAAACTACTTTATTTTTTTCAAAATCAACTCTTTCTTTTCTTCGCATTGGTATTTCTTTTGGAGTGAATCTATGCTTTAGAAATGTGTTTGGATTGATCTCAAACATTTAAAATATATTTGAAGTAAGCAAAATAAAACTTCAATGAGTTGAATTTTTCTAATGTGTTATTTCACAACATGACCAGTAACTTTTTTACGCATGATATCAAAAGAACAAGTTGCACGATCTTGCAAACAACAATAGAACAGGCATCACGTAGACAGAGAATCTAAGTTATGGGAACAAAAATGTTTGTTTTTTAGTAGCATGTCAAATCAATTATGAAGATATAGAGTAAAAAAAATGATCTCGTTACATTTAAAAGAATAGTCACATTCTTTTTCTATAGTCAATTTAGAGTTGGTAAAATTAAGTCAAGTTGTGATAAATGTTTCAATTTTTGATATAGGAAAAGTCACTCGTAGGCATGGTGAGAAATACGAATGAAAATAGTTGAAACTCAATTCGACAATAAATGTATTAAAGTTAATTTTTGAATTAAACTTAAGTTAAAATTTAAACTTGTTAAGTAAAGTTGAATTTGAACTTCGTATAGTTCAACTAGATTTTTCACGAACTATTTTACATATACATATATATATATATATATATTAATTAGATTTTAGACCTTTTGTAGATTTTAATTATTTTGAAAGGCTAAAATAAATCCACGAGAAATTAAAATTAATTATTGATTTCTTATTAAAAGTGATTTTTTAGTGAAGAAAAATAATTTGTTGTTTTAAAAATATAAGTTTTTTAGCAGAAAAGGAAAAGAAGCAGAGAGTTTCGACTTGTGTGGGAAGTGAAAGTGAGGAGAGAAGCGCCACTCCGTCACGCTTTCTCTCTGACTGCAATTCCTTAAGGAGAATTTAACTCACAACACAACTTGGATCTTATCATTATTTATTCATTTTGCAATCACATTCATTCCTTCTTCCTGTGAAGATGGAAAGCGCATCAGAGCTTGTGGAATTCCCATTGTTGCTGACACCCATCGATTCCCACTACAGAGCATGCACCATTCCCTACAGATTCCCCTCCGATAACCCCCGCAAGCCCACTCCCACCGAAATCTCTTGGATTGATCTCTTCCTCAACTCCATCCCCTCTTTCAAGTGCCTTCTCTCCCCTTCTCTCTTCTTATTTTCACTAAAATCTTCTTTTTTTCATACCCGATTCGCAGTTTTTCATCGCTCTCAGCATACCCTTTTGCTCCTTCTGTCCGACAATGCCCTGTTTTTGTTAAAAAATACTTTTTTTCTCTCTTACAAATCGATAACAAAAATGGTCGTTTTGTATTTTTTTTGCTTTTCCTTACACGGTTTTTCACTTAGGATACTATGATATTTGATTGTGCAATTTTAATGATAATCAGGATTTTTACTGCTGTCATATTTACCACTTGTATTTGTATGCATGTGCATACTAATTTAATTGATTCGTTTTCTTATGCTTTCTAAAGTGTGCCGACCTTTCTTCTCTTGTAGCTGGATTTGATTTTTTTTTAACTGTTTAAACCATTATATGTGTTTGTTTGTAATGGTGGTTGGTATATATGCTGGTGAGAGATGAACAACATATTCAGGTGGTCTCACCGTTACCATTTGTTTGTTGCTTATCGTTCAAAAATAGCAGTTTGAACTTGTTTATAAATTTTGATATCTGTGGGAGTTACTGCCGAAGTAGTTGGTACAATTGGGACGTCAATTGTCCTGTTTATGCTTGATACTTCTGATGGCATTTTTTAAACTTTCTTCCCATTTCTCCGGTACTGGGTTAGGGTTAGTTTGTTTATTTTGGGACTTTAGAGGTTGCAACCAAAAGTTCAAACTTACATCTAGAAGATGATAAGAGTTGTCTCTAGGTAACTAATAGGGAAGCTTCTTTATGAGTAGTTGAGTGTTTGGTAAACATTATGTAAGCGTCATTAAAAGGAGAGACCAAAATGTCATGATCATAGTAAAGTCTCTAATAAGTAATAGCAATGGATGTTTAAGTTGTTTTAATAATAATTTGTGAACTTTTGTGATATACTTTTTTTATATTTTGAATCAACCCAAACACACCAAACGACCAACCAATTTGACTATCTCTCTTAGTCTAGATTTTAGGAGCACATGTTTGTTCAATTTACAAACTTGTGACAGTTGTTTTTTCCTAATCAGTAGGATTTCATTGTTTATGTGTTTCTTGTTTACATCATCATTTAGCCTTGGTTTGGCAGGAAGCGTGCAGAGAGTGATAGTTCTGTTCCTGACGCGGTCACTAAAGCTGAAAAATTTGCTCAAAGGTGATTTTTATATCTACTATACATAATAGCTTGTGGTGTGGGATTTACTAATTTTATATTTTGTTTATGCATTCCCTGGAAAAGATATGCGGACATACTTGAAGATTTGAAGAAAGATCCTGAAAGTCATGGTGGGCCTCCTGATTGCATTGTATGTTCTACACTATAGCTAAAATTATACCCTAAGCCTCCCTCCCCCAGTAGAGGAATTAGAAGATAAAAGCAGCAGTTGGTGATGTTTCTAATTTCCTTCATTGTTTTTCTATTTTTTTCCTTTTTGTTGGATGATTTTTCAGCTTCTCTGCCGACTTCGTGAGCTAGTGCTTCGAGAATTAGGATTCAGAGATATATTCAAAAAAGTCAAGGTAAGTTTTACTGCTATTTGGGATGCCATTAGTTTCTGCTATGCAGCTATGGATAATAAATGGTTGAATAAAAGTGTATTCCTGTCTGATTGTGGTTGAAGAAATGTAACATCTTGCCTGCATTATGGAGGAAAATTGAATGGAATTGTTTTTGGTTGAAAAGCTCTACAGTTATTAGTTGAAGTGGAGAAGATTTAACCATATATTATCAATTTCAATAAAGAAGAGCTAGGGTGTTATTATGACGTTACTTTTGCACAGTGTAGTTTTATTTCGCCCAAGGTATGATACTCCTTTCTGATTGACTGCAATAGGATGAAGAAAATGCAAAAGCCATCTCACTTTTCAAGAATGTTGTTCAACTTAATGATGCCATTGAAGATGAAGGGAAGCGACTCGAGAATCTTGTCAGAGGAATTTTTGCTGGAAACATATTTGATCTTGGTTCTGCACAGGTAGAATGATTTACTATGCATTCTTTGATAACTTCGCATAGCTAAATTAAGACTCTTCTCCAAACCAGACTGCATCTACCCGTTCTTGAAATACTAATTTTACGTGGTTAAGCTGCAATCTCTATGGATATTCTTTTATGTCCATGTTACAGTATCAACCCCTTTACCCATCCCTTCCAATTCCCTATTATTTGGTTTGGTTTAGTTTAGTTTCTCTATAAAGAGACGTGGTGTGGTGGATATCACTAAAATACAATATTCCATAACTTTTCTTAGTTGGGTTGTTGGTAGTACTAATGTCTATCCTTATCCCATTTTCTGATAATTATTTGATTTAGTTCCTCAATGCTGTGTGAAGAATAAGGGTACATGGTTTGCTTGATTATCCTTAGTTAAAATATAATGTTCCTTAACATCTTCCCTTGGTTGCTGAAATTTGGTATTGGTAACTAGATATTATTAAAGCTTTACTCATGTCTGAACTTATTTTCCTGTCACAATCATATGCGGTAGTGTGTAGAATTACATCTGTTTGTACTTTATGTATTACCTTATTCTTTTCACAATTTCTTGAAGCTTGCAGAGGTTTTCTCTAAGGATGGAATGTCCTTTTTGGCTAGTTGCCAAAATCTGGTTCCTAGACCATGGGTTATTGATGATCTTGACACTTTTAAAATGAAATGGAGCAGGAAGCCATGGAAGAAGGCAAGTTTTATGCATAAATTGAAGAGACACAATTTTATCATTAAATATTGAATGAGTATTTTGTCTCCCGATTGCTGTTGCTAAAGTTGTAATCTTGCCTTTTAACATGGCAGGTTATCATATTTGTTGATAACTCTGGTGCAGATATCATTTTGGGTATTATGCCATTTGCAAGAGAGCTACTTCGACGTGGGAGTCAGGTTTGCTGACATTTTATTCATTTCTAGAAGAAAAATTCACTATTGAAGTATTGCGTATAGATAGATGATAAGGAACCCTTGTTAAGATAAGAACGAAAGATGAAAAAAAACAAAAATGAGAAAACCAACGGAGCAAGAATGTCCAATCACTAACAAGCTTACCCCATTTAGAAGGCCATTTACACCATATAAAACCCAAATGCATGAATTTTTACCAATTCATCTGTTTTGCCATTGAAGTTACTTTAGAAATACATGAGTTATTATCCAACCGAATGCACCTAAGTGTAGCATAGGTATCGCATTGCCACAAATATTTTGAATCTTTGCTTCTTCAATTTTAGTTCTAAATCAATCATTTGAACTCTAATTTGTGGATAAAATTTGTCAATGATTGTCTTGTAGATTTTTATTGGTCTTATTCCATTTTAACTATCTTTGAAATTGAAACTGCTTTTGATATGCTGTTCCTGCAGCTGGCATAACATATTTTACGTGATTCTATATGGATGCAGGTTGTATTGGCTGCTAATGACTTACCGTCTATCAATGATGTGACTTGTTCTGAGCTAGTTGAAATTATATCAAAGGTAGTAAAAATAAATATGTAAAGTTTTTTGAAATTGCCATATTCATCACTAACTCCTTTCATTTTGGTTTCCACTTATCCAGTTAAAGGATGAACAGGGACAGCTTGTGGGTGTCAGTACTTCAAATCTTTTAATTTCTAACTCTGGCAATGATTTACCTGTAAGCAAATGAGCACTGAGTTTTTCTATTTCGGAAAATTATGGTATTTGAACATATGATATCAAATCATTAACCCCGGGATGATGATTGCATCTTCTTGCTTTTGTTGAAACGGATTACAGGTTATTGATCTTACAAGAGTGTCACAGGAGCTTGCTTACCTTGCCAGTGATGCAGATCTTGTCATCTTAGAAGGGATGGTAAGTTCTTCCTTGGATATTGTTAGAAACTTCTACCTGGTGTGGAAATAGTTTTATTTTAGTAGCAGTAGAATGTCACTGGTTAGTGGTAGTTGTGGATTAAAAATTGACTGTGGAAAGTTAGAACAACACAGTTCTTGGAGTTTGAGCAACCCCTTTGAATTTCGACAGAAAATTCTAGAAAGCTTGAGTATGGGAAATCAGATGAGTTATTTTGTTAATAGATTACAGATCAAATTAGAATGGGAGAAGTCTATTTAGATATATAACATATTGGATTTGTTAGGCATCAAATCATAAAAATAGTTTTGAACTGCACAATCCAAAGAAGCTAGTTTCATTTTTTTAAGCATTTAGAAACTTTTCCTGAAAAGTGTGGATTATGGAAACAGGGAAAAAAATGATCCCTTGTAAGCCTAAGTTAACAAATTTATGGAGGTTCTCATACTTGAAGTGGAAGATTCTTGGGAGTGTCAAGTGGGTAAGAAGTCTAATATTGAATGAGAATGGGCAAGTTAAACAATATATATTACTTATTTTCATTGTGTCTCAAAGCAGAAAATAAAGTGAAAATGCCAAGGCTTTACTTCTATCTTTGTTTTCTACTTTTACTTTTAAATTACAAAATTGTCATATTGTTTTCAATTTGTTTCAGTTTCAAACAACATTGTAGTTTCCTCATATTGGACTCTGCAATTGCATTATATATCATAACCCCATAATACAAATACAGGTTCATCAAATTCCAATATTAAATGAATACTGATCTAGTTCTTTTGTCAGGGCCGTGGAATAGAAACAAATCTCTATGCTCAGTTTAAATGTGATTCCCTTAAGATTGGGATGGTAATGCAGCTTACCATTATTTTTACCTTCTTCAATAATGAAAATTTGAGCTCTAATGATTCCTTATTTCTTTATTGGCATCCTTTTCTCAGGTCAAACATCCTGAGGTTGCACAATTTCTTGGTGGGCGTTTATATGACTGCGTGTTCAAATACAATGAAGTTTCATCTTAACAAGCCTTGTTCTTTCCTCTACTAATGCTGCACAACCTGCATATTTTCTACCGTTAATCCTTCAACTTGGTACAACCATTAATATGCTTTAGTTTGATACTTTTTAGAATGTCATTTTAGTGTTATAAAGGTGACATGACTGAACTATTTTACTTGTAATAAAAAGCGATTCTACATACATGTTTTGTTCTCATGCTGACAGAAAGGTAACACGCAGATAGAAAAATGTTAACGTACTATTTAATACATTTTTATTCTTATCAGTTGAAATTCATGTTTATATAACAAAGTGAGACTTGTTTCTTGTAATGAAGCTCGTGAAATTTTAATTAACAGCAGAACTGTATCATTTCTTTCTGAGGAAAATATCATTTTTCTTTATGTTGAGACCTTCAACACATGGTTTCTATTAAACCTTGACTCATAAGTATGTGCTCTTTTAATATATGGGAGACAACACAAATCATATTTATACCTTACTAATCTTAGAAAGTGGATTTCTAATTTAACCTTATAAAATCAGTTTATAAAATGATGTTGGCAACTATTTATATATTATGAAATGACTTTATATTTAATAAATAATGAGATTTGTAATTATTTATATATTATAAAATGACTTTAGATTTAATGGATCTGATGAAATCACTTTATATCTAATGGATCTGATATCTCAAACAATTAATGTTTTAATCTTCAACTTTTTTCAAATATAATTTCACTATTCTAGGACTTTTCCTCATAAAAAAACTTGGCCACTAGTGGTGAATTATTCTGGGTTTTCAGTGATTGATCGTTTAGTCTAGATCTCACGTAAAATTTGTGTAAGAACTAAAATATAAATGACACTTATTGTTGAAATCTCATACTCGTTTTGAAGTGGCACCAATAGATATAACCATTATTATGAACATGTGATAGAAAGGGTGGGAGAACATATACTATTTTATTATTCAATGAGCATTAGAAAACGTATTCCAGAAGGAGTGGATTTCGTACACATATAATGAATATATAATTAAAGGAAGATCCATTGAATCTTTAACTTGGCATTGTTTTTTCTCAAGTGTTGTATAATGGAAGTAGGTCTTTAGTCTTAGCCTTATTGTTCCCATGATGGGATAATACAATTCACCAACTATAACCTGTCACAACCAATCAAAGGAATCTACAATATAATCATACTATTATATTATTTTCATATTTATTCTATCCAAAAATCTAATTCATGACTTTTAATAAACTATTTTTCATTACTTTTTTCATCTATAAAGTTTAATCATGAAACCTTAAAATATTCTAATCTGGTTTCACGCGCATCAGTTACCACTGCATTTAATTTCATAATGTTCTGACCTTTTCTTATTGAATCTTCAAGTACAAACAATCAAGTTTTTTTAAATTAGAATTCAACTTTTCACGAGACAGAAAATATTTTATCAGTTTCTTTTTAATATTTTGGAAATCTTGGAAAGCATGTTTTTTTTTTTTAAACTTTCATTTTAAATATCACTATGCAACTTAATATCTTAGCTAGTTGACACATCAAGTAATAACAATCGTCTGCCATCACACAAAAAAAATATTATTAAAAAAAAGAAAAAAAATGTAATAAAATTATGGGGGACTAGACTAAAACCCATATGTTAACAAAATGATACATAAGTAGACTATATTTATTCATAAAAAATTATAAGAATAGACTAGATGAAAGTCTATTATACAAGTAACCCTAAATCTGATTTTCCCACAATAGTTAAGACAAGTATTCCATTAATTACGAAACATCCACGAAATAGTAGTCCTAGCAGTAAACACAACACAAACTAAGGCAGAATCACATTCAAGCCATACATTAGTAAATCTCATCTTTTGAACTTCCTCCAGAACATATATAACTCCATAAAACTCAGTAACCAAAGCAGTCTGAACATCAAAAAATGTAGAGAAACCCCCAATAAACTCCCTCATACTCCTACGGAAAATACCTCCACAAGTAGCAAGACCAGGATATCCCCTAGCAACCTCATTAGTGTTAATTTTAACTCACCCTGGCAAAGGGAACTCTCATCTAACAAGAAGAGGACGAAGAACTTTACCAGTATGAGTATTAATGCAAAAAAATTTAATGACGCTAAAATCCAACATATCATTTTTCATTGAAGCTTTAAATGAATTTCCCACGAGACAAGTTAAATCTTTAATTGCTGAAATAGCCCAAAAAACATCAATTTTATCATGAAATTTGGCATAATTTCTTATACGCCATATCATCCAAATAGAAAAAGTTATCATAGCAAACTTAAGCAATTTAACCAAAGAATTACCATCACTCTTAATAAAGGAAAGAAGTTCTTCCTTATTAGAGAACTGGAGAGTAAGAAAAATTTCCCGAACCTAAATTCAAATATGCAAAGCATTAGAACATTCAAAAAATAAATGTTGAATAGTTTCCTCGTGCTTTTCATAAAGCGTACACATAAAACATATTTGCAAATCTTTATGCTAAATGCTGATATGTAAGAAGCCGCTCATGAAAAACTTTCTTGAGTATTAGAGTTTTGGAAGGCGAAATATATGAAGATCAAATAAATTTACCCCAACCACAGGAAACTCTTGGTTCCAAGAAAAAACATGTTTAATTAAGAAAATGTTATTACATTTTACAACGAATTTTTTCCTGCAAAACTAGATCTTTCCTTACTCGTGGGCTCTTCAATAAAGTCTTTAGGTCTCCGATTTTTGAGTTATTGACAAGAGTACCTATGATTATATTCTGATGCTCAAATCACTTCTCGATCCGAGTAGTGAGTATGTAGTAAAATTATAATGTTTTTATTTTTTATTTTTTTGTGTTCACCTATTTATAGTAATGATATTGGTCTCGTATATTATATGAAAAACTAGACTAGGTTCAAATAGAAGGTGTTTTTCACGTATGTTGTTGAGATGTCAAGATGTTGAGTGAGACCTCGACATCTTAGACACTCAAATAATATACTACATGATTTTGTTATTTTGATAATCGGCAATACTTATGAAACCTCGTCATCTTAGTATTGGGTAGAACACTATATTTCTCGTCATCTCAGTATTTAATAATATAGTTTTAAATAATTAATAAATCAGAAAACTAATACAAAACTAATAAATAAAAAGATAATAAATACAACAGAAAAACATACTAAAAAAACAATTATTATTTTACTGACGTTCTTGTTATTTTTATCTTTAATTTTAAATTTTCTAGATAAAAATAATTTATTATTATAATTTTAAAGAATAAACTAATGAAGATTATTTTGTTAATTTGATGAACGGACTAAAATTAACGATTGATTAGTTGAGATAGTAATTGAAGCGCGTGAGAAAACAAAGCATATATCTTTTGGCTTTTCTTTTTCTTTTGGAGATATACATACCCTACCGTATCACCCTTTTGTTTGGTACCCTATGGACCAATTATTATATATACTTTTTTATATTCTATTTTCAAATAATTGTATAACAATCATTTAAATTAATTTCATACCACTGAAAATAGAATTCTTTGCATCATCAATTCAACCACTAAATTATGAATTAAAATAATTTAATTTCATAATGCAAAACAAGTTTTATGGTATGTGGTGTCTAATTCTAACACGAGTTATTGTGTCATTTTCATTCATCACAACATTTTCCCATTCTCTCTCATAATTCATCTAAAAAATTATAATGAAGATCATTATGAGAGTAATAACTATGAAATTATTTTGATTTTTAAACCACAAACACTCCTTCAATGGTTTTTCATACACTGAAGGATCAATTCAATTAACAAATTTTTAGTAATAATACGTTTCTAATTGAGAAAATGATGATAAAAAATGTTGAGAAACACAAAAATAATGTTAGAAATTAAGTGTGATTATTGGTAAGGGGTATCGTAGAATCAAAGACAGTGATTATTACATTGCAAAGGTGAATGTACTGATAAGAAAGAAAAAGAAAGATTATTGATTGTGTGTTTGAATTTTTGTGTGTACCCTACTTGTTGATAACAAATATAAGGCCAATATTAAAAAAGACACACATGTGGTAATATGTATTATGTAATCATTAACCATAATCATAATTAATGACTCCACCATATAATAATACACTATATCAAGACACAAATGTTTTACCTTTTCTTCTCACATGGATGAATCAATGTTGTTTAATTACAAACCCCAAAAGTTCAAATTTGAATTTAAAAAATGTTTGTGATTGCCAAAACTTTACCTATCTCCATTTACCCATCATCTAATCATGAAAACAAAAATCATTAAAGAAGTTTATTAGTTAAAGACTGAGTTTTTATGATTTTTAATTGTTTTAATCAATAATAAATTGTTGGGAAATTTCAAGTTTTGAATCCTTGTCTCAAAATTTTACTTTAAGTTGATGAATTTTAAGATGAGAGATATCATGTGATTTCAGAACTTACAAGTTTAAATGGTTTAGTATTTAAAATTTAAGAAGAGTTCAATATTGATTCCTAAATTTAAAAAACATTTTTATTATTTAAAAATACGATTTTACAGTCCTCAAATTATTTTTAAGGAATTAGAAATGTTTTTGAAAAATGATTTAGTCTTTCAAATTTAATATTTAAAGACTAATATATATATATATATATATATATATATTTTAAAATTTAAATAACTAAAAGTATAATTAAATCTATAATATAATTTAATTTAATCGTTCTATTTGAGCTTTTGCAATCTAATATTAGGTTAAAAGAGAATAAAAATAATGATTTTTTGTCTAACAAGAGATGTGAGTATCAACAAAATACAAAATCTAGTGATGTTAGGAGCACCTATAAATAACACTTATATATTTGAGTCATGATTATATTATTGAATAGGTATGAAGTAATGATATGAGAAAATAATTGCTAATATATTTTGAAACTCAAGGTGATAGATTTTTTTTTGCTTTCAAGCATAGGACCATGCATCTTAGACTTGTTCGTTTATATTATACTCAATACACTTCAAATAAAAGACTATATACTCATATTTCAAAATTCAATCATATTAAAAATCACACAAAATATACAATGATATTGTTAATGCATTAAGTTTATAAAAGATGATAAATCTCATTAATGAAAATCATATAATTTTTTTTATTTCTACATATAATTAAGTTCAGATAAAAAAACTAATATTTAGTTTGTTTAAAATTTTACTATTTTCTTTATAAATATTATCTTATAACCTTCTATGAGAACATAATTTTTTATATTGAATATCAATGACTTTTCATCCCCAACTTGTTACAAATCTTCATCCGTTTCTATCAACTCATACATTTATTTATATGACTCAATGTATTAATAGAATTTAAATCTAGTCAAATCTTCTAAATTAATACTCACACAATAATCAACCACTCAATAGTTCATACATAATTAGTACTTATATAATATATAATTCTTTATAGTAATTCAACAAGGTCAAAACCATTTCAAGTTATACATATAATCACTGTAACTAAAATTTAACACAAAGCAGTTTAAAGAAGACAAGGGAATGATGCTTCATTTACTATGTCATTTTCTTATATATGTCATTAATTGTTTGCGTTCAAGTGGGTCATACCAGAATTGAATTATGACACTTAATCTACTATACTCTTAAAAAAAAAAAAAGTTATGTCTTGATTATTAATTGTAATTTTTAGCGAAGTGGTAAATGATTCAATAATTAATATCAAAATCAAAGTCACGTGTTAAATTATTAATTAAAAAATAAACCTACACCATCTAATTTATCAAAACACTATTAACCAATTTGTTTAGGTGTCTATATTTTTATGTGCATTAGTTATTTAAATTTTTATTTAGTCGGTATAATTTTTAAATTTCCATTTGTTTGTTAATGAAAAATAATTTATCTAATCCAAATCAAAATACCATATCATATATATTCATATTGATATTATTTTCAAATAATCCAAAATAAGTTAGACGTTTTCTAGGATCATATGAATTTTTGTTACTTAAAAATAATATAAACTGAACTATAAATTTCCCGAGTCTATTTTAAAGTAAATTTTCTAAGGTCACTGCTTCATAAACAAAATCCACTTTAATTTTAGGGTTAACAAAGTAAATGTCTAACTTATTTTATAAATCCCTATGTATTAGTATTTAAAATATTTTTTAACTTTTTAATTTTTTAAACACAACTTTTCAAATAATATTGTTTATAAAAATGATTGGATTTATATAAAAAAAAATGTCGCAATCTTTGTTAGGACTTAAATTTTGTTGAACAATGTTACTTAACTTTAAATAACTTTTATAAGTAATCATGTTAAAATATTATTACGAGAGTGTAAAAGAAAATTGACTAAATAATTTTATTGAGATTTTTCTCTTAATTATATTTAAAGAATTCAAGATCAATACCGTACTACAACTTACATCAATGCATGGTACCACTGACATTAAGTGTAATTAAGTTTTGATAAAATATTTAACATTGAATAACTTATTTCAATTGTTAAATTATTTTATATTATTTTTTATCCCATGTATCCCAATTACATATAATTTAAATGTTCATCAATATGTAATTTAATAGTAAGGATTGACTGATATTTTAAATAAATATATATTTTTTAAAATAGTGTTATACTATAATAATTTATTGATGTTTACATTATCAGATAAACTTAATTTTTTTTATAAAAGTTCTCATGATAGGTATTACTATGCAACTTAATATCTCAGCTAGATTGACTCTTCAAGTAACAACAATCATCTGTCATCATATGAAAAAAATATTATTAAAAAAAATAAAAAAAATAAAATACAAAAAAAAATATGGGGAACTAGATCAAAATCCATGTGTTAACAAAAACGATATATAAGTAGACAATACATAAGTAGATTAGATAAAAGCCTATTATATTAAGGAAATAATTCTCTATGAATAAATTCTAAATTCGTCAACTTATCAGCATATAGATTCTTTTCACGAAAAATATGAGTAATCTTAAACTTGATTTTCTTATAGTAATTAAGTATTTTATCGATTAAGAAGCATCCACGGAACATTAGTCTTAACAATAGATACAACGCAAACCAAAACATAATCACATTCAAGTTATACATTAGTAAATTTCATCTTTTGAACTTCCTTCATAGTATATCTTTTGAACTTCCTTCATAGTATGTATAACTCCATAAAACTTACAAACCATAAACTTAGCTTACTTTATGAAAAACTTCCATCTAAATAGCTACTTTGATAAAATGTCGAATTCTACTTGAAACAAATGTAAGTATAGCAAAA
The DNA here is from genome assembly GCA_013389735.1 of Phaseolus lunatus. Lineage (NCBI taxonomy): Eukaryota > Viridiplantae > Streptophyta > Magnoliopsida > Fabales > Fabaceae > Phaseolus > Phaseolus lunatus. The sequence continues at coordinate 44,431,684 of CM023860.1, forward strand.
TTTATACAAGATTCATTCTCAGTAGAATTGATTTAATATAAAAAGTGTTGTTAAGTTTTTTTAGTATAATAAAAAAATATAATTTTAGTATAAATTTTTAATTATATATTAATATTAATTTTTTATTTAATTATTTTTTTGTATTAAAATTATAGTTTTATTTTTTATTATATTAAAAATAAAATATAATATTGTATTCAATAGATTATTTACTTTTTATTATTATTACCTAATGTATTAATTTTTTAATTTTTAATTTTAATATATTTTATTCCTTATAAGTATAATAAATTTCAATTTTAGTATTTAAAAATTTGTTAGTTTTAATATTTATATATTTTGAAATTCTGTGTGTTGTGTGAGGTGTGCACGTGTTCAAATTATCAATAATAATAATAATTGATAATTTTTATATTTTAATTTATAATTAACATCATATAATTTAATATTAATATAAAATTTTGTATAAATAATTTATGTGAAAGGAATTTGAATTAAATTTAATTGATGTTTTAATTTTAAATTAGTCAATAATAACTAAAATGTGGTGTATATGTTTTATATGAGTAACGAGGATAATAGATCATTTTGGTTGGTTGTGGGTTTTAAGAAAATTTTGGGCACTAGGCAGAAAAATGGAAATAGAAGGAAGATGATTATATTATACGAAAGGGTGTCAATAAAAATAATAATTTTCTCATTTTTTTTAATAAAACAATCACCTTTTTCCTTACCTCTCTATTCTTTTAATCCTCCCAATTTTTCTTTGAATTTTTTCTTTATCTTTTATTATTTTGGAACTAACAGTAGAAAATCGTAACATCTTTTGGTGGTAACTCTAGATAAGCTCTTGTAATTTCTTTTTTTCCCCCTCATAGCTAGTGCATGCAGAGTTAAGAGTTTTGGGATGCAAATAATGGTTGAGTTTAGAACTTGAATTTGAGGTGTTTTGATGATTAGGTTTTATTCTTATGGTGATCAAGAAGTTCTTGGAGTCTTTTGTTTCATCATTTTCTCAAAAACTAAGTTTCTTTGAGGGAAAGAATTTAAGATAAGAGAGACTAGTTCAAAATTTCAAATTATGGTATAAGTTAAAAATTTGATAGTGTGATGAATTTATATTCATGTGTGCAAATGAATAAAAAAATTATATTTTACTCAATTACTTGATTTTGAGATGTATAATCGTTGTTGTATTTAGAAGTTATGATAAAGTATGACTGAATTTTGAATGTGGTTAGAAATGGAGTGTAATTGAGTTTTGGGTAAATCTATGAAGAAAATAAATAGTAGTTGCGTGTGGAGATTGTTATTTCGATCTTTATCTTTAGTTGTTCAATTTGACTTTGGATTGGTTATTAATAGAATATATTATGCTTATGAAACTTTAATATGACCTTGAAGTTTTATCTAAGTAGAAAATAAATGAGATTAATTAAGTTGAGTAGAACAGTATGATGCAAAAGTGAAGTGAAAAAAAAATGTAACTTTTCCCAATTTTAAATTTTCTAATTTTGTTGAAATTTGTAATAGTGTATTTACAAAATTCATTTTATGGAAGATTCCATGTTGATTAGAGATAAAAACATTTCATAATATATAAGTGGATGCAAATATCACCCCATGAGTTAATTTTGTAAAATTAAGTTACACTTAAAGTTCACTTCTTAAGACATTCAATGAATTAATTTTGCTCAACAAATTTCTATTGGAGAGGAATTTGTTAAATTTATGGTAAATTACACATAGTAAAAAAAACTCAACTAAACGAAAATGTAAAATCCGCTTGAGGAATTAGTTAAATTTCTAGTAGGGGGTTTTGTGAGGTTATGGGTCGAGTCCAATAATAGAGTGAAAGCGAATTTGATACCGATCTCTAAATTTAATGATTATGAATTTATTAGCCTCATTGGCTTATGCCTGAGACTAGGGGGCTGTGAGGTCATGAACCGAGCCCGATCATATGGTGAAATGATCTTAATGCCGATATTTAGAGTTAATAAAAAAATTCCATTTATTTCTCATAAAGAGGGGAGGGCGTTAATTATGGAGATTGACTATATATGCAAGATTGTAATTAATTTGGAAATATAGCTCAAGACAAGACAAGATACAAGGAGAAGGGGGGAGAGCACTACCCTATATAAGGGAAAGAAGATGACCTGATAAAGAACAAGATACAACTAGGACTTAGACAAGGGGAGCAACTCCAAAACATGACAGCAACAACTCAGGGAGTAATTTCAACTCATATTTTACACTATACTCACTATATTTTTATTGAGTGTCGAAGTATCTTCTGCAGGTGGAGCCCCCTCATTTCCTTAGAGCCAATTTATGAAGCTTGCAATGATACGATCTAGTGACCATCTCGGAGTTTAACCAACCTCAACAACATACTCTTGTTGAGAGACATCCCTCTTGGCAAGAATAAGTTTATAAGAGCTTTTAAAATGTTTCAAAATCTATTTATAATAAGATAATGATTAGGCATGAAGTGAGTGATTGTCTAATGGTTAGAAAATGATTATAAAGATCTTCACCAAACTCATGTAAAATAACATAAGAGCTAATACATTAGTAATAGACAAGACAATGTAACACTTAAAAAATTTATGTTGGTTTATTCCTAACCTAACTTGAGTTATATTCATATCTCATTTATAAAATTGTAAAGATTCTACTAATACAATAAATATACAAATTCATTTCTAAATATCCTAAGAAAAAACATAATTATTATTTCACACTAAGTTGCTTCTAACCTTCTTTAGTATTCTATACACATCACCCCCGAGTTATGAAAGTTGTTTGTAAAGAGATTATAAGGAAAACTCTTACAAGAAATAATATTATCTAAAAACACTCTTTGTTAGTGAGATGAATACTTCACAAAGTGAAATTTTTACAAAAAAAAATGTCACTCTCTCTATACGGTCAAGCAAACAATATTTTAAACATATATTTTCACTACAAGAAAATAATTAAATAGCAACCAAATTTAGAGATCAAATATAATTAGTCACTATATTAACTAAATTAAATACTATTTTAGAGACTAATAGAGAAATTTAGAATATAAAGTCGTTAGTAGCTAAAACCTTGGTAATTAATAGTTAGATACCAATTTAGAAACTATTTATAACTTTTTATTAATAATAAAAACTACTTTAAAAAAAACTTTAAATACCAATAATTTTTTAGTTTATAAAATAATGTCTAATTTAGTCAATATAATAACTAATTATTTTAATTTTTAAAATTAATTTTTATTTAATGATTTTTCTTGTAATGTTTCAAAAGGTTGGTACGCTTTATTAGAATCTATATAAAAATGTGTATGTCTAACAATTCAAAATTGTTTCTTGTAATATCTACATGTATATCATGACTACTATTTTATGTAGGTCATCTAATCTTTTTAACCTCTTTGGATTCATCATCCATTCTTCATCATCTAAATTCCATATATTTTTCAAAAAAATATTATAAAATACATGTCAAATAATAATAATGATAATAATTTTATTATTATTCATTAGATAATGCCTTTAAAAAATCGTGATCAACAATAAAACCACTAAAAAAAAGCTTCTAAAACTAAAATAAAAACTCATTACCTATCTATATGTGACAAAATGATTAAATTTATTTTTAAAATATCACTTATTGACGTCACCTTTTTGTATGGTACCAAACACATTTCTATGGTAGAATGAATAATGTTTATCATTTTCTAGTACAAACATGAGAATACCAATTATGGTTTGTTCTGAACAACATAATCATGTTTTCAGTGTTTACTAATATATTTCCAGATTGAGAATTATTTTATAGCAGGAATCTTAAATTGTACTCAAGAAGTGAGGAAAAGGTTAATCTCTGAAGTGAATGAAAAAAAAAATGAAAACGCATCCAATTATGTTGGTTGCTTCTCTGAGTAGTGATCTGTGTGCATGATTTGCAAAAGTTGAGGCATTATAAGACATAAAATAGTGTGGATGTTTGCAGAAAAGTTGAAATAAAAGAATGAATTAGAATGTGTTGTTATGCCCTTTTTTTCCTCTTTTAAAAGGTGAATGAGACACAACACCTGATAATACATGTAAAGTCCATGCTTAACAACCACATGCTTTAGGTTAAATTATTTCATCATCTCCTCACCAAAACCATCTATCTCTACATACCACCTTTGACTTTTCATATCAATCATATATACTTCTTCTTCTTCTTTCTTTCATCTCCCTTTTCTATTCATTAGTTAACTATCACCAAATCATGCTTTATGTATACCTCATTACATTCTAATTCTCCCATATTTATGCTAATTAACAGTAATTAGGATTGAAACTTTAAAACATGTGTTATACAATGCAAATTAATTGGATGGATTATGGTGATGGTAAGAATGGCTACAACTATTCTTGTTACTCATATTCCATGATCATGACAAGATATTGCACAAAAGATAGGAAATATATAGATCCTGTTGATAGACACACCTCTGTGTTTCTATCATGACTAAATAAAATCTATCTATCTTGAATATTATATATTATGTGTTTCTTAATTATTGAAACACTAAAAAAATTATTAAATAACAACTAAATTTAGAGATAAAAAATAATTAATTACTGACTAAATTACGACTAAATTTAGAGACAAAGACTAATTAATATTATTTTAGAAAAAAAAATTATTGATATTTAAAGTGATTTTTATTATTAATAAAAATTTATAAAATGATTTTTAAATTGATATTTAATTAGATACTAAGATTTTAGTTATTAATATTTTAGATTCTAAATTAGTTTCTAAAAAATTAATTTAAAATGTTTAATATGACGTTAGATTATAAGATATTCATTTTTATATATCAAACCTCACATGCAATACATCTCCATCTACTACAAAAAAAAAATCATTAAATAGAAACCAATATTAAAAATAAAAATAATTAATCACTGTATTAATTAAATTAATTTATAAATTTTATTAATAATAAAAACTACTTTAGATACCAATAATTTTTTAATATCTAAAATATTATCTAATTTAATCAATATAGTGATTAATTATTTTTTGTCTCTAAAATTAATTTTTATTTAATAATTTGTTTTAATGATATGGATGCAAGTTACTTACATGCAAATTGTAAAAATTAAAAAAAAAAAAAAAGTTAAAGAGAAATTTATTCAAAACAAAATTCTAATATGGATATATCTTCTATTCTCTATTTAAATTGAAATAAAAACATTTTTATTATAAAGAATAAAATAATCTTTCTTTATCGGTAAGTTTTATTATATAAAAAATTCACCTTTTTCCAAAGTTTAAGCGAAATAATATTACTTTATGACATCTTTTAGTTTTATTTGATTAATTATCAATTTTAAGGTAAATTCAATTTTTTTTCTTTTTATCTTTTAATTAATTTATATATACACATATTGTGATGTATTAAATCAAAAAATAAATAGAAAGTTATATAAACATTTTATTAAAGTCAAGAAAAAATAAGACTTAAGAAAAAAAAACGAGGAAGTAATTATTTTGTAATGATCTTAATTTATTTTATACTCTTTCTATTATTTTATAGTGGTAGTTTTAAGGGTTTTCAGCCAAACTAAGGAAAAGATTTTATTATTTTTAATGCAAGTGGGTTACCTGTTATATCACTTTAGCTTATTTCAGAATGCATTTGTCTCATTACATTTTTTCTTGACTTTTATCATAATTAATTTTTGTCTCCATATTAATTAATTTTAAAATAAAATAAAAAATTATGTCATTTTAAAATTTAAAATACGACTTAAAATAAAAACATTTTTTTTAAATCAAAAATTAAAAAACAACAAATAGTGTATTTAAGAATATGTGTTACATCCATCCATAAGTAAAATAAATGAATTAGTTAAAATATACATAGGAATACCTGTGAGAAAATGAGAAAATATCTTTCATATAAGTTAATATATAAGTTATTGTAAGACTTAAAAGATATATATTATGTTGCGTGTAATAACTTTCACTAAAAAAGTTATTAAATAAAAAATAATTTTGAAAACTAAAATAATTTTTTATTATATTGATTAAATTAGAGATAATTTTAGAAATTAAAAAAAAATTATTGATATCTAAAGTAATTTTTATTATTAATAAAAAATTACAAAGTACTCTCTAAATTGGTATCAACCATTAGTTCCAAGTCTTAACTAACTACTAACTACTTTACATTTTAAACATTTTAAATTAGCTTTTTAGAAACTAATTTAGAATCTAAAATATTAATAACTAAAATCTTAGTATCTAATTAAATATCAATTTAAAAATAATTTTATAAATTTTTATTAATAATAAAAATCACTTTATATATCAATAATTTTTTTTTCTAAAATAATATTTAATTTAGTTAATATAGTGATTAATTAGTCTTTGTCTCTAAATTTAGTCGTAATTTAGTCAGTAATTAATTATTTTTTATTTCTAAATTTAGTTGTTATTTAATAATTTTTTTAGTGTTTCAATAATTATGAAACACATAATATATAATATTCAAGATAGATAGATTTTATTTAGTCATGATAGAAACACAGAGGTGTGTCCATGATCATGACAAGATATTGCACAAAAGATAGGAAATATATATCCTGTTGATAGACACACACCTCTCTGTTTCTATCATGACTAATTAAAATCTATCTATCTTGAATATTATATTTTATATGTTTCATAATTATTGAAACACTAAAAAAATTATTAAATAATAACTAAATTTAAAGATAAAAAATATTAATTACTGAGTAAATTACACTTTTTTAAATTTAGAGACAAAAACTAATTAATCACTATATTAACTAAACTAAATATTAATTTAGAAACTAAAAAATTATTGGTATTTAAAGTTAATTTTATTATTAATAAAAATTTATAAAATGATTTCTAAATTAATATTTAATTAGATACCAAGATTTTAGTTATTAGTATTTTAAATTCTAAATTAGTTTCTAAAAGACTAATTTAAAATGTTTAAAATGTAAAGTAGTTAATAGTTAGTTAAGACTTGGGGCTAATGGTTAGATACCAACTTAGAGTACTTTGTAATTTTTTATTAATAATAGAAACTATTTTAGATACTAATATTTTTTTTAATTTATAAAATTATCTCTAATTTAATCAATATAATAAAAAATTATTTTAATTTTCAAAATTATTTTTTATTTAATAACTTTTTTAGTGAAAGTTATTACACGCAACATAATATATATCTTTTAAGTCTTATAATAACTTATATATGAAAAATATTTTCTCATTTTCTCACGGTATTCCTATGTATATTTTAACTAATTCATTTATTTTACTTATGGATGGATGTAACACATATTCTTAAATACTCTATTTGTTGTTTTTTAATTTTTAATTTTAAAAAAAATTGTGTTTATTTTAAGTCGTATTTTAAATTTTAAAATGACATAATTTTTTATTTTATTTTAAAATTAATTAATATGGAGACAAAAATTAATTATGATAAAAGTCAAGAAAAAATTTAATGAGACAAATGCATTTTGAAATAAGCTAAAGTGATATAACAGGTAACTCACTTGCATTAAAAATAATAAAATCTTTTCCTTAGTTTGGCTGAAAACCCTTAAAACTACCACTATAAAATAATAGAAAGAGTATAAAATAAATTAAGATCATTACAAAATGATTACTTCCTCGTTTTTTTTTTCTTAAGTCTTATTTTTTCTTGACTTTAATAAAATGTTTATATAACTTTCTATTTATTTTTTGATTTAATACATCACAATATGTGTATATATAAATTAATTAAAAGATAAAAAGAAAAACAATTGAATTTACCTTAAAATTGATAATTAATCAAATAAAACTAAAAGATGTCATAAAGTAATATTATTTCGCTTAAAATTTGGAAAAAGGTGAATTTTTTTATATAATAAAGCTTACCGATAAAGAAAGATTACTTTATTCTTTATAATAAAAATGTTTTTATTTCAATTTAAATAGAGAATAGAAGATATATCCATATTAGAATTTTGTTTTGAATAAATTTCTCTTTAACTGTTTTTTTTTTTTTTTTGACAATTTGCATGTAAGTAACTTGCATCCATATTAAAAAAAAAATTATTAAATAAAAATTAATTTTAGACAAAAAATAATTAATCACTATATTGATTAAATTAGATAATATTTTAGGTATTAAAAAATTATTAGAATCTAAAATAGTTTTTATTATTAATAAAATTTATAAATTAATTTTTATATCTAATTTAATAAATACAGTGATTAATTATTTTTATCTCTAAAATTAGTTTCTATTTAATGATTTTTTTTAGTGTATAGAGTTGTATTGCATGTGAGGTTTGATGGATAAAAATGAATATCTTATAATCTAAGGTCATATTAATATCTTTGGTTTGATGTTAGAATTTTTTGTATTAAAAAGTTTAGAAGGAATAGTTTGTTTTCAAGTAAAGAAATTTACTTAAATGTTTAATAGAACCCTCACAAAGACTATCTAAATTAGTTGCAAACTAGTCACAATAATTATATTTTTGCAGGAGCATTGTATGGTTGAAGATTATTGTTGTGCTGTTGGTTGATCATAGATTAATTTATATTGTCAATAAAAATCTTTTTTGTTTGAGTTAAAAAATATTTGATGAAACTATGTTAAATTATTGTTTTAAATTCACATTTGATATAATGAGAATTGTTAAGAAAGATTAAATAGTCGTGGTTGTATTATTGACTGAGGAAAGACATATTTAATTTGTTTACAATTTTGATTGGGTTTGAAAATTTATGAACTGTTTTATTGTATTATGATTATATTGATTTGGAAAAGTTAACGTAATCAATTGTATACTATGCTTTGGTGTGAACCGTTTATGTTGAAATAAATTTAAAATGTTTAAAATGAATTTATTTAAGTTGAAAAAATAGATAAATAATAAATTTCAAAGAAATTGGGTTTTTTCTCGTCTAATTCACTCAAACGACTCCAAACTCATTCAAGCGAGAATTCACTTCACTAAAACCCAATTAAGTTAAATATGAGATGTGAGACATAACTTTAGACATCTTGAGAGAATATAAGGAGATAAAAAACCCTAAAGGAGACATCGTCAAGGAGAAACATCTTAAATCTTTTTTCTTGCTTTCTATGTTTATAATGGTCAACACGAGTGACTAATTCTACCATTTAGGAGTAATCTGTTCAAACTCTTATTATTAAGGTGATATTTAAACATAATATTCTATTCTTGATTGATGGTAGATATTGTTAATTTATTTTTGACCCTTGTTTTATGATGATTTTGATCCTTAAATTTGACTAAAAAGTACTTATAAACATCTTACTTAAATGATAATGCTTAACATACACTACAAGAAAATCATTAAATAGTAACCAAATTTAGAGACAAAAAATAATTAGTTACTGTATTAACTAAATCAGATACTAATTTAGAGATTACAAAATTATTCATATCTAAAGTGGTTTCTATTATTAATAAAAATTTATAAAATGGTTTCTAAATTTGTATATAAATTAGCTACTTAAGTTTTAACGACTAATATTTTAGATTCTAAATTAGTCTATAAAAGACTAATAGAGACTAATTTAGAATATAAAGTAGTAAGTAGCTAAAATCTTGACAGTTAATGGTTAGATACCAATTTAGAAACCATTTTATAAATTTTTATTAATAATAGAAACTACTTTAGATATCAATAGTTTTTTTAGTTTACAAAATGGTCTTTAATTTAATCAAATAGTAACTAATTATTTTGCTCTCTAAAATTAGTTTATATTTAATGATTTTCTAGTAGTAATGATATTTGAATGCTAGGAATATATTTAAAATGTTAGTTGTTATCAACATCTAAAGAATCTTTATAAATATGCGAGGAATCAATATTTAGGAGATTATCTTAATAATTTTATATGCGAAGAATCCATATAATTAAATTTTATATGAGTATCAATATCAATCAACGATATAATATTATTATGCTTTTCAAAATACAAACGAGTGAGAAGGATGAACCTTAATCTCAATTAAATCAAACAACTATTTACTTTGCTTTATTTACATTCTTGCAATTTCATATACAACAAATATCCAACACTTTTATATATTATTTTTTTAGTGAATATTATAGAAAAATTCAACTATTAGTTATGGGTCTGATATCCGTCTTTAGAGATAAATTTATTAATTTTGACATGGTACACTTGTCGTAAATAATCATCAATATAATATTATAATTATGCAACAATCTCTATTGGTATTTCATCATCTAATATATTTATCTACATAATTTGGGTTATCAATGAAACTTTAATATCTTATTATCATAATGGTTTCAATACTATACATGCAATACTCAAAATAAATCTGTCTACTACCTATGCAACTCAAATTCCCACCACTCATACAATTCATATCTAAATCTTAATTTCATCAACCAATGGACAATGTTTTCCTTAACAAGAATAAAGACATTTATCATACCATCAACAAATTTTAAACCAAAGATAACATTTGAAAACAATTTTAAACAATAAAATATATAATATAATATAATACAAGGAAAAATTCATTAACAAGAGAGAGAATTCATTCATTATTATCCTTATTAGTTGATTATCACTTGAGCAAGTTACTTTTAAAGAAGAGATAATTGATATAATATCTTTGTTCAAACAACAAGTAATTGTTCAAGTAATAAATCATGTTGTTGGAGCGTCCTTTTGATGTTTAAGTAAGGAAACACTATATTCAAACTCAATTTTTAGTGTCTATATATCACTTTAGCGACTAACCCGCCACATGAGTGATATATGTAAACACCAAAAGTTTTTAAAAGAGTTAAAAATTCAAATTTTAAACTCATGTCATGTTCATATCACTTCTACTTCAAAACAATTTTACATTTGTCTAAATAATCTCTATTTTCACAAGCTTATGAAAACATGTTAATCAATTTCAAAATCAATTTTCACCTTCTAAAATCATAAACATAACATAAATCCAAAATCTAAACATACTATCCTCATCACAATATTCAATCCTCCCCATAAAATATATTCAATTCTATTTAGTCCAACATATCTAAAACTTACCAATATCAATTAACATTCAAATAATTAAACCATTCACATATATTTCATTCAAATATAAAATCTAAGCAAATTTCCAATAACATATCATAATCACAATTTAGTTCAATTTGTACTTAACCATTCTATACTTGTTTGTCTACTTTTTATAACACAATTCATATTTCAATGTTAGATTCCCTTATTTGAAAATGAATCGCTTTTTAAGAAATCTAACTCATTATAATAAAAAATTGTATTATCAACAAACAATATTCATCAGTAACTGTGTATATATTATAAGAAAATCATTAAATAGAAATTAATTTTAGAGACAAAAAATAATTAATTGTTATATTGACTAAATTAGATACTATTTTAGAGACTAAAAAAATTATTGATTTCTAAATTAATTTTAATTATTGATAAATAGTTTCTAAATTGGTATCTAATTAGCTACCAAATTTAGAATATAAATAATTGGTAGTTAAAACTTTGATAGCTAATTAAATATTAATTTATAAATTATTTATCAATAATAAAAACTAAATTTAAAATCAATAAATTTTTTAGTCTTTAAAATAGTATCTAATTTAGTTAATATAACAATTAATTATTTCTAGTGTTTAAAATTAATTTTTATTTAATAATTTTGATTTTGTAGTAGTAGTGATATCGTGGACAAAGAATTTTTTTTTTTTAAAGAAAATCAGCAAACAAAATTTTGTGGATAAATGCAACTAACAGAACTTGAGTTGAGTTGCCTATCAAATTTCTAACAAGCATTATGTTGTGAGTAATTTTTTATGACCTTTGCTCCATTAATAAATCCGTAAAAAATTATTGATATCAATATAACCATTGAAATTTAAAAATACCAACACATCCTTTATGTTGCGTTTAGGAATCCAAACCTAACAAACAAACATATCATTATACACTCAAACTAATATAGATATATTTTTTATCCTAATATTAAGTGTGTCCAACTAAAAATCACAAACAAATAGAAACAAAAGAGTTAAAAAAAATTAAGAGAACATAAAACTTATCAAAACTAAACTCTCTACAACTAAATTAAACTTTCTTCCAATTATCTTCCAATTTGTGGACTCAAAGAAAAAGAGGAAGATAATCATATAAATTATCTAAAGAAAGGATAAAAAAAGTTAAGTTATTTGATTTGTTAGTATGTTTTATAAAAATAAAGAATAAAATTATTTCAATTTCTATGAATAATTTCTTTTCATTTAAAACACAATTTTTTTTTCAATTTTAAATCCCATTTTCTAATACTCGTAAAATTGCCCTAACAGCCAAAATGTTATAGTAACATTGCATTATTTTTTAAAAATTTTAATTGAAAAATTAATCTTTTTATAATATTGAAATTGTTATCATATTAACATTTTAGTAAGTAACTTTCTTAAATATTCAGAACCTGTTTTTAGTAGTATTATTACCACATTACAAAGCCAAAAAAACATAAACACAATCTATATGCACCATAGTATATGTGTTTACCAAGGAGAAATTAATAAAGCATTATGAAAATTAGTGTACTTAAATACAGTCATGTACAATTCTTTTCTTATTAACTGTCATTTGTGTAAAAGATTAGTTATGAAAATATGATTTCTTTATAAATTAATTATTCATATAATTGTTTGTTTCTTTTCTTTAACATCTTATAGTTACAGTACACTATTACGTTTTATTAATCATACAAAGTTAATAATTTATAAAATCTAAAATTTTCTCATTAAAATAGATACAAACTTAATGTATAGTAATATTTTACACAGATAACAATAGTTTTAGTTAATTATATCACCAAATAAATAGAGTTATTTTAATTGTGTGTGTTTCACGGGGTATAGTATAGCTAGTGTCCTACATTTTAGATGCATTTTTGTAATCACCAGTTACATTATTTTAATAATAATTTACTTATATAAATAGTTGTAAAGCTGACTTCAATTCTCTTTCCTATTGTCGGATAATCATTTTCTTTTCATAAAAAAAAGCTTATAAAAAGAAACAAATGCAGGGTGCTTATTATCAAAGTTTTTGAAATTAATTGCTCTCACTCAAATTTTATATGAATTTTATGTTCTGTGATTCAATCAATGTGTTAGTCTAATTTGGTGATGATTTTTATGATGTAATTTTATCTTTTAATTGTTAAAATAGATAAAAAAAATTAAATATTATCAAAATAGATAAGTTGTATCATTTTAATATAATTTTAGTTAAAATTTAATTATCTAAACTAGTACTATTTTAATATATTTTAATTCGTTTTGCTACATAGAATAGTTGTATATTGTTTAAGAATCGAGACTAATCAAACTAATGATTTATATATTTTTTCCTCTCTTTTCTGATGATAAAATTATAATAAAATTTCATTTAAAATAACAATACTTTAATACTTTAAATATAGTGAGTGATTCTAATAATACTAAATTTTAATACTAAATTTTAAAGGATTGGTAAAAGAATCCAAAGAATACTGGTAAAAATTTAATTTGGTCAAATATTATATAAAATGTATACTTTATAATTGGATTTGAATAGTTAATTTTCATTGATTTATATATGAATTTTAAAATAACTAAATAAATAATAAAAATATCACATCAATGTGTTTGATAGTTGTTAGAATGATTATTATAATACATCATAGCAAACTAAATTTGGTCCAATTATTTTAATTCATAATATTTTTAGTCTAATAATGTTTATGTTGATAGTAAAAAGTTATTATATATAGTAAACCATGTTTATATTTTTGTTACACATTTTTTTCATATTATTATTATTATATTATGTTGTGAAACACTATGATTATATTTTAAACTAAAATAAAATAGGTTAATAACAGTTTTAGAAGAAAAGTGATTTTTTTTTTATGGAAACAAATTTTGTTATCCTTTATGCAAAAGTTAAAATTAGTGATTGATAGTGGAGCGTAATTAGAGAGACAATCGAGGAACAAATCAAATAAGAAGACGACAAAAGTAAAACAAGTAGCTTAATAATTGAAGTTAACCCTAAAAATTTAAGTGCTTTTCTTTTTGTTAGGGTGAAAGTGATTTGAGAAAAGCTATGAACCATAAAAATCTCCTTCAAGGATCCTGTTGAAATGGAAACTAAGGTCTTCTCCATTAATAAAACCAATCAAAATCACCATATCAATGCCATCAACCTCTTCTTCTTTATTGGGTTTTACTTCATTCTTCATTTATCATCAAATTCTTTCAACCCTTTCTTTCTTCTTTCTTCAATTAAACTGCATTTTTCAATAAATATAACAATTAAGCACTTTTTGGAGACTAAAACAATAATTTTTGTAAAACAATTTAAAATTTAAGATTTTGTTTTCTCTCCCTCTTTTATTTCAAAAGATTAAATTGATTAGTAGGTTAAATATTCCATTATACAAAAGAGAATCATCTCTCAAAGATAATTAGTAAATTTAAATATATTTATTATTTATAATAATAGCACTTTCATGTTGATTAATTTCGTAAATTGATGCAAATGCTAAGCACCAATTACACTTCTTTCATGCATTTTTTTAAAACCTTCCCTTAAATAAAAACTAAGTAACTTAAAAATATTCGTCATAGATATAGTCGAAGAGTTAAATTAAATCCTTTAAAGCATTTTTTTTTATAAACTTCACTATTTTATTTAAAAAAAGAAAAAAAAAATTAAGTAAAGATACAACTTTTATGAATTGCATTAGACTTTATTGGTACAATTATTTGTGTCTTTTTTTTTTTTTATCGTTTTCATTTTATATATACATTTCAAAATTACACCTTTAAAAATCTAAAGGGGCAGCAAAATTATTTCAATTTAGTTAAAAAAAACATTTTTATTTAGAAAATAGGCGCATATCTTTATTGAATATTATTTTGAAAAGTCCATAAAATCTTAACTGTAAATTATCTGTAATTACAGTGAATTATATTTTTCTCCTGTTACTGAAGAATAAATATATATTAAATTAAGCATAATTTACTGAAAATAAGTTTTAATAATTTTGTTTTCTTGTATATTGATAGTTAATTTTACGATGAATTATGAATTTAGTTACCTTGAAAACTAAAGTAAAGATTTGATGATAATGAATATAGTAAACAACACTCTATCTACTAAAATACTAGAGCTAATAATAGGATGGTTATATTAATTGTCGGTAACATTAAAAATATAAAATATCATCAAAATAATCTTGGATAAAACTGTTTTATTTGTTTGAAAAGAGAAGGGTAAAATGTAAATTTGAAAATAAAAGAAAATAAGAATGTAGTTTAAATTTAAAAATAAAAAATGATAATTAAAAGAGGACAACTACTTATGTAACATTTGATGAGGAGAAATGAGAGTATTAAGGAAAGTTATGTTAATGAAAAGGTGGTTTTGATGAGAAGAAAAAGAAGAAATGGATAAAGAAAAAAGAGGTTTAGTTTGATGAGTTGGGAAATACAAAATCGGTTGACTCACCATTCTCTCTCTCTCTCTCTCTCTCTCTCTCTCTCTGTTCCTCCATTCTCTGGTTCCTGTTGAGTAGCTCCACTCTATATGCACCTTCCACTCCTTTTTCGCTCCTTCTTCACACCCTTCTCTTCACTCTTCCACCCTATATGGCTAAATGCCCCAAAACGACATCCACTCCCACCAAAACGGTGAAACCACCGTCACCACCCCGCTCCACCCTCCACTTCTGACCCTCCACCTCCAAGCCATGACCTCCACCACTTCAACCTCCACCGACCCCCTCCCATCAGACGACGGCGCTGCGGTCAGGGCAGTCAACAAACGCTTCGAGGGCCTCCTCACTGTCCGGACCAAGGCCATCAAAGGAAAGGGAGCCTGGTACTGGGCCCACCTCGAGCCCATACTCGTCCCTCACCCAGATACCGGTCTCCCCAAATCCGTCAAACTCAAATGCTCCCTCTGCGACTCTCTCTTCTCCGCTTCAAACCCTTCAAGAACAGCTTCCGAACACTTAAAGCGTGGAACTTGCTCCAACTTCAGCTCTGGGTTGAGACCCGGCTCTGTACCTTCTCCCCTACCCATTTCCTCCATCACTCCCGGTTCCAACCGCAAAAGGGGTTCGCCTCAAATGGGTGCCACGTCACCCTCTTCTTATCAAAATCACTCCTTGGCCATGGTCGAGTCTTCCCGGTTCGACATCGGGTACACCCAGATGCAGAACAGTAACAACAACAGCAATAGTAATAATAATAATAATAACAACAACATTATGCACTTGCAGCATCACGGGCAGAGCCAACAGCATTTAATGTTGTCGGGTGGGAAGGATGATTTGTGTGCTTTGGCCATGTTTGAGGACAGTGTGAAGAAGTTGAAGAGTCCCAAGACTTCTCCTGGTCCTGCTTTGA
The DNA here is from genome assembly GCA_013389735.1 of Phaseolus lunatus. Lineage (NCBI taxonomy): Eukaryota > Viridiplantae > Streptophyta > Magnoliopsida > Fabales > Fabaceae > Phaseolus > Phaseolus lunatus. Next base: position 44,448,232 of record CM023860.1, read on the forward strand.
GCAAGGACCAGGTGAATTCTGCTTTGGACTTGCTCTTCGATTGGTTCTATGAGACTTGTGGTTCTGTGTCCTTGTCCAGTCTGGAACATAGAAAGTTTCAGGCTTTTTTGAGCCAGGTTGGGTTGCCCGGCAATTTGAGGAGGGAGGTTTCTGGGGGGAGGCTTGATGCTAGGTTCGGGGAGGCCAAGGCTGAGTCCGAGGCAAGGATTAGGGACGCCATGTTTTTTCAGTTGGCGAGTGATGGGTGGAAGAGTGGGGGTTTGTTTAGCTTTAACTCGTGTTGTGGTGGGGGGGAGAGTTTGGTGAAGTTTGTGGTGAATCTCCCCAATGGGAGTAGTGTGTTTCAGAAGGCTGTGTTCACTGGTGGAGTGGAGAATTCTAAGTATGCCGAGGAGGTTTTGTGGGAGACGGTTACGGCGGTTACTGGGAGTGTTGTCCATAGGTGTGTGGGGATTGTCGCAGATAAGTTCAAGGCCAAGGCGTTGAGGAACTTGGAGGCACAGCACCATTGGATGGTGAACACTTCCTGCCAGCTTCAGGGGTTGGTTAGCTTGATCAAGGATTTTAACCGCGAGTTGCCGCTTTTCAGGGCTGTGATTGAGAATTGCTTGAAGGTTGCCAATTTCATGAACAGTGAGTCCCAGGTGAGGAGTCTTTTCCTCAAGTGCAGGGTGCAGGAGATGGACTGTGGTGGGCTAATTCGCGTGCCTTCACCCAAATGTGATCCACTGAAGAATTTTCAATTGGTGTTTCCTATGTTGGAGGACATTTTGAGCTGTGCCAGAGTGATACAGATGGTGGTGATGGAAGATGGGTTTAAAGTGATGTGTATGGAAGATACGTTGGCGAGGGAGGTTGCAGGAATGGTACAGAATGAGGGGTTTTGGAACGACTTGGAGGCGGTTTATTCAGTTGTGAAGCTTGTTAGAGGGATGGTGCACGATGTTGAGGCCGAGAGGCCATTGATTGGTAGGTGTTTGCCTCTCTGGGAGGAGCTGAGGAGCAAGGTGAAAGAGTGGTGTGGGAAGTTCAACATTGTGGAAGGACCTGTGGAGAAGATAGTTGAGAAGAGGTTTAGGAAGAATTATCACCCTGCATGGGCAGCAGCGTTTATACTTGATCCACTTTACTTGATTAAGGATGCAAGTGGAAAGTATCTTCCTCCGTATAAGTGTTTGACGCGAGAACAGGAGAAGGATGTGGACAAGTTACTCACGAGGCTGGCTTCGCGAGAACAGGCTCATGTTGTGTTGATGGAGCTAATGAAATGGAGGTCAGATGGTCTTGATCCGCTTTATGCGCAGGCTGTTCAGATGAAGCAGAGGGATCCGATAACAGGGAAGATGAAAGTTGCAAATCCATTGAGTAGTAGACTTGTGTGGGAAACATGTTTGAGTGAGTTTAAATCCCTGGGGAAGATTGCAGTGAGGCTTATTTTTCTGCATGCAACTTCATGTGGGTTTAAGAGTAATTGGTCTTTTATGAGGAAATTTTCAGCTAATAAACAGTCAAGAGTTGCCTTGGAGAGGACTCAGAAAATGATATATATTGCAGCTCATGCCAAGCTTGAAAGGAGAGACTTTTCCAGTGAGGAAGAGAAGGATGCAGAGCTGTTTGCCATGTCTGGTAGTGAGGATGGCATGCTGGCTGAGGTTTATGCTGATGCTCCCTTAGTGTAATGTGCTTTTTTTCAACTCTTACAGAATTGTGTAATTTTAGGATTTATCAGATTCTTTCCACAACTCTTCTATTATTCCCTTACATCTAGTTGAAAAAATTTCATGACTTGGGGGTTGAAACAGATGGAATATTAGAAGGGACCAAAAAAAGCATGTTGTTAGTGACTGTGTTATGATCAGCTTTGATTCTAATGAATCATCAATCTTTTTTCCAGTAATTATTTTGTACTTTTAGGGTTGTAAAGGAGGAAGTCTTGCTCTTTTATCAGCATAACAACAATTCAGGGAAGGAGCAAGAAGAATGTCATGTCACAAAAATTTTGCTAGTGATTTTGTAATGAGAATGATTATTGAATCCTAATTCTAATATCAATCTGCAACTTAAAAAGATGCGCTTAATTAATGTATGTGTAAAGTTTGCCTTAATGAGAAACACCTTGTTTACAAACTTCCTCTCATGTGAAAAACTCAATTCCTGATTCCTCTTCTACTTGTTGTTCTTCCGCTTCACTTTCTGTAGGTCAAATACTGGACTAGAAGCATTTTTCATGCTTATGGAACTAGCTTTCAGGATTTGATTATTAATTTCTTTATGAAGCTTCCGCTGTTCACTTTTTTAGCTATTGACATTGATATGATAAAAAGCACTCATGCAGAATATTTAAAAATTCAAAAGCAAACTGAATTCTATGGTCTGTATGAAAAATTATTAAAAAACAAGAGGGAAAGCCTATATCTGGAGCAAAGTTTTTGTTTTCTCAACGAAAACAACGTTTATATGACATCATGGGGTGTCATTAACGTGATTTCTTCACCTGAAGGGGGAAAAGGACGCTACAAATAGTCCATGGAATTTTGATTATAGATCTCAATTGATAGTTCATGTCTTGATATGCCATAACATAATACAGAGTCTATAGATTCTGCTTGCCACACTAATTTGTGTGATTGAGTAGAATAGGATGAATTATCATACTGTTTGACCACCTGATTTCCATCACATCCAAAGACTTTAATGCATCAGTTTAGTTCTAAACTGAGTTGACCAAAGAACAAAAGGTGTCTCACTGCTTTCTGCAAACTGCCTGATGTAGAAGTTTCAGTTTCTCGTAGGGTCTATCAAGATAAAGAGTTTGCCTTCATGTTTCCTGATTTTTAAAACCACTTGGGCGTGGACCATGTAGTTATTGGACTTATCCCAACTACTCTTGTTTTGTGTTTTGGTAACAAAGAAATAAGAGAATTCTCAATTACATGTTATCAATTGGTATAAACTATTAAGGTCCATCATGCTGTTACAAACCAGTGAGCCAGTAACTGAGCACAATTAGTCCACTTTCAAGTAAATTTCAACTTCCAAGCTGTAAGGACAGCATTTCTATTCTAACGGTATATGTTGTTCCTTGGTCTCTCTCTTTCATAGGGCTATTGATGCATGTGAGAACCTTTAGAGGAAAATGGAAACATATATTGGGCCGTCATTTAGCCTCACCTTTGAAAACTGATTCAAGTTTTGGCGTCTTCTGTTCTCATCACTGCACAAAATTGTCACAAGTCATTTAATTTAGATTATTTTCATGAGTGGAAAGAGAAAAAACAGCTGAGGCTATCTCTAAATCTGTTCCTAGTCATGTTTCACCACAACTAGAGACTTCATGGTTAGTCATCACAAAAATGGGAGCACTATACCTGAACACCATATCAAATTAATAACAAAAATATGTGATGAAAATAATGATATTTCTTCATGATAGAGGCAATCTCAAATGATATGGTGTGTACTCCTACCACTAGATACTCTAATGAATAGGGAGTTAAGTTACTACAAATGTTAAACTAAAATAGGAGGCTCCCAAAATTTGAATGTTACTTTTTGGTGCAGAGTTGCAATGGCTTGAAGCAGTAGTAGGGTGGTAAAGGCAACATGGTTTTGACGTGTGTCAACCTCGGAAGAAGATAAGAATCTTTGTATCCGTAGAAGCAATTCTCATAGATAATCTGGCATATCTCCTGGTGTGTTTGTTTACTACAAAATGATTAGGCCCACACCGGAGAGTGGATATCCATGTCAAAGGGTGTCATGGTCAAAGGAGAGTGAGGTATAAGTGGCCTTCCTTCACATCAATCTCACACACTGTTTCTCTCTCTATATGTATTATGTTTGTGAATATTATTATTGTTTTTGTTTAGCTAATGTCCCACAAGCTTTGGTAACTTTCCTTTGAAACATTTATTTTTGTGATAATTTATTTGTTAATGGGGCCTTGTTTGCCATGTTTATCTCAATGTTGCAAATTGGAATTTTGCAGAATTAACCGTTTAGGTTGCCATGATTGCTAAAAAGGCTTGGAAAAAAAGTTGAAACAAGGAGTGTGGCCTAAAAAAAATGGAAAAGGAAGAGACCTGTCGGTATGAGAAGGTACATGATATGGTTGAGTTGAGAGGGTTATTGCAATATGCAGCAGAGACTCAATGTTTCAGCAGATTATTGGAGCCAGGAACAGAAGGTTGGTGATTCAAGGGTTCTGGTGGTGATGAAATTGCATATCATTTTTAATCCTTCTTGTCAGTCACATGCACATGACACCCTTTTTATTGTTGTCATCATACTTCTATAAATTTCATAAAATTATGAAACTGAAGTCTGAGATACTATCAACCTGATGCAAGCACAACAGTTTCCTAGTCAATAATTAATACAACTTCTGCCTCACTATTCCGTGCAAGTAGAACTTCTGCAAATCATGCAATTCTGAAATCTAAGTAGGGTAAAATTTATTTTAACCGAATTCATTTTGAACCAATAAATATGATTAGAATGTATATCCACATTAATCTTCACTGTAGATTTTATAATAGTGTACATCAAAGATGTTCAAATCCATCTAAGAAATAAATAAATTGGCATGTTAAGAAATTTTCCTACAGTAGGCCTTTTAGTACTAAATCAATCTCTTGCTAATATATATCAAATGACTATTTTGAAAACACTTGACTATAAATCACTAAATCTTATGTAAATAATCAAATTTAAAAACATGTACATGTACTATGTAATAATAATGATAATAATATCAATTATAATAGTAATAATAATTTAAAGAGAAATTATTGTATGAGTACAGAATTTATATGCATACTGAAGTAAAAGCTGAAGCTGCATCAAAACGATAATAACCAAAGACAGCAATATTTGTACTGAAGTTATTTTAAACTTCTGATTGGTTATGTTCATAGATACTGCTGCTACATGAACGACGACTCTAGTACTATATTCCATAATAAATCATGCCATAATATGTCCTTTCACTGCACGTACAGCAGCTTGAAACTAGCATCAAGATAGCCACCCCTTTTATCTACTAACTTTTCTCCACCCTTTTTCATCATGAACCTATTCTCTTACATATTATGAAGTACTCTCAAAAGGCCTCAACAATTTAACTCATTTTAGACTGTATATTTTAACTGCACTCTATTATATATTGAGTTCACTGTTTTTGCATTGTAGCATATTGGTAATTTTCATGGATATATATGTTTAATTTAAGTGTCTTCACCCACCTCAAGGGAAGAAATAATGAAAGTTTCTGTAGCTCCTTAATGACTGGCTAAAAGTCAAACACGGTTGTAAATGAAAAAGTTATGTGGCTGACTGAACTCATTAGTAGTGCAGGGTGCTGTATTGCTGATTTCTTCAGAACTGATTTATCTTTCTACTCAATTTGGTGTAGTGACAGTGGATCATGTCGGCAATGGCAAGCAATTCTGACTGCTGACCAACTAAAAGGAAAAGACCCTTTTTTTTCTCTCTCTTTTTCTTTTTAATTCATATAATTTTTCCCTTTTGCTTGATGTATGGTATAATTTCATTTTTCATTCCAGTCTGGTTGTTCTTGTATAGGAGAGGAGGATGTTATGATTGGCATAGGACAAAGCCATCTTTTTACAAGAATCTTCACACTTTCAATGTTCCCCCATCATTAATCTTTCTTTTTAATGTCTCTCCTTTTACATCCCACTAAACAAACCTCCCTTTGTTTTAGATTTGTGTTATGGGCTTGTATATTTTGATTCTTTGCCCCCATGATTTCATTCATCAATCTTTTCTTAGCTTATTGATTCATCAATATAGGAATTAAGAAAGAGTTCTTCCCTTACCATCTATCTCCTGCTTCCGAGAATGATAAAACAATATTTAAAAGAGAAAACAATCTATGTTAATTTAATATTATAGTATACTAAATTTGTAAATTTTTATAATAATTGTCTAAATGGCCATTTTTGGTATAACTTCTTTACATCATCAACAAAAGGAGAAACAATATTTTTCAATTTAATTTTGATATGATTTTTTTATCAGTGTCAACTATTCATTATGTACCGATTAGAATTGGATGAGTCTTAGAAATCTTGGAACCGGATGAATTGTAAAAACTTAAAAACTTCATAATCACTAGTTCTCTCAATCCCTTCCATTTATGATAGAACAATTCTTATCAAAATCCCTTTTATAATAGAACAATTCTTATTGAAAGACATAGGGTTGAGAAAAATAAGTAGGTAAAACTTTATCTATACATATATAAAGTTTCCATTTGGTAAAGATGATGTAAAATTTTAACAAGAAAAGATTCATCCTCATCTCTACATCAAAGATTGAAATAGCTAATGGTTTAACTTTTACTATCTTGGATTAGGTGATTTCTTATTTATTCAGATTTCCAAATACACTTTTATTCTCAAAAAAAAAGTGTAAACCCTAATGTGAGAAGGAATATTTGAGAAACAGTTGATATTCCCTCCTTTGGCCTATTGATTGTGTTTTTGATGCCAATCAGCTAACTAACCATGTAAACTTTAACCTTTGGTAGTATATTGGTAGATTTGAAAATTTGGAGATTGTGATGATGACAATGATTACATGTTAATCAATTCTTCTCCTATGAAAGGTGTGGACTGTGGAACAATGATTACACATTAATCAATTCATCTCCCCTATCTCAACATCTTCACCCTTGGTTTTAAGATCAATGGCTTTGCTTGCTACATACCAACTTGCCCTACCTACCCCATACACAAGGGGTCCTCTAATGTGTGTTAGATGTAGTAGAAACAATTTGTGTAATAATGTAAAGCACATATTATTCCTTGTTTTTTAGGGCAAGGCAATCATAACAATGTTTATACACATGTTGGTAGAATAGAAAGTGGACAACAAAAACCACACATTATTAATCCACCAATGTATTTAAAACCTTATTCTATACTAGTACAAATTAAAATAAAATATAAATAATAACAAGTTTATTTATATGTTGAATAAAAAAAATAACAAACATTTTAGGTTATTTATTTTTATGGTTTACTTATTTAACCAGTTAGTTCATTAATCCAATTGACTGATTTTTAAAATAGAGTAAACCACCACAAAATAGATATATTTTTTTAATTTATGAGTAAATAATGAATGCATTAACTAAAGTGTTTTTATGTTGATATTTAATTTACAAATGAAAGTGTGGGATGAATTTATTAATTTTTTATTTTGACCGCGTTAAAAGTGAGATTAAGATAATAGAATTTGTTACTGCTATGTGTAGAAAATAAACTCTTATTTTATATTAATTTTATCTGAAAGTTAATTTGCATTTAAAACGAAATTAAAGTTGTGGATCACGTGAGTACACACCTATTCTTCTAGGTATTTCTCTTTAGGTTAGGGTTTTCTTTTTATTTAGATTTTTCTGTTTTACCATATTTCTGACAAAAGATTATTTCGATGATGTGAAAATTCCATATTTCGTTATTTAAATAATAAAAAAAGTGTAAACGACTTAATTAGACTGAATTTAGTGGGGGAAATGTGTCAACTATTTAAAACATTTTTTTTGGCAGTGCTACATTTATTTTTTGAGATTTTTTATTAAATATTAATAAGAATAACATATATTCAAAAAAAGAAAAGAAAAATACTATATTGATGACCGTTAATCAATAATTTTGTAACTAAAATAATATATTCAAACTAAACATATTTAATTTGTATGCAAGATCATTGAAGTTTATTCTCTATCTCTTGCAAGGTAATTTTTTTATGAGTTTCACTTTCTCTCACACAGATGTTAATAAAGAATATGAAGTAATAAATAATTTTTAAATTAATATTTAATTAACTAACAATGTTTAACTATTAATATTGATAGTTAGTTAGATACTAATTTAAAAATAATTTATAATAATAAAAATTATTAAAGATGAGCAACGCGTCGTTTTGGTAAATGAAGTTTGGAAAGTGATTTGGATCATAGTTATCAAGATTTAGAAGTATAGGAACATGATAATCTGTAAAGAGGAAGTAGTAGATATACTGGAAGTTTTTGCTTTTTGCTTTGATCCAATTAAAGGTTTGGTCTTAGGTTACATCCAAGTCAAGTCACAATCTAAAGATAATAGAAATTGATTTAGATACTAATAATTTTTTAGTCTTTAAAATAATATTTAATTTAATTAATATAGTAATTAATTATTTTTTATTTTTAAAATTAATTTTTATTTAATAAATTATTAGTAGTGTCTAATGATGAGATTAGAGGCAAAAGCTTCTCCACCACTGTTAAGCTCACTTATTGATAGTCGAAATACATAATGAAGTTTGATATTTTCTGAATTCAAATTGGAATAATGAATTGACCAAAGTCGATTTTTTTCATAAATCGTGTTGGGTTTAGTTTGGTTGGTAGTCAATTCAAACTCACTTGTCCTCTTAAATCAAAGTTTGAATTTATTCAAATTTAAATTTCGAAATCATATATAATTTATATGTCTCTACTATTCATTCAAAGTAAAGTTACTTACTTCCTCTCTACTATTACACAACAAATTCAACTTACTACTTTTTAATTTTTAATTTTTTTTTTGCTATACCACATATTCATTGCAAAATTAAAGCATAAATGTTTATATCATAAGACTTGAGGTTTATATAATATAATTTGAAGGTTAAATATAAAATTATCAAATTTACATGAATTAAGAATTAAATTAGATTCTTAATAGAAGGATTTAATATGGATAATCAAATTTTCTATCAAAACATTTGTTTTTCTTTTATAAAAAAAAATATAAACTACTTTAAGAATGTTCCAACTTTTATATAGAAAAATAATTAAGAATTAAATTAGATTCTTAATAAAAGGATTTAATATGGATAATCAAATTTTCTATCAAAATATTTGTTTTTTTTTATAAAAAAAAATATAAACTACTTTAAGATAATCCAATTTTTATATAGAAAAATAATCTTAACCTATTCAAAACCGGTCAAAACCCTATTATCCAGACATATTATAAAGTAAATGTTTCTTATTTTAATAAGAACTCTCTAAAAGCCATTTCTCTTTCCCTTATGCAATTGCATGGCTTTATTAAAACTTCAAACTAATATTAATCTCACGTGACTAAATATTATATTTGTTTAGATAAAAATTATTTCATTCTCTTTCTCACCTTTTTCTTTTGATAGTTGTTGGTGTTTGATTTGCCTAATAAGTTCAACAAGAGTGATGAACATGAATCCATATTATTAGCTCATTTTCATGAGCAAATCAAAGGTGAAAATATCACAAAAATCTGAGGCTAAGATTGAAAGTGGATTGGAGATTTTTTTATTCTATTTGGTTTTGTTTTCTCCTTGATTTTATGGTTTCAAAGAGTTGAAGTATCAATTTCAACCAACACTTTGTAACAAAGACCAGTGACATCATATTCATGCAAATTGCAAATGTTTAGTGGAGAAGTGTTTGTCCATATTGGACACACAGTAATTCCCATCACAAGTATTACCTATGATGTTTTTGCTAATTGTAATTAAATCTTCTAATCAATTCCTCTTATCATAATCATTTATTTCTTTATTACAACAACTTACTAAGCTAATTAAGGTTCAAGGATAATGAACATGATATGTGAAGAAGTTATACACAGCATCTTAAATTAGACATTACTACAGTTGTGACATTTCTGCATACACTTGTTAGGCATGGAACTTTAAGTACAAGCCATTATGTGGTATTTTCTATCACATGGTGTGTTACTTTTGCAGCTCCCACTTAAAGCTTGACCCTACAAACTTTGCCCAAACAAATCTTCTCTGCATCAGATTTCTTTCTTTTCTCATTCTGTCTTCACTATTTTTCCCACCAATCTATGGCATAATTGGCTCTTGTATAAGTGGCCCCAATTTCAACAGAATCACAAAAACAATTGAAAATAATATTATGGTATTATTAGCCTATTACCCACAAACCCTCATATAATTTTCATTCATTAAGATGGGTCCTATCATTATTAGACAATACACATTAGACAAAGACTAATACATAAATATCACTTATAATTAGTATTAAGAGAAGGGAGAGGTAACAGTTCAAGAACAGTAATATATGTGTGTATAATAGCACCAATCACCAAGATTTTTATTACTCAATTAGATTACACTACTTTGGGAAAGTGAGCAACCAATAATCATTTACACTTGAAAGCTAACCAATATACCATACCCTCACAATTGATGAAGTTTGTCTTGAGAGATGAATTCAAACATACTGGTATTAAAAAATGAACTTTAAGTTAATTCAATTTTGTAAAATCGATTTATAACGTGAAGTTTACACTTACTTATCTCTAATACATCCTCTCATGTTAAGGATATCAACTTGTACGTGAGATTATATATTTATGAGTGATCCGATAGTGGTCCGATAGAGATGACCTGATAAGATCAACAAATTCTCTTTAGAATGGACTTGAGATAACTTTGATAAGAAATGAACTTTAAGCTTAACTCAACTTTATAAAATTAACTTATAAGGTGAAGTTTGCACTCACTTATTTATATATATATATGTATATATATATATTATAAAATGACCTAATTTATAGTCGATATAAGATCTTCAACCATGTTTCATGGATTTTGTTTTCTTGACTTAAAAACCTAGGAGGAAAAAAATAAAAAATAAAAGAAAAATGTGATGTTAATAATGAAGTTTTGTCGTGTTAGTTAGAAGTGTAGTATGATAGAGAAGAAATTAGTGCAGGCATGAAATATGGAATTTACCTTACCTTACCTAATAATGGTTATGGTGTATGATGATTACAAAGCTTTTTATTATACTTTTTGTTTTCTTGTATTCCTCTAGTTCCATAATTACTGTTGTACTCCCAAACAATCCCTACAACTGGCCACCAAAACCTATTATTGTTGTACTCAGCATCATAGCAAAAACACATGTAAATCTAATCTCATTGGACCACTTCAAACCTAATAGCTTGCTAACATGTTCTTAATTAGGTATGTTGGGTTCTTAATCATTTTGGTTTCTAACACTAGTTTATGCAATATCATATTATATGCTATGCCCTTCTTTCTTAAGTGTAAATTACTCTAACCTATGTTCATTATATAAACTATTATTACTATTTTTCACAAACACACAGTGCATACACTTTCTTTTTTTGCTTTACGAAATTCGTTTTAATTATAACTTTGTGTACAATGTATTATTACAAATTTAATCAATCCCAAGTGTTGCAAGGGACTTTGACAAAGCCAAGTGATTTCAATGGAAAGTGCTTTTGCATTTTATACAATTTTTTTGCATATTCTCATGCAAAGCTGCGTTGTTGAGGCAAAAGTTTGACGGTTGAAGAATCTAATAGTTATTAAAATGTGATTTTGTATTTTACCATCGATTTTATTACTAGTAATAGTGTTAAATTTAATTGAAATTAATTTTAAGAACTAAATTTAAGAGGTATAATAATTATATAGCTAATTTTAGTTAAAACCAATTATATAACTATAATTTTCATAACTTATTATTGCTTTGTTCTAATATTCATTTATCATATAAATGAATATTGGCTTTAAAATCATTATTGATTAATTGGTTAAATAATGATTTACTAACTATTATATAACTATTATTATAAACTAATTCAACTTTATAAAATTGGTTCATAAATAAAATTTGCAAATAGAATTATATATTCAGTACGTTCTGAATTTAATTCAAACTTATAAAAACAAACTCATAAAATAAAGTTTACATTTATATGAAATATGAAATGTTCTTAATTTTTAATTAATGAATAAAATATTTTTATGATCCTCTTAGTTAATGATAAGTAGAATCTCGTTGCATATAGTAATAATAAATAGTAAAAAGCTGAAGAATAAGAGGACTTACCAATAATGTGCATCATCATTTAGTAACAATTGTGAAATTGGGGTAAAGACTCAAACTGAACCAATTATATGCTATCTTATCATTTGAGACTATAATTTTTTTTCACACAATAAATTATTAAGTTTTATTGATATTTTTAAATTAAATTTGAAGTATATGTCATGTAAAAATTAGTGAGACTATAAACACATAATAATTTCAAAATATCTAATAATGTCTCTTCTTGATGAGCTGGACTTACATTGAACTAAGTTGTGTTCTTTTTTAAAAGGAAAATTGAATTTTAAATGGACTTTAACTTTTTTTTTATTACTCCATTAATGTCTCTGTTCACCTTTTATTTATTCATTTTGCACTTTCCAAATATAGAATGAGAAGTAAGTGCGCAATAAATTAATGGATACAAGAACAAATACCTTTAAGATGAGTGTAGTTGAATTGATCCATTACAATAGATATGTGTCAACAATTATTTGGGCCAATGTTTTAGAAGACACATTTGAAAAATGATAAATTCTTCCTCCACCTCCATATTTCCTGTACTTTCGTATTAATGGTGAAAAGTCAATTTTAATCTTTTAAAAAAATTTAAATAATTCTAAATAAAGCATAACCTCAATTACATCACATATTCCCTTTCAGCCGCAACATTTTCATTATTTTTCAGCTGCAGTGTTTAAGAGATCAATTTCATCATTTGAGCGTGTATTAGAGGGTTAACAAAAAGATTCGTTGTATTTGACGTTTTTCAATGCAAAAATATTTTTTTTTTTTAGTTTTATAATCTATTTTTGCACCTCGCTACTTTTGTTTTGTTTTATGGCTTCCAAATAAAAAAAATAAGCAAACAAAAACACATCCACCACCAGTAAAAACACCATAAAACTTACCTCAACCACCAACGTTCACCACCCATCATCACAAGCAACCACCACCACTTGAAAATAATAAAAAAAAAACACCACACTCCATCATACACAAAAGGATATTGTGGCTGTTAAAAAAAGTACGGAGATGCAAGAGAAAGATATGTAGTTGTAAGGAGAATTTCTCTTCACAAGTACATATGATTTAGAACTAAAATCATCAACTACACTATAAAATTTTGTGGAGGAAAATATAATTTAACCCATAATTCTAGAAAACAATAAATGAAGTAATTAGATGAATAAAAATGTTATACACTAATATATTTTTAAAGGAAGAAAAAAAGTAGCAATCCATTTTACATAAGAATATACATTCTTAGGAGAATCGTCTTAAAAATAAAAAAGAAAATAATTTCTCTTTTTTTGGAAACCTACATATACAACTTTTCAATTGTTTTAAATACTATAGTAACATTCTTTATACATTAAAAAAATCTTCTTTAATTGTTTGAAAAATGTTATATTTTGTATACTCCTTCAAGAGTAGCTATTTAAATGTTAAGAAAAAAAAAATATCGTTTCAATCTATGAAAAAACAACATCAAGATCAAACATTGAAAGCATATAAATAATCTTGAACATTTTGTCCAACACAAAAAAAATTAGATAGTATAATCTTTAGCATAAAGTTAAACTATCAATTTTAGAAATGGAAAATTGTAGCTAAAAATATAAGTGTTCCACACTATCAATTCTCCTCTAGGATGATAATGGGTTAGAAAATTTTGTTTTATTATTTGTTATATATAGATTTAAAAAATATCTGTAATTTTTTAATATATCAATTACGATTCTGTAAAACTATTTTTCACTTTTAGCACACAAATTATTTACTCAAAAAAACGAATATTAGAAAGTTTGTTATTATTTCTCATCAATTTGTACTAGCTTCTCAACAAGGGCGTTTTCTTTCTACACCTCCATAGTTTATTTCAGCACCTCCAAACTTCTTAAAATATTAAAATTACCCTGTTTTCTATTCATATATTTTTTATTTCGAAAACACCTTTCAAATTTTATAATCTAGAATATGTTTCTTAAAAATACATCATGAACTCTACACAAATATTTCTAGATTTATAAATACCTTTTAGATTCTATAATTCATAATATGTTTTTTAAAAGAAATACATTCTCAATTGTAGAATGTAAAATATATTTCTGAATCCAAAAATACTTCACAGATTCTATAATCTAAAATATAATTTTTAATATCCATAACATGTTTCTTAAAAAAATACATTTGCATAAATATTTTTCAAATTTTATAATCCAAAAATATTTCTTAAGAGTTAAATAGTCTTTTCGCCTAACTTATGGAGATATCCGAAGAAACTATGGAGGTGCAGGAAGAAAACGCCCTCAACAAGTATTTGAAGATTAAACGGGCCAATATGTGGGCTATAATTATAATAGGCCCAGCCTGCAACAAGAGGCTTGGGCTATCTATCCATTTTTCTAAGTGGAAATGTTGTTACTAGAATCAGCATGATTTTATGCCAAAAAAAAATGATTCGATTCCACTCAACCTCTGCAAAACCTTCTCATTATGATCACTACTGTAGACTTGTCTCTTTGATTGACTCATGCAAGTCAATGCAACAAATTAAGCAGACCCATTCACAATTAGTAACCACGGCACTAATCTCACACCCTGTTTCAGCCAACAAGCTCCTCAAGCTTGCTGCTTGTGCTTCTCTTTCCTATGCCCACAAATTGTTTGATCAAATTCCTCAACCAGACTTGTTCATTTACAACACCATGATCAAAGCACATTCTTTGTTACCGCATTCCTGCCACAATTCCTTTGGGGTTTTCCGCTCATTGACCCGGGATTCGGACCTTTTTCCGAATCAATATAGCTTTGTGTTTGCTTTCAGTGCCTGTGGCAATGGGCTGAGCATGCAGGAGGGACAGCAGGTTCGTGTCCATGCTGTGAAAGTTGGTTTGGAGAACAATGTGTTTGTTGTGAATGCCTTGATTGGTATGTATGGGAAGTGGGGACTTGTGGAGGAGGGCTGGAAGGTATTTCAGTGGGCTGTGGATAGGGACTTGTATTCTTGGAACACCATGATTGCTGCCTACGTTGGATCTGGTGACATGAGTCGAGCCAAGAAATTGTTTGATGGAATGCAAGATAAAGATGTTGTGTCATGGAGTACTATAATAGCTGGTTATGTTCAGGTATTGCTGGATTTGAAAGTAAACAAAATAATGATATTAGCATTTTACACGATTGCCTTGTTCGTTTGAAGTGGACATTTCTCTAGTACGCGGTTGAAAGTATGTCGTATTGGTTGTGTTTGACTTAATTGTTAATGTGCCGTGTCTAAAGTTGCTTCATGCTTACTATAGGTTGGGTGTTTCGTGGAGGCTTTGGATTTTTTCAACGAGATGTTGCAAATAGGTCCCAGGCCAAATGAATATACCCTTGTAAGCGCTTTTGCCGCTTGTTCGAATCTAATAGCACTGGATCAAGGAAAGTGGATACACGCTTACATTGGGAGAGGCGAGATTAAATTGAATGAAAGGCTTTTAGCTAGCATCATTGACATGTATGCAAAGTGTGGGGAAATAGAATCAGCATCCAGAGTTTTCTTTAATTACAAGGTTAAGCAAAAAGTTTGGCCATGGAATGCCATGATTGGTGGGTTTGCAATGCATGGAAAACCCAACGAGGCCATAAATGTCTTTGAACAAATGAAGGTTAAAAAAGTTTCCCCTAATAAAGTCACATTCATTGCCTTATTGAATGCTTGTAGCCATGGTTATATGGTCGAGGAGGGGAAATTATATTTCAGATTGATGGTTAGTGAGTATGCTATTACACCAGAAATAGAGCATTATGGATGCATGGTGGATCTACTTAGTCGTTCGGGTTTATTGAAAGAGGCTGAAGACATGATTTCAAGTATGCCAATGGCTCCAGATGTTGCAATCTGGGGAGCACTGTTGAATGCTTGTAGAATCTACAAAGACATAGAGCGGGGATATAGAATAGGAAGGATCATTAAAGACATGGATCCTAACCATATAGGGTGTCATGTTCTATTGAGTAATATATATTCAACATCTGGGAGATGGAATGAAGCAGGAATGCTGAGAGAAAAGAATGAACTCAGTAATGAGAGAAAAAAGATTCCTGGCTGCAGCTCAATTGAATTGAAGGGGACATTCCATCAGTTCCTTGTTGGAGATAGATCCCATCCTGAAAGTAGGGAGATTTATTCATTTTTGGATGAGATGACAATCAAGTTGAAGAGTGCTGGGTATGTTCCAGAGTTAGGAGAACTTTTGCGTGATATTGACGATGAGGAAGATAAAGAGACTGCTCTGTCTGTTCACAGTGAGAAGTTGGCTATTGCTTTTGGATTGATGAACACAGCATATGGAACTCCAATTCGCATTGTAAAGAATTTAAGGGTTTGTGGGGATTGCCACCAAGCAACAAAGTTCATCTCCAAAGTCTATGATCGAGTAATTATAGTAAGAGACAGGACAAGGTATCACCACTTCAAAGATGGAATCTGTTCTTGCAAAGACTACTGGTAGATAAGGAAGGAAGCAGCTACATATGTCAATTAAGCTTCAGCCAACATTTTTCCCTTTTTGCCCACCTTTGACACAATAGAGCATTTTTGTTTATATGGCAAACTCACATATTGAGTGGACCAGACAAAGATATGCATTTGATGAGAGATTTTAGCAAATACAAACAATAATGTTACCCATGCGATCAGCTCCTGTATCACATACTAATAAGAAAAGTTCAAAGACGGAAGAATGACCTTCTATGGCATTATTTGCATTGTTGAACAGTTCGCCAATTGGTTTATTAAAGGATGGTATTGCTTTTGGGGCTTTTGGCTAATTCTTGAAGAATGCCCTTTACGGTGCTGTCAATTCTTTACAGTTTCAGATAATGGAAGTTGCCTGACGTTTGTACGCATCTGTTTCTATTGTATACACTATATATGTACTGAGCAAATAATAGCTTGGTTATGATAGCTCAAGTTTTGTCCTTGTTGGAACATGTAAAGCGCAATCGTTGAGGAGTAAATTGTTGTATAGTTCTTGACCATTTTGTATAGGTCTCGTTTTTCCGAAAACTTGTATTTTATATTTGGATATTTACCAAAACCTTTTCTTTGAGGTTGTTTCCTCAGACCGTCTTTATCATGGCTTCGTGATTGAATTGCGCAACTTTTATGAGATTAGTATAGTTTTGTATACTTGGTACTGTGTAAAACTTTAAGCTGAGCATGTTACAGGCTTAAGAGCGACCAACTCTGAATTTTGGACAAAATATAGCATGACAACAAAGATTACATAATATGACTGAAAAACATCAGATTTTACATCCAACAGACCAAAAACTTTTGTTCCACAAAAGTAAGCAGAAACTTATTACTTACACGAGTAATACCAGTATAATTCGACTATATGTGTGACTGTGGCTATACTTTCGAAGGCAATACTAAAAAATCACTCCTCCACATTTACTTGTGCAGTGGCTGCTTCCATCATTCCATTGCGTATCTGCTCTCCAATATCCCTAACATGGCCAGGTCCATGGGGTATAAAAACAGTGGTGTTCTTTGATGAGTTCCCAAGGTCTTTGATTGTGTCAAAGTACTGAGTTATCATGATAAGATCCATCACCTCCTTAGCATTAGTGCCTTCCACTTTGTGAGAGAAATTCAGAATGTTCTCTCTCAAGCCATCTGTAATAGCTTGCCGCTGCCTAGCCACACCAACCCCACCCAAATACTTGGCCTCGGCTTCAGCTTCTGCTTTTTTAACTAGCAATATCTTTTCGGCTTCTCCTTTGTACTCACTTGCAAGTTGCATCCTTTGGGCTGTCAAATAAAATCAATCCTCACTGAAGACCGTGGCGTACAATTGAGCGTATCATAATCTTAATTAACCCACTAATATTTGGATTGGCCGAAAAAGATGGAATAGAATATTAATGGTATTATGCTCCATTGTTTTAATTGATGAAAAATAATGAAAACCATGAAATTTATTTCATTGTTTACCTTTATTTTTAACCCCCACACCCTCAATTTGGGTGGAATGTGACGGAATGAAATTTTGTTTTATTTCATCATAACATCTCCAAACAATGAAATGGAAGTATATTCCATTAATGTTCAATTTCATATTTTCATTTCAATCCATCCCATCGTTTTGCATCAATCTACACTGCCCTATTCAAGGGTAAATAAATACACTTCTATAATATTTGCTCATTTTAAAGACAAACACATATAAGAGGAGTATTTTCAGAGAGGGAAATTATGATATGCGTATACATGTTACTACTTCGTAATATTGCCATGAAAATAAAAAATAAGAACTATAAAGTATGAAGTATTATTACCTGCATTGATCTCATTCATTGCCTTACGCACAGAAGGATCAGGTATAATATCAACCATGAGTATGTGCTCTATATTATACCCATATTCTCCCATCACCTGATAATTCGGGAGATAAAGACCATTGGTATTCAGAAAAATAATCAATCAAGGATGAGTGAACAAGCCAAGCAAAATCTGACTAAGTCATCATATTTAAATACACATCCTTATACATAAAAACTTTCTTAGTTTCATTTCCGCCACTGACAAACTATAGTTTTAAAAGAAATAAAAATAGTTTGACGTCTTATAAACAACTAAAGGTTCTCTCTTCACTTGCCAGCTCTTACATACTTCGGAGTAGATGGCCAGAACTTCTTTTTACTTCTATTCTATTCTATTTACTAACTACATACTAAAACAATGTCCAGGCCGGACATGTGTCTGTTGACAGTTGGAACAAATTATTCCCATCTACTTCCTTATCTCAACTTGACCACCTATGCTTTATATCTAAATTACTGATCAATAATTAACATATGTTTTTAATTTCTCCTTTCCAATGGAAACAACAAAAAACACACTCACTCACTCTCTTTGTCAATAGAATAGCCTTAACATATAGATGAATTTAATATGTACTAACTTATTATTTGTATATTTACAAGTCATATGCATTAAGACCAAAGAGACTCTTCCGTCAATGTATCAAGACCTGATAAACTTTCTCCATAATAAAAAAAAATGAATTAAGCTTTTCACAGAAGCTAAAATTAACTTATTCACTTGACTTCTATAAAAGCTCTTTTCATTTAACTTGTGCAAAAGTTAGGCTGCATAAGTTGAATTTAGCTTATAGAGAAGTCCAAAGCATATTACCTACTTGTTTTCTTCTTGTTAAAATTGTGATTAGTATTTCATTGTAAAATTTTCACAAAGCTGTTTTTTTTTTGTGTGTGTATTTACCTAGTCTTAAGTTTTTTTGTGTGTGTGTAGTTAGTTACCTAGTCTAAGGATTGAGCGTTGTAGACTTTAGTTTTTCCATCTATTATAAAATAAATCAGTTGAGGGCAATAACTCACTGATTTTTATCACTTCTAAATTCAAGTTGGTACCAATGCGAGTAAAATCCTGATCTGTCTTCACCAATTGCCAAACAACCATTGTTAGTTGTCTCCGGCTGCCACCACTGTCCGCCATCTTTATCATTTGGCAATGTTAGAGCTACGTGCACCTCAAGGAGCACAACCCAACCCGGCACTCGTGTGACCACAAACCTCCAAACGTTGCACCATGCACTGATCTCCATCAGCACTACACCAAGCACATGTTTCCCATTATCAGAATCACACCAAACTATCACTATTCATCTTGTCAGTGTCTTCTGGCACATTTTTACCCTTGGTTCTGATTTCAACATCCTTGGGCAGTTGGTCATGTGTCTTTCCTCATGGATTAGGGTTTTCCTTCCATCTCTCCTGGATTTGTTGCTCAGGGGGAGTATGGTCTAGTGTGTAAATTACATTGCTCTCTCTATGGACTGAAGTAGTCAGCCCAAAGGTAAATTTAGTAATATTATACAGATTAGATTGAAACAAAGTGAAATAGATCACTTAGTTTTCTATTGTCATGCTTCTACCAGGAAGTGTGTTTATCTAATGATCTATGTTGATGATATAGTTATTTTAAGAAATGATGCCATTAGGATTTCTCAATTAAAGGAGCGCTTATTTAGCCATTTTCTAACCAAAGATCTTGGCTATCTGAAATACTTGTTTGGTATTGAAGTGGCTCGATCAGAGGGAAGTGTTGTTGTTTCACAAAGAAAATATGCTTGTGATATTCTAGAGGTGACAGGGTTGGCAAATTGCAAGCCTATTGATAGTCCTATGGACCCAAATCAAAAGCTAATGATGAATCAAGGTGAAATTTTTTCAAGATCCAAAGAAATATAGGAGGCTAGGAGGAAAACTTAATTATCTCACCATTACAGGACTCGATATGTCTTATGTAGTTAGATTTGTTAGTCAATTTATGCAAAAAAATTACATTGGTCACTGAAATGTTGTAATTCACATTCTCAAATATATCAAAAAGAGTCCAGAACAATGATTGTTATATGAGGACAAGGGGGGTACTCAAAATGTAGGGTATTTTGATGCGGATTGGGCTAGTTGTCCCATTGACAGGAGATCCACCACAGAATATTTTGTCTTCATTAGAGAGAATATTGTCTCTTGGAAGAGCCAAAAACAAAATGTTGTTTCTCGATCCAGTGCAGAAATTGAATATAGATCTATAGCTTTGACAACTTGTGAACTTGTATGGATTAAGCAACTTCTCCAAGGGTTGAAGTTTTGTAAAGTTGAGTAGATGAAGTTGTATTGGGATAATCAAGTATGCCCTCAATTGTCTCCAATCTAGTGTTTCATGAGAGAACCAAACACATAGAGGTTGATTGTCATTTTGTCAAGGAGAAGTTGTTGTCCAAGGAAATTACTGGATTTATCAGCTTTCATGACCAACTTAGAGATATTCTAACTAAGTCTTTGAGAGGACCAAGAATTCAGTTTATATATTCCAAAGTTTGGTTCATACAATTTATATGCTCCAAGCTTGAGACATACACATATATATACATGTATGTACACACACACACATATATGTGTGTGTGAGTATATATATAATACATCAACTGAGAACAATAACTCGCTGATTTTTACCCCCTCTAAATTCAAGTCTTCTTACACCAGTGCTTGTGGAAAAGTTTATCCAAATAATACCGACTACTTACAAAAAAGAAGTTACCTTTTCAAGTTCCTCCAAGACAGATCTGGCAACCTCGCCCTTCTGCTCAAAGAGCTCATCCAAGTTCATTCTCGGAACAATAGCACGTGTCACTGAACCACCAACCAAACCACACAACACACAGTTAAAACAACAAATCAAACTTCACACAATTGTCCACAAAAAAAGAACCGTTAACAAACACAACCATCGAAAACATAAGCCTGGATCTGCTCCTGAGGATTCTGCAATTCATAGAAAGCATCATCCGCGTTTTCCTTAATCACTCGGTACTGAATTGAACACAGCAACTGCACAAACACGTTGTCCTGCTCCACAATTCAAAATTACAAATCACTCACTATTCCTCCTCTCTATCATTAATAGATTGATAGGTCATAATCTGCACTCACTAACTAAAAATCACACACTATATTAACAAATTAAAAAAAAATTACTCGATTGTGTCATAAAATCGGACAACATTAAAAAAAAATGGGAATTGAAACGGAATTGATTAGGGACCTTAGTTTTGGTCTCGATTCGGACGTCGAGGGAGGAGATTCTGGTGGAGAGGATTCCAGCGAGGCATTCACCAGCGAGAGGGTTGAAAAAGTGGAAACCGGGTTGCGCTAGGCGGTGGAAACGCCCCCACTGTTCAACGACGCCGACGCTCGATTGAGCGACGCATCCACAGAACAAACAGAAGGAGTTTCCCATCGTTGCACTATTCTAAAATCAAAAGCAGGAACAACAACAAACAAACACTGCCTTAAATGAAAATATCTTCTTCTTCTCTTTTCAAGGTTAACATGTTACACACTTTCATACTCATAAGAAGAAATTTTATTGGGACAAATGTTTAAGATTTCCTTCATGCTTTTACATTTTTGTTAATAAAGAAAGAAAAAGAATATTAATTTTACTTTATACATCTCTTTTTTTTTTATAAATCACAATATGTATATATAGGGATATATATATATATATATATATATATATATTAATTTTTTTTAACATATGAATATTAATTTTTATAATAATTAGTTAAAAGTGATAGAAAATTGGTTATTAAAAATAGTTTGGATATTTTTTTTTCTATAAATAAGTTAAATACTATAAAATAGATTTTAGATAAATTACTATAAATTAGTTTTAAGTTTTTAAATTATGGTAATAACTTCTTTTGAATTTTATATTTGGTTATGGAAAAAATTAGCTAAATAAATCCTCCTCTGCCATTAAATAAAAAATAATATGTTTTCAACTTTTTTAGTAAATATTTTAAAATTTATATGAATGATGATTTTTAAATTGTTAAAAGGTAAAAGTTTTATAAGTACATTATCATTAAACTCAAATGTTACATTTTTCATGTTTTTAATTTGTTGAAAGTATATAAAAATTACTCTAAAAATTAAAATATTTTACATTTTTTAGGAATTTGCATCACAATTCACGTGGTCGCTTATGAAAAAAAAACTACTTTACGTGACAATTTATACTTTGTAGAAAGAGCTGCTTTCACAAATAATTTTTTTTGGACAGGTGTTGAAAAAATCATTTTAAATATTTGAAAATATCTTTGTTTTTCTTTATTCATTTTATACAATAAATATTAGATATTTATGAAAAGTATTAAATATTTACGAAAATTATAAGAAAATATAACAAATCTCGTGTTTATATTTAATGCTAACTGCGTGTAGAAAAATTGATAAAATTTCACGTGTTGCACATTTTTTTATTTGTTAACGATGTTATTATGATTAAAAATTAGAGTTATTCAATGAAAAAATAGAGATATTTATTAAAATATACAAGTTGAAACAAAATGAAATTAAAATAAAACATAATAGAATTATTTTATTTTCTTTAATGTTTATCATTTAATTTTGATTTGGGAAAAAATGATAGAATTTTATATTTTTTCTATTTGATTATAAAGTTATTTTAAATATAATTTATTTGAGATATAGTTTCAGCTATTCTATTAGTCCTTAATTATGACAAGATTAAGTATGTAATGTTGTATATTTTTATCTAATTACTAAATAATATAAATATAAAAAATATGTTATATTTCTAAATTTTAGTATTAATTTTTAGTATTAATAAAAATTAAAATTAAGTGTCATGTATTTGTAATTTGAAACTACTTTATAATAATAAACCCATAGCTTGTGTGATTAAAAAAATAAATATGAATTAATTTAGTCAATACAGTTTTCTTTTTTACAACAATGAAATAAGTATTATTTAGAGGCATTGTATTTTAATGAAAATAAAACAGTAACATGGAAACATTTTTGGATTTTTTTATAGTAATAGTATAAAATGAAGGTTCTTATGAGCCAATAAGATAGGGTTTGTATAAATAAAGTTCCTATTAGTCTATCAAGATAAAAAAATAAAAATACAAAGATGATAAATTTAAATTACATTATTTGATATATATGAGTTGTATAATAGAAAAGTTCTTGAGATATAACTAATTAACCAATGATGATATAAGCTTCTCTTTTTTTTTTTCAAAATGAATACTTATAATAGTTATATAGTCATTGATTAAATAATCAATTACAATTTTCACATAATTGTCACATGACATATTTAACTTAGGCTCCTAAATAAAGATATAAGTTGTCTTCATGTATAAAAAAATTAATTATATTTACTCAGTTTTTTTTCGAGAAAATGAAGGATAATGTTAAAATTATGTAAATTCAAACTTTATACAAATAATTAGAAGATTAAATTATTTAAATATGTATTTGAATGAATATATATATATATATATATATATATATATATATATGATTAAACATTTCTAAGATCAAGTATTTCTATGAAAAACCTTACTTATAATTTTTTATCATTGATATGTGAAATTAAAAAGGATGTTTATCAATAATTTTTTTTTACGTAACAGATGAATTTTAACGTATACTTATATTATATTGCTAAAATATTTTAACATTTTAATCCATATTTAAAATTTATTGTCATATAAAATAAATTAGTAATTATTTATTTTAATAATTTTTTACTACAAGTAATCAGTATATTTAAAGTTTGGATTGAAAAGGAAAATCAATTTAGTGAATATAGAAAAGAAAATATTTTATCTTGAAATTATTTAAAGACTAGAATCAAAGTTTTAAAAAATATATAGCATTAAGTTTACTGTGATAATTTAGAATGTAATGTATACATTAAATATAATAGTTTTAATAATTTATTTTCGAAAATGATTTTAAATGTTTTGTAATATTTTTTTCTGTTAAAAAAACTTTAAGTGAAATTTTACCATGACCAAAAATTAATTTTTTAATTTATACTCTTTTAATTTAATAATAATAATTTAACAAAATATTTAATAATTATTAACCGTTAAGCATAGTTAAACTTAAACTACTAATATAAGAGTAAAATTGAAAATTTAATTTATAGCGGTGTAGTTCAAATTTATGGGGTGCAGAATACAAAGTCCTGAAAGCACATTTGAGAACCGTGTTTGGCCCATTCGGTTTTCTAACCTCATCATCTCACCACCTTTCTCAATTTATGTTTTCCTTTCTACACTTCCATAATTGTTTTATACACCTCCTCACTTTTCGAGAAAGACTATATTATACCTTTGTCTCCTTTATATGTAGAAGAGTTTTTTTTTTTTAGATTTCTAAGTCATCTAGATAGGATAATACGAAATATATTTTGGATACTTTTTATTATACAAGGAAATATGTTATAAGATCAAACAATTAATTCTTATTTTTCTTACTATAATTTGATATCTATTTTTATGTTCTTTATTTTCAAGTTCTCAATAAAAAATGAAACTTATTTTTTTCAAAATTACATGTTATGGTTATTCGTATGTATGCGTTTTTATTTTATTTTTCTAAATTTTAGTATTATTATGAATATAATAATTTTTAAGTGTTGTGTAGCAATAGCAATTTATGTAATTTTTAAGTGTTTTGTTCTTATTCTTTATCATACTTTTCCTTAAGATTTTTTGTGTGAGAAAAAGTAATTACGAAGACAAAACAAAATATTCAAAAGTTAGATAGACAAAAAAGTACATGAATTCAAAATTAAAATTAGTGTGTTTTATTTAAGATAAGATGTAAACCATATTTTATTTTATTTTAGTTCAGTTTAATTTTATATGATAGGGGACTCAATATACTTTATTATTGATAAGTTATTTTAATTTTTTTTTTTCTAAAACTAGCAAAGTATTAGTAAAATTAGATTTAGTCATGAAATATTAATAAATAATATATGAATATAGATATTATTTCTGAAATTTTGATTCTTCAATTACTTTGACCAAGTTCACTGCCTTATTGGACAAAATAAAATCACCTAGAAGAAACTGATGAAGTTGTAAAACTGTGTCCATAACCAGTTATTAATAGATATAACTATTGTTAAAAAATTAAAATGACGTTTACCAAATAATTACCGATTGAATAATTCTAATTATATTCAATTAACCTATCCATAATTTATATATTCCTTAACAAAGAATTACACTGCTGAGTTCGAAACAGTCAAAGTCTAAGATAATTAGTAAAATCATTTGTGCAATCTTAATTGCAATTTCTTTCAAATACTATTGGCTATTGGGAAGTCATTTATCATTATTTTAGTTGTTAAACCTATACAGGTTTATAAAATACACAAGTATAAAGGTAAATAGTGATATTATATATATATATATATATATATATATATATATAATATTTGTATTCTTTATTTTTTTTCTCTTGGTTCTTTACACTAGTCCAATTTGTTTTAAAATATGTAAATTAAAAATAATAATATTAACATGTTTAAAAAATAATAATAACTCTAAATTTAATATATCCTAACCCTATTGGATGCATATTTTTGTGTTGATATTAAATAGAAATTCATTTATTGTTGTTACTTAAAAGATAAGTATAATTAAAATGTCAAATTGCATAATAATAATAACATGAAAATTTTATGAGATAAAAAAAATTGAAAAAAAAAATTCTACGTTGGTTTTAACATCTATACTTTTGCTTATAAGAAAATATAAATAAATATTGATTTATAAGACTAGATAATTACAAGGCATAATTTCATAAAGCAGATAAACATCAACGGCATATAAATTTAGTCCCATGCAAACGCACTTTTTCCTGCTTTTTTGTGCCCACAATCAAAAGAGATGCATGCATATTTTTCACGTGTGGTAATGTACCTACATTCATATATACACCACATGCATTATATTATAAACACCATCATTCATTACCTATAATTTTCGAACACTATAATTATTTGTTCCCTTCATTTATATTTATATTTATATTTATATATATATATATATATATATATATATATATATATATATATATATATTCATAAAAGCCTTACATTAATAGCCAAAAAAGACAGTGTGGTAGAGTATAAAGTAGCACCTATACAAAGCTTATAAATGAGGTATGTAGATCCATACAAACTTGTGTCCTCCATCTTCATGGATGCACCCAAAATCCATCTACCAGAATCTATAGACCCATAACTTGTTTATTTCTGCATCATATATAACATAATTTGTTGAATATCTATATCTGTTGCTAAGATTTTCGTAATCAATTGGAGTTTGGTAGAAGATGGGACAAGACTATTGGAAGTTAAATTTAGAAAAAAAAAACAATGTGAATGAAAAAAATTAGTTAAACATTTCATAAAGATGATAAGTATTATATTACTTTTATTATATACTATAAATTGATATTATCTTTAATTAATATTTAATATTCAACCCAATTTTATATTTATATATATATATATATATATATATATTATCTTTTTTTAGTTCAAGACTAGATATTAATGGATGATCTAATAAAAAAGAATATCATCATTTTTAAGAATGATAGAATAGATAACTTTGAGATTTTTACTTTGGTGCAACTCAAAATGTGATCATAGCTTACGTGTAAAGAAATGTTAGTTTCTTTTACCTATGTCGAGTGGTGCTTGGATCCAAAGATTTGTTTGACATCTATTAAAAAGAAATGATAAAATTTGGATATTTTATGAGGAAGGAAGCTCATGACTAAAGTAGTGACCTTTTTATAGTACTTTCTTTTGTGTCACAGTTGCTACTAACTTTGGTCATAGGTCAACAAGGAGAGTTACTGTGCTTGTGTTGGAATTTGGATTCTTGTAGGTGAAAAGCTTGGGTGAGTGGCCTAGAACATTTTATACAAGAGTTGAAACACCTCTGAAATGTTTCAAATTTATTTAATTTATTCATTGTTGAGAAAAAAAAAAACAGTATGACAGTAGATTACACAATATACCTAATAAACTTTATTAAAATCGACTATAATACCATATTAAAAAATAAGTTCAAATCTGGCTCATTATCACACAATCAACTTGTAAGTTATATTATAAATTGATTTTATCTATTATCGATTTAAGATCTCTAACTCATATTTTTTTTTATCAACAAAGAATTAATATAATAAAAAGGGATATTTAAGGGATATATGAACCCTTGTATAACATAAATATCTAACACATAGTCCTATGAACTAACTAAATTCTTTAGTTGAGATGAGTAATCTATAAAGTTTGTTTATTATATGAATTATGTAAGTATTATTTTGCAGAAGAAAGGAGAAAAAGGTAATTGGATTGAAGAGTGGAGCAATGAATGAATTGAGGAAAAAAGAGAAATGGGGTAGCTAGAAAGAAATTAGAGACCATTAGACAGAAAATTGATTGAAGGGGTTAACAATGTTTTTGGTAGGGGAAGCAAGTTGATGTGATATAGATCTGTGTTGAAGGTTATTGGAGCAGAAAGAATCAAAGGGAGTTGTTAATGTAGCAAAGCCAGCTAAGTTCACCCTCCAACAATTATGCAACCCTCTCTGTACACTGCGTTTCTGTCTTTGCTCTTCGTGTTGCTCTTACGTCCCTAGGGTTTCACAATTATATAATCAATTTCTTTCTAACTCTGTCTTCTCCTTTTCAAATGTCTGTAGAAATAAACTTTTGCATTTAGTTTTAACTTATTTAAAACAAGTTGATTTCATTTTTTTTAATTGTTTCTTTCCCCAAAATCTTTATAAAAAAATTGTTCAAACATATATGTATACAAGTTTAGATTTAACTCAATTCTATAAATTAATTTATAAAATAAAATTCAGATTCATTAAGGCAAGCAAGTTTGATAACATTATTTATAAATATTATTTAAAATGCAATTCTTTGAAAACCATTATTACAACTTGCATAATTTTAAATTCCCCATGGTTAGATAAAAAATTTATTAGCATTTAATAAACTAAATGAAATAAGCTTATTCCATATACTAAAATGAATCTATACATGAATTAATTTACAAAAAATCAATTGGCAAATGAAGCTTGGTTCACAATTGACTAGAGAATCCAACAGTGCTATGTGTTTTTTTTTTTTTATCAGCAACAGTGCTATGTGTAAAATATCACAGATGACAAAACTTTATAAATGAAATTATGAATTAGTTTATCAGAAATTATTGAATCTTCTTATAATCATATTATTTTCCGTGTGGTTCACCATTGAAGGTCCTTAATTTTTAAAATTCAGTAAAATTATTTCAACAATTAAAATTAATTTTTCATTATTGAACATAATTAATATGTGAGTCAAACTTGCTCTCAATTATAAATTATTCATTAAAACATGTGCACAATTTGGAAATCTTAAATTCCACAGAGTAAAAAATAAAAACAATGGTTCATCTCTTACTTTCATGGAGGACCCTGTGTTATTATCATGTCCTAAACTTAAAATAATTATAAACATGCACGAAATAAATAAAAAAATCTTGGAGTAATTAAACTAGGTATTTATTTTCAAATTGAATATATATAGTTTCTTATGTGCATGCATCGAAATTATAAGGACAACTTAACAACATCAACTATATATATTCTAAAAGATTTGAATTTGATTTTGATTTTGATGTGAGAGGTGTGAACAACTAAAAAATAAATATTCATGAAAGTTTATACAAAAATATATTTAAAAAATCTTTAAAATATTTTCACATGTTCACTTTGTTGTATTGTGCATGTACATAATGTATACATAATCCGTACAATAAAACCACTATGCATGCTACGACTCACCATGATTTGGTGTGCGTGCACACTAAATATCATTATTCATTCTCACATGTTTACTCATTAATTTGTCTTCAAAAATTAATTAATTAATTGTAGCAAATGATTAATTGATTAGATTTCACGTGATTTCCAAAAATATTTAATAATATTTCTTAAATGTATTCATATTTTTAAATAAATGTTTTTGTAATAAATTTATTTTATTCTTAGTTTCGTATCATATGTTTATACAGACAAAATATAAATAGAGAAAAAAAGTTGTCCTTCCACAGGTAGGACATTACAGCTACAATGGGAGAATATTGAATTGAATACATACTTTAGAAATCATAGTTTGATTTTCATAATGTCTTTGTTGAGAGAATATTGAATACAGACTTTGGAAATCATAGTTTGATTTTCATAATGTCTTTGTTGAATTATGAAGAATAAAATTATTGACTACTTTAGAAATTTGAACTAAATTTCATATAATTAATTTGTTTATATTACTTTATTTTATTTTTGTATTTATTTTGAAGTGTTATTTTTTTTTATACAATAGCAAATAATATAATTGTTGGAGATCCCACGTTTGACTAGTTCATATTATATAAGTGGATGCAAGTTTCACATTTTAAACCGGTTTTGTTAGAAATCTCACATCAAATAAAGATAAGAATGTTTCATAATATATAATTGGTGCAAACCTTACCTTATGAATCGATTTTGTAAGGTTAAATTAGGTTTAAAGTTCACTTTTTAATATAGTATCACAACTATATGGAGTCTATCTTATTGAAAATTTGTTGAGTTGATTAGGTCATCCTTATCGGGTCGCTATCGGACCACTCATTATATAATTCCACGAGCAAGTCTTATCTTAACGAAAGT
Organism: Phaseolus lunatus; assembly: GCA_013389735.1. Classification (NCBI taxonomy): domain Eukaryota; kingdom Viridiplantae; phylum Streptophyta; class Magnoliopsida; order Fabales; family Fabaceae; genus Phaseolus; species Phaseolus lunatus. The sequence continues at coordinate 44,478,293 of CM023860.1, forward strand.
TTATTAGACTGATTAGGTTACCCGCTATTAGGTCTCTACCGAATCGACTACAAGAAAATTGTGAAATAGAAACTAATTTTAGAAACCAAAATAATTAGTTACTGTATTAACTAAAGTAGAGACTATTTTATAAACTAAAAAAATTATTAATATCGAAAGTAGTTTCTATTATTAATAAAAACTTATAAAGTAGTTTCTAAATCGGTATCTAACCATTAGCTACTAAGGTTTTTATCTACTAATTACTTATATATTATTATAAATTAGTCTCTATTAATCTTTTAGAGCCTAATTTAGAATCTAAAATACTAGTAACTAAAATCTTGATAGCTAATTTAGATACTAATTTAGAAACTATTTTATAAATTTTTTTTAATAATAGAAATCATTTTAGATAACATTAATATTTTAGTCTCTAACATACCTAACATAGTATCTAATTTAGTTAATATAGTAACTAACTATTTTTTGTCTCTAAATTTAGTTGTTATTTAATGATTTTCTTGTAGCGATCAGTCACTATTAGTCTCACGCACAACTTGATAGGTCATGTTATCAACCACTATCGGATCATCCATTATATAGTCTCAGACACGAGTTAATAAGTTTTGGCATGAGGGGGTGTGTTGGAGATCTCACATCGACTAGAGATAAAAAATTTCATAGTATATAAGTGGGTGCAAACATCACCTTATAAACCAATTTTTTAAGGTTGAGTTAGACTTAAAATCTATTTCTTAATAGAGTTATTTAGAGTTTATCTTATTGATAATTTGTTGAACCTATTGTATCACCTGCTATCGAAAATATGTAATTTCACACACGAGTTGACTGGTCTCAACATGAAATCCTACATCAACTAGAAATAAGACCAACTTATAGTATATAAATAAATACAAATACCATGTTACAATTTTATAAGGTTTCTACATCTCCTTGTCATGTATGATAGATAAATTCTACAAGGATTAAAAAAGTAGATTTTGAACGGTGGTTTTTGATAGAAAAAAGAAGATGGAAGACATGGCAAAGAACATGAATGGAATACGTTCTTATAATTTTGAAGAGGAAGAATTGTTGTTAGCACTTCTGTTAAATAAACCCATTCTCCTCTCCTTTCGGTATGTTATTCTAGTAATTAAGAATGGACAAATGGAAGCGTACACTCATATCATAATTAGGTATTTGAGTAACAACAGTTCTACTTAAGAACATTTCTCAAATATTTTAATTTATTTATTATTTATGAATAACAAAAAAGATTATAATTCTTTTTAGCAAAAGTGAGTTTTTTTATATTCGATCCAAGTAACTTACGGGTGAAATGGATTTTACTCGTAAATTTTGCATATTACTTGCAACCCATGTCACCAAGTCCAATTCAATCTAAAAGTCCCTTTTTTTTTTACTTATATTGGTTGCTTATTATTTAATGACAAAAAAATTGCTTCTATAGTCTCATTTATACTTGTACTTTAAATTTTTTTTTTGATTTTAATAATATTTATACTTGTACTTTAAATTTTTTTTTTGATTTTAATAATATATTTCTGAGTACGTTGAAAAGTATGATATTTTGTTTTTAATTGTTAATGATTGTTTATAGTGATTGATAGTTAAAGTTAGTAATTAAGGTAAGTTTTATGATATTTTTATTGTAATGGTTATATTTTTTATTATACATTTCAAAAATCACATAATCCAAGAAAAAATTAAAGAGATATAAAAATAAGTACATAAAGAAGCACGAAAAAGGTATAAAGGTAAAAAAAAGAATTTGTCAAACTCTCTTAATGTATTTTTTTATTGCGGATTAACCTGTTTAACCTACAAATTTTATGAGATTAATCTGTAAAAATTAAAGTCCATTCAAAGAACAGGTTATGGAAACGAAATGTTTATAAAACGAGATTAGGCGGGTGTGGATGACGGTTCAGTCCATTAATTTTCTCATAAAATCACTATTAGTACTCACACAATTCTTTAACATATTTTAAAATATATTTAATTTAATTAAAGTAATCAAAATTAAATTTAATTATTACTTTTTAAATTAGTTCTCACACTTATCTATTAAAAAAACACTAATCCTATACATAATTTAATTTGTAAAAACCTTTTCATATAAATTCTCCTAGTTTTTAGTTTTAACAATGCTTAAACTAATTTTAACTTACAGAAAAAAAATTAATTAATTTTTTTATATTTATAAATACTTATAAGAACTCCTCTAAACATAAAATGAAATAATAAATTACTTAGCAATTGACCTTCACACATGTAAATGACCTAATTGCCCATGAAGAAAATCCAAATTTTGGAAAGTACTCGCATATTTCCTACAATTGGATAAACTCCAAAACCATATTGTCCTTTATTCTGAGATGAAGCTAGTCAAATTGGTTAAGTTTAATAAATAGTTTAAATCATTGAATGTTCTTTTTCTGATTTTGTGTAATGTCTATATCCACGAAACTCACTTATATTCCATTTGGTCAACATAAAGATTGATGAAATCCATCACTATATATGTATACTTTGTATCTCAATAACATATATTTCCACACCAAAATCATCACACCATGTGCTTCTTTTTTAATTTTCTTTTACAGTTTTTTAAAGAAATTTTGTATTTTCTTAAAACCATCAAATAAAAATAATTCTTATAAAAATCATGAACAAACTAAATAGATCACGTTTGAAGATTAGTTATCATTAGGTTAGAGATCACATTGATTAGAAGATTAGAAATTAGTATATTTTATAGTATATAAATTAGTAAAAATTTAAAAAATTAATTTTATAAAGTTTAATTAGACCTAAAATTATTTTTTATTATGATTTTAAAGTCATTTAGATTTATCATAATTATAATATATAAAATGAATCCAAATTTTATTTTATAAATCTGTTTTATAAAATTAAATTATATTTAAAATACACTTCTTAATTCTTAATAATTATGACACATATTTTAAAATATTACACGTTTTTTACTATGACCCACCACATGTGTCCAGCGAGATCCCATGTTTGCTGCTATGTGTGTATATATACATAACCTCTAAATCAAATCCAAGTAACACAAAATTTTCATCAAAGCTTTGAATACCCTCTTTCATTTCTTCCAAGAAAAGGCTTAGAGAATCCCAAAACAGAGTTATATAACATTTTTGCATAAAGCCATGGCTTGCTGGTCTGCAGAAAATGCCACAAAGGCCTATCTCAACACATTGAAAATGGTTAGTATTCTTTTCATGGCTTAATCCCTTAATACAATCTCTGTTTTTAATCTATTGATCCTTAATACAAATCTTTATTACAAGAATAATGATTGAGATGAAACTCCAATTTTTATGAAAAACCAATATTAAAGGGTGTGTATGCAAGTACATCTAATTTCTAATCTGATTTTTGGTTATTTTTTTTAACAGGGTCAAAAGGCCAAAGAGCCAGCTGTTGCAGAGTTCATATCAGCACTAGCTGCTGGCAACAATGCACAACTAATGGTTGTGGCATGTGCTGGTGCAGCAGACTCCACCACACTAGCATTAGTCACTGCTGCACATCAAACTGGTGGCCATGTTGTTTGCATTGTCTCTAGCCATGATGAACTAAAGGCCTCCAAAAAAGTCCTTGGAGTGAATGCTAGTGAAGTCCAATTCATGGTTGGAGAGGCTCAACAGGAACTACTGTTGTTAAGGCAAGCAGATTTTGTGGTCATTGATTGCAACCTTGTGAGCCATGGAGAGATTGTTAAAGCAATCCAAGATGGTGGCATGCAGAATGGTGCAGTGGTTGTTGGCTGCAATGCACTTAGCTGTAGAGGGTCTTGGTGGTCTTGTGGATCAAAAACTCAGTTGTTGCCTATAGGAAAAGGGCTTCTGGTGACAAGATTTGGAGCAAGTGCTGCAAGCCCAAAACATGGATCTGGAGTGAGTAAGACCAAAAGTAGTTGTTGGATTGTTAAGGTAGATAAATGCACTGGTGAAGAACATGTGTACAAGGTCAGAGTTCCACAAGGAAAAGTGATTCAAGCTTAATCATGTGGTTAAAGTGGTTGATTCAAGCCACCATGCTACTTTTCCATTATTTTATAGGGGAAATGGAGTGGTTAAATTTTGCAATTAGAGGAGTTGATCTTGGTCCTACTTCAAATGTATATAGCAAATTATAGACATATTATTATTATCATTACAAAAATTGGTTTGCAAAGTTTTGTTGTCTTGCATAAGTTCTGATGAAGAGAGATCAAAACTCAACCATTCTCCTTCTCAAAATATATTTGTTCATGTCCTCTTTGTAGCAAATCACAGGACCACAACAAGACAAAAAGCTATACCAAAAGTTTTCTAGCAGACATTCTGAGTCATAAAAATGAATGTGAATCTTATAGAACAAAAGCTCTTAATGGTTTGATGTATAATATTTGAAAGATAAAAAGGTTTACTAGTGATTTTGACCCAATTTTTTAACTTTTATTTCCTCTAAAAAAGTTGGATCAAACATATTTCATTAGAAGCTCTCACACATTTAAGCAACTTAAAATTTTAGAAAAAGAAAGAAAAACCTCTCCTTTCTTAGTGTCTCTCCCATCTTTGTTCTCTCTTTCAGAATACAAAAGTAAAAAACTTTCAAGCAAATTTTATTTCACTTTTAAAGTTCATATTTTGAATTGGAAATCTATATAATTAAGAGTGTTATCCACTAAACAAGATTTTAATGACTTAAGTAAAATCAGATCCACATCCATAATTTGGAAAACTTGAAAACAAAAATCCAAAAATCTGATAAGCTTGGAAGTCAAAGATCAAAAAAATCAGATGTAAGAGGAATTGGAAGTTGTAAGAACCTTGAATCTGCATCAATAACTAAAAGCACAAACAGAAACACCTTAAGTTGTGGCTTTTGTCTAGATCATATAACAATTTCTTTGCCTGACCAAAGTTGTGTTAATTGATTCCCTAAAGCATTTTTATTTGCTGAATAAAACAAAAAGCTTATTCACTCAGCCTTGGTATGAATCACAAAAATTATGCATTAATTAATTGAGTTGGACATTGTTTTTGGTGAAAGTTAGAGGCACAGAGCATCATACATGTGAAAGAAGCAAGACAGTCACAAGCAGCAGGTACAGATAACAGCCTGTGCACACAACAATTAGAGTACCTTAAGGTCACTGTTTTCCGCTATTATAGCCTCTAACTATAATAAGAGCCACACTTTCTAGGGTTCCTACCCTCCCTAACGTGGACCTTGTGATTTTGTCTATACAAATTACAACATCTTCAATGATATAACGTTAAGTTTAATGAATATGTGTGGTATTAACATCTATCCAATTTGTCAATATATTGATAATATTAATATAAAAAAAACTTTATCAAACTCATCATTTTTATCGAAATCTTCTTGTTCTTAATTGTGTTTTTCATTTTATTTTATTTACATTATGGAATTTAGTATTACTCATACCTGCAATATGTAATAAAGTGCATTTGAATTGAAGTTCTGAAAAGTTAGAAGTATTTTTAATTTAAAATAACAATTTTTCCGCTTTATTTGGTATATTTGAATTTGTCACTTAGTATTAAGATTTATAAAAAAATATTCTAAACTTTAAGCCAAAAATAGTCTAATTGTTGCCTTTATGTTTTGTGGGTTTCTGCCTTTAACATGTGGTTAATTTGGATGCTAAGCTCATTAGGATCCAACCTCCCATGTATTACAATTAGTTAGAATGAAATAAGCAATTACTATGATTCCTTAATACTTAGTTAGAATGATACAAACAATTAGTATGATTCGAATTAAGTCGATTTCACTTATTAATGAATTTTCAAACAAAAAACTTAAAAAATATGAATGTATAATTCAACCTCGTAAAATTAATTTAATAATGTGAATTTTGCACTCAACTATATCTTATAATTTGATCAAATCTTTAAAAGATATTATATGTCCAACACACAATCTTATGTTAAAGACACTAAACACTAATATTAAGAACATCAAATGTTCACATTAAGAATTTTGAACATGAAAATAGAGAGAAGATCGATAGCATATGGTACGATAGACTCAACTAATATTATTAGAATAGAGGCAAATTTTCTCTACACCTCCATTCCATCCCCTACGCCTCCATACTTTTTTTTAATTCCAACAATACCCTTCTGAGTATGTTAGAGTGTCGGATGCATTCTTTTTCATTTTCAAGTGATGGTGGTTGCTTGTGGTGGCGAGTGGTAAACGTTGGTGATTGAGGTAAGTTTAGTAGTATTTTCATTATAGATGGTTATGTATTTGTTCTCTTCTTTTTTTTCATTTTTCTGGAAGCTACAAAACCCAAAAAAAAAAAAACTAATAAGGTGTAGAATGCAACGAATCTTTCTGTCAACCCTCTCACACACTTAAATGATTGAATTGCTCTATCAAACATTGCGGCTGGAAAATAATGAAAGTGTTGCGACAAGAAGAGATGTATGAAGGTGTGGAGGTGCAACTGAGATTATTTAAAAATACGGAGTTATGATTCATTTAAGGTTATTTAGAATTTTTTAAAAGGTTAAAACTGACTTTAACAATTAATATGGAGATGGATGGAAAGGTATGGAGGTGTAGATAGATTTTGTCTAAAATAGACAATTGATATAAACTCTAATATCATATAAAAAAATCATTAAACTAAAATGCATGTATTTACACAAAAAAGAAAATTATATATAATAACAAACAAACATGAAATATATATATATATATATATATATATATATATATATATATATATATATACTGATTATATAATATTTTAATATATAATTATATTTAATTCTAATAATTTTTTTTAAAAAAAATTTAAAAAAAATGTCATGACAAGTGTCCTAACACATAACTTTAAAAGACCGAAAAGTTCTTATGAGTAAGTATTGTCCCCAACTTCTCTTACAATTTTGAATCTAGTTCGACCAAAGAGTTTGACAATTTCTTAATTTACACAGTTAAAAGGATGATTTGTGTTATAGCTAAGGGACCAAGAAAACCACCCAAGACAAAATCTAACATCAAGGTTCAGATAACAGGTTGTACATACAATAATTAAGCACTGCATATTTTAAGCTCAATGTTCTGCGCTAAAACAACCTTAATTATGGGGGCGTGTGGTTTTTGTTTCTGCATTCACAACCCCAACCATTATGTAATGCATGTTGCATGCATGGATAGGTGTACTATGGTATCAAAGCCATGAGACCAGAATGTAATAGAGTATTCACAAACAATCTAATTAACACCCAACAACAATTGGTGCCTCCTCGTTATGCATGTGATCCTGCAAGGTCTTGTCCCATCCATACACTATCTATGGTGTTGCATAAATTAAATTTCAAATTGGTGAAACTTGCAATGCCAAAAGTTTCTTATACATATATGCACCATGGATGCTTCACCTGCTTTACAGCACAACGTTATTTCTTGTTGTTAGAAGTCATTCAATAACATCAAATCATCATTAGTGATGTGTTGTTTATATATATATTTTTTTATTTGATTATTCTATATATGAGAAAGTAAATAACTCACATAAAAATATTTAACATTTGAGATTTCTCAAAACTTAAAGTTAAAAGGAAAAAATTATTCAATACAAGGTTAGAGTAACAAAATTGTTTAACTAACTCTCAACAGAAGATGTAACAATACAAATACGAGTCAGTGCACAATAATAATTTTATTGAAGAGTGTAAAACGTTAGCACTTAGAAGTAGACAGTCTATGACTTCACTACTTCTACTTCTCTTCATAGTTGGTGGAAAACTTTCCATAGTCAGTCAAGAGGAAATGTTTGTTTTCTGTGCGACTGATTAATCTCTTTGTTTTATCTACTTCACTTTTCATTTCCAGCAAAATATGAAAGGAATAGCGCGATAATCTTTACTTGAAGGTTAACATGTCCTCTCTTCTGCTTAACGCACCAAAGATAGTAACTGTTGGGACTTTGAAAACTATTGCATCCTGAACAAATTTTTTGATTCAAATAAACAATTTTGAACGACTAGATGATCTTTTACCACAAGTCTAAAGCCTTTTAGTTATGTTTTAACTATGTTTAATTAAACTTGAACTCTAGTAATTCTTTTTTTCATATATATTTTTTAGTTTAAAAGTTTAATTCAATCTTACTTGTTACTATTCACTTAAATATTTCATTCATTCATATACCTATCTCTTTAACAAAAAGAGTTTTGAGCATAAAATTACTGTCATAATAATAGTATAATTAATTATTTTTGTAAGATATATACATTTGTTTAACTGGTTGATATTTTCAAGCAGAAAAAGTACCTAAATTAATTGGCTCCACATAAATTAAAAACATTAAATGAAATCAATTATAATAATTTATATCTCACAAATTTGGAAAATAAGTTCGAAATAAAGCAATAGTAGTATTAGTAATTTTTATTAGTTTAAAACATTTCATCTTAAAAATTATTTAAATTTAGATAAATGCTAATCACTTTAGATTCTATCATTATATTGGTAAGATAAAAATTAGTTTCATTTCATTTAATAAGATGTGGAGGGAAAAAAACATATAGAGGGAAAAAGCGTATTAAGAATGGCTAACAAAATCTTCTAATGAAGGTTAATCATTAGCATAATAGATTGATTGACGGTAAAAATGGCATGTATGGTTAAAAAACAATTGTTCTACGGTAAATTCTTCCTACACCATGTTAATTTCAACCTCCACTCAAGTTGCAATTAAAATATAAAAATGTCTTTAAAAAATACAAAAATTACCTTAAATGAAAGGAGAGTGTGGATAAAAAAAATATTTCCAGAACTCTTTTTCTAGAATACATTTTTTATATTTGGATTTCTGAAACATATTTTTAAATTTTGGAAATTCTTTTCCAGAATATATTTTTCGATTTTGTGTTCTGAATTTTCTCTTATGGAATGTATTTTTTACATTTCAAAATTTTTTTCCAGAATAAAATTTTGACTTTTGAATTATATGTTTTGAGTTCTGGATTTTCAAATTTGGAATATAGAGTAATTTTAGAAATTTTGAAAAATGATAAGGTGTAGGTTAAAATTGATATGTTGTCTTGTTCTACATAAAAATTGGGCCAGTTATTGGACAATTGGGGAATCATTTAGTCGGCCCATTGGCTTGTTGGAGGCAATTGCTTCCTACACCTAACATTTTTAAACCTGCACCCAACACAGTTTAAAAAATTCCAAAAATACTCTTTATTTCGGAAATGAAAATCTGGAATTAAAAATAATGCATTTCGGAAAAATATATTCGAAAGAGATTATTGTATTCCGGATATAAAAATCCAAAAACAAAAATCAAAAATCCATTATGGATAAAAAAATCTGGAATTAAAAAATGTCTTCTGGAAAAGGGATCTGGAAAGTATTTTGTATGTATCCCTTTTTTTAAGGGTATTTTCGTCTTTTCGCATGGAATTGGGTGCAATTACATGGTGCAGGAAGCAATTGCCCTTGTTGGATAACATGATACAGATCATGGACCCCAATTAAAAAGTGGTAAAACCATTCAAGATATTTTTCTTTTTGCACCCCCATACTTTCTTTACACACTCAGAATTTAAAAATTGATAACTGTGCCCCTATCAAAACACTTCATAATCAATTTAAAACTATATTCCTAGTCACGTAATCTCGAATATGATTCTGAATTACACGAAATATAGTTTTAAATTATAAAATTTAAAACATGATTTTGAATTATGTAATATGAAATATATTTAGATTGGACAATCTCGAATACATTAATTACTTTTCGGATTATACAAGCTGTTCAAAAATATTTTTTAAATTGAACAATTTAGAAATTACTTTTTTTCAAAAGGCTTATGGATTGTACAATTAAGAATGTAATTTTAAAATGGATTCTAGATTGTACATTCATAAGCTATAAACCCAGAAAAAAAAATCCAACAAAATGCAAAAATAGAGTATAAAACTTAAAAAAATTATCTTCACACTGGGAAATATCGAATACTACGAATATTCTTATCAACCATCTCACACACGTTCAAATGATAGAATTGTTCTCTCAAACACTACGACTGAAGAAGAATGGAAGCGTTACGATTCAAAGGTTGGTATGCAGTTGAAAGGGTGCAACTAAGTTTATTTAAAAAGATAATATTAAAATCGACTATTCACAATTAATATGGAGGTGCAGGGGAAAGATATAAAGATAGAGAAAAAATTTGTCTTTTACAAGCATGTTAGCCCAACAACCCAACACTATCATGAAACAGGCTTTCCCTATTCTCCATGCAAACTAAAGGCAATTTCTTCCTGCACCTAACAAATTTAGACTTGCATCCAATCACTGACGTGAAATGACCAAAATACTCTCCGTAATGTCCCAGAATTATTTTTTGGAATATATTTCTGGATTTTGTTTTCCAAAAAGAATTTTCTAAAAAAATTAAATTATATTCTAGAATTGTTTTTTTTCATAATGAGATATTGATTTTCCAATTCTATTCTGAAACTTTATTTCCAGAACATAAATTCAGATTTCATTTTTTGGAATGTATTTTCTAATTCCAGATTTTCAACTCTATAATGAGTAGTTTTGGAATTCCAAAAATTGCCCAAACTAAAGGGTCTTCTATTCTACCTCCATGTACACTCAAATTGCTGGAACCACATTCCAATCCTACAGTTCCAAAACTTTGTTTTCCCATAGATTTTGACCACCCCTCCCATTATGAATTTATGGGGACAAAGGATGGGCCCTTAAAAAATTATATAATTTTAACCCTTATATTAATTATGCCATATGTTAATTATTAGGTGTTAATTTTGTTTCAAAGGAAGACTCTATCTTGCTTCATTAGAATAATTCCCCTGGGAATATTAAGTTGTTATTATATTGATATAAAAAATCTGCATTTACACCAACAGTGTTAAGAATCATATCAATAGACAAACTGATTGCACATAAATTTTACCTAGTCATGGTGAATAACAATTGCATTTTACTTTAGCCTACTGCTGTGTTATTCTATTTTTTTGTTATTCGTGTCAATGATAGCTTAGAAATTTTATCCAAAAGATGTCAGATAATCATAGTTCATTGAGATGAGACAAGCCTACACCAGTTAAAAAATAAAATAAAAACTGTTCGTCTACCAATGTACATAGGGAATTAGGAGTGAATGACAAGACTTCATTCCAGTAAATCGTCAATTCAACAATTCACCAAGACATGCTTTTGCCTGCATGGTGTCTCCAAAAATCAATTGTTACAGTTACACGTGTACCAAAAAGAAACATGTAATTATAAGCCTTCACTACATGTTTTGTGAGTTGGATCCAACACCTATCAGTGGCCCTCAATGTTTGCTGGTATGGTAGGCTCTTAATTAACATAAGCAGTGAATTCAAAATGGAATCCAGATTCTCTGCTCAATCTTTTGTGATGTCCTTCTAATCTGTCTTCAAAATGCTCTGCAAGACCTTTCTAGACTTCAATAATTCAAGAGTTTTGCTATTTTTCAGAACAGGTCTACTTTAACTGACCAATTGAGCATTTTTATAAACATCAGTAATATAGCACAAGGGTATGCTAGCCTCAAAACCTATTTATGGATAACTTTGTTTGAGTTTCTCTTTTAAGAAAATCACATTTTCTTACAGAAAAAACCGTGTTTATATTTCTTTTTATATGTTTGTTCAAAATTTTCAAAACCAAAGCAAAAACAAGCTGAAAACAGCTCATTTTAATAAGCTGGTGCAAAATAGATTTTCAAAAACACAAAAACATGCTTAATGAGATTTTAATAAAAGAAACACTTGCTTTTGTAAAAACTACTTATTTTTTATCAATTTTCAAACACTTTACTTTTAAGTTTAAGAATTTTCACCCTATAGTATGCTAGAGAAAAGACACGGCTAAGCCCTTGCACTCAAAAGAAACACTAAAAGAAGCCACAAAGTAATAATCTCGAATCAGCATCCATAATCTTAAAAAGGAATGGAGGGCTTTACAAAGTGCTAATAGTGGCAATAAAGCATTGTAGCAATAGGGAATTTGATGCATTGCATTCATGACGTTCATTTGTATTATTGCTTTTACTTTTTGTCCATGGATGGTTGGAAAAAGGTGATTAAAACAAAAGGGCATTAACCACAAAACCCAAAAGACAAGGAAAAATCAGAATAACAGACTATTAGAGAAAAAAAAAATGGCTGAAATGAATAGATATAGAGATAAAAATCCCTTACCTAACTACAACCAAAGTCCAAGGCATTCACATTCATTCACATAAAAGCTAGTCCTAAGTTAAGGACACAGAAACATGGCATGCCTTAAAGGGGTCACCATCACCATGACCATGAGCCAGTGGCCAAATACTAGGAAAACTGATGTTGTGTTCATGGTTAAAGTAATTCAGGTAAGATTCAAATCAGAGACAGCTACTACAATTCCCCAGTTCTTGAACAATGGCTTCCATGCTTGGCCTCTCAAATTGGGACTCATGGGAGCAAAGTAAAGCCATTCTTGCTAGTTTAGCTGCCTCATATTCGAAGAACTTGCCACGCAAGTTCGGGTCAATAAATTCTTGAAACGTGAAGGACTCTGCAGCAAGGCGCATTGCACTTGTGATCTTCTGTTTCCCTGTGATAATCTGGAAAAGAAGCACTCCAAATGCGTAAACATCACTTTTCTCTGTGAACCGGCCGGTTGTGGTGTATTCTGGAGCCAAGTATCCCTTTGCTGCACTACCCTTTAGTGCAGAGAAGACAATGTCATTGGTGAGAAGCTTGTACAGGCCCGAATCTGAAAGCATTGGGTTGTACCGCTGATCGATTACCACTTTCTCAGCTGAGATGTTTTGGTGAACAAGGGCTGGTTTGTTTGCTTTGTGTGCATGTAAATAAGCTATACCTGGTTAAGAAAACAAGGTTTCTGTTCAGTATACACATGGAGATTGGAAACCATGAGAATGTCACTTCTGATTGTGTTCAGTTACACTTCATCAAAATGAATGCAAATCAATCACAATAATGTTAGAGAAAATTTAGTCTAAAATTTATAACTAAGCACGCGTTTATTTAAAGCATGTAATATGTAATGCAATATAATATGATGTTCTGGCATCTCTTGAAGCATCTATAATAGTAGCAAGAAAAGAGATGCTCTCAGTTATTCACCAAACACTGCCTTTTCTTAGCAATAGAATGTTTGTTGGTGTATACTTTATACCTCAGAATATAAAAAAGAAGCTGATTGTTGAAGTATCAAACTGTGGGAGAGTAAATTCTTTTAATAAAAGGTGTGATAGAAGAGTAACCTTTAGCAATCCCTTTCACAATAGAAATTCTAGTTGACCATTCAAGAACTTCTCCATCACCTTCCTTCACATCAAGGTAGCGTGTCAGGTTTCCATTAGGAACAAAATCATAAACCAGGAAGCATTCCCCTCGTCCCCTTGAACAACAAAATCCTCTCAACCTGACTAAATGTTCATTTCTCAGAGAAGTCAAAATGTTCAATCCCTTCAAAAATTCAGCTTCATCTGATTTGCAACTAGTTTTACTGATGCTCTTGACAGCAACAGCAGATCCATCTCTTAAAACCCCTTTATATGTTGCACTGAAGTTGCTCTTCCCCAACAGATTCAACTCTGAGAAATACTGAGTAGCTGACTCCACTTCTTCCAAGTTGAACCTGAAACTCTGGAACAAATCTTGCTTATCTCCGTTGAAATTCCTGCTATCAGCCAAAGGGTCCCACCCATTAGAATACTCAAGGCTAACCAAAGGAGATCCATTTTTCCTGTATATACTCTTTGCTTGCTCTGTACTCAGTCGGCCTTCAGAGATATCAAAAGCACTTCCAAGCTTTTGTTTCCGCCGACGATACATAGTGAAGGTCAAAATACCAATTGCTGATATTGCAACTGTTACTAGAACTATGCCAACTGTAATAGATGTGGCTTGTTTGGATTTTGGTGGATTTTGGCAATGAAATGTATTGCAAGGCGACTTGACATTAGCAGTTTCTGGGATATCTCTAGTTATACTGCCAACTCCTGCTCCATAAGGTTCAGGTCGAGTGAGATTGACATTACCTGAAGCAGTGCAAGCCTTCAAGGATGAAAACCCAACTCCACATAACCCCACATTGTGTTCATACACAAATCCACCCTCTAGTCTCCTTAAAGCTTCATCAAACCATGAAAAGCAGAATAAACTTACTTTACAAAAAATATCAATAAAGAAATGGACAGAAGCAATAAAATAGCATCATTATACCAGTGGGTACGTTCCCAGAGAGAGTATTGTTGTGAACATCCAGAACTTGCAGTGAAGGAAGATTGGCTAGCTTAGTGGGAATGGAACCAAAGAGACTATTAGAACTCAAATCTAGCCTCGTCAACATTCCCAAATCACCTAGAATAGCAGGGATGGCTCCAGCCAACTGGTTTGACTGAAGAGCAAGAACACTGAGCTTTTTCAAATCACCAAGCTGGGTAGGTATGCTTCCTGTTAACTGATTATAACAAAGCTGCAAAACTGCAAAACATGTAAAGAGAACAAATAAGCACACTCCCGAAATTAAACCACCAATCAAACATTATTTCCACGAAAAAAGCCAAAGCAGGCAGTAAGAATTCAGTTCTAAGAAACAAATACTGATTTATATTTAGATTTTTTTTTATGAACAGTGATAGATGCTAGAATTTTGAATGCATTGTAGCATTACATAAATCCTTCATTTATCCAGAAAAAAAAGGGTTAAGAGATTTCCAGAAAAATCATTAAATGGATCTCAGAAACTGGGACAAGAGGTTAACAATGCAACCCTTTAATTTTGTAGTTCACACCTACCTCAAGCAATTAAACCAGTTAACACCAGGTTGTTCAAAATAGTCTTAATAGTTACAAAAAGCGCCTTCTAGTCCATATAGTGCAAAAGCATTCAAAACTACCATTCTTTTTCTTTCACATGAATTGACTATTTTGGAATATCACAGTGCAAGAGAACCAACCATTAGATGGAGAAAAAAGGATAAAAATATAAATCACAGAAAAAGAAACTCAATGCCGCAGCAAATAAACGAAACAAAGTCCAAATCTTTCAGTAAAACCCGCAATCACTCAACATTTTATAAGACCCAAAAAGAAAAACCTTTAACAAAGGACCACAAGAAACCAAATTAAGGTGGGAAAATACTGAAAGTTTCAATTTTTACACCAAAAATGGTGTCATTATACCTTGAAGATTCTCCATCTTGCCAATCTCAGGTGGGATTTCACCAGACAAATGATTCACATTCAGGTACAAGTCACTGAGCTCAGTCAAGTTTGCAACTTCCCTTGGAATCTCCCCATACAAAGAATTGTAATGCAAGTAGAGTCCTGTCAAGTGCTTAAGTCCAGCAATGGCTGGTGAAAGCCTCCCAGAGAGGCCTTTCCCCTGCAGAGAAACATTTGCCACCTGACCCATCTCATTGCAAGCCACTCCCTCAAAGTAACCACCACAGGGGTTGCCATCCATGGTCCATGAGGACAGAAACTGCCCCTCC
The DNA here is from genome assembly GCA_013389735.1 of Phaseolus lunatus. Taxonomy (NCBI): domain Eukaryota; kingdom Viridiplantae; phylum Streptophyta; class Magnoliopsida; order Fabales; family Fabaceae; genus Phaseolus; species Phaseolus lunatus. The sequence continues at coordinate 44,493,886 of CM023860.1, forward strand.
GGATCCAAAGTGGATTTCAGGTCCATCAGAGCTTTGAGCTCGTCATTGCCACAGACACATGTTGGGTTGAAGAGCAAAACCACGAGGGAGAAGAGGAGTGGAAGGAGATACACTAAACAAGCCATGTTCAGATGAAAATGGTTACGGATTCAATCAAACTCAGTTGTTATCGTTATTGTTCTTAGCTCTGGTTTGTTCTGAAAACTATTTTACTAGATTCTGTAACAGCAGTGTTTGTGTCTGGTTTTGTGTGTTTTTACTTTCCTCTATGCTGAGAGGCCAAAGAGAGAAGTGGTGGTGGAAGTGACAAAAGGTGCAGGGAAGTGGACAGGTCAGAAACAAAAGAGGGAACACACAATAATAAATAGTAATAACATCTCATAATTTGTTTCTTCTTCTTAAAATTAATTTTAAACTATGATTTAAATAACTGTATTATCACAGTAAGTGTGTAATAATATTCATTATAATATTTTATCTCAGTTTTAAAATACCAAAGTTAATTTTAATGTAAAAGAGGCTATAAATTGTTTTAATTTATATTAATTTTATATTCAGTACCAATGTACATAAAATATGATCAATGATTAAATCAACTCAAATTATAATGATATTTTCTTAATTAAAACCTGAAATTGGATATGCTTTCTCAGTTTTTTGTCTTTACAGCAACAACTTTGTCTAGATACAAAGAATTTAAAAAAAGGTATAATGTGTTTTTTAAAACAATAAGAAGCTAAGTAACAATAAATGTTTATAACATAAGTTAAACACATTTTAAAAGATTAAAAAGGAAAATACAGGTGTAAAATTGGAGTTTAGCCAAACATAAAGGGTGTTAATGTAGTTTATCCTTTACTTAAGCAACACTAAATTGGTATTTATAATTACAATTAGAATAAAGAAAGGGGAGAGAAGTAGTGGTGCACATTGTATGGAAGTTATTATGCACATGCAGTGTTGACCATTGGATTGGTTGAAGTTTGAAAAGGTGTGATTAGGGTTCTTAAGTTGCATTTGAATAATGTTCATGTTTTGTGGTGTGTTTGGAAGTGACATTTGTTCTCTGATTCTCTTCTTTGGAAGTGAAAAGAGAGAATTTTTTCTTTTTGGGTAGAGAGAAAGTAAGATATTGTCACAGAGTGTGACATGCCATCATCATTTTTATTATGATTACTAAAATCAACAAAGATTGTTTCACCTACCTAAACAAAAGAGAGTGATGTAAACTTAATTAATATTCTTAAATTACCACTCCTAATATGCTTCGTCTCACTTACTATTTAATTATGATTTTATCTCACTCCATTTAACCCTTTGTTTAAATTGAAGAGTGGAAAAAATGAAAAGCTTGTTTTAATTAAAAAATAAATAAAAGTTAGTAGATTTTACTTATTTTTCTTTAATATAAGAAATGGAAACTAGATATTGAAAATAAAAATAATATTTATTGTTAAAATTTCAACTTTGAGTTTGTCTCATAGTAAAAATGAACATAAATAACATTACATAAGAAGACTCAATATCCACTATTTTATATAAATATCTATTATTATAAGATTTTTAGTTGAAAGTGTTATTTTGATTTTCTCACATATCCAACCCTTAAATTAAGAAAAAGTAAAAATATTGTGGAAAGATGTTTTCTTCAATTTCTATTATTTTTTCTTAATTTATACAATTTAATTTTTCAATTTTTTTAATTCTTTCTTCAATCTCAACAATGATCACAACACTAATTTTTTTTGTTTCCATTTTTGCATCTCCAAACAATTCCTAAATTTTACAACTATCTATGATTTATCTCACTTCATTTAATTTTGTTCCTGACACTCTAACTTTATCATCTCATTATTTTGAGAAGTGATTTTTTTTTTCAAAATGCATTTATGAGTCGTGTTTTGCCAGTTTAAACCTTATTTAATGCTAAAAAAAGTAAAGATATTTAATTGATATTTTTATCACTAATTATATCATTTCATTAAAAAAATTATTTGGTACACACCAAAAACTTAATTTAGTATGTTTTGTTAATAATTATGACTTTTCAAAATTGGTCAAACCAGGATTACTGAGTGAGTTGTTTGCTTCTTTCTTGACTTCAAATGTTACTTTTTTGTTTAAGAAAATATATAATAAATAATTTTTAGACATTTTTTATTAGAAATATGTTTCATCAAGTTTTTCTAAAACGAATTTTTAGAACAAAATGTTTCGATTATTTTTTAGTTATAAAAAATATTTTTTATTTTAAAAATCTTATGGATAAGCTTGCTAAATATACTATAGATACAAAAATTTTACTTAAGTGTAGGGTTTCTTAAATATATTTTAAAATAATTTAATTATTGAACATTTTGAAAATTTACATTATCTATTTTAATATTTTTGTTTCGGTGCAACGTGGCAGTAATATATGAAGAAAATCAACGGATGCAATTAATTTGTGCAGGTCCCACTCTGATAATCGGGTTACGTCTGTCACGTGGGTCGGGTACATCGTGAGAAACACGCGCGCAAGATCGCGCGTGGGTAAACCTTCTTGGCGTGGGCACAGATTCCCTCGTTTAATCAAGAATTTTCGAATTCAAACTTGGCCACAATCCTCTGTCTCCAGATCCATCGTAAGCTCAAAGTCGCCTTCCATGTTATTTTAATTATTTTAATTATTCTTTAACAACATTTATTCTACATTTAATAATGTATTAACAATGTGGATGAAAAATTATGATTGAAATTAAATAATATAATATAAATGACTAATTAATCACATTTGTTAACTTAGATTAAACGTTGATAATACGAATAAATACTTTTATCAGATTAATTTTGGTCTTTTTCAATTACCTATTTTATCATTAGTCTCTAAATTCTAAAAATATTATATATAATTTTGATCTAATTATCAATTTAACATATGTTCATATTTTCATTTCCACACTTTGATTAATTAACTTTGTTATATTTAAGTTTTATCATTTGAGAATTATAATTAGTTTCTATTAATCTAATTTTATCATGTGGATGGAAAAAAAAGGCATGGATTTTATTATAAAAGAGTTTCAATGGGACTGAAATTAATAACTTTTCAGAAATTGAATACTCAAATAACATAAAAGCAAAAAATCAAAATCATGGTTAAAAAACTATAATTTAGTGTGTCATTTTTAATAATTTATATGAATGAGTTAATGTTTTTTATTTTAGAAAAAAGTTGATAGCTGGAAAATGAAAAGAGGTTTAATATTTTAAAGGAATGAAAACCTGAAAAGTGCGTTTTCTCAAAGCACTTTTTCTCTGCTTTTTTGGGTCTCTTCATTTGTGCTGTTTCAGAGGTTGCTGACACCCCTTCCCACTCTTTTGTTTCCTCACTTTCTTCTCTCTCATTCACTTTCACATCACAAACAAAAAATCTTCATTACAAATTTTGATCAACTTGTAATTTTCTATTACCACCTCTCACCATGTTCTTCAAAATATTGGACTATTAGAATGGAAGATTCCTTTTTTTAAATCTTTAAATTGTTTCCAATTTGTCCCAATGTTAATATAAGTTAAAATATCCATCCACCTTTTGTTTTGATCCATTGCCCAATAGACATGGCCTAAAATAATTGACCATACTATAGATATTTATAAGTGACTTAAAAAAAAGTTATCACTTGAAAAAAAATTATTAAACAAAATTTAATTTTTGAAAATAAAAATAATATATTATATTGACTAAATTAAATAATATTTTAAAAATTAAAAAATTATTAATATTTAAATTAATTTTTATTATTAATAAATAGTTTCTAAACTAATATATAATTAACTATCAAGATTTCAGCTGTCAAATTTAAAATCTAAATAATTAATAATTAACATTTTTTAGTTAATTAGATACTAATTTATAAATTATTTATCAATAGTAAACATTATTTTAGATATCAATCAATTAATTAATTTTTACAATAATATCTAATTTAGTGAATATAACAATTAATTATTTTATGTTTTTAAAATTAATTTTTATTTAATAATTTTTTAGTAGTATATTTTTATGTTATTTGATTGTAAAAACACATTTTTATTTAGTTAAAGTGATCTTAATAATGTAGAAGAAGAAGAGGAACAATTATCCAACTAACATTTGGTCAAGTGAAAGAAGAATATGGAAAGATTGTAGCAAAAGAAAGATAAAGTGGTTAAATGTGATTAGCATTAGTTTATTGAGAATTGATGTTGTTGTACCTCTCTACTTTGTCATGTGTTGAAGGAAGATAGATTCCCTCACAAAGATTAGGTTTGAAGGATTAACCTTTTTGGAGATTGGAGCACAATGTGAATGTCTAGTGAAATAACCATGTTTTAGTGTCTTGGTTAACTAAATTAAAAGATTGATAATTATTAATTAATTAGTCACCAAAAAATTAGGTTTTGGCACAATAGATAAATATTGCATGATGCTTCTTTTGAGGCCTTGGATTTGCTATAGCTTGGAATCCTAGACTTGCCCTATCTAAATATATATTATTAATAATTCAAACTCAATTATAGTTAACCATTTTATTTTATTAAAATAAATGTCTTTAATAAGTCGCACTAATATTGATATAACGTGTCATTGGCTTATCATATCAATTATACGTTTATGTTAATGTAATAGTCTATTATATTATCTTGAGTATGGTTGCCAAAATGTAATATAACTACTATTTTTTTTTTATCTCTAGTATTAATTTTTTTAAATGCTAAAAATACTTAAAAATTGATACTTCGTGTTTTTAAGAGTTGAACATACACTTCTCGGGCATTCTTTAAGAAAAAATAAAATTTGTTTTAATAAAATATTAGATAAAATTGCACTACATATTACACTTAAAACACTAAATTTTTTTATTAAATAATAATTAATTTTAAAAATAAAAAATAATTAATTATATTAACTAAATTAAATATTATTGTATAAACTAAAAAATTATTGGTATTTAAAATAATTTATATTATTAATATAAATTCATAAAAAATTTCAATCATTCACATTCACTACACAAAGGCACATTCAATTATACCAAATTTAGAAAATTGTTGGCCACTAAGGGTTTTAATATGGCCTTCAAGGTGTCCCCACCTCATATTATTAGTAACCCTTACCCTATCACAACCTCATTAACTCTTCTCTATCATTATTTCTCTTCTTTTTTCAATTCTCATTTACTTTTACTTTTTAGGACTATACTCCAGATAATTTATACTTTTTTTAATTAGTCTCTTTAGAAAAATTGTAACATTTGCTTTACAAGGTTAAGACTATTTATGCAACATTAGTTTTTGTCATTTATATTATTTGTAGTTTTTAAAAGTCTATGATAATACTTTGAATTTTTTTTAGAGAGTTACTACAGTGATACACTAACACTTGAGTCAATAAATAGAGTTTTAGAAACATAAAAGTACTTTTAGAAAATAACTTTAATATAGTATTTTATTGATTAAAAAGAGGAAAATAAAGAAATAAAATAACATATCTTACTACAATAATATTAGGTATTTCCTTTTTTTTTTTTGTCTTCAATTTTGATCTTCAGAGTCTCAGATGAATTACTTAGAATGATACTCCAACACTTAAATCATTATTTAGAGAAAAATAAAAAATATTGTAAATATGATTACTCATTTATACTATATATGATTAACTTTTATATGTAAAAATGATTAAGATATACTAGATGAACCCAAACGACTATTTAATCATGATTTTATTTTATTGTTATTAATTACATGATTATATTATAATCTTAAACACTAATTCATTTATTGAGAATTTATATGAGAGACCCTAATAACAACACATTCTTTTACCATATTGGAGTGTCGATATTTTTTAGATAGTATTTAACATGGTTTTTGGCATAACAAAATTAGATTATAATTTTTTTAAAATTAACCTAGGAGACAGCATAACAATGATGGTGAAAACAATTATGATAATTAAAAAACTTGGATATGATTATACTTTGAGGGCATGTGACTAAAAATTATTAGCCGTCATTCTCTCATTGGTGTTGGGTAGTAATGGAGCAACTACCAACATAGAAGGGAAGGAACAAACATGGAAATTAATTATCATGCTTTCACACATCGTTCCCATCTTCTATATCATTTTTTTTTGTCTATCCATGTGCATTATTGAAAGGTAATTTTGCATCACTATAACATATATAGTGACCTCTCAATTCTCTTGTGGATGATTGAACATGTTTTATTTGGGTTAAATTTTTTAACATTTTTTAACATTTTAAAAAAGATTGTAATGTAGATCAACTTATCAACTTAGCATGCACTTTATTTCTTTTACTTTTAGTAAACTAAACCCTAGATCTAATATCATATTCAATTAAGGCACCATAAAAAATAATTTAATTAATTAAATAATAAAACAAATATATTACTAAAAAAAATCATTAAATAAAAATCAATTTTAGAGACAAAAATAATTAGCTGCTACATTGACAAAATTATATATTATTTTAGAGACTAAAAAAATTATTGATATCTAAATTAGTTTATATTATTGATAAATAATTTTTAAATTGGTATCTAATTAGATACCAATGTTTTAGATACTAACTTTAAAATTTAAATAACTGGTAACTAATTAGATACTAATTTATAAATTATTTATCAATAATAAAAACTAATTTAGATACTAATTTATAAATTATTTATCAATAATAAAAACTAATTTAGATACTAATAATTTTTTTAGTCTCTAAAATAGTATATAATTTTGTCAATATAACAATTAATTATTTTTGTGTATAAAATTAATTTTTATTTAATGATTTTCTTGTAGTGTAAAAAAACTAAATATGAGATAAAATTATTAATTTTTTAAAATATGGAAACTACAATAGTTAAAAGATGAAAGAGAAAAAGGTGGAAAATGATAGATAAAAATTGAAAGATACTAAAATTATCATTTTTTTAAAAAAATTGCATGATGATCTAGAGTTGTCTCAATTGGAGAAACTTCGTTGGAAGTATTCTTTTGTCTACTAAGAGAATTGAAGTGGGTTTGCATGTGTGGTTTTGTTTTGTGCATGGCACTTAGAAAAATGGAGTCTTTAAGAAATGGTATTGGTCAACATCAACATCAACATCAAGAGCATCTCTTTTTGATAAGATTTGCAGAAAGCTTAGGCTGTCTTTCATACATTACACTACAAGAAAAGAAAAATACAAAACCAAATAAATAAATAAATAAAAAAAACAAAGATTCCTAGCATAAAGCTGGAAATGATGACAATGGACCCAAGTATCCAACTTAAGTAAAAAATATTAATTAGGGTTCCCTTTTATCCCTTTCCTTAGAAGGTTAACTAATTAATAAATACCATGCTAAAAAAAGATGTTTTTATTATATACTATTTTATTATGCAAGCCCATGCTAGGTAAAACCATTAAAATAGCTTTAAAATTTTAAAATGAAAAATGGAAAGCAGCTTTAAAAGCCAATGTTCTCTTGTCTCTCACTAACTCCTATGCATTATTAAACTACATGAAAACTAGAAATAAAAAGTGAGAATTTATTATTTTAGGAGAGACCACTCTCAACTTAGCTAAGCATTGTTCAATGAGGAACATGGTTTGTGTCTTTAGATGAACTTATTTTAAGGAAATGATGGTTCACTTTGTTAGACTATCAAAATAATTGGTTTAGAGATTGTGATAAAATACAAAAAAAAATATATATATATATATATATATATATATATAAAGTTAAAATTAATTACAATCTCATTCATATAATTTTTAATTAAGAAATAGAAGTATAATAATGATGGTTTTTAAAAAAATTAAGAATTAAAAGTAACACAGAAATAAGTCAGCTTCTGCAAATAATCAATCTTACGTGGGATAATTTATGTTACCTCCTTTGTTTTTGAGCTATGAACTAGTTTTGGAAAATTTAATTTCTAAAATATAAAAAATGAAAAGGTGTAAAGAGAAGAAGAACCAAAAAAGAGTGAAATATTATAATCAGTAAATAGCAACTTATGTGTTAGAGGCAAGCCTTATTTCTGCAAGGCCCAAGTTGAAAATTCAGATGGGTGTTTCTTACTGCCATTACTATTGGCACCCCTTTATTACTATTTAAAATCTCCATCTCTTTGATTTTATTTGTTTGATAAAAATATTTACAGAAACAAGTTTCTACTGTGTTGTTTTGTTTAAATAAAATTTAATATAACATAAATAAGTTCTCTTATGTATTAATTTTTCAAAAAAAATTAACATAATGGACAATGTTAACATAATGAAAATAAGTTTCCGTTGTGTTATGTTTTTTTTTTTTTGAAAAACAAAATTAACTCAATGGTTCTATTGTGCTAAACTAATGCTTTTTCTGAAAGAGAATTGAAAAAAATCAACACAAAATTTGTTGCTATAATGTTATGTTTTAACAAAAAGAATAGATATAGAAAACTTGCTTCTATGGATTGATATTTTCAAAAGAAATTTAACATGTTGAAAAAAAATGTTATATTTTTTTAGATACCATTCCACTAAGAGTTACATTATTACTAATGAATATAAGATAAATTAACATCATGTACTATTTACATTATCTTTTTATAAATCTTTCAAAAATAAAATTATCTCCTATCAAGAATCATATCATACTCAAAGAAAATAAAAATAAATAAAACATAAATATATAATCATTTTCTATCTCGTCATTTATCTATGTTTGGATTATTCTTCCGCAATATCATTTTTTCTCATGTGACACATGATCATCATAGTTGATAAACAATATATAAACACACAAAACATAGTAAGTTAACGTTTTTTCTTTAACTCTTACATACATCCATATATTGAAACCATATAAATATATTTATACATATATAATTTATTCACATCTCATTCATATACTTTCATGGATACATAATCAACTCATTTATTAAATATATATATCAGAATCAAATATCTAACTCTCAACCCATTGACTACCTCTCATGTTATAAGTTTTTGACATCAACATCACAATCACTTAACTCTATCATTAGAAGATAACTCATTGAATTAGACTCGTATATATGCACATGTGACATTACCTTCAATAAGTTGTTTCATACAACAAAGCTACTTAATATGACACATCCAGTCATATGAAATGATAAATCTAAATGACCTATAATACATTTATTTTTCACACTCATACTACATCTCATGAAAATCCTTTGATTATCACCATCTAATATTTTCCTTTATGTAAGTTTAATATCTGTATAGTCAAGATCATCTCCTTTGCAATCCCAAATTTAATACATAAATTAAATATTTAAACATAGTATTCCCTCATTGGAAATAACTATATTTACAAACACCACACATCATATTACAATCATAACATTGCATATTTTTATTTATATATAGTTCAACTTAATTTAAATACTAATGAATTGAAAATGCATCATTCATCTTATTATTATAATATTCAAGCATAATATATTGATAAAGTATAACAATATAGTGAAATATACATATATTTTAACAATTAGAAACATATTTTTTTAAATTTAGAAAATATTATCTCGCTCAACTTTTACTTTGCTTGTCCAACAAATTAAGCATGTGTATAATTCATTGCCCACTCAACCAAAAGTGTTAACTTGTCCAACAAATTTTGGTTGTCCAACAAAAACTTTGCTTTCTCAACAATCAAAGTATTCGCCCAATGACTACATCATTGAGAATTTTCACAAAAACAACTCGCTTAGCAAGAATTTACTCACGTAATGATCACAACTCTCAAATTTTCAATTAATTGAATTTTGTTCAGGGATGGTTTTGCTTGTCCAACGACTTTACGTAATTCAAAATTTTTACAAAATAGAATAAGTAATTCAATTAGTTCAAACTAAGTTTTTTCTTCATTTCTTATGTTTGACATAGAATATTTTGTTCCAAATTAACAACAAATTAGACCAATTTGACTCAATCAAAATATTCTAACTTTTAACTACTAAAATATATATAACATATCTTATTAAGATTTATTCACTCAAACTATACAATTTTTATCTCAATCGCTTTCAACTATTTAATATCTTAAGCATACCATACATATTTAACTAAACTTTTCCTGCAAGAAACATTTTATCATTTCATATAACATTCATCTCCAAATTCAAATAATTAAAATATATCCAAACAACACAAAATACATGTGTAAAAATCAAAATATTATAGCTATGTCACTTTAACATGTAGATCATTTACCCCAACTTTCCCTACATGTTAAGACTTATTTATTGAGTCTTAAGCTTCTAACTTCTCTATTTTTACATAAAGATAAAACTTATACATAAAAAAAACTCAGATAAACATTATAAATACACACCTACACAAAAATCCATCTTTTGCCCCATAAAAAACACAAAATCCTAGACATGCAAACTTTTTCAAAAACCAACACAATAAACTAACAAAGAGAAATTTACTCAAAAATAATTTTTATCAAACATAATGTGTTACTTTTCATCAAGATCTCTATGGTGAATTCTAATATATATATATATATATATATATATATATATATATATATATATATATATATATATATATATATATATATAAAACAAATCTTGCAAAATTTCACAATAGAGAAAAAATGTTTTAAATAGATAACCATTTTTGTGAAATAAAGTTTGAATAGTAATTTCTTTTTCTTTATAACTTTTTTAATTGAAATAATAAAGTATTTTTATTTCATTTTTATTAAACCACTTCTACTCTTAAACCCATTAACTAGTCATCACATTTTTGTTTAAATAAAGTAATAAAAAGAAAAATTGTTTCGTTTTTTTTTTAAAAAAACAAGTTACTTATTCAATAAAAAAAATTCATGTCGGAAGTGTTTTAAACTAAATACCAAAAGTTTGACTTTTCACTTTGATTGGGAGTTAAAATAGTAACTCGGGGTTGCCAATGGCAGGGGTTGTTTCTTAGGTGCAGTGCCTTGTTCTGAAGTGGGCTTTCGACCTGGGCTGCAGGGCCTTATTTTTGGTTTGCAAACACTGTTCCAAAAGAAGAAAAAACTCAATAATAAATTAGGGCAATTTCTTCCTGCACCTCTACATTCTTCTTCCTGCATCCCTACATTTTCGAAAAAGACGTTTTTGCCCCTTTTAGAAAATGACTTCCGGACTGTTCTTTTCGAAATATTTTCAGAATATCTTTTCCAGAACATGTTTTATGAAATAAAAAAAAATCGTCCCAGAACAGGTGTTTTGAAATGATTTTTTGTTTTCTAAATTTTCTATTCCAAAAATATTATTTCCTTACGGAACTACTATTCTGAAAACACCCAAAGCTGTAAAGGATATTTTGGTATTTTTGAAGAATATAGGGGTGCAGGAAGAAGAATGTAGAGGTGCAGGAAGAAGTTGCCATAAATTAGCCATTTGAACCGAAAGAAAAGGCAACAAAAAATAGTTACTCTAAATTGAGTTTCTCTGATTTTAAGTATATCATAATTTTGGCTCACTAAACCAATAAATAAGCTCATGGGTTTGAACTTTGCATGTCTTGCATGCACTAAATATGCTTGTTAAACTTTTTTTTAGAGAAAAAAAGCTTTTTAATAAAATAATCACTTATCATGTTTGGATAAACTTATTTAAAAAAAAAACAGTTTTCTGCTTTGTTAGAAACAGTTATTTCTCATAAAAAATGTTTTTTTAATAAATACTCACTTAACATGTTTGGATAAATTTATTTTAAAAAGAACAGAAACAGAAACAGTTCTGTTTGTTTTTTTAAATAGTTGTTTCTCATTAAAAATATATGCGGTAGAAGAGAAAATACTTTTAGTTAAAAATTATATTTTTTGACACTAAGCAAACAAATATCAATTTTTACTAAGAATCACTTAAATTTAAGTTACTTTTTTAACAAAAATCAACTTGATTGTGCTTCAAGATTCCACCATGATTTTGCTTCCTAATATCACAGATTTATGGGTTGAAGGATGAGCCTGAATTAATAATTTCCACATGAAAAATCATCTTTCATGTCATGATTAGCTTACATCAGATTATTGAGAGTATACTAGCTGAAACTCCACATGTCTCTCTGCAAATATTTATTGCACAAAACTGTAGTATTTATTGTGAATTTAACTTACAGTTAAGTAAATGATTTTTACCATATAATTTCCTTGTATTTTATTTTGCTTTTGTTATGATTATTATTTTTTTTGTCAAATGATGTCTGTATCAGAACTAACTTAGATATACATGACTGATCTACAACCTTTGAATACGAAACATTGACTGATATGTTTCTATGTTTTAGTCCAAAATATTTGAAAAATTATACAGAGTTCCTTCAAAAGTCCCAGTGAACAATGAATTATCTTGGCATTCAAGCAGAGAACCTCATTGGCTATGCCCCATTTGAAATAACTCAAGCACTATAAATTATAAGTTTGAAATTAAGAATTTGTTTCTATTTAGTGTTTTGTGGACTGATTTTATTTAATTAGACAAAGAAAAATTGGAAGAAATTCAATTTTGTAAAGTTCAGATTGAGGGCAGGCTCTACAAATGATGAGTAAGTTGAGTTCCAAGGAACAAAGCAAGATGCCTTAAAATATCTCAGTGATATGTATTGTACATTAAGATTGGAGAAAAACATGAAGATGAGTGGTTTAAAGAGTTGGAGTTCTCTCAGCTGTCCCAGCAATGACTGTGAGCAAGTTGTTGCCAAATGGGTCACTGAGATGCTTTGCAAGGTTCTCAACAGGACCTTCTCCAGTGACATAGGCTTGCAAGAAGAAACCAAGCATGGAAAACATAGCAAGTCTACCATTCTTGATTTCCTTCACCTTTAGCAGTGCAGCCTGATCTGGATCGTTTGCAAGCCCCAATGGGTCAAATGGACCACCTGGATGAAGTTTGTCTTCCAAATTCTGCTCAAAATAGGTCACAATTTGGTGAATCAAATGATTAAGCACTGTCTTTGGGAGCGTGTTCATGCTCCACAAACTAGATTTTGAAAGTGTTGATTGTGATTGCGGAAAAAAAGTTATGTAGTTTGTTTCCTATGATCAAGTTTGTTAAAAGACATTCATCTAATCTAATTGTGAAAATATGTAGCTTGGTGTTGGGATGAGAATTTTATACTAAACTTTACTTCAAACTTGCTTTAGAGATGAAGTTTCTAAACATAACTCTGCTTCAAATTCAATTTCACATAAAATCAATATCATTGAAAATTAAGTTTGCAAACATATATCCCCACACTTAAAAGTTTTGTTACAGTTTTATGAACGCAGTGCTTATAGGCATGCTAATTCAAATAGTTCACAAAAATAAAAGTAATAAGATAGTTCAATTGAGTAAATAGTAACCTTCTTGTTGTAATAATCCTTACGTTAGAACAAAGATTAAGAAAAAATGCAATGACAAATACAGCAGTAAATATTCAGATAGAGAAATCTACATACCAGGCCATTAATAATTCTGTAGTACTCTGCACCTCCCACAAGAACTATCTCAGCAACGACAGCCACAATAAGATTGATGGGAATGGGTTTCCCAAAGTAGTTCAACGTACCCCCATCAAGAAGCAGAGCTCCTGTCTGCACCAATTACATAAAGAAAATTGATTTGGCTTAGTGTAAGCAATATATGCAATCACAAAAAGATTGCTAAGACATGGTTAAAAATGAGCACTGAAATTGAATGAGATGGGTAAAACACAAGGGAAAAAAACATTTTTTCAAGTCTGTTGAATTTACACCAGAATTGTCATTTACACAAAATGGAATTCAACTTTTGAACTCGAGTTTCAAAATTTGGGTTGAACTGGAGTCTACTAGAGTTATTTTGTACAAAGAAGAGAAACTGAAAGAGTCATGCAATAGTACTTGTAAGGTCTATTAAATTCCATTTGTTTTGTCATAAAAACCAATGTATTATTGAACTTGAAATAGTGACAGTTGCTATAGAGCTTGCAAACCTTGAACCAAACAGCCTCAGGACCACAGTTTGCTCCATATTTGTTGAAGGCCTCAGGAATGATGAATCCAGCAGCACCAAGCATTGCCCATCTGGCGTGAATCAACTCAAATGCCTGATATCTGCATCAACCTCCCCAACATTACAACACAAGTAATGTAACAACACATAAACAGACATCTAAATTGTGAGTGTTATGCATACTTGGCGAAGTCCTCTGGCTTCTTGCCGAGACCGAAGGGGTCATAACCATAACTGCATGGACACACATTACCAAATTAAAACCAAAATACTTCACATTCAACGGTTGCATGTCAACGTAAATTAAGTAGACTAGAAGGGAGGAGAAGGCACATACTCTCCGGGGACTTCTCCATTCAAGTACTCTGGGACCTCAGATCGGTCCAAGAGACCCTCTGGCAAGAAGATCCTTCTGTCAGGACCTATCAACGAATGGAACAAAAAAAGTTTATTAAACTAAGAAGCTATTTGCTATGGATGTGAAACCAAACGCACTATTAGTTATCCTTCTTCAATTACACTGTCCATTTAACACGGGTTGAAGCAATACAAGTTAGGCAACCTGAGGACTCAAGCAACATAACTGAGAGATGAAACACACATAACTAGAGGACTTACCATACCACTTGGCAAGCTCATCATTGGCAGGAGAGACAACAGCAGCTTTTTTTGGTGCTGCCTTCTTTTTGGAGAAAAGAGCCACAGTCTTGAAGGAGGCAGGGCTAGAGGGAGATGGAGCAGGTCTTGTGGCACCATTGAGGTTGATGGGGTTTCCAAGCATTTCTGACATGCCAAGGGATGCAGCAGCAGTGGAAGCTGCAAGGGAAGCCATGCTTTGGAAGCCTCACAAACTCAGATGAATGTCTCACAAGCAGGTGGTGAAGGATGAAGGGGTTAGAGGATGGAGATGCCTATACTATATGCATGGACTGGTGGATGTAAACGTGCCACGTCAGATTCATCAACATGGACTTTGATTGGTCTACAGGCGAGATTTGCAATCCAATGCAAGGATTTGATTGGTTGATCCCTGATGTGTGAAGGATGATGGTATCTCCTGAGCTGGAAGATTGATTGGTTCTGTATAACATGTTTTATCCTCCAACCTCTTCGACCTTTACATAGGCAAGGCTTTTAGGTTTTTTGTAATTATCTTCAGACTCGGCAGAAATAAGGGCTACCACACAATTGAAGTAACACTCACATGAGTAAATAGTAAGAGTGAAATAATTTGTTTTCTTTTGGGACCATTCTATGGTCGGACTTGTATTTTGAAAGAAGAATTTCAGCAAGTCTCGTGTGAGGACCACCAAAATTCACAACAGAAGATTTAGAAATACCCAAGGCTTGCAACATTGTGAGTGCTTCTATACCACACAACGGGCTGTGGTTGTTCTTCTATGCAAGAGTTCACTTATTGATTTGCAATTTATTAAAATATCTGCAACTATTTCAGAGTTTGTTAAAACACGACCTAGCCCTAAAAAATCAATAAATAAGATTTGAAACAATGTTAAACCCTTGTCTGACTTTGATATACGAAGGTTCCATCAATAGTATGAGATTCTATTATCAACTTAGATCAAGACAATAGGTTACGAAGTCACTATTAAAACTAGTCAATCATTAATTCCATTGCATAAACTAAAATATATTAAAAATTCATAACCTGTAAATTTCATACTTAAAGAATTATTAAATGTATTATACTATACACAACACACCAAATCACCAATTCACTCAAAAACCTTCTGTGTTACCAGTTCACTGCTTCAACCAGCCAGGTGACCAATGCACTAAAAAATAACCGGTCTAGTCACACGTTCCACAGCATGTCCTCCAACAACCAGTTCGAACCAGCTATACAAACCGGTTTTGATGACACTGGTTAATCTCTCGAGTGCTGGAAATTGACCCAAACCTATGAGCATTAGCTTACAAGGCCACACTGCTCTGGTTACTTCGCAATATTCTGGCATTCAATTTCATACCCCAGTTAAACATTGGCAAAATTCAATAATACCCCCGCTAAGTATTAATATGTAAATTTAGTATCTCGTGAACTGCTACGAGTCTGAATATGCAGAGTTTGCCTTGAATTAATATATAGAATGGAATATACTAGTAGAGAGTTTTTTCTTTATACTTTATACAATTGACTTAAATGGCCTCTTCCATTATCTTCTCCACTTGTCAATTTCTTTTGATGTTGCCTTGATAAGCTTTTTAGTATTGATGACGAGGTCGTCCACGAGTGCAGTAATATCATCCCTGAAAATAACACAATATCCAAAATGGCGTTAAAAATGAGATGAATTTTGAAAAGCAGCTAGTAGCCACGGAATAGTATCAGATGTATAAAAAATCTTTCAAGCAATAAGATCTTTGAAGTTATGGTATATCTGAAGAATAGTGAATAGAGCCCGTTATAACCACACAGTGTGACCGTGTCATCTTTCATCATGTATATAAAAAGATTTTTTTTTTGAAGAAGCACGATGTCAAATCACATGAAGCGAGCCTTAAGAATTAATACTACTTGAACAGCAAGGCTGCAAGATTTTCATACTGCTAAAATTCTTTGTTAAAAGTGGCACCAAAATCTTAAAAGTCTTATTTCAGGTTCTGGTGTTTTCTATTGGAGCAATTAATAGACCCGAATGTGCTAAGTTGATAACATTGTTCAGTATTCTAAGCACCTATTTATCATAAAAATTTTATATCACGTTTTATTTTGCAATCAGATCATATCATCAAGTACATGGTTTTTCTCAACGCCACATCTAAACACCGATCTTCTTATAAAATTAGTAGTCCCAAATTTAATAAATATGTAAATCTAAACATTCATAGAGCAGCTAATTGACCGAACAAAATTATACACAAATTTAAGGAAATGTATTTGTATTTGTATTATGTATTATACGGCAAAGTCTTTTGACATTTTTTCTCTGACCTTATTTATTCCTACTTACATTTTCTATTCAAATTTGCAAAATTTTATCTTTGAAAAAATATCAAATACAGGAATTTTATCTCTTTTGGCAATAAAAGTAAAAGTATTAGCAAAGAAAATAGAAAGGATTTTCACCAATTATCAATAAATTAATAGGATGAAATAACTTGAAAGGTTTCAGACAAAATGTTCATATCTACACCAAGAAAACAAAAAAATGCGGATAGTTAGATGATTTACGTACTCAGAAATTATTCTTCTAGATCCACGAAAAGGATTTCCAACATTAGAGTACCTATTGTTCTCATCTTGTGCAATTCCTTTCCCCACACCATAGCCAAACCCTAAACCAACACCACATCCAGCACCAAATCCAAAGCCAACTTGGAAGCCAGGAATTCCAGGGCCAAAACCCACTCCTGGAGTCAAACAAATATTGTGTAAGATTATTTGACGCATAAAACAGTGCAGGAAGTGTGCTCAAACTTAAAGATTAAAACATGAGCAAATCAGCAAGCAGCATAAACTACATCTCCTCACTACAATATGGCAAGGGATAATCCTAATTATTAGTAGCTGCATCCGAAGAGGCATCTAAAAGCCTAAAGCCATGCAGAAAAGAATCTACAGCAATGTTGAAACAAGAAGATGAAAAGTAGCACACTACCTCTCACTATTATACTATTTTAGATTTTTAGGAATATTTTCAGTTTTTCACCAATTCCACAGAGGAATAAAAACCATTGGTCAAAAGTTAACAAAAATTTGTCAGAAGGCATAAAGCAACTAAGGATATCAACAAAGTCTTTTCTTAAATAAAACCAATTAAAGAGATTCATGGTCATGGTTATAAGTGTAGGGTTTATAAACTTTATACCATAACAATCAAACCAACCATCGAGCACCAAAATTTACCTAAATCCTGCACAACTCTCAACAGGAAATTTAGCTCTTCGACAGGTACTACAATCAAAAGTGGATACTGTATTGTTATAAACTGTAATTTACCAATGACTTGCACTCCCTTAAAGGGCATTTCTTCCTGTACCCAATAAAAATCGATTCCCACCCTTTTTCCTTTGGACTAATGGGTATTCCATAATGTAGTTTTTACATTCCAAAATTCTCATTCCGGAATGAAAGTGAGTAGATTTGTATGGGGTATAGAAAACAGTAACCTGCCTTAAATAGTTCACTTCCAGTCATCTTTTGGCCCAACAGGGGAGCAATAGCTCAAAATACAGTAAAACAATCACAATGTGCAACTAAGCAATTGGAGGAGAGCCCCCTTTCATTCATCCCACCAATGATTTCCAAGAAGTGGTCAACCCATGCATGTACTTAATGCCAACATCTCCAACAAAAGGTATAATTTCTTTGTTAGTTCTTCCCCTTTCTCTCACTTCAGCGCACATATTTCTCTCTGCGGAAAGTCCTTCATCTTCAGTGGATTCAAGTCACTACTTGGTCAATAACCAATAAATACTGCACCTTTAAACACTACATGTTTTGAGTTTCAATTATTCAACTGCAAACTAGAATTCAAATGACAAATAAAACTCTATAAAGGTACAAAATGTTTTCTATATTCATTATTTTTTTGTTCCCCACTGGTATTTTTCTTTGGAGGCAATCTTGTTCAATGCATCGTCAGACACTAAATGTGAATACTACTCCAATAGATATTCAAACCTTGGTTCAAATTGAAGAACTGGCCCTTACACCACACTCACCGCCTTAGTATTTCTGTTTTTATTTTTAGTTACAAAATTCACCTTGTTTTTAATTTTTTTTTTAGTACAGACCACATCCATTCTCCTTAGGAGGCAAATAAAACTCAAGCTAACTACTAAGACATGAATGAGTGGCAAAGTTCAAAATGTACGAGCTGAGGGCTTAACTCGACACTTAATTTTTCTTTTATAGAAAACCATTTGCAACTTAAACTTAAAACATAAAATACAAAAAAGTGAAAATAAAAAACGATTTCTGAATCCAAACAGTCCTTTTCTTCGTCGAGTGATTAAGAATGTGTTTAGACAAACTTTTACACAAGTACTTTACAAAAGAAAAATAAGGCTTTCTCTAAAATTAACTTATCCACGTACCAGAAATAAGAATTTAAAAAATTACAAAAAATAGTTTCTGTGAATTAACTTAATAAACTATATTTTTTTCTTATTTTTATTGGTAGAAGGACTTAAGGATAAGCTTGATGCCCTAACTTAATTTTGCAAATAAATTTTCACGTTTCATATATACTAGAAAAACTACGAGTCTAGTTACAGAATGATTTTTCCCATCGAAATATAGAAGCATCGGGTAACAAGTATGTGAAATTGAAGCAAGTGAAGGGTAGGGTTGAAGAGTGAACCTCCGAGAAGGCCAGCGCCGAAACCAAGGCCGCAGCCGGCGCCGATGCCGAAGGCGGGACCCACCTTGCCGAGCTGGTCGGACTTGACCACCGGTAGCTTCCACAGCAAACCCTTGTCGTCATCGCCGTTCATCTTCAGCCGTTGCTATGTATCTGTTTTCAGTTTCTGTCGCAATCTGTGCGATAGAAAAGAAGAAGAAACGTCTTTTTTAAAAAAATAATAATTATTAGCCTAAACATACGTATCCTGAATATGTGTATGCATATTTTTATTATATTAAATTATTATAGTTTTAAAAATATATAATTTGTTAAGAATAATATTAAAATCTTAAAATAATAGAATTAAAAATATATAATTTTATAAAAATAATATACATTACTTTTCATGTTGAGATGCCAACCAATAATAAGATAAAGGCTTAATTATATTTTTAAGTTTTAAACTTCTATTTTTTTTAAAAAAAAGTTATGTGAACAACTTTTCCCCCAAATATTCCTTTTTAATTTGTTTCTAGGTGTACAATTGTTGACGTGTCGGTCTCTCCACTCTTTAAGTCTCCTTCTTTCACTGCTGGTTTTTAGTCGATCGAAGATTATCTGCAAAAGGTAATTTGACGTTTAAGTGTATTTTGATGAATAACAAAAACATACCTTACTATTTTCTTGATAGTTTTATTTATAGTGTTGTTTTGTGCTTTACTGACGTGTGTAGCGATTCCTTAATATCATGGAAGTATATTTTCGATTTAATCTATTGGTTATGTTAAAGATATTTTTCAGATTCTTTTGAGTGCGTATGGACTCATTCAACGTTAACTAACTGTTTGTCTATTATATTTATTTATAATATAAGTTATGTGTTATTTGACCCAATAATTACTTTTAGATTCCTTTTTATGTAAAATATACTTTTATTGGTCAACATTAATTATTTAAACTTTCATAATAACTCATTTCCAATATTTAAAAAATTGTTCTATTCCAGTTTTCTGTTTTGCTAATTGTATTTTTAAATTATGAATACATCTTCAATCCAAAAAATGTTTATAGAAAGTTAAAAATATCATAAATAGAAGTTGTGAAAAGTAAGACATGTCCACACATTATCAGCTAAACGGTTTATAACTTCTCAGATTAAAGAAAGAAATATATGATCAACTCAATCAAAATTTATTCAACTTGGCCATATTTTAAAAAAGTCAATGACTTAATTAATTAATGAGGAAACATTAAATTTATGGTTACTTATAATTTGAACTAATAATAGTAAAATGTGTGAGACTATAAATCATTTATCAAAACTACTATTGTCATTATATATTTAAGATAGCATAAATTAAAATATTTTATTTTGTATGTTTTCTCAAACTATGTTTTTAAATTGAATCTATATAATATTTATTTTATTTTATTATTATCTATATATATATATATATGTATATAACTTTTAAGTGTTTTTGTTTAGAATTAATTAATTACAATTTTAACTCAATATTTTTTAATGTTTTACTAAACGAAATTGAGTATTAACACAATAAATATAGATTCTTCATTCAATCTTCTTTACAATAATTTTTATTCAAACTAATAAATATTTAAATTCAATCTCAAAATTATCACTCATGATTATCATATTTGAAATCAAAAAAATTAAAAAATGTTTTTCAAAATTGTAATTTTTCAATTATTTTAACATTACAATTAAGTAGGTTTATAGTTTCATTATGAATGAAAATGACAAAAAAAAAAAAAAACTACTATGATATCAAATTACATTTTAACAATAATTTTGATTTGATATTATTTAACTTTAAAAACTATTATCCTCTTCTGACATCTCTATATGTTATTAAGAGCAATTAATACAGCATCACTCATGTTAAAAAAAATACAAAATTAATTAAAAGTTAACATTTTTTTTCTAAATTTGAAGAAAGATTTACACTAAAATAAAAGAAACCAAACACTGTCTTTCATCACCTGTAAAACATAGCCTAACCAAACAACAGTGTTATATCAGTGATTGAGAAAAAAACCTTCGAAGAGAGAAAAAATGAGTAACGTCACCGAGAAATTGGGCATTAGGATTGAAAAGAACCCTCCCGAAGACAAGCTCACTCAACTTGGTGTTAGGCAATGGCCAAAGTACGCTTCTTTTCTCTGCCCTCTTCTTCTGGTCCTCACTTTTACCCTAAATTTCACATATTTATTGCTTGATCTTCTTCAGCATTGGGATACCAAAGGATTGTGTTTGGTTTTATTTATGATGCTTTCTATGGAATGTAACTACTGTTTCTGACATGGGAAAATTTTATATTTCATTGTTAAGGTCTGGAAATGTATATATTGGAATAACTTTTTCAAGGCCTTTCGTTGATGAACCTTTTTCTTAACATGTCTTGATGTATTTGAAACAGTGTAGCAGATGATATAATCTGAATGGAAGTGTGGATGGTTTGGATCGTTTATTATTCAAATAAACCTGATTTAGGCCTTGTTTGGATAAACCTTTCAATAAACACTAATAAGATAAGAGAATACAAAAGAAAGATTGAATTAAACTTTTTTCAAAGGGAAAAAATTACTTTTACAGAAGTTAAATGAGATTTTGTTTTGTAAATTTGGCTTATACATAAGTTAATTTGAACTTTTAGAAGAAATTTAATTCATGTATCTTTCTCCTATAAGTATTTTTTGAAAACGTTTCCTCATCGATTTGACAAAGCTAACTGAGTGTTCTTGAATTCTATGATGGTTAGCTCTAGAGCAGTGATGAAATTTATAGTGACATATATAATCGTGTTGCAGTTTTGACTCCTTTTCTGATTGCTGTCTAATTTCACCGTGACTTTTCTATATTTTTAGGCAAAGGATAAATGATTAATATTTGCTAGTTAGTAAGTTTTCTATTACCCTATTAGGTGTTTCATAGGGCCATTGTTAATGTTAGTAATGATGTATTGATAGTTGTTGGCGAGCTCTAGTTTGCAATAAGTATCAAACGTATTCATCTTTCTGCTAAACATTTTCTCTCATGATACTTAACGGAATGAGGGACTAGTGGACCACTATCTGCTAAACAATGTCAAATACTATGTTCAGAGATATGATACCCATTTTAATCATGTGCTTTGTATTTGTGGCTCGGTGGTTCAAAATCCTAGGTGAAGGGTCTATATAAAAAAAAATTTACTGCAGAAATGAGGTTCATAAATGATGCTCACCCTGTACCTTGAATTAATTCATTACCTTTGTCATTATCATGGACGACATTGTAAATTTGAGACCACGAATCGAGATTGGTGAATAAACCTGTGAAGAATGTACATGTTTTTGTTTAATTTATAAATTCTCTCTGTTTGCTTTATCCACCCCACACTTTGCTTGCAGCTATGCACTCTAATGTTATCACTTATTAACATTTGTCTATTTCATCTGTAATTGGATTTAGGGTCATTTGTTTTAAAATTGGGAAGAATTGATATTTAGAACATTTATCTAGCATTATTCAATGTATTGGTTAGTTTCAACCATAAACTTACATTGAAACATGTATTTTTTTCATTGGAAAGTTCATGAATTGATTTTCCAATGCAAAATCAAACAGACCTCAAACTTTCAAGATAAAGCAGTTACATTTTCTTCAATTACATGTTTGTTCTTTCTTTTATGAAGTTCTTTCTCTCTATGTGACTTACATGATGTGTAACAGATGGAGTTGCCCTCCGAGCGAATTCCCATGGACATATGAGTCTAAGGAGACTTGCTATCTCTTGGAAGGAAAAGTGAAGGTTACCCCAACTGGGGAAAATGAGTCAGTGGAAATTGCTGCTGGTGATTTTGTTGTGTTTCCAAAAGGGATGAGTTGCACTTGGGATGTGTCAGTTGCAGTTAACAAGCACTATAACTTTGAATGAATCTACAAGTTGATATTCCTAGTGAATGAAACAAGAGGCTGTTAACATTCATGAACAAATGGCTGTAATGTTGAATGAAATAAGAACTATGACGTATATTCCAGTTTTTTTGGTAATGGTGTTATTCTCGTTTTTCTTTCCTTATCTCTGGATACTTGTTTTATTTTTCCCATCTGCACTTAAATATCTTATATACACTTAATCTCACTTACCACATTGATCAATTTACTTCATTTGTATATCTTCCATATGAACTCTCTAAAACTGACTGCATTTGAAAAAAATGTCATTTTATTGAACACTTTTGTGGGCACTATTTAAGTATCCATCGAAAAATGCTTACAATTACTGCTTCCTATTGTTGACCAAGAGAAACTATATGACTAAACACGAAGAACACAGTGGATAATTTCTTCCCGGTGATTAGTGACTATATTGTGTAGTAAAGAAAAGGTGGGCAATGCTGTAACGAAGGGCAGAGATAGGAAAATTAAGAAGACAGAATAGTGACAAGTATCTTTGTATGTATTATTCTAGTTTAATGGCTATCAACAATGGATTCAAGCATTGCTACTCAACAATAGCAAGTTTTACAAGAATATAAAAGAAAAGTAGGAAGAGAGAGACATCACAAATTTTTCCACATGATGAAGTTCATTGTTATATCTTCCCATATACCTTCTAGTATTGGAAGGGGTAACAATAGTCCTGCAAGGAGAGCATTAGAAGCTTTTGCTTGCTGACAGACAAGGCATTCTTTGACAAAATGAGCATTCATACCCTTCCAGTAAAATTGAGAAGCAATTCGAGCAGTTATTCTATTAACTCCACCATGTCCACCTAGTGGAGATGACTGAAATTCCTGTAGAATCTGCTTAACCAAAACCGTTGAAATTTTGCAATTGCTTTAGTCACCTCATAGAGTTCTCTCGAGTACGCAGATTTCTTTTGAAGAGTGGGTGTAAGCTTTTTAGAAAAGTTATACACTAGTTAAGAGTAGGCAAAATATATGAATTTTAAAAGTGTTAAAAATAGTTTTAAAAAATTAAATTGAATTATATAATAATTTGAGTGAACTAAATTTCATAAGAGTTAACTAAATTAAATTAAAGTATTATAAATTAGTGGAAATCTATAAATTGTTTCAATTATTATAAATGGAAAACTTATTTTAAAGTATATTTTTTAATATTATCTATAACAATATATAATGATATAACAATATATAACAAGGATTCTTTTCATAACATTTTTAGTATACACAATTTTTCTTCCAATTTTATCCCTCAAGAAATAATAATTAGTTTAATAACTTTTTTTTTTTCCAATTTTATCTTTAAAAAATGACAATTACCAATTTAATAACTTTTCTTATGAGTTTAATAACTTTACTTTTTCTTAAAATCATCAATTACAACATTTTTTAGTGTTATAAGCTCCACTTTTTTTCCCCTTTATTTTCTCTTTCTTAAAGACACACACTCTCATTCTTTCGGCTTTCTCTCCTCTATATACAGGCTCTCATTCTCATCTTTATATTTTGATTAATTTATGCAAAAACTATTCATTTATCGAATCTAAATTCAATTTTTTTTAATTTTATTTTAATTCTTCCATCTTCTTTACATACATTATATATATTTTTATATAAATTAAAATGTTACAATATAAATTTATAATAATATTTAAAAAATACAGATACATATATTTATGATAAAATTAAAAATACAGATACATGACAACATCATGTTCTCACTAGTAATTTATAATTTGAATTTAGTTCAAGCAATCATTAAATTTAAAAAATTAATGCTATTTTTATTTTAAACAACTCAATTGTTTATATAATTTGATAAAGTTCAAATATTTTTGAAGATTCCTAACACTAGTTTTCCACTATCATCCCATTAGAAATCATCATGTATGGTATGAGTTTGTTAATTTTTCCATAAATTATTTTAAAAGGTATATTAAAGTGATTTGTGGTTAGATGGCTAAGAAAAAAAATAATGGTGTTTAAAATATTTTTGAAGAATGCTCTAAATTAATAAATTTATAAAAGTGAAAGAAACTTACAAACTCTGAGAGAAATATCATTTGGCGTGCCACATATGCTCTGTTTCGCGCATAGAGAAGAAGCGGCCAGAGACTGAGGTATGGCTATTTATCTTTCTTCATACCCATGATTGCAACTAAGAAACGGTGGCGTTTTGATCGCACCGGTTGAGGTCAAACCTGGGAGCATTCTGTCGTGGATTTTATTAGAAAATTCTTCAAGTAAAAAAGACCAACTTTGCTAGTATAAGCCAGTAAGATGTTTGTAAAAATGCCACTGCGAGGAAAATAGTTGGGTTGGGTTGAGTTTACAGCTCTAGAAGTGAGAACCAAAGGTTGTATGTTGTTCATTTTATTAGTTTTTTAACATCGGACAAACCACCTACGTGGGAACTATGTTAAGGTTCTGTCCCTGGTAACATTTAACAGTTGCCCGATTAATTTATGAACGTCCCAGAAGTTTAGGATTTTAAAACAGTCTCTACTAAATTTTAAGGTACTTTGACAATCTGAGCTTGGTGTAGCATGGTACGGGTATGTTGGGAGAAAACTACTTCATAGATAATTTTGGGAGAGAAAATTAAACATGAAAAATGAAATTGACTTTGTTATAAGCTTATATAAAAGTTAAAAGTGGGATTTTGGAGAAACGATTTTTTTTACATGTGTAAATTAGTTTTTAGTTGACAGGAAAATGTTTATTTTATTTTATTTTTTACTGTTATGTTTCTGTGTGCTTATAAAGTACATTTTCCAAATATACCATACATTATTATTATTATTACTACTACACGTGCAGGACCCTAGTTATCAGTCCAAAGTTTGAAATTTCTTTTGATACCTATCATATTGTTGTTCTTTCTAACCAGGAAATAGCTTTGAGAATGGGATAAGAGTTTGATGCCCCACGAATGTAAAAATAAAATAGGAAATGATAATGGGGAATTGCTCTGAATCATTGCAACATTTGCATGAAACATGCTTTAATACAGCAATTGTGTTCACTGCTATACTAATGGAAGGGATTTTGAAAGAAATTGATTGTACAGAGAAGGAAAGGAATAGCCTAGAAAGAAAAAAGAGGGGTAAAATGTTTTTGGCTTAAAGGAAAGAAAATTGGTCCTATAACAAACCCTGACCTTCCTTTCTTAAGTTACTTTTTCCTCAGTGATTTTATTCCTAGTGGCACCAATTTTTTTTGATTCTAGCATCTGTGCATAATTTTTAATGACAACTTGTTTGATAAGGGTATGCACGAAAAGGGAAGAGTTCTATATCAACCGAACTGATTTATCAGTATTATTGTCTGACTAGTTGAATTCCTGTTATATGTCATCATTGTCATGTATGGGTTCTTAATAGAATTAAGTAGGATGAGAGGGAGAATCATGTAGGACACAAGTATTTCATATAGACCATAAAAAATATGCATAGCTCCGGATTAATTCTATTGTTCAATGGATGTGTTGTGTTCATCTTGAGATTAACTTAAATTTGCCTCTTATACGCAACTAGTACCCTACTAATGGTGTGCAGGATTCCTCTTCTGGACTATATACTTTCCAATTGTTTGAAAAAACATGAAGAATAATAGTGGACACAAATCAATGCACAGGCTACTAGGAAGGAACTAGGAAATTTCATAGTAATAAATAAGTCAAATACTTGTGCAAATGAAATTGTTCAATGTTTAAACAGAAGCAAAGAATTAGCACCAATCAATTTCTGTGCTCAGGTAAAATTTCAAAGTCCCAGCTCTCATCTTCTGTCACCATGAGTTGCTCCGCTAAATCTATATTCTTTTTCCCTGTCTTCCTCCTGTATTAATTCATTGCTGCCAATACAGCTTTTTTTTATTCCGAAGCCCCTTTTGTTCTTGTTTGCAGCGAGCTACAGGAACAGAGAACAAACATTCATGGGGTTGCCGCTACTTTCATCTGCATTATGGGAACCTTCTCATAACTGTGAGTTACCCTTTTCTCTTAATTTAATTTTATGATATAGTACTTTTTAACAATATTCTTGAACACCATCCAAAAGGGGAAGCAACAACAACTCTCTATCTTGTTTTAATGTGATTTTTTTTATTTGCAGGTTTTTCCTCCAGTGTGGAGTTTATCTGGCCCCATCTATCTTCTAAGTCATATTGTCTTGGGTTGAAGGTTGCATTTGCTTTTCTCCCATTTATTTTTACTTAATAATGTACACATCTACGAAATCATATTGGTTCGTTCCTCAAATGGAATTATGAGTACAAGCCTCGGGGAAGCAACTGCTGAAGGAAATATAAGTGTCACGTCACATTAAATTAATTGTTGATATTGGCTTGCTAATGATATTATTGTTAGATTTTCCTAATGTGTGTGACATAGAAATGATTTCAATCTCAATGTCTTTTGGAGTTCTATAATCTCATGACTACATCTTTATTTTATTTGGTTGGCTTTTATTGTGGTGGTGGTGTTTTTTTTTTTATCTCTGAGGTTATTCTAGACTATTGAGATGTTTATAAAGCATTAGCTGCAGATCAGTGATGGTACCATCTTCAAGATGTTGTTCTTGGTTGCTATTACTGTTAGAATTTCCCGGAATAACTTCTATGCTGTTTCAAGGGATGTCCCAGTATTTCACTTTTTGTTTTAACCTTTTCTAGTTATTCAATGCAATTTGTTGTTTCTCAATTGAACTTGCATCTAGTGCTTAAAGGCAGAGTTGTAATACTCTCTTATCTAACTACAAAACCTGTTAGTCTCCATACAATGTTGAATATAGTTGAGAATAAAAGGTTAGGTCCTGTGCACTTTAATTATACTCAGTCCTCCCTTCATATTGGTAAATCTACTAGGGCCAACTTCCAAGTGTGAATTGCAATGAAGTTCTTCTTGATAAACCTTTGACAAAATATGATTCATTTCTAATGTAGTGATTGTAGTCACTTATGTGATATATATAACGGATGCGTGTTTGTAACTCTAGTTGGCAAGATTCTCAAATTTTATGTAGTCTAATTTTCTTGAAATCCATTTTGTGTTCTTAATAGTTTATTGCGGCCTTACTCCTATTGATTAGCCATAGAAAATTCTGAGGGACTTTGCTGTTATCCTTTGTCTGACATTGAAGAAAGTATTTTCCAAGTCTTCTAAACATCCTTGTTGGAATTTACAGTTTAGTTTTGTTTATGTTGCAGTTTAAGTGTCAACAATTTTGCAAAGGTAGATCAACAATCCCGAGAGTTTTAGTTTGTGCCAGTCGAAGGCCCAAAAGCAAAGAAATGGTGTGGAGACGAAAAGAATTACCACAAAACGAGGATTTGCCACTAATTTTACCTAAGAATAAGAAAAAACCTTACCCTATTCCCTTTAAGGAAATCAAACAGGCTGCAAGGGAGGACAAGAAAATTGCACAGATGGGAATAGAGAAACCTCTTGAGCCTCCGAAGAATGGATTAATTGTTCCAGACCTAGTTCCTGTTGCCTATGAAGTATTTGAAGCTTGGAAGCTTTTGATTAAATGTCTTGCCCAGGTCTTGCATCACATTCCTGTACATGGCTGTAGGTAGATTATATTATATTTTTTGCTGAATGTCCTAGTTTCTTTGCATTTGTTATGTTGATACAAGAGTTATATTCTTACCAATTGAATTCATGCAGCGAATGCTCAGAAGTTCATGTAGCTCAAACTGGTCACCACATTCGGGATTGCTCTAGTCCTTATGGTAGGCAGCGTCGGAGTGCTCATGCCTGGGTAAAGGGGTCTGTCAATGATATACTTGTCCCAATTGAGTCCTATCATCTTTTTGACCCTTTTGGTAAGCGGATTAAGCATGATACACGATTTGAATATGACCGGATTCCAGCCATTGTTGAGCTATGCATACAAGCTGGTGTTGATATCCCAGAATATCCATCACGCCGAAGGACCAATCCCGTACGGATGTTAGGGAAGAGAGTTATTGACATAGGTGGAAATTTAGAGGAACCAAAACCATGGCGCTTTGCGGACCCCTCTTCACTCAATGACTTCGATACTTACAGAGCTTTTGAACGATTTCCTCGACCATCATTGTCAGATCTACCTAAAATTGCCCAAGACACAATGACTGCATATGAAATTGTAAAAAAAGGTGTCAGGAAGTTGATGAAGAAGTACACTGTGAAAGCGTGTGGTTATTGCACTGAGGTTCATGTGGGGCCATGGGGCCACAATGCCAAGCTTTGTGGTGAATTTAAGCACCAGTGGAGGGATGGGAAGCATGGTTGGCAGGATGCTACTGTAGATGAAGTTTTCCCTCCAAATTACGTGTGGCATGTGAGAGACCCTAATGGGCCTCCCTTGGCATCTGCACTTAGGAGATATTACGGGAAGGCTCCGGCTGTGGTTGAAGTGTGCATGCAAGCTGGTGCACAGATACCAGACGAGTACAAGCCCATGATGAGGCTTGACATTATAATTCCAGACCTTGAGGAGGCAAGAATGATTGCATGATGTAATCTGAACGTGCAGACTGTGTTTGTCTGTTATTATACATGCATATTGCGTAATCCTAGCATGAAAAACGCATTCAATGATCTACCAGAAGGGGAGGCCTCGAAATCAATCTTCAACGGTACATGCCTGATTTATTTACTAGGTGCTAGATTCCATATATCCAATATTAGTGTACATGATATATAAAGCCAATAGTAGAGCAAGTAGGTTCTATCAGATAACTTTGGTTCGTCAGTTTGTAAAATGTCTTAAACTAGTGAAAAGTTATGTTGGAAGATCAATGCATGTGTTAATTTATGTTTGTCACAATTACAATATAATCAGATGATCTTTTTATACATGGCTAGTTGTTACATTTTATACCCAGTCATAAACATAGAAAAGTTCCCTTGTTCACAACCATTCAATCAGTAGTAGGGCAAGTCACATAAAATCTAACTGTAGTGATCTTCATTGTAGAGAAAAGTGATTCTGTAGACATGAAATAAAAATTTCTCCCCTTCAACATGCAACTTAATGATGTAAAATGCTGTAAGTTGGTGTGTCCTCTTAGAATCTACATCACCATGTTATCAGATTGGGTCAGCATTCAGGAGGATTATCTAGCTATTTTTGATTTGTTAATCATTTCAATCTTTACTTCATCCTGCTTTGTGTTAGTTAAATACCAAAGGAATTAAAATCAACACAATAGCTAGGAACAAACTCTCCACTGCCTATTGTCACATCAGCAAGTGGCCAAAAGCAAAGCCAAAATGAGAACTTACACCAACTGCTAAGAAACGTGACTGTAAAATAAGCTAGGAATAGAGCAGTAAACTATAAAGTTATTGCACTGGTTACAGCATTGTGATTGCAGTTCTTGTAGCAAAAATTCTGAGCATGAAACATTCAAGTCCACAATCCTACGTTTTTTTAGCAATTGGCGGTTTCGCGATTGAAAAACAGTTTGGATCATCTCTAGCTCTCTCTTCTTTCTATAAGGATCAGTGAACATGATATCTTCATCGCTACTTTCCTGCTTGAATACATGGATTCCGCTTTGTATAGAGGCACTGGTGTAGGCATTGAGGCCGCTGTCAAACCAAAACATGTAACCTTCACATGGTTCCATTAATTTTCTAAAGGCACTTCATACAGATTATCAGTGAAAATTAAATTTTGTAGATCAAAAAGAAATGTAAGTTCTGCTCCCAACTTCAAGAACTTGAGCCTACCAAAGAAACATACATAAACTTTGTCATTGATGAGCAACATGGGTTTAACATGATTACTGTTGTCTCGGTCCTTAGGTGCAACAAGAAGACAAAGAACTTTGCCAGGGAATTTGTTGCGAATCCAGAAAGAACTTGAAGGTATGTAACTTGTGTGATGGAACCACTCTGGGATCCTAGATCCCGGAAAAACATAAAGGAATTCATAAGTTTACCAACATTAAGTACACTATGCGTTATTAAATAAAAATACATTAAAAACAAGACAAAACCTGGTTTGGGAACATGCTTTATACTCAAGGATGTCAGCAATAAACAGTTTGTTGCATTGAGATGTTTCAAAACTTCGGTGGAATTCCACTGATTTCCCGAAGATGGTTGCAACAACTCACATCAAGCTTCATCTCATAATTCTTTTAAAACTAATATAATTTTAATAAAAAAGAGGTAAAATTACTCTACTTTAGTGAAAAGACATGGGAGAGAATATATTGGTTTGTATGAGAGGTTTTTATTTTAAGCAAATTTTAAAAATTATAATGTTAAGTCTCAGACTTGACAATTTTAAAATTTTTAATATTAAATCAATTAAAATTATGAACCTACATATTTTTTTATCAAAGCTACATAATTTTTTATTCATTAAAACCACAGCTTGTGTTTGAGCCTCTGAAGCAGAGGAACACATGGTAGGTGAATTCTTGGTAGTGTGATATCACTGCCATGAAGAAAACTTACAGTGATCACGAGTGACTTATTATGGTTCCCCAAAAGCAAACCTGAATCTGATAAATATGAAACTTATTGAAATTAATGCAGAAATATATTTTTCTGCTTTGTTTCGCAGAGCACTATAATTTTTCGGACAAGCTTCATGTTATGATAGTTATAAACATTGCAAACTAAGGCTTTAATTTGATTTTGCACTTAACTACGGTGATCACCTTGCATTTTCATTGCTTATTTATCTTTGTATAATAAATAAATAAATTTTTTAAATAGATATATTCGTTTGAGTTTCTATCAAATTTAGAATCTTTATATTTTTTTAATTACGAATCTTTAAAATTCTAATTCTTTTATAAATAAAAGTTATATTTTTTTTATAATTCAATACTAAAACCAAAAATAAAACTAATGTATGAAGACATAAAACAATGTTATTTTAGTATAAATAATTAAGGTTCTAGAATTTTAATATTTTTATTGTCCAAGTTTATAGTGTTAATATCAATTAAAATATATAAAGATTTTAGACTGTTAATTGAATAAAATTTATAATAAAAATTTAGTTAAAAATTAATTGTATTATTTTTTACGTGAAGACACAAAACAATAATAATGGAAAAATAACAATCTCGTAAACTCAAGGCAGAATTATGTACCAAGAATTCAATTATAAAATATAAATATTTAATAGAATAAATTTTTTAATAGAAATTTAATTAAAGATATTCAAATATATGAGATAATTAAAATTTAATTAAACTAAAATTATAATAAGTATAATTTAAAAATAATTATTATAAAAGTTAAAATTTTTATATAACAATTTAATAATAAGTAAGTGGAGCATGATTTAATAGCTTTTCATAATTATTATTTACCGTTTAAAAGGATTTTTTTATCCTTGCAAATTAATATTATTTATTAAATAAATAGTATATTTTTTTAATATTATAAACAAATAAAGTATTTTATTTCTTATAAAAATTTATTAATAATAAAAATTAATTTAAATATTAATAATCTTTTAATCTTTAAAATATTATTTAATTAAGTTAATATAATAATTAATTATTTTTTATTTTAGAAATTAGTTTATAGAGTTGAAATGGATTTAGTCGACCACGACATAATTTATAATAATGTCTAAAATGTTCTTTATTGAAAAAAGTTCCCAAGTGATTGAAATATTCTGCCTTGAGAAAAAGTGGAAATCTTTGGTATTAGAATCCCCTAAACGTAAAGTGGAAACTTTTTCCTTCCACACTCCTCAGAACACAACTTTTTGTTGAAACACAGAAACTACAATTTGGTAAAGCAATGAAGCCTTCTGTGCTGCGTTTGTCACTTTTTGTTCTTGTTCCTCTGCTTCTCTCCCTCTTCTTTGTAGCACTCATGCCTAAGGAAACAGCCATGACAACCTATGAGGTGTTTGGAGTGAAGATAGAGAAGAACCCGCATCAGTCCAAACTCACTGAACTTGGAGTCTCAACTTGGAACAAGTAACTGTCTCTTTCTTTTCAATTTTTTTGACTTCTGTTTTTTCAAGTATGATCTTGTTACTCACCTTTTCTCTGCCGCCCATGATGTGTTTCCTTCAAAGTTTCAACCTTTTCTGCACTGCAAATTTTGGGTCTTTTTCATGTCTATGTTTCACACTCCTATCTCAGAAGTTACTGTAGGGGTTAGGTAGTGGGAATTAGCTCATTGAAATGTACAATTCACTTTGGAGGTAAAGGTAAAATCACTAATTTTCATCATTGATCAGAAAATCATGGCAAATGATGTGTTAGAATATCAATTGTTGATCTTCTCCTGAAAGGTAAAGTAAGTAATTTCTTTCATCGATAAGAAAATCATCAGTTGGTGGTGGTATGTATACTAATATAACTATCATGGATGTGTTGGAATGTCAATAATTAATTTTCACATTGATATTCTACTTATTGCCATTTGTAGGATTATACCACCTTCTCACTGGGAAAATTAACCATTGATATTCATACACATACATGATTTGTTATGCATATATACATATGCAGAGTAGGGTATGTTGAATCATATAGGTGTTGGTGAAACAAAAATATTAGTGTAAAGGCATTCAGATTTCTAGTATTTGTTTTTATTTTCTATTCTTTCTGATGTAAAAAAGTAGAGTTCCAGTACTTTAAAATACCTGGATGACTGTTTCATCCTAAGGGATCTAAAAGTAATACATACGCAGATTGTAGCAAAAAGAAGACCTAAACTATTTAAGGATCTTAATCAGAATGTTTTCCTAATATTTCAAATTTCAACTCACTTATTTATCAATGATAAAAGAATTTATGGACAGATGGATTCATATTCATTTCTATCCTTGAAAATTGTATGCTTTTATAGTTGATGCTGAATGATACAGGTGTAATTTTGTAGTGCTTTGGTTCTATGCTATCTTTTATATTTCATACTAGCTTTGACACATGGGTCTAAACATTGAACAGGTGGGAAGGAGGTCCAACCAAAATTCCATGGTCCTTTAAAGAAGAAGAGACCATGTATCTGCTGGAGGGAAAAGTGAGGGTTACTGTTGAAGGATCTGTTGGGTCTTTTGAAATTGGGGCTGGTGATTTAGTTGTCTTCCCAAAAGGAATGAACATTACTTGGGAAGTGATTGAAGCTGTGAAGAAGCACTACAGCTTGAAAAAACAAACTGTGCCAATAACCCCTTCTACTGTTGTGGACTAATGATATGCCATGTATGAACTTGATCAAGTATGAGTACTCACTAAAGCTATAGTTACTAGTAGCTACAAGGATGTACCAAAAGTCTTCACTTCCATTACATTGTACCTTTGACAGTGATCCTATTGAAAGTAATCTCTCATCATTATGATTAAGATGAATATGGAGGGAGCACATTCTCATCTCCTGACTCGTTTCTTTGCATTATGTACATATTTGGTTGAATCCATTGTTGCAGATTCATTGTTCATGAGGACAAGATATTCTGCTAATAGATTCTTCTGAATGATGTGTAGCTATAGAATATGTTATTAGCCATTTATGTTGGAATTCCTCTATAAGTCAGAATTTAATGCAAAAGAGGCTGCTTCTTCCTGCAGCTCCATATGATCTTGTGGCACCACATAAGTTTTTGTGTTACAAAAATGTTTCTGTAAAAAAAAAAAAATTAAAACACATGAAGTTTATGGTGTGGTTTAGTTTATATTTTGAATTACATAATCTTAACATTTTCTAGATTTAGGTTTAATTTTCAAATTACTGGAAGTCTTTTCCAGATCTAGATTAGTTTCTGGATTACATAATCCGAAAGCTAATATGGATTTAATCCGGAAGCTAATTTGGATTTAGAAAAAACTTTTGAATTTGTAAAATCTGGAAGCAATTGTTTTATAAAATATATTTCAGACTTTATAATCTTGAAGTAATTTCTGGATTTGAGATTAGTTTTTGAATTATGTAATTTAAAATATTATTATTTTTAAAAATTGTTTTCAGATTTTATAAATATCGATAACACTTTTGAATTCAAAAATATTTTCTAGACAATGTAATATGTAATATGGAATGTTTTTAAAAGATGAGGGAGATTCAAATTAGTGACAAATCATAGAAGAAAAGAGTGGGGTGTCATGGTGAGATAAGACGGAAGGTGAAAAAGGTGTTGATATTTTAAGGTTAATTTATTTTTTTAATCAAGAAAAAATGGTACTTTCATATTTAGATGGGGAGGTGCATAAAGAAGCAGCCTGCAAAAGAATGCAACTGTCACGTACATGAAATAGAGCAAGTGATAACCTTCCACAACCTCGTGGAAGTTTTTTTCCAAGATTGCAGACACTAAAATATGAGGGTATGAGCAATAATTAAGACTCCTCGTGTCATTTGTTCAGAATTGATTACGGAAATCCTAAAAAGCAAAATATACACCAAAATATCAAGGAGACTTTATTACAAATCTATTATTAGTCGTTGAGAACGTAAAAATCTGAACCTAGTTCCGAAGTGCTTAAAGAATAACGTGACTGATATTTTTAATCTTTAAAAGTTAGAAATTTTTTGTGGCGTTAAGGATTGAAGAATGAAACTCTTAAATATATACTTCAACTTACTTACTTTGTGCAATCCAATAAATCTTACAACAGAGAAAACACTTATTACACCTTTTCCTTCATGTAATGGTCCATCCTAGAAGTGATTGTCACATGATTAGTTTGTAAGATTGCGTTTTATTGTTGTCTCATTTCAGAGGTGGCCCAGTTCATTTATCATTATTAACCCTTGGTCGGTTTCAATTCCATAATCATAAATTTTGATGTGAAACAACACCTTGACAATCTGAAGAATCCTTGGCACAAAAGCTAAGATTACTGTCATTTCACATGTGACAAGGTCACAAGTTGAAGTTGTGAAATCAGCCAAAAGACTACCTACAATTAAATCCATAGTAGTCAATGGGCACCAGTAGTACAACGGATAAAAAAAAAAGTCCTCATTGAGTTGAGACCTCTTAAGAAATAATTAAAATTTTTGTATAATGTGCTGCCTAAATTAGCAATGCTACACTACACATTTCTTTTCTCTTCTATTATTTTTTTCCTATCCAGCGAACTTAGACAAGTAGCTATGCTGTTATACAAGGGATAATTACAGCAGCTTTTTTTAATGAGTTTTGTACAAATAACAATGACAATGACAAATTATACACTGATTATGGTAAGTGAATGATATTACAAGCTCATGGCTCTTGATGAAAGCTCCAAATCCCCCTCATGTAAATCTGATTCCCCCACGTCAACATTAACCTGTAAAAGATTAAGCAAGTTTAGTTGAAACTCAATACAACATCCTCATAGCTCATAATGCATCAAATGAAGGAAACATCTCATGTTATTAAATTATCAGGGACTACTACAAGGTAACTGGAACAATTGATAGTTTTTGTAATCAATCCTCCAACATAAAATCCAATGCATTAACCAGTGCATGGAGATCATACCGCTGAATCTTTCATCTTATCTAGGTACTGCTCCAAAGCACCATCTCCCCGGAGAATTTTACCCCCACATCCAAGGGAAGTTCGTGATCCTACTGACTCCTCATCAACAACAACTGCATCAATTCGATCACTTCCCGTCTTAATATCAGGAATCTGTTGCACATGAGCATGGTGTGTATTAGTGAAAATCTGTAGAGAATTATGATAGTTTGTGATTGATATTTAAGAATAAACCAACCCTTCAATACCTCAAACATCGCCTCAGTTAAAATGCTTTCCAGTAGGGCTCTTAAACCTCTAGCACCAGTATTTTTGGACATTGCTTTCTTTGCTATCAGTCTTAGAGCTTTCTCTGTAAAGTGTAACTTGACCTGGAGAGTAGGGGTAAAGTTTGTGATAAATAGATTTCCTTGTGTCCACTTTACAAGCTACTTGCACTCTTAATTGAAAAAAAAAAAAGGAATTAACAAATGGACACACAGGACAATTTGAATATTCTGAGCAAAACGCA
Source organism: Phaseolus lunatus (assembly GCA_013389735.1). Classification (NCBI taxonomy): domain Eukaryota; kingdom Viridiplantae; phylum Streptophyta; class Magnoliopsida; order Fabales; family Fabaceae; genus Phaseolus; species Phaseolus lunatus. The sequence goes on from CM023860.1 coordinate 44,531,174, forward strand.
AAAACAAGTTGACAAATTTGACCCAGCAAAGAAGAAAGACCAAATGGCCCAAAAACAATGGCAGGCTCCAGGCATCATCAACAAATGGAAAAAATAAGGATTAATTATACACAAATTTGAAACAAGAGATATATGAAGGGAGTTAGTCATTAGAAATTTAGCATAGTGTGTCATAATGTCATTGACAATCATTAAATCAATCACTTTAACCAATTTGAAGTTTGAACAGTTTGCATCTCAGTATGCCTAAATTTTGTTTGTTCGGAATGTATGTATCTGGTGTCCACAAGAGTTCAGGTTTTCACACAAAATAGTAGTCACATGCACAGAATCAGGCACACACCGTCACATACACACAAGTACACACCAAGAGAGGCACACACAGAGAGAGCTGCTTACATTATTCATGCTAAATAATTTCTTGTACTGCTTGCCAAGAGCATTTTTTGGTTCAGTGAGGACCTGCAAACCCAATAATCATATGACCATATTTTCAAAATTAAAATATGAAGTAACATATACTAGAAAGAAAGGGATTCCCATCTTTCAAAATCTTTTCTACTTTCCCAAAAGCATTTCATATGTTTTACTGTAACTGAAAAGAGAGGAACAAAGTGTCAACATCAAATAAAAAGAGACCTTTTTTATATGGGCGTTTTAATAATTCTAGGAAAGTCACGCAATTGAAGAAATATGAATCACACAAGTTACAATAGCTTTAGGGAAGTCACACGATCAAAGAACAATAGCTTTAGGGAACCCACCCTCAAAAGCTAGCTATTAAAGAGGAAGAACCAAACACTTAAATACTCTACCAAGCATCCCATACTACTGGATATGGGACTTGGGCACCCCATAATACCCAAGTCTTATCACTTTTATAACTACCTTGAGGATCTTCTTCCAATTTTGTTAGAATTATAAATTAAGACCAATTCAGACAATTTTTAAGATTTAAATTTATATACACACACACACACAGAGGAGTGATATGGCCACTGATGGAACCCCAACAAGGATTTCACTGGAACTGTACTATTTGATGAAAAAGAGAATCTACCACAGTTATTGCAGCCAACGAGAAAGATAAACCAGAGCCTATGACTCCTATCCAGAGAGACACCCTCCTAACCACCCTTGTACAATATTCTTTTCTGCCTTCCCTCATTCCCCTAGTGTTCTATTAAAGCAGGCTGTAAAAGATAATATACAAAGAGAATTCCTTCTGCAAATGCAGTAACTGTGTGCCCTCTCACTAACTAATTCTCTGTTTTTTGAACCTTTTTTCTTCCTTCTAGATTATACTTTCAAGTGATGGGCCTTTTCTAAGTTAGGTCCAACATCTGATCCCATTCTTGCTCATTCATTATCATAATTGGGTTCGAGGATCCTATCAGACACCCTTTCTAACACTTTTTCCCATTGATTAAAATCAAGAAGTATATTAAATAAGATGTGAGACCAAAAATAATTGCAATTTCAAACGACTAACAGAAGAGAATGTCCCTGACATTCCTCTCTCTGTGACATACACATATATTGACTTTTCCTTTTACATTTTATACCCACATCATAAATGCTTACTCTAGTAATTAAAATTAATAATAAATCCAATTGTTTTCTATGCTATTAAATATGAACCATGCACTTACATAAAGACCATATAACTATGTTCTTTTCTTTATCAAATTTATTGTTATTTTTATAAAAATATTGAAGTTCATTTTTAACTGTATAAAAAAAAGCCTTGATTTTTGAGAGAAAAATAAAGATTTAAAGCTTTTAGGAGGCTGAAAATCCATATGGATTCTCAAGCCTTTAATTGTAGAAACCATCACAAATCATAAATGACAGAACAGAATTATCATAAGATGCACCACTCAAGAGGCAAGCAGAATCAGTCCTTTGAGCACTACATTGTTCACAGAAATCGGAAGTATGAGATATGATATGATCAAAAGATAACATAAACAAGGTAAGAATACCATCATAAGTTGGTCTTCGGTTAAAGCTGACAAGCTGACTAAGATGGGGAATCGTCCAATAAACTCTGGTATAAGGCCATATGCAATAAGATCAGCACTTTCCACCTGGAAAGTATTAAATGCAAAATTTTAGTCTCACTATGATAGTTATCAGCTTCAATACAAGAATTCATCATCTTACTATTGTGTCTTTATCTGGTGTTGGAGGATAGGAGAAAGCACACACCAACATGATAGCTTAAATGCATTATTTACAAGCTTCAATTATAAAAAAAAGGAGATCCGTATTTCAGATGATAAGAGCTAATACTCACTGACTCAAGTAAAGATGATGTTACTACAGAATCTGTTATTCCACCATTTCTCATATTGGCACGAACTGGTGCTCCAAAACCAATTGAAGAATCTTGTCGTCTGGTTTATTTGATAAATAATACAAGTTAGTGAAAACTCCGATAGAAACCAATGCATATGTGAATCTATAATTTGTAAATGAATACTTTGCAAGACAAAGGCAAAAAACATCTACCTTTCTGAAATGGTTTTTTCAAGATCAATAAATGCTCCACCACATATAAAAAGAATATTTTTTGTGTCCATCTGTATAAGATAAAAAAATGAATGGAATATTATTGAAGGAATTAACAAGTGTTACTAGCTATATGCAAACTGTACTAGCCACTAGGTGACTGAAAGTAGCCCACATAGACAGACTATTCAAAAGTACTATGTTGGGAGAAACAAGAGTTTTAAAAAGAAACTCCAGCTATCTATGTAGCTTTAAAAGCAAAAGTGTTCATTATTACTGACCAACCGATGAGGTCATTTTACCATTCTCATTTTTTTCATTAATTTTCAAAATAAGAAAAAAAAAAAGATACATTAATCAAAACAACAGAAACATGTTTATAAATTATACACAAAGTAGTATTTTAGCATGTGCAACGCACATTATAAATGTTTATTTATATAACTAAAATTTATAATAAATACATAATTTTCAATATATAAATTATATTTTTTAACATATAAAGTTATTTTAAATTCATAATAAACAATCTATATCATAAGTTCAATTTTAATAATGATAATTTCTTCTAAAAAATATTAAAATTCAATTTACAAATAAAGATAAAAATGATAGATTGTAAGAGATAAGAAATGAAGAAGAAAAAAATCCAAAAAACGATCTTGTTCAACAATAACTCCTAAAAACCCTGTTCAAGATAGCTATTGTAGTGTATGGAAAGAGGATATTATAGGATTCAAGACAATGTCAACCTAACATGAGAACATTTGTCTAATCACATCCTGGTGCATGCATGAATAAAATGATTGGTGAATTTATGCTTCCAAAACAACATACCTGAATGTTATCCCCCCTTGGATGCTTCCTGGCTCCTTTCTCAGGAACATTTACTATCTAGACAATAAGAAATAAGTACAAGTTTAGGATACTGCAAGTAAGAATGGCATTAACCAATTTACCACCTACCTCTTCAAAACATTCAGAACAAATAATCAATTAATAAGTGATAATATGAAAATGTTCCACAAAACAGAAAGGTAACATTACAAAAAAACTATTGAATTTGGAATATGAGAACTTGCATTTGTATTGCAAACAAAAGTACAAATAAATCTAATATTAAAATGAATCTTTAAAACAGTCACTAAAAAGGCCACAGAATATACAGTTTTAGAATTATAGAACCGAATAAAACTAGCTAAACAGACCAGGGAGCAAATTTAGTCTCCCCTCTAATAATTCTAATTTTTTTATTTATCATCATGATTTTGTTTACCATGGAGTTCCTAGGCAAAAGGATGTTATGATAATTCAATGTTTGTTCAGTATTGCTGTGGGTGCTTTGATGGTGTAAATAAAATGAGCATCTTTTTCACTTAACAAGAGACTACTAGGTAAAAACTGCACATTTTCCTCGGATGTCAAGCTATAATACCAAGTTCTTTCGGTTTGCCCCAACAACAGTTCAAAACACAATCTTGGGAAAAACATAAGTAAATGAGCTATATTACTGTTAGTTTGTTTAATAGGACAGAAAAAATTGCAAACACTTAGTTTTCCGCTGTAGAAAAGAATATTATACTCCAACAAATAACCCTTGCTTTTACTAAACCCTATAACCAACAAAATTGCATCAATTCAACTCTTGCCTCATGTTCCAACAACTCCGTCCTCAATGCACAAGAATTATAAAGCATGTTAACTTCATCTTACTGAATATATTAGAGTTTGTCCTAGGAATCTCAAAATCAGATCCTACCATGCAAAAGAAACAAAGGTATAATGTTCTTTCTTAACCTAATTGAAATTACCGTTAATGCATTAACATTATTTGCTACTACCAATCAATTACCAGTTAAAATACCCTAGATTCAAGATGAAATACCTATGAGAACCTATGTGAATAAATTGCTTGTCAAAATGAAGATTTCAGTTCCAATATGTATGGATAAGATAAAATACACCAGTTAGCAACAACTGCATTTAGGATCTTTTACTTACAGTTCCTTCTAGCATTTTTAATAATGCCTGCTGAACACCCTCACCAGAAACATCCCGGCTGATATTTAAGCTCTCAGCCTGTAAAAATATTTACCATAACATTTAAAATCTTGGGTTAAGAAGTATGAACTTGTCAAATTAATTAGCAAAGAAACCTTCTTAGTTATTTTGTCAACTTCATCAATGTAAATTATTCCTTGTTGAGCTGCTGCAACATTGAAATCTGCTGCCTGTATCGCAAAAATAACCAGCATTACAATGATATCAAAGAAAGGTACGACAAGTGAGATAAAGGACAATCTTTGCACATAAGAACAGTAGATGAGGAGATTCAAACTCTAGCTTTCCTACCTCACATGCATCATAATACCAATGAGGGAAGAATCCAACATAACAAGCATCTCACTAGATAACAACCTATATAACATACAAGGATATAAAGACTAAAATTTAGAAAAAGTAAGAACATTTTAATTTTTACCATTTAGAAATTTTTTAACTAGACAACACAAGTCAATAGTTATTGATTATTGTATAAGAAGATAGATATCAACAAAATAATGAGGGAACAGGGTAATATTTTCTTGTCTATAACTAATATAAATAGCTACAGAATTTGGGCTGGCCTTTATCATTTTTAATTAAGTTTATAAAGCAAGGAAGCTTCCCTGAATGTAACAAACTCTATTATGAGAAAATCCATTCATCATCAACTGTGCAATGTAAGTGAGCATACAAAAGAAAAACCTAAGAATTTCTAGGACACTGAAAATTGATAAACAGGGCAATTCCTAGAAGAGAAAGAATTGATAATCTAATAAAACATTATAATTGTGCAGAACAACGCACATACCGCAAGTAGTTTGTACAATATTGATTCAACATCTTCCCCAACATAACCAGCCTGCAAATTAAAATCCTCTTTTAGGTCTAACAACAAAGTTTTGTCCAAGGACAAATGAGACAACTACAAAACAAAATCAGATATAGTTACTAATACTGAACACCCAAAGTTTCAGCAGAAAAAAAAAAAAGGATGTGGACATACCGAATACATTCCTATCTCTAAAATAAGAAAAAAAGTTCAGATCTTTGCCACTGGAAAATTGATAAATTTGCATCATTTACTTGCATATGCTGTACTTTGTTTTCCAAATTCTAATATTGCCCCATTGATGAATTCATACTTGCCTGTGTTAAGGTTGTTGCATCAGCAATGACAAACGGCACATTCACAAATCGAGCCAGTGTTTTAGCAAGTAATGTCTTCCCTATTTGATCAAATTTAGATTAGCATAGCACGCAGACTGTAATTTCAGATGCAGACATAAAAAGAGCAAGCCATGGGGACACAGCTAATTCTCATTTTACAAGAAAAAAAGAAAATAAATGAGTGTCAATGAATGTCATACCTGAACCAGTTGGACCCATTAAGAGAACATTACTCTTTTCTAGATCCACATTATCGTCATCATCTAATACTTCTGAATCTACAGTTGACCTAGTATTGAACTCCACTAATTCAATCATAGCAAATAGATAATGTGAAAGAACAAACTATGATTTTGGCATTTGGTAAATTCCCCATATATCTATCACGACATATAGACTGGTTTATACATGAAGAGATCTAAAAAATAAGGAATCAAAAGAATTGGCTGCAATTCCACCAAGGGGTAGTAAAAGAACTAACCCTTTCTGTAAAGTGGCATGATATATTCTTTTATAGTGGTTATAAACAGCTACAGAAAGCACCTTCAACAGAAACATAAACCATTAATGAGGTACAGTCAAAACAATGCATTTGCAGTGACTTGTAAGATATCAGCAAGTTTAATGGATTTTGATATACGATGAATGAAAAAAAAAACATTGGAGTCAAATTCAAAGCTATGACAATGAATATAGAAAGACATACATTTACACTAAGTTTCTTTCTATCCTCATTCTGCAGGCTAGACTATCCAAAAGGGGCACATTGACACATAATTGTACATCAGCAACCAAACAAAACTCAAAAAAACAGGATACCTTCTTCGCTCTCTTTTGGCCAATAACAAACTTGTCAAGACCCTTACATATCTCCTTCGGCGAGGGCAAATCCTTCCCCAGATTAGACCCTCCCCAGGCATTCTTCTCACCATCGCCCCCACCACCTGAACCGCCATTCGGAGGCCCCGTAGCCCGGATAACATTAATCCCAGGTGCAAAAGGTGGGCCTGGAGGAGTATGCACAGCCAACCCATTCTCATTCCCGTTACCACCAGGCCACGACTCGGGTGGCTCCCCATTACTACCATTACCACCACCACCATTGTATGCCATCAAAGTCTCCCACAATGACACTTCAAGCCATTTACTTGCATTACTATTACTCTTAGGCCCAGATTCCTCTCCTCCATGACTAGCCCTACTAGTACTACTACCACCTTCTTTGCCACCACCTTTTCCATGTGTGATCCTTCTAGGAGAATGTCCCTTACCACTTACATTATTAACACCATTATTGTTAGTACTACTGACCCTACCAATCTCCACGAAAGTACCTTGAAGAGGTGAAGTGTCATAAGGGCGAAAGTAATAAGCAGTTTTGCACTTTGGGCAAAGGTTAACCGCTTGGTAACCCTTTTCTCTTTCTCCCTCACCACCCAATTCAGAATTCGATTCACTTTGTGGGGTGGGAAAGTGGCGATTGGAGAACACAAGATTCATGTCTTTAGTGCAACGGGGGCAATTAGCCTCAGCCCGGATCTTCCGGGTCGGGTTGTCGTCCGACCCGCCGCGGTCCCACTTATACCGCTCCTGAACCCCCACCTGAGCATCCCACCGGTGGCCGGACACTATATTCAGCTGGGTCGAAATTGGGCAAAAATTTAACCCGATTCGCTGGTGCCCACGTGGCAGAAACCCCGAAAGCGACGCCATTTCCTTCGCCTTCTTCCATCTACCAAAGAGTCGCGACATGGGTCGAAGATTTTGATCCGAAAAGCCAAAATCGGGAACTTGGTATTAAAAACAGAGAATTAGGGTTGCTTTAATTAGTAAAGTAATGCTTTGGATTTGGATAACCCAGTTGAAGAATTAGCGTGGAACGGTGAAAAAGAGAAGAAATTTGGATCTGTGTGGGCGGATTAGAAAATGGGTGTGCGTGAATTTATGGAGGAAGAAGAAAAGGGGAAGAAAGAGAGAAAATGAAGGAGAAGTTGGATTGGAGGGGAGAGGATTGAGCAAGAAGATAGAGCTAAGGAGTGTTTTTCGGTGAAGGAAGGAAAACTGCCAACACAAAGAACATGACACACGTTTGTGTCTCTCTCTCTATCTGTGATTTGAGGAAGTGCATGAAGTGGGTGGGTGATGGTTAAAGTGCTGTATTTTTTATTCTATTTTTTGACACTTTGACCATATGATGTGCAATCCCTTTGGTAAATGTTAAATTCTTAACTCTCTCCATCTTCTCCACTTGATCTTGTGTTGGATTGCAGCCATTAGCTACATTTCTGGTTTGGTTTCTATAAATAATGGAAAGCAAATATAGCAGCAGAAGAGATTAGTCAATGGTTTTTCTTGAATGTTTATTTTTAGTGGGCATTTATTGTTGGATGTGTATGCATGAAGATGTAGATGGAGATCCAAAGCTATTACATAGATGTAATTAATTCCACGTGGATGACATTCATCAATGAAATTCGTCACTGCCTTTAAATATAAATCATGATTCCTTTCTGTCTATTGAATATACCAAACACCTATTATTTATTTTGTTTGGTAAACTTTTATCTTTAAAGAAACGTCTTGGTAAAATCTTTAAAATATTAATTTTATTACGTCATTTATAAAAAAGTTATCCTTTATTTTATTAATATCTATAACTAACATAATCACGTTATCCACAATTTTTTACTTTTTTTATTATGATTATTATTATATATGTATTTGTATTATTTAAATATCAAATATAAAAAAAAAATAGAAACATTTTCTATCATTAGGTATGAGTTTCATCAAACAAATATAATAATTAAGTTACAGTAAAACATATATTAAACATATTCAAATTTATAACACAATAAATACAATTTTGATTTGTTACTAATATAAAACTAAAAAGAGAAATATAATAATGATATATGCTATCTGTTATTTGATATTTGCTACCTGCTACCCCTACTAGTTACCTAGTACGTAGTACCTGCTACCTGTTATATACTACCTATTAACTGTTACCTGTTACCTGCTATCTGCTATCTAGTACTTGTTACCTGCTACCTATTACTTGTTACCTATTACCTGCTACCTTTTACCTGCTACTTGTTACTTGTTACTTGCTACCTGCTACATGTTACTTGATATCGGTTACCTACTACTTGCTACCTGCTACCTACTACCTGCTACCTGTCAGCTACCTTTTACCAGCTACCTGTTATCTTTAACCTGCTACCTGGTACGTGCTACATGCTACGTGCTACCTGCTACCTGTTATCTTTAACCTACTACCTACTATGTGCTACATGCTACGTGCTACCTGTTACCTGCTACTTATTACCTGTCATCTGCTACATGTTACTTGTTACCTGTTACCTTTTACCTACTACTTGCTACTGGTACCCAGTACCTGGTACCTGCTACCTGTTATCTGCTACCAGCTACTTGTTACCTGCTACTTGTTACCTACTACTTACTACCTGGTATCTGTTACCTGGTACTGCTACCTGTAACCTGGTGCTTTTTACCTGTTCCTGCTACCTGTTACCTACTACCGGGTACCTGGTACCTGTTACCAACTACTTGCTACCTGTTACCTCTTAGTTGCTACCTATTACCTACTACCTACTACAAGCAACCTATTACATGCTACCTAATACCTGCTACCTGTTACCTACTCCTTGCAACCTGTTACCTATTACCTGTTATCTGCTACCTACTACCTGTTACCTGCAACTTGTTACCTGTTACCTGCTATCTACTACCTGCAACTTGTTACCTATTATCTATTACCTACTACTTGTTACCTGCTACCTGTTACTTGTTACATGGTACCTGTTACCTGGTATCTATTACCTACTACCTGGTACCTGTTATCTAATACATGCTACCTGTTACCTAATACTTGTTACCTATCATCTGCTACTTTCTACCTCTTACATGTTACCTGTTAGCAATTACCTGCTGCCTGTTACTGATTACCTGCTACCTGTTACCTGCTCTATTACCTGGTACCATGTACCTACTACCGAAAACCTTTTACCTTTTACCTGTTACGTGCTACCTATTACCTATTACTTGTCACCTACTACCTGCTACCTATTACCTTCTACCTGCTACCTGTTATCTGCTACCTGTTACCTACTACCTGCTACTTGTTACCTGCTACCTGCTAACTGCTACCTGTTACTTATTACCTACTACCTGTTACCGGTTAACGGGTACCTGTTACCTGCTACCAGCTACTTGTTACCTTCTACCTGTTACGTGTAACCTGTTACCCACGACCTGCTACCTATCATTGATGAGTTTATCTTGGGTGAGTTTATCGTGGGTGAGTTTATCGTTGTGGAGTTTATTGTGGTTGACTATATCGTGGGTGAGTATATCGTTGTGGAATTTATCGAGGGTGAGTTTATCGTGGATGAGTTTATCGTGGGTGAGTTTATTGTGAGTGAGTTTATCGTGGGTGAGTTTATTATGGGTGAGGTTATCCTGCGTGAGGTTATCATGGGAGATTGTATCAGGGGTAAGTTTATCGTTAGTGAGTTTATCATGGGTGACTTTATCGTGGGTTAGTTTATTGTTGGTTATTTTATCATCGGTGACCTTATCATGGGTGACTTTAACGTACGTGATTTTATCATTAGTGAGTTTATCATCGGTGAGTTTATCATGGGTGAGTTTATCGTGGGTGAGTTTATCGTAGGTGAGTTTATCGAGGGTGAGTTTATCGTGGATGACTTAATCATGGGTGACTTTATCGTGTGTGAGTTTCTCCTGGGTGAGTTTCTCGTGGGTGACTTTATCGTGGGTGACTTTATTGTGGGTGAGTTTATCGTGGGTGAGTTTTTTGTGGGTGAGTTTATCGTGGGTGAGTTTATGGTGGATGAGTTGATTGTGCGTGAGTTTATCGTGGGTGATTTTATCGTGGGCGACTTTATCATGGGTGACGTTATCATGGGTTATTTTATCATGGGTGAGGTTATCGTGGGTGATTTTATCATGGGTGAGTTTATCATGGGTGACTTTATCATTGGTGACTCTATCGTGGGTGAGTGTATCATGAGTGAGTTTTTAATGGGTGAATTTATCGTGGGTGAGTTTATTGTGGGTGTGTTTATCGTGGGTGACTTTACTATTGCCGACTTTATCGTGGATGATTTTATCATGGGTGTGTTTATCATGGGTGACCATATCGTGCATGAGTTTATCGTGGGTTAGTTTACTGTGGGTGATTTTATCATGTGTGACTTTATCAGGGGTAACTTTATCGTGGGTGATTTTATCATGGGTGAGTTTATCATGGGTGACTTTATCGTGGGTGAGGTTATTGTGGTTGAGTTTATCGTGGATGAGTTTATCGTGGGTGAGGTTATCCTGGGTGATTTTATCATAGGTGAGTTTACCGTGGGTGAGTTTATCGTGGGTGAGTTTATCGTGGGTGATTTTATCGTAGGTGAGCTTACCGTGGGTGAGTTTATCGTGGGTGACTTTCTCGTGTGTGGCTTTCTCGAGGGTCACTTTTTCGTGGGTGAGTTTATCGTGGCTGACTTTCTCGTGGGTCACCTTCTGTTGGGTCACTTTATCCAGGGTGATTTTATCATGAGTGAGTTTATCATGGGTGACTTTATCATGGGTGATTTTATCATGGGTGAGTTTATCATGGGTGATTTTATCATAGGTGACTTTATCGTGGGTTTGTTTATCGTGGGTGAGGTTAGAGTTTATCATGGGTGAGTTTAACGTGGGTGACTTTATTGTGGGTGATTATATTGTGGGTGTGTTTATCGTGGGTGAGTTTAACGTGGGTGAGTGTATCATGAGTGAGTTTATCGTGGGTGATTTTATCATGGGTAACTTTATCAGGGGTGAGTTTATCGTGGGTGAGTTTATCGTGTGTGATATTATCGTGGGTGACTTTACCATGGTTGATTTTTACATGGGTGAGTTTATCATGGGTGACTTTATCCTGGTTGAGTTTCTTGTGGGTGAGTTTATCGTAGGCGAGTTTATCATGGGTGACTTTATAGTGGGTGACTTTATTGTGGGTCATTTTATCATGGGTGAGTTTATCATGAGTGACTTTCTCGTGGGTGAGTTTATCGTGGGTGACTTTTATCATGGGTGACTGTATCGTAGGTGATTTTATCATGGGTGAAGCTATCTAAGGTGAGTTTATCGTGGGTGATTTTATCGTGGGTGAGTTTATCGTGGGTAACTTTATTTTGGGTAACATTATTGTGGTTGAGGTTATCGTGGGTGAGTTTCTCGTGGGTCACTTTATCGTGGTTAATTTTATCGTGGGTGACTTTATCGTGTGTGAGATTATCGTGGGTGAGTTTTTTGTAGGTGAGTGTATTGTGGGTGAGTTTATCGTGGGTGATTTTTTCATGGGTGATTTTATCGTAAGTGACTTTATCGTGGGTGACTTAATTAAGGGTGATTTCATCATGGGTGACTTTATTATGGGTGAGTCTATCGCGGGTGAGTTTATCATGAGTGATTTTATCGTGACTTTATCGTGGGTGATTTTATCATTAGTGAGTTTATCATCGGTGAGTTTATGATGGGTGACTTTATCGTGGGTGACTTTATCGTAGGTGACTATATCGTGGATGATTATATCATGGGTGTGTTTATCATGGGTGACCATATCGTGGGTGAGTTTATCGTGGGTTAGTTTACTATGGGTGATTTTATCGTGTGTGACTTTATCAGGGGGTTTATTGTGGGTGATTTTAACTTTATTGTGGGTGAGTTTATCATGGTGAGTTGAGTTATCGTGGGTGACTTTATCTTTATCGTGGGTGAGTTTATCGTGGTTGAGTTTATCGTGGATGAGTTTATCGTGGGTGAGGTTATCGTGGGTGATTTTATCGTAGGTGAGTTTACCGTGGGTGAGTTTATCGTGGGTGAGTTTATCGTGGGTGAGTTTATCGTGGGTGATTTTATCGTGGGTGAGCTTACCGTGAGTGAGTTTATCATGGTGAGTTTATCGTGGGTGACTTTCTCGTGTGTGGCTTTCTCGAGGGTCACTTTTTCGTGGGTGAGTTTATCGTGGCTGACTTTCTCGTGTGTCACTTTCTGTTGGTTCACTTTATTGTGGGTTCCTTTATGGTGGGTGAGTTTATCGTGGGTGACTTTATCGTCGTTGAGTTATTCGTGGGTGAGTTTATATCAGGTGAGTTTATATTGGGTGACTTTCTTGTGGGTCACTTTTTCGTGGGAGAGTTTATCGTAAGGATTTTATCGTGGTTGAGTTATTATGGGTGAGTTTATCGTGGTTAACTTTATCGTCGATGACTTTATCAAGGGTGAGTTTATCATAGGTGATTTTATCGTATGTGAGTTTATTGTGGGTGATTTTATCGTCGCTGACTTTATCCTGGGTGACTTTATCGTGGGTGATTTTATCATGGGTGAGGTTATCATGGGTGAGTTTATCATGGGTGTGTTTATCGTGTGTGAGTTTATCCTGGGTGATTTTATCGTGGGTGACTTTATCATGGGTGACTTTATCATGGGTGACTTTATCATTGGTGACTCTATCGTGGGTGAGTTTATCGTGGGTTATTTTATCGTAGGTCACTTTATCTGGTGAGTTTATCGTTGTGGAGTTTATCATTGGTGACTATCGTGGGTGACTTTAACATGGGTGATTTTATTGTGGGTGAGTTTATCGTGGGTGACTTCGTCATGGGTGACTTTATCATGGGTTAGTTATCGTGGGTGATTTTAACGTGGGTAACATTATCATGGGTACTTTATCGTGGGTGAGTTTATTATGGGTGACTTTATCGTGGGTGACTATATCGTGGGTGAGTTTATCATGGGTGACTTTATCACGGGTGACTTTATCGTGGATGACTTTATCATGGATGATTTTATAATGGGTGAGTTTATCATCCGTAAATTTATCGTCAGTGAATTTATCGTGGGTTAGTTTATCGTTGGTGACTTTATCATGGGTGATATAATGGTGCGTGATTTTATCGTGGGTGAGTTTATTGTAGGTGATTTGGTCGTGGGTGATTTTCTCGAGGGTGACTTTATCGTGGGTGACTTTATGTTGCGTGACTTTATCGTGGGTGATTTTTTCATGGGTGAGTTTATCATGGGTGACTTTATCGTGGGTGAGTTTATCGTGGGTGAGTTTATCGTGCGCGAGTTTATCATAGGTGATTTTATCGTGGGTGACTTTATCGTGGGTGACTTTATCGTGGGTGAGTTTATCGTGGGTGTGTTTATCATGGCTGACTTAATCGTGGGTGACTTTATCGTGGGTGAGAATATCGTGGGTGAGGTTTTCGTGGATGATTTTATCGTGGGTGATGGTATCATGGGTAAGTTTATCATGGGTGAGTTCATATTGGGTTAGATTATCGTGGGTGAGAGTATCGTGGGTGACTTTCTCGAGGGTGACTTTATCACGGGTGACTTTATTGTGGGTGAGTTTATCATCGGTGACTTTATCCTGGGTGAGTTTATCGTGGGTGAGTGTATCCTGGATGAAGTTATCGTGGGTGAGGTTATCGTGGGTCAGTTTCTCGTGGGTGACTTTCTCGTGGGACACTTTATCGTGGTTAATTTTATCGAGGGTGAGTGTATCGTGCGTGTGTTTATCGTTGGTGATTTTATCGTTGCTGACTTTATCTTGGGTGAGTTTATCGTGGCCAAGTTAATCGTGGGTGAGATTATCGTTGGTCAGGTTATCGTGGGTGACTTTCTCGAGGGTGACTTTATTGTGGGTGATTTTATATTGGGTGGGTTTATCATGGGTGAGTTTATCGTGGGTGAGTTTATCGTGAGTGATTTTATCGTGGCTGAGTTTATCGTGGTTGAGTTTATCCTGGGTGAGTTTATCCTAGGTGAGTTTATCTTGGGTGAGTGTATCGTGGCTGAGTTTATCATGGACGAGTTTATTGTGGGTGGTTTTATCAGGGGCGATTTTATCGTGGGTGACTTTATCGTGTGTGATTTTATCGTGGGTAACTTTATCATGAGTGACTTTATCGTGGGAATTTTATCGTGGGTGACTTTATCATGGTTCACTTTATTGTGGGTGATTTGATCAAGGATGAGTTTGTCATGGGTGACTTTATAATGGGTGAGTTTATCGTGGGTGACTTTATTGTGGGTGAGTTTATCGCAGGTGATTTATCGTGGGTGACTTTACCATTGCTAACTTTATCGTGGGTCAGTTTATCATGGGTCAGTTTAACGTGGGTGAGCTCATCGTGGGTGATTTATCATGGGTGACTTTATCGTGGGTGATTTTATCATGGGTGAGATTTTTATGGGTGATTTTATCGTGGGTGACTTTATCAGGGGTGGCGTTATGAAGGGTGATTTTATTAGGGGTGACTTTATCGTGGATGATTTTATCGTTGGTTGCTTTATGATGGGTGACTTTATTGTGGGTGATTTTATCATGGGTGAGTTTATCATGGGTGATTTTATCATAGGTGACTTTATTGTGGGTGATTTTATCGTGGATGACTTTATCATTGGTGAATTTATCATGGGTGATTTTATCATTGGTGACTTTATAGTCGGTGAGTGTATTGTCGGTGATTTTATCGTGGGTGACTTTATCATGGGTGACTTTATCGTGGTTGATTTTATCATGGGTGAGTTTATCGTGGGTGAGTTTATCATGGGTGAGTTTACTGTGAGTGAGTTTATTATGGGTGATTTTATCATGGGTGACTTTATCGTGGGTGAGTTTATCGTGAGTGAGTTTATTATGGCTACCTGAATCGTGGGTGATTGTATCGTGGGTTAGTTTATTGTAGGTGAGTTTATCGTGGGTGAATTTACCATTACTGACTTTATTGCGGGTGAGTTTATCGTAGGTGAGTTTATCGTGGCTGACATTATCGTGGGTGATTTTATCATGGGTGACTTTATCATGGGTGAGTTTATCGTGGGTTATTTTATCGTGGGTTACTTTATCATGGGTGACTTTATCGTGGGTGATTTTATCATGGGTGATTTTATCATAGGTGACTTTATCATGGGTTTCTTTATCGTGGGTGATTTTATCGTGGGTAAGTTTATCGTGGGTCATTTTTTCCTAGATGATCTTATCATCGGTGACTTTATCGTGGGTGACTTTATCGTGGGTGATTTTATCGTGGGTGACTTTAACCTGGGTGAGTTTTTCGTGGGTGATTTTATCATGGGTGAGTTTATCGTGGGTGAGTTTATCGTGCGTGAGTTTATCGTGGGTGACTTTATCGTGGGTGACTTTATCATGGGTGACTTTATCGTTGGTGACTTTATCGTGGGTGAGTTTATCGTGACTGACTTAATCATGGGTGACTTTATCGTAAGTGAGATTATGATGGTTGAAGTTATTGTGGGTGAGGTTATCGTGGGTGATTTTATCTTGGGTGATTTTATAATCGGTGACTTTATAGTGGGTGATTTTATAGTGGGTGAGTTTATCCTGGGTCAGTTTATCGTGGGTTAGTGTATCGTGAGTGAGGTTATCGTGGGTGACTTTCTCGTGGGATACTTTATCGCGGTTAATTTTATCATGGAAGAGGTTATTGTGGGTGAGTTTATTATTGGTGATTTTATCATGGGTGACTTTATGATGGGTGACTTTATCTTGGGTGACTTTATCGTTGGTGAGTTTTTTGTCGGTGAGTTTATCGTGGTTGACTTAATTGTGGATGACTTTATCGTGGGTGAGTTTATCGTGGGTGAGTTTACCGTAGGTGAGATTGTCATGGGTGAGGTAATCTTTGGTCAGGTTATCGTGGGTGAGTTTATCGTGGGTTAGGTTATCGTGGTTCAGTTTATCGTGGGTGAGTTGATAGTGGGTGAGTTTAACTTGGGTGAGTTTATCGTGGGTGAGTTTGTAGTGGGTGAGTGGATCGTGGGTGGGTTTATCGTGGGTGAGCTTATCATGGGTGAGTTTATCATGGTTGACTTAATCGTGGGTGACTTTATCGTGGGTGACTTTATCGTGGGTGAGAATATCATGGGCGAGGTTATCTTGGGTCAGGTTATCGTGGGGCAGGTTTTCGTGGGTGATTTTTTCGTGGGTGACTTTGTCAAGGGTGAGTTTATCGTAGGTTATTTTATCGTGGGTTAGTTTATCGTGGGTGAGTTTATTGTGGGTGACTTTCTCGAATGTGACTTTATTGTGGGTGATTTTATCCTAGGTGAGGTTATCATGGGTGACTTTATTTTGGGTAATTTTATCGTGGGTGAGTTTATTGTGGGTGAATGTATCGTGGGTGAGTTTATCGTGCGTGAGTTAATCGTTGGTGATTTTATCGTGGGTGACTTTATCGTGGGTGACTTTATCATTGGTGACTTTATCTTGGGTGACTTTATCCTGGGTGACTTTATCGTGGGCGAGTTTATCGTGGGTGAGTTTATCGTGGCTGACTTTATCGTGGCTGACTTTATCGTGGACGACTTTTTCGCGGGTGACTTTATCATGGGTGAGTTTATCGTGGGTGACTTTATCGTGGGTGAGTTTTTGGTGGGTGAGATTATCGTGGGGGAGGTTATCGTGGGGGAGGTTATCGTGGATTAGGTTATCGTGGGTTAGGTTATCGTGGGTGACTTTCTCGAGGGTGACTTTATCATGGGTGATTTTATTGCGGGTGAGTTTATCATTGCTGAGTCTATCGTGGGTAAGTTTATCATGGGTGATTTTATTGTGGGTGAGTTTATCATAGGTGAGTTTAACGTGGGTGAGTCTATCCTGGGTGAGTATATCATGAATGAGTTTATCAAGGGTGATTTTATCATGGGTGACTTTATCGTGGGTGACTTTATCGTGCTTGAGTCTATCGTGGGTGACTTTATCGTGTGTGATTTTATCGTGGGTGACTTTATCATGGGTGATTTTATCGTGGGGGATTTTATCGTGGTGACTTTATCATGGTTCACTTTATTGTGGGTGATTCGATCAAGGGTGAGTTTATCATGGGTGAGTTTATCGTGGGTGAGTTTAACGTGGGTGAGTTTATTGTGGGTGAATTTATCGTGTGTGAGTTTATCATGGGTGATTTCATCGTGGGTGATTTTATCGTGGGTGAGTTTTTCATGGGTGAATTTATCGTGGGTGATTTTATTATCGTGGGTTACTTTATCATAAGTGACGTTATCATGGGTGAGTTTATCGTGGGTGATTTTATCGTGGTTGACTTTACCATTACTGACTTTATTGTGGGTGAGTTTATCGTGGGTGGTTTTATCATGGGTGAGTTTATCGTGGGTGATTTTATCATGGGTTACTTTATCATGGGTGATTTTATCGTGGGTGATTTTATCATGGGTGAGTTTATCATGGTTGATTTTATCATAGGTGACTTTATCGTGGGTTTGTTTATCGTGGGTGTTCTCACCGGTTGACCCACCTGTTGGTTGAGTCTGCGACACTTGCACGCCTCCTTCCTCACGTTGATATGTGCTTGGTTCTTTCTAAGCAATCTGTACCTGCAAAAGAGAAAGGGGGCGCCCTAGAGGCCATTTGCACTCCGACGCTCAAGTCAAGATTGGGCAAGAAAACCAAGTGTTTAAGTAACTGTGTTTAGGTTTGAAACTGCGTACCTTTGTGAAGTGTTTTACTACCCATTATATAGTCTAGGGTTTCCTCTGCGTCGCTACCCATATTTAGGGTTTACTGGAATACCGCCGCTATCGCCCAGTCTTAGGGTAATCTAGCACATAAGGTTTTCTTATCTGGAGTGCAATCTCTAACAGGATGACCACTTGGGTGCCTCCTCGTGAACCTAGTCTCTGGGGCCACCTGTTCTGGGAGTGCCTTCACTGTTCACGTTCCATGCATGTAGCTTTACTGGGGAACCCTAGTTCTGATGATTACTCGACCCCTCAGGACTCTGCACCTAACTGTGTTTTCCCTGCCTCACGCATAAGCTCTTCGTGATTTGGGCCTCACCTTATCTCTGGGTTTTTCCTTCTCATTGGCCCACTCTGGGAACCAATCTTAGCTGTTCTGGTCATATTGTTCAAATCATTCAAGACTGATATCACCTCGTCACACTCTGTTGCCGAGGACTCATCAACCTGCAGAGTGACGAAGACACATAAGCCTACTCTGGTGATCGACACCACTGATTACTCATCGACCCACTATTCCACGCTACTTGTGGGACCATGCCCACATGGCTCTAGCCCGCACTGTAGGGCCCAACTGACGTGGCTTGCTGTCATCAGCAGGTCTCCATGTCCGAGGACTAGTTGGTACAGTGGGTGAGTTAATCGTGGGTGAGTTTATCGTAGTTAATTTTGTCATGGGTGAGTTTATCATGGGTGACTTTATCGTGGGTGAGTTTATCGTGAGTGATTTTATCATGGGTTACTTTATTATGGGTGACTTTATCGTGGCTGATTTTATCATGGGTCAGTTTATCATAGGTGATTTTATCATAGGTGACTTTATCGTGGGTTTGTTTATCGGGAGTGAGATTACAGTTTATCATGGGTGAGTTTATCGTGGGTGACTTTGTTGTGGGTGATTTTATCGTGGGTGTGTTTATCGTGAGTGAGTTTATCGTGGGTGAATTTATCATGGATGAGTTTATCGTGGTTGATTTTATCATGGGCGATTTTATCGTGGGTGAGTTTTTCGTGCTTGAGTCTATCATCGGTGACTTGATCGGGTGTGATTTTATCGTGGGTGACTTTATCATAGGTGACTTTATCGTGGAGGATTTTATCGTGGGTGACTTTATCATGGTTCACTTTATTGTGGGTGATTTGATCAAGGGTAAGTTTATCATGGGTGACTTTATCGTGGGTGAGTTTATCGTGACTGATTTTATCGTGGGTGACTTTACCATTGCTGACTTTATCGTGGGTGAGTTTATCGTCGGTCAGTTTAACGTGGGTGAGTTTATCATGGTGATTTTATCGTGGGTGACTTTATCGTGGGTGATTTTATCATTGGTGAATTTTTCATGGGTGACTTTATCATGGGTTAGTTTATCGTGGGTGATATTGTGGGTGAGTTTATCACGGCTGAGTTTATCGTGGGTGACTTTCTCGAGGGTGAGTTTATCATGGGTTATTTTATTGTGGTTGAGTTTATCATGGGTGAGTTTATCGTGGGTGAGTTTATCGTTGGTGAGTTTATCATGGGTAAGTTTATCGTGGGTAAGTTTATTGTCGGTGAGTTTATCGTGGGCTACTTTACCATTGGTGACTTTATCGTAGGTGATTTTTTCATGGGTGATTTTATTGTGGGTGAGTTTATCGCGGGTGAGTTTATCGTGGGTTATGTTATCGTGGGTAACTTTATCATGGGTGACTTTATCGTGGGTGAGTTTATCCTGTGTGAGTTTATCATGGGTGAGTTCATCGTGGGTGACTTTATCATCGTTGAGTTATTTGTGGGTGAGTTTTTCGTGGGTGACTTTCTCGTGGGTCACTTTATCATGGGAGAGTTTATCGTTGATGATTTTAACATGGCTAAGTTATTCTGGGTGAGTTTATCATGGTTAACTTTATCGTGGCTGACTTTATCGAGGGTGTGGTTATTGTGGATGAGTGTATCGTGGGTGAGCTTTTTATGGGTGAGTTTATCGTGGGTGAGTTTATCGTCAGTGACTTTATCATGGGTGAGTTTATCGTCGGTATCATGGGTGAGTTTATCATGGGTGTCTTTATCGTGGGTGACTTTATTACGAGTGATTTTATCGTGGGTCATTTTATCATGGATGAGTTTATGGTGGGTGAGTTTATCGTGGGTGAATTTATTGTGGTTGCGTTTATCTTGGGTGGGCTTATCGTGGGTTACTTTATCATGGGTAACTTTATCGTTGGTTATTTTATCATGGGTGAGTTTATCATGTCTGACTTTATCGTAGATGAGTTTATCGTGGGTGAGTTTATCATGGGTGACTTTATGGTTGGTGAGGTTATCGTGGGTGATTTTATCATATGTCAGTTTATCATGGGTGAGTTTATCGGGGGTGACTTTCTCGCGGGTGACTTTCTCGTGGGTCACTTTATCGTGGGTCACTCTATTACAAGTGATTTTATCCTGGGTGAGTTTATGGTGGGTGAGTTTATGGTGGGTGAGTTTATCGTGGGTGAATTTATTGTGGTTGCGTTTATCTTGGGTGGGCTTATCGTGGGTGACTTTATAATGGGTAACTTTATCGTTGGTTATTTTATCATGGGTGAGTTTATCATGTGTGACTTTATCGTGGGTGAGTTTATCGTGGGTGACTTTATGGTTGGTGAGGTTATCGTGGGTGATTATATCATATGTCAATTTATCGTGGGTGAGTTTATCGGGGGTGACTTTCTCGTGGCTCACTTTATCGTGGGTGAGTTTTGTCGTTGGTGAGTTTATCGTGGGTGAGTTTATCGAGGGTGAGTTTATCGTGGGTGAGTTTATCGAGGGTGAGTTTATCGTGGGTGAGTTTATCGGGGGTGACTTTCTCGTGGGTGACTTTCTCGTGGGTCACTTTATCGTGGGTGAGTTTATTGTGGGTGAGTTTATCGTGGTTGACATTCTCCTGGGTGAATTTCTCGTTGGTCACTTTATCGTGGGAGAGTTTATTGTTGGTGATTTTATCGTGGTTAAGTTATTGTGGGTGTGTTTATCGTGGTTAACATTATCGTGGCTGACTTTATAATGGGTGAGTTTATCATTGGTGAGTTTATCGTGGGTGAGTTTATCGTGGTTGACATTTTCCTGGGTGACTTTCTCGTGGGTTACTTTATCGTGGGAGAGTTTATCGGTGTATTTTTTGTGGTTGAGTGTTTATTGTGGTTAACATTATCGTGGGTGACTTTATAATGGGTGAGTTTATCGTTGGTGAGTTTATCGTGGGTGAGTTTATTATGGGTGAGTTTATCATGGATGAGTTTATCGTGGGTGATTTTATCATGGGCGATTTTATCGTGGGTGATTTTATCATGGGCGATTTTATCGTGGGTGACTTTATCGTGCTTGAGTCTATCCTGGGTGACTTTATCGTGTGTGATTTTATCGTGGGTGTCTTTATCGTGTGTGATTTTATCATGGGTGACTTTGTCGTGTGTGATTTTATCGTGGGTGACTTTATCGTGTATGATTTTATCGTGGGTGACTTTATCATGGGTGACATTGTCGTGGGGGCTTTCATCGTGGGTGACTTTATCATGGTCCACTTTATTGTGGGTGATTTGATCAAGGGTGAGTTTATCATGGGTGACTTTATCGTGGGTGAGTTTATTGTGGGTTAGTTTATCGTGGGTGACTTTACCATTGGTGACTTTATCGTGGGTCATTTTATCGTGGGTGACTTTATCGTGAGTGATTTTATCATGGGTGAGTTTTTCATGGGTGACTTTATAGTGGGTGATTTTATCGTGGGTGACTTTATCATGGGTGACGTTATCCTGGGTGATTTTATCATGGTGAGTTTATTGTGGGTGATTTTATTGTGGGTGATTTTATCGTGGGTTACTTTACCATCACTGACTTTATTGTGGGTGAGTTTACTGTGGGTAAGTTTACGTGGGTGACTTTCTTGTGAGTGACTTTATCGGGGGTGATTTTATCATGGGTGAGTTTATCATAGGTGACTCTATTGTGGGTGAGTTTATCGTGGGTGATTTTATTGTGGGTTACTTTATCGTGGGTGACTTTATCGTGAGTGATTTTATCATGGGTGATTTAATCATAGGTGACTTTATCGTGGGTTTGTTTATCGTGGGTGATTTTATCGTGGGTGACTTTATCATGGGTGAATTTATCGTGGGTAATTTTATCATGGGTGAGTTTATCATTGGTGACTTTATCGTGGGTGAGTTTATCGTGGGTGATTTTATCGTGGGTGACTTTATCGTTGGTGATTTTACCATGGGTGAGTTTATCATGGGTGAGTTTATAATGGGTGAGTTTATCGTGCGTGAATTTATCATGGGTGACTTTATCTTGGGTGAGTTTATCGTGCGTGAGTTTATCGTGGGTGATTTTATCGAGGGTCATTTTATCATGGGTGACTTTGTCGTGTGTGATTTTATCGTGGGTGACTTTATCATGTATGATTTTATCGTGGGTGACTTTATCATGGGTGACATGGTCGTGGGGGCTTTCATCGTGGGTGACTTTATCATGGTTCACTTTATTGTGGGTGATTTGATCAAGGGTGAGTTTATCATGGGTGACTTTATCGTGGGTGAGTTTATTGTGGGTTAGTTTATCGTGGGTGACTTTACCATTGGTGACTTTACCGTGGGTCATTTTATCGTGGGTGACTTTATCGTGAGGGATTTTATCATGGGTGAGTTTTTCATGGGTGACTTTATAGTGGATGATTTTATCGTGGGTGACTTTATCATGGGTGACGTTATCCTGGGTGATTTTATCATGGGTGAGTTTATTGTGGGTGATTTTACTGTGGGTGATTTTATTGTGGGTGATTTTATCGTGGGTGACTTTACCATCACTGACTTTATTATGGGTGAGTTTATCGTTGGTGACTTTTGTTGTGAGTGACTTTATCGGGGGTGATTTTATCATGGGTGAGTTTATCATAGGTGACTCTATCGTGGGTGATTTTATTGTGGGTGATTTTATCGTGGGTTACTTTATCGTGGGTGACTTTATCATGGGTGATTTTATCATGGGTGATTTAATCATAGGTGACTTTATCGTGGGTTTGTTTATCGTGGGTGACTTTATCATGGGTGAATTTATCGTGGGTGATTTTATCATGGGTGAGTTTATCATTGGTTACTTTATCGTGGGTGAGTTTATCGTGGGTGATTTTATCGTGGGTGACTTTATCATGGGTGACTTTATCGTTGGTGATTTTACCATGGGTGAGTTTATCATGGGTGAGTTTATAATGGGTGAGTTTATCGTGCGTGAATTTATCGTGGGTGACTTTATCTTGGGTGAGTTTATCGTGCGTGAGTTTATCGTGGGTGATTTTATCGTGGGTGATTTTATCGTGGGTGACTTTATCGAGGGTCATTTTATAATGGGTGAGTTTATCGTGGGTGACTTTATTGTGGTTGCGTTTATCGTGGGTGAGGTTATCGTGGGGTAGTTTATTGTGGGTGGGTTTATCGTGGCTGAGTTTATCGTGTTTGATTTTATCATGGGTAAGTTATCATGGGTGAGTTTATCGTGGGTGAGTTTATTCTGGGTAAGTTTATTGTGGGTGAGTGTATCGTGAGTGTGGTTATCGTGGGTGACTTTCTGGTTGGTGACTTTCTCGTGGGACGCTTTATCATGGTTACTTTTATCGTGGGTGAGTTTATCATGACTGACTTAATTAGGGGGGACTTTATCGTGGGTGAGTTTATCGGGGGTGACTTTATTGTGGGTCAGGTTATCGTGGGTGAGTTTGTCGTGGATGAGTTTAGCGTCGGTGACTTTCTCGAGGGTGACTTTATCGCTGGTGATTTTATTGTGGGTGAGTTTATCATGGGTGACTTTATTGTGGGTGAGTTTATCGTGGGTGATTTTATAATGGGGGATTTTATCGTGGGTGACTTTATCGTGCTTGAGTTTATCGTGGGTTACTTTATCGTGTGTGATTTTATTGTGAGTGACTTTATCATGGGTGATTTTATCGTGGGAGATTTTCTTGTGGGTGACTTTGTGATGGTTCACTTTATTGTGGGTGATTCGATAAAGGGTGAGTTTATCATGGGTGACTTTATCGTGGTTGAATTTATTGTGGGTGAGTTTATCGTGGGTGACTTTGCCTATCGTGGGTGAGTTTATCGTGGGTCAATTTAACGTGGGTGAGTTTATCGTTGATTATTTTATCGTGGGTGACTTTATCATGGGTGACATTATCATGGCTTATTTTATCATGGATGAGTTTATCATGGGTGACTTTATCGTTGGTGAGTTTATCTATCGTTGGTGAGTTTATCGTGGGTGAGTTTATCGTGCGTGAGTTAATCGGGGGTGATTTTATCGTAGGTGACTTTACCATTACTGACTTTATTATGGGTGAGTTTATCGTGGGGGCTTTCTCATAGGTGACTTTATCATGGAGGATTTTATCATGGGTGACTTTTTCGTGGGTGAGTTTATCGTTGGTAATTTTATCGTGTGTACTTTATCGTGGGTGAGTTTATCGTTGGTGAGTTTATTGTGCGTGAGTTTATCGGGGGTGATTTTATCATGGGTGACTTTACCATTACTGACTTTACTGTGGGTGAGTTTACTGTGGGTGAGTTTATCATGGGTGCTTTCTCATGGGTGACTTTATCATGGGTGACTTTATCATGGGTGACTTTGTCGTAGGTGAGTTTATCGTGGGTGATTTTATCGTGGGTACTTTATCGTAGGTGAGTTTATCGTGGGTGATTTTATCATGTATGAGTTTATCATTGGTGATTTTATAATAGGTGACTTTATCGTGTGTGATTTTATCGTGGGTGACTTTATCATGGGTGAACTTATCGTGGGTGATTTTATCATGGGTGAGTTTATCATTGGTGACTTTATCGTGGGTGAGTTTATCGGGAATGATTTTATCGTGGGTGACTTTATCGTGGGTGACTTTATCGTGGGTGACTCTATCGTGGGTGATTTTATCATGGTTGAGTTTATCGTGGGTGAGTTTATCATGGGTGAGTTTATCGTGCGTGAGTTTATCGTGGGTGATTTTATCGTGGGTGATTTTATCGTGGGTGAGTTTATCATGGGTGACTTTATCGTAGGTGAGTTTATCGTGGGTGAGTTTATCGTGAGTGAGTTTATCATGGCTGACTTAATCGTGGGTGACTTTATCGTGGGTGAGATTATTATGGGCGAGGTTATCATGGGTGTGGTTTTTATGGGTGATGTTATCGTGGGTGAGTCTATCGTGGATGACTTTCTCAAAGGTGACTTTATTGTGGGTGATTTTGTCGTGGGTGAGTTTATCATCGGTGAGTTTATCGTGGGTGACCTTATTGTGAGTGATTTTATCAAGGGTGAGTTTATCGTGTGTGAGTTTATCTAGGGTGAGTTTATCGTGCGTGAGTGTATCGTGGGTCAGGTTATCGTGGGTGAGTTTCTTGTGCGTGACTTTCTTGTGGGACACTTTATCGTGGTTAATTTTATAGTGAGTGAGTTTATCGTGCGTGAGTTTATCGTTGGTGATTTTATCGTGGGTGACTTTATCATTGGTGACTTTATCGTGGGTTACTTTATCGTGGGTGACTCTATCTTAGGTGAGTTTATCTTGGGTGAGTTTACCGTGGCTGACTTAATCGTGGGTAACTTTATCGTAGGTGAATTTATCGTGGGTGACTTTATCGTAGGTGAGGTTATTGTGGGCTAGTTTATCGTGGGTGAGTTGATCGTGGGTGAGTTTATCGTGGGTGTTTTATCATGGGTGAGTTTATCGTGGGTGATTTTATCGTGGGTTACTTTATCATGGGCGAGTTTAACGTGGGGGATTTTATCATGGGTGAGTTTATCGTGTGTGATTTTATCATAGATGAATTTATCGTGGGTTTGTTTATCGTGGGTTTGTTTATCGTGGGTGAGGTTATCGTGGGTGAGGTTAGAGTTTATCATGGGTGAGTTTATCATGAGTGACTTTATTGTGGGTGATTTTATCGTGGGTAAGTTTATCTGGGTTGACTTTATCGTGGCTGAGGTTTTCGTGGGCAAGTTTCAGGTGGGTGACTTTCTCGTGGAACACTTTATCGTGGTTAATTTGATCGTGGGTGAGTTTATCGTGGCTGACTTTTTCGTGGTTGACTTTCTCATGGTTGACTTTATCGTGGGTGAGTTTATCGTGGGTGAGATGATCATGGGTGAGGTTATCGTGAGGTTATCGTGGGTGAGTTTATAGTCGGTGACTTTCTCGAGGGTGACTTTATCGTGGATGATTTTATTGTTGGTGAGTTTATCATCGATGAGTTTATCGTGGGTGATTTTATCATGGGTGAGTTTATCATGGGTGAATTTATGATTGGTGAGTTTATTGTGTGTGAGTTTATCATGGGTGAGTTTATCGTGGGTGAGGTGATCGTGGTTGATTTTATCGTAGGTGAGTTTGTCGTGGGTGAGTTTATCGTGGGTGAGTTTATCGTGGGTGAGTTTATTGTGGGTGAGTTTATTGTGGGTGACTTTCTCGTGGGTCACTTTATCGTGGGTGAGTTTATCGTCGGTTACTTTATGGTGGGTGAGTTTATCTTGAGTTACTTTATCTGGGGTTAGTTTATCGTGGGTGACTTTATCGTCATTTAGTTATTTGTGGGTGACTTTCTCGTGGGTCTATTTATTGTGGGAGACTTTCTCGAGGGTGACTTTATGGTGAGTGACTTAATCGTGGGTGATTTTATCTTGGGTGATTTTATCGTGGGTTACCTTATCGTGGGGATGTTTATCGGGGGTCATTTTATCGAGTATCGTGGGTGACTTTATCATGGTTGAGTTTATCGTGGGTGAGTTTATCATGGCTTAAATTATTGTGGGTGATTTTATCGTGGGTGAGTTTATCCTGGGTGAGTTTATCCTGGGTAAGTGTATCGTGGTTGAGTTTATCATGGATGAGTTTATCGTGGGTGATTTTATCATGGGCGATTTTATCGTGGGTGACTTTATCGTGCTTGAGTCTATTGTGGGTGACTTTATCGTGGTGATTTTATCATTGGTGACTTTATCATGGGTGACTTTATCGTGGGAGATTTTATCGTGGGTGACTTTATCATGGTTCACTTTATTGTGGGTGATTTGATCAAGGGTGAGTTTATCATGGGTGAGTTTATCGTGGGTGAGTTTATCGTGGGTGTTTTTTTCGTGGGTGACTTTACCATTGCTGACTTTATCGTGGGTGAGTTTTTTGTGGGTGATTTTATCGTGTATGACTTTATCGTGGTTGATTTTATCATGGGTGAGTTTTTCATGGGTGACTTTATCGTGTATGTGTTTATCGTGGGTGAGTTTATCATAAGTGACTTTATCGTGGGTGAGGTTATCGTGGGTCATTTTATCGTAGGTAACTTTATCATTGATGAGTTTATCGTGGGTGAGTTTATCGAGGGTGACTTTCTCGTGGGTCACTTTATCGTGGGTGACTTTCTCGTGGGTGAGTTTATCGTGGTTTACTTTATCCTGGGTGAGTTATTGTGGGCAACTTTATCGTCGTTGAGTTATTCGTGGGTGAGTTTATTGTGGGTGACTTTCTCGTAGGGGACACTATGGTTGGAGAGTTGATCGTTGGTGATTCTATTGTGGTTTAGTTATTGTGGGTGAGTTTATCGTGGTTAACTTTATCGTTGGTGACTTTATCATGGGTAACTTTATCGTGGGTGATTTTGTCATGGATGAGTTTATCATGGGTGACTTTATTGTGGGTGATTTTATCATGGGTGAGTTTCTCATGGGTGAGTTTATCGTGGGTGATTTTATCGTGGGTGAGTTTATCATGGGTAACCTTATCGTGGGTGAGTTTATCGTGGGTGAGTTTATCGTGGGTGATTTTATCATGGGTGAGTTTATCATTGGTGAGTTTATCGTGTGAGTTTATCATGGGTGAGTTTATTGTGGGTGAGGTTATCGTGGGTGAGGTGATCATGGGTGATTTTGTCGTAGGTGAGTTTATCGTGGGTGAGTTTATCGTAGGGGATTTTATCATGGGTGACTTTATCATGGGTGACTTTATGCTGGGTGAGTTTATCGTGCGTAATTATATCGTGGGTTACTTTTGTTGGGTCTATTAATGTCTAAGTTCTAGAAGGGGGTGAATTGAGCTTATAAGATTTTCGCAAATCAAAATTGTTTTCAGTTATTCACAGAAAAAGAACAGATTGATTTATAAAAGAACAAATTTATTTTTGATTACTTTTGACACATACAGAAGCAAGATCATATTAGACTTGAGATTAAACAGAGAATTTTTCAGAACAGATTAGGTACTTTGATAGCAGCAAAATCAAGAAGGATATTCAACCAAGAAAACCAACTCTTAAAAGTTTAAAAACAACTTGACAGAAAGAATTGAATCTTGAACAGGGTTATTAAAAAGGATTTTATGATATTCGTTATTCAGCAATCACACATACTCATATGTTCATAAGCACCAAAGAACATTCATTGAAACTTGAAGAACAATATGAACACGCCCAGAAATAACAGATTCAATTTTAGTTTAACAGATTTATTTTCTGGTAGATTATCCAATTATGCAAAATATTAGTACAGAGATTAAGAAGAGAGATGCACAGACAGATTATACTGGTTCACTCATCAAGAGCTACATCCAGTTTTACCTTACACCAAGGCAAAATCCACTAAAAAAGATCAAAACAATTACAACACCTTATAGTTCTTGAACCCTACAAGAACAAGGTACTCCAAGCTGAAAAACCCTATTTCAGCACTACTTGCACTTCAAGAAACCCTATCAAGAAGTGTCTTACACAAACACCTTTACACAAAAAAGAATATGGAACAAAAACTCCTGAACAGAAGATGCAAGAACCCAAAATAATGGCCTAGATTGTAGTCCAGCAGTGACAACACCTTCACCTTGATCAAGGTAACCAAAGAACAAGCACTTGAAAATCTTTGTGAGAAATCTTACAAAAACCACCAACTCTGTGATCTCAACTAGGAAAACGTTTTTGCTCACTTAAAACTGTGTAATCTCAATATTTTCTAAAAGAGAAGTGCCACACTTTATAAAGAAAACCAGTCTATAACAACTTTTCAAAAAACAGTTAAAGGCTGTTATAAAAAGAACAGGTTGAATTTAGAAAGAGTGGATTGTTTTTCAAACTCCCTCCAGCTCAGCATACCAGAAACAAGAAAGGCTGAGTCAAACATCTTGGTGCCAAACAAACTTTGAAAACACTTCAAAAAGTAATGACACTGTTTGGAAAGAATTTGTTGATTTTTTCAGAATAACAGATTTATTTTCTTGCAGAAAGTAAATTTTTGAGAAAAACTTAAGGTAGTTTAAAAAACACTTTATGGTGCTTGATCATATTACCTTGATGAGACATATCAGGTAGGTCATGCAGCAAAAGGCTACCTTTAAACATCCTAAGCTATACAAACCCATTTCACCCTTCAAAGCAACCTAACTATTTTTATTCATCAAACACCATCTTCAAGATAGAGAAGAAGCTTCATCCATCTTCAACAACTTTATCGTGGGTGACTCTATCGGGGGTGAGTTTATTGTGGTTACGTTTATCGTGGGTGAGCTAATCGTGGGGTAGTTTATCGTGGGTGATTTTATCTTGGGTGATTTTATCATAGGTGACATTATCCTGGATGATTTTATCATGGGTGACTTTATAGTGGGTGAGTTTATCGTCGGTGATTTTATCGTGGGTGAGTTTATCGTAGGTGACTTTCTCGAGGGTGACTTTATCGTGGGTGATTTTATCGTGGGTGAGTTTATCATGGGTAAGTTTATCGTGGGTGAGTTTATCGTGGGTGAGTTTATCGTGGGTGAGTTTATCGTGGGTGAGTTTATCCTGGGTGAGTTTATCGTGGGTAAGTGTATCATGGGTGAGTTTACATGGATGATTTATCATGGGTGAGTTTATCGTGGGTGAGTTTATCGCGGGTTATCACAGGTGAGTTTATAGTGGCTGACTTAATCGTGGGTGACTTTATCATGGGTAACTTTATCGTGGGTGATTTTATCATGGGTGAGTTTATCATGGGTGAGTTTATCATGGGTGAGTTTATCGTGGGTGAGTTTATCATTGGTGAGTTTATCGTGGGTGAGGTGATCGTGGGTGATTTTATCGTAAGTGAGTTTACCATGGGTGAGTTCGTCGTGGGTGAGTTTATCATTGGTGAGTTTATTGTGGGTGAGTTTATTGTGGGTGAGTTTATCGTGGGTGAGTTTATCGTCGGTGAGGTTATCGTTGGTGACTTTATCGTAGGCGATTTTATCGTGGGCGATTTTATCGTGGGCGATTTTATCGTGGGTGATTTTATTCTAGGTGATTTTATCGTGGGTGACTTTATCGTGCTTGAGTCTATCGTGGGTGACTTTATTATAGGTGATTTTATCGTGCTTGAGTTTATCGTGTGTGATTTTATCGCGGGTGAGTTTATCGTGGGTGATTTTGTCATGGGTGACTATATCGTGGGTAATTTTATCGTCGGTGAGTTTATCGTGGGTGAGTTTATCGTGGGTGAGTTTATCGTTGGTGGTTTTATCTAGGGTGAGTTTATCCTTGTGTAGCTTATCGTGGGTGAGTTTATCGTGGGTGAGTTTATTGTGGGTGAGTTTATCGCGGGTGAGTTTATCGTCGGTGAGTTTATCGTGGGTGACGTTATCGTAGTTAAGTTTATCGTGGGTGACTTTATCTACTGAGTTTATCATTGTAGAGTTTATCATTGGTGACTATCGTGGGTGACTTTAACATGGGTGATTTTATCGTGGGTGAGTTTATTGTGGGTGAGTTTATCGTGGGTGATTTTATCGTGAGTGACTTTGTCATGGGTGACTTTATCTTGTGTTAGTTATCGTGGGTGATTTTAACGTGGGTAACATTATCATGGGTACTTTATCGTGGGTGAGTTTATTATGGGTGACTTTATCGTGGGTGACTATATCGTGGGTGAGTTTATCATGAGTGACTTTATCATGGGTGACTTTATCGTGGATGACTTTATCATGGATGATTTTATAATGGATGAATTTATCGTTGGTGAGTTTATCGTTGGTGTTTTTATCGTCCGTAAATTTATCGTGGGTGAATTTATCATGGGTTAGTTTATCGTCAGTGACTTTATCATGGGTGATATAATGGTGCGTGATTTTATCGTGGGTGAGTTTATCGTGAGTGAGTTTATCGTGGGTGAGTTTAACGTGGGTGAGTTTATTGTAGGTGATTTGGTCGTGGGTGATTTTCTCGAGGGTGAGTTTATCGTGGGTGACTCTATCGTAGGTGACTTTATCTTGCGTGACTTTATCGTGGGTGATTTTTTCATGGGTGAATTTATCGTGGGTGAGTTTATCATGGGTAAGTTTATTGTGGGTTAGTTTATCGTGGGTGATTTTAGCCTGGGTGACTTTACCATTGCTGACTTTATCGTGGGTGAGTTTATCGTGGGTGGGTTTATCGTGGGTTAGCTTATCGTGGGTGAGTTTAATGTGCGTGACTTTATCGTGAGTGAGTTTATCGTAGGTGATTTTATCGTGGGTGACTTTATCGTGGGTGAGTTTTTCATAGGTGACTTTATCGATGGTGAGTTTCTCGTGGGTGACTTTATCATGGGTGAGTTTATCGTGGGTGAGTTTATCTTGGGTGAGTTTATCGTTGTGGAGTTTATCATGGGTGACTTTATCATGGGTGACTTTAACATGCGTGATTTTATCGTGGGTGAGTTTATCGTGTGTGAGTTTATCGTGGGTGAGTTTATCGTGGGTGATTTTATCGTGGGCGACTTTTGTAAGGACCTGGAAAATTGAGTGGGAATAAAAGTGGTATATTTAAATAATTTCGGAAGGTGTCATTATTTAAAATACAAAGAGTTGATAAATGAAGTTTCGTAGTAGCAGACATCGGACGTCGCCCATGATCTGGAGTAAGCTAGTAGAGGTCGGTCGGAGGACATGTGGACCAAGAAGAGTAAAGGAGGAGAAGTGTAACTAAGACTTCTACATAATCGCCTGTCGCCTAGAAGGGGCATGAGCGCCAATCGCCTAGAGTATACGTGATCGACGAGAATGCACGTGGTATGTGGTCAAGATACTGGATCGGTCAGAGTGGGTTCCAAGGACCACGCGTATCAAGGTGTGGGTTAGGCCTTAGATACGCTGTGCATGCGAAACTCTATGCGTGAGCGAAAGAGATCACCCTTAGTGTGGCATGCATGGAAGAACAAGGAGAAGTGCTGATCTACTCTTGGAAATATGAAGCTACCGACGTCACCGATTCATGTGGAGAAGACACCTTAGACGAAACATAGTGGAATGAAGGACCTCAAGGAAGGCGTGGCGACGTGTCATCGGGCATCGCCAGGGCGCAAGGCATGCAGGATCGCCTGGGCGCGAGGGGCATGCGGGCATCATCAGGGGGAGAGGTCATCGGTTGTTAGCCTTCGCGCGAGAGGTCATCGGTTGTTAACCTTCGCGCGAGAGGTCATCGGTTGTTAGCCTTCGCGCGAGAGGTCATCGGTTGTTAGCCTTTGCGCGAGAGGTCATCGGTTGTTAGCCTTCGCGCGAGAGGTCATCGGTTGTTAGCCTTCGCGCGAGAGGTCATCGGTGGATAGTCTTCGCGCCTGTGGTCATCGGTGAAAAGGTCATCGCGCTACGTTAAGTTATACACAGAGAACGTGGGACCCAGACATCCAGCATGAGACGTTCTGCACGCGTGCCACGTAGACGAAAAGGGTGGTTCAGAATAGTGACATCAGAATGTTGGCATGCGCGGGAGACACTCGCGGTCGTACTGTTCAGAGCAGTGGCTGGCATGCACAAGCGACAAACAGTGGCAGTACTGTTCAGAGCAGTGGTTGGCATGCACCAGAGGCAACAGTGGTCGTACTGTTCAGGGAAGCGTGCACGCAAAACTTCCCTGCAGAGTAGGTGGTGGCAGCTGCTTTTGGAGGGATAAGTTGGTTTAAGTCACTGAAATCCACTACTGAAGAGGAAGAAACGTTGCAGCCTTCGAAGAGAGAAAGAGTGAGTTACCTCCCTTCTCCTCCAGATATATCCTTCGCGCTGCGATTCTAACACCCTCACACGAGAGTACGACGAGCGACAGCCACCATTAGAGCACCTGGGAAAGTCTCTGCAACTCCTTCAAACCAGACTCAAGAACAGAGCCAAGGCGTTCATCAAGCTCTGTTGGATTTAGAAGCTCCTAGTGGATTGCGCAAGTCCAGGTAAGGGAAGCTAGACCTCTTTTCCATACGAGCCATAGTTTAGCTATCTTCTGAAGTGAGGGCGACGTGGTCGCCATTTTCGTTTTCATCTGCGTAAAATGCTCTGTTTGTGTGCTTGGGCGACGAGGTCGCCGGTTTTATATACAATCTTCGAAACACTCTGTTTTTGAACTAGATCGCCGGTTTTGGCGCTGTTTTACGAAATCTCTGTTTTTGATGTTGTTTTGGAACTACTTGAGATTTACATGAGATATTCGAAGATCTGAAGCTTTGAAATGTTGTTGATGTGATTTGAATCATTTACTTGAGTGGTATGATGTGTTGAATGCTGTGAATGTGGGATCGAGGCATAGTATTTTCAGGAAAGGAAATACCGTGTTGAGATTGGTTAGGAAGTGCATTGATCAGTGAGTAACCTGTTAATGAGACGATCCTGACTCTGCTGAGATAATGGAATCACGTAGATGAAGTTATTCAGTTGGTGAGAGTCGAAGGAGGTTCATACGTATGGGCGAGTTGTTCAAATGGGAACGAGCTCGAGCTGTGGTATGGATTAACCTTGTCATGCTGTATGGTGATGTGTTGAGATTCATTATACGCTTGTGAATGTGTGAGATTTCACGGCGACCCTGTGGATGTGTGAGATTCCACAGTGGGCAGTATGACAGGTGCATGTCTCTGGATACTAAGTTCAACGCACGAGTCAATCCGGAAGTAGTGTCAAGTGTCTTGTGTTGTGAGTCAGTGGAAAGTCTGACATGTGAAATGAGAAACTTGTATATTGATAGACACTTGATGCTGTATTGTGAAATAGAATGATTCTGAGGAATGTTGTGAAGAAATATATTTTTGGGCGATCAGGTGAATGAGATGAGTAGCTCTACGTTTTACATAGAGATTTGAAAAATGTTTTACCTTACTCTATTATGTTCATGATTTAATGCCTTATTCTAAACTCTCTTTAAAATGGCTAGCTTACCCTGTGGTGTTTTCTTTGGTGTTGTGCTTGGTTCTCTTTAACAAAAAAAAAACTGTGATGATCGTGTAACTGTGCACGGGAGCAGATGATCTTCCAGGAAGGAGAGCTCCTTAGTGAGTGGTCGCCGAGGACGAGATCGCCGGTTTCTACCTCTTGGTGGTGATCGCCGGTTCTATGTCTTGGTGGTGATCGCCGGTATTATGTCTGGCTAGAAGATCGCCTGATTTGAGGCCTTCTGGTGATCGCCGTTTTTATGCATGGAGACCGCCAGGCGTGTTGAAATTGTTTTAATTTCGTTAAACTTCGAAAACATTTGTATGGTTATGTATTAAACTCCCTAAGAGGAGCAACTCCGTTTTCTTATATATATATATTATCATGTTTTCTCTTCATTATTATTTGGATACCTTTATTTTGGTTATACGCGTATGTATGGTTGTATTTTGGCGGGATGTTACATTTAATGGTATCAGAGCAGTTCGCCTTAGGATGACCTGAGGGCTGTGGATCCATTGTGTTTCTTCTGCTCATAAAGCTTATTTGAGTTTTAAATAACCACTATAGTGGAAGGTTTTCAAACGTTTTTGTATTGAACTTTTGCGTGTGCTTTGGGGAATGTATGCCTAACTGAAAATCTTGGTATTAAGGATGAGAGGGTCTTGATAAAGTGGTGAGGGTGCACACTCATAACTGGATCAAGATGATTCTCAATCTAAATTCCAAAGGTTTGATGTTTAGCCTACATGGAATTTTGGTGTGAATTGTTGAGTGTTCTTGAAATTGACTGAAAGTGTTTGTTTGGAATACTGGTCTTATACCAGTAGCTGTTCTGGTGTTATGCGTAATGTTATAAGTATCATGATCGTCTGATAAACTCAAATTCTAAATGACTTTGAGATGCTGACCTTTATGAGGTCTAGCTGTTACCCCCCTTGAATGAATTGATTCTTATCGATTTCATTCGTGTAGTTGTAGGAAATATAGAAACTAGTGGTTTCAAATCTGTGGACGAAGAAGGATGGCACGTAGACCCTCTACCCCACCCCAACCTTCTTCAGAGATGGGCCAGATCGCCAGGGCCATAGAGATGATGGCAACTGCCATCCAACGGCAGAGTACGGTAATGGTCCAGGTTCACCAAACTGCAATGCACCACTGGGAGACTGCTCGGTCGACTACAACAGCTTCCCATGTCAATCAGTCTCGGGAGCAGAGGGGGATGACCGAGATCATGAGGCACAACCCAGCCCAGTTCCGTGGGAACGTTTCTCCGAAACAACCAGATCAGTGGGTCAGGGAGTCCCATGCCTTAGTGGAGAAGGCAAGGAGAGTGGAGACCCTGGAGAGGGGTGATTCCAGGATAATCAGATCACACCCAGGGGGTCCCTCCCGTGGGAAGGCCACAGTGCAGCACCCACGAAGGAAGCCTTATGCGAGACCTCCACCACATCGGGCAGGGGCAGTTCCGCAACAACCATGGAAACCAAGGTGTTTCCGTTGTGGTGGGTTACATAACGTCAAGGTGTGCCCCAAGAGGAATTCAGAGAAAGGGTGTTTCGCATGCCAAGAAATGGGGCACATTGCTAGAGATTGCCCTAACAGAAAAAGGATGACTCAACCCAATGGTTCTCGGCAGTTGAGGGATGAAGGCAGCAGATCCCAGACAACAGCGAGAACGTTTACCATATCAGGGGCAGGGGCATCTCAGTCAGGTAATCTCTTGCAGAGTATATGTTTTATAACTGGTAGGAGTGTAAAAGTTTTGTTTGACTCTAGAGCGACACACTCCTTTGTGTCAAGCATGTGTGTAGCCGAGTTGGGCCTTATGGTGAGAGAGTTACCCTTCGAACTGTTGGTCTCTACACCTGCGTCAGGACAGGTGTCGACCTCTACAGTATGCCCAAATGTCCAGTGATAGTAGAGGGGCGCAGATTCAAGGTGACCTTGATCTGCCTACCTCTTCAAGACCTGGATGTTATCCTGGGAATGGATTGGCTAGCTGCCAATCACGTTCTCATTGTTTGCGATAGGCAGAAATTAGCGGTTTCAGATCTCCAGGAGTAAGAGGTGATATCTGACCAGCTCGGGTAGTTAGAGTCAGAAGGAGGGGGCGAGGTGCTTCGTGATCCTAACCCGGTTGGGAGTGAAGAAGGAAGAGGACGTGGACAGGATAAACATGGTGAAAGATTTCATGGGAATAGTTCCAGAAGAAATGCCTAGACTACCTCCTAAGAGAGAGATGGAATTCTTTATCGTTTTGGTGCTTGGAGCTGGACCAGTGTCCATGGCTCCCTGCGTAATGACTCCAGCTGAGTGGATGGAATTTAAGAAGTAAGTGTAAGATAGATTTAACGGTACCAAGGTTTAGTTTCAACTAAGTATAAGTTATGGAGAGCATATAAGCGGTATGTTGGGGATTTAAAGCTTAAGCATGTGCATCCATGGGAAGAACCAGAGTTAAGTTCCAAGACGAAAGTAGGAATTGTTGACCTGGAGCTTGGAAGACGTTAGTGTCAGTAACACAACACGAGATGGCTCTAGCTGGACACAAGGCTTAAAATGGAAATTGGAGGTTTGGTAGAGAATAAGTTTACAAGATGATTATATCATCTTGGGATGTATCTATGATTTTGAGAAAGGGGAAAGATGAAATATCTTAATGGTGTTAAAGTTACAGTTAGGCGAAGGGGGTCGTTGAAAGGTAACAGACGGAGAAATTGCTTGGATGAGGGAGAAAGTCTCACGTGGGATGGATGTTGTTTAATTGATTTGGATTTGAAAGCAGTATGTGATTCGAAATTTGGACATTTGTTTATGTGAGTATGTAGGGAAGATGAATTGGATGTTATTCCAGAAAAAGGGATTAGTGATCTGTCAATCACGTTTCCAAAGGTTAAGCTCGACGAGAGATAATGTTTCCAAAGTTCAGCCGAGTTGCTTAAATTGAAGGAAATAAGTGGAAGAGTTGTTAGAAACGCAGTTAGTCAAGCCCAATACATCTCTTTGGGAATTTCCAGCGTTGTTGGTTGAAAAGGGATAGGAAGGACCTCAACTGTGTAGGGACTACAGGAAGTTGAATAAGATTGACCATCCAGGGCAACTATCCTCTACCGAAATTGATGAGCTGAGAGATCAGTTAGATGGAACTTCGGCGTTCTCAAAGTATTATCTGAAATCTGGATAAAACCAGATTTCTACTAAGACAGAAGATGTGCAGAAGACAAGCCTTTTGAGATTTAGTATGATGCCTCGCATCAAAGTTCGAATTGTGTTTGAATACAAGAGAAGACAGGAGTTGCACATGTTCAATGCAACTCAAATTTCATGAGAAGGAACCGTTCTGCTTATGATTTAGAATTGGCAGTGGTAGTATTGTTGTGGAGTTTTGAGGACAGAAAGGGTATGAAGCTTTGGATGAGAGGAAATGCAGAATTTCCTTATTGTAGGAACCAGAAGGACGAACCAGTTTTGGTTGAACAGTTAGAGGATCCTGGTCTGAAACGTATTGTGGAAATTGCTAGGCACCGATCAGGCTAAAGGCTTTATAACGGGTAAAGATGGAATATTGAGATTGATAGCAGAATTTACATACCAGCAGATGGAGAATGGACTTTGATGAAGTATTGGAGTAGTAAGAGTTGGTTCAGCAGACAACCGAGGAAATGAATCTGATACAGGGCAGAATGAGAGTTTCTCAAGGTCGGCAGATGTCCTCGGCAGAGCAGAGGAGGAGACCTTTGGAGGTTGCTGCTGGGGATCATGTCTTTATGAAGGGGGACATCAGCCAAGAGTGTAGGGTGGACGACCTGATCAAAGAAGCTGTCCCCTAAGTTTGTTGGGCCATATCGGATCTTAAGGAGGATAAGTCTAGAGGCTTATGAAATCGCCCTACCTCCCCAATTAGCAAGACCTGCATAATGTATTTCACGTATCACAGCTAAGGAAGCATCTTGCAGACCCTACTCACGTGATGGAAGTGGACAACGTGAAGATCGGGTGATTCACCATGGGAATTTGAAGAAAACCATGAGAGAAGCATATCCTTACCTCTTTTCCTTGTAATTCCATTTTCGAGGACGAAAATTTTTCTTGATGGGGAGAATGTAAGGACCTGGAAAATTGAGTGGGAATAAAAGTGGTATATTTAAATAATTTCGGAAGGTGTCATTATTTAAAATACAAAGAGTTGATAAATGAAGTTTCGTAGTAGCAGACATCGGACGTCGCCCATGATCTGGAGTAAGCTAGTAGAGGTCGGTCGGAGGACATGTGGACCAAGAAGAGTAAAGGAGGAGAAGTGTAACTAAGACTTCTACATAATCGCCTGTCGCCTAGAAGGGGCATGAGCGCCAATCGCCTAGAGTATACGTGATCGACGAGAATGCACGTGGTATGTGGTCAAGATACTGGATCGGTCAGAGTGGGTTCCAAGGACCACGCGTATCAAGGTGTGGGTTAGGCCTTAGATACGCTGTGCATGCGAAACTCTATGCGTGAGCGAAAGAGATCACCCTTAGTGTGGCATGCATGGAAGAACAAGGAGAAGTGCTGATCTACTCTTGGAAATATGAAGCTACCGACGTCACCGATTCATGTGGAGAAGACACCTTAGACGAAACATAGTGGAATGAAGGACCTCAAGGAAGGCGTGGCGACGTGTCATCGGGCATCGCCAGGGCGCAAGGCATGCAGGATCGCCTGGGCGCGAGGGGCATGCGGGCATCATCAGGGGGAGAGGTCATCGGTTGTTAGCCTTCGCGCGAGAGGTCATCGGTTGTTAACCTTCGCGCGAGAGGTCATCGGTTGTTAGCCTTCGCGCGAGAGGTCATCGGTTGTTAGCCTTTGCGCGAGAGGTCATCGGTTGTTAGCCTTCGCGCGAGAGGTCATCGGTTGTTAGCCTTCGCGCGAGAGGTCATCGGTGGATAGTCTTCGCGCCTGTGGTCATCGGTGAAAAGGTCATCGCGCTACGTTAAGTTATACACAGAGAACGTGGGACCCAGACATCCAGCATGAGACGTTCTGCACGCGTGCCACGTAGACGAAAAGGGTGGTTCAGAATAGTGACATCAGAATGTTGGCATGCGCGGGAGACACTCGCGGTCGTACTGTTCAGAGCAGTGGCTGGCATGCACAAGCGACAAACAGTGGCAGTACTGTTCAGAGCAGTGGTTGGCATGCACCAGAGGCAACAGTGGTCGTACTGTTCAGGGAAGCGTGCACGCAAAACTTCCCTGCAGAGTAGGTGGTGGCAGCTGCTTTTGGAGGGATAAGTTGGTTTAAGTCACTGAAATCCACTACTGAAGAGGAAGAAACGTTGCAGCCTTCGAAGAGAGAAAGAGTGAGTTACCTCCCTTCTCCTCCAGATATATCCTTCGCGCTGCGATTCTAACACCCTCACACGAGAGTACGACGAGCGACAGCCACCATTAGAGCACCTGGGAAAGTCTCTGCAACTCCTTCAAACCAGACTCAAGAACAGAGCCAAGGCGTTCATCAAGCTCTGTTGGATTTAGAAGCTCCTAGTGGATTGCGCAAGTCCAGGTAAGGGAAGCTAGACCTCTTTTCCATACGAGCCATAGTTTAGCTATCTTCTGAAGTGAGGGCGACGTGGTCGCCATTTTCGTTTTCATCTGCGTAAAATGCTCTGTTTGTGTGCTTGGGCGACGAGGTCGCCGGTTTTATATACAATCTTCGAAACACTCTGTTTTTGAACTAGATCGCCGGTTTTGGCGC
This sequence comes from Phaseolus lunatus, assembly GCA_013389735.1. Taxonomy (NCBI): domain Eukaryota; kingdom Viridiplantae; phylum Streptophyta; class Magnoliopsida; order Fabales; family Fabaceae; genus Phaseolus; species Phaseolus lunatus. Next base: position 44,571,412 of record CM023860.1, read on the forward strand.
TGTTTTACGAAATCTCTGTTTTTGATGTTGTTTTGGAACTACTTGAGATTTACATGAGATATTCGAAGATCTGAAGCTTTGAAATGTTGTTGATGTGATTTGAATCATTTACTTGAGTGGTATGATGTGTTGAATGCTGTGAATGTGGGATCGAGGCATAGTATTTTCAGGAAAGGAAATACCGTGTTGAGATTGGTTAGGAAGTGCATTGATCAGTGAGTAACCTGTTAATGAGACGATCCTGACTCTGCTGAGATAATGGAATCACGTAGATGAAGTTATTCAGTTGGTGAGAGTCGAAGGAGGTTCATACGTATGGGCGAGTTGTTCAAATGGGAACGAGCTCGAGCTGTGGTATGGATTAACCTTGTCATGCTGTATGGTGATGTGTTGAGATTCATTATACGCTTGTGAATGTGTGAGATTTCACGGCGACCCTGTGGATGTGTGAGATTCCACAGTGGGCAGTATGACAGGTGCATGTCTCTGGATACTAAGTTCAACGCACGAGTCAATCCGGAAGTAGTGTCAAGTGTCTTGTGTTGTGAGTCAGTGGAAAGTCTGACATGTGAAATGAGAAACTTGTATATTGATAGACACTTGATGCTGTATTGTGAAATAGAATGATTCTGAGGAATGTTGTGAAGAAATATTTTTGGGCGATCAGGTGAATGAGATGAGTAGCTCTACGTTTTACATAGAGATTTGAAAAATGTTTTACCTTACTCTATTATGTTCATGATTTAATGCCTTATTCTAAACTCTCTTTAAAATGGCTAGCTTACCCTGTGGTGTTTTCTTTGGTGTTGTGCTTGGTTCTCTTTAACAAAAAAAAAAACTGTGATGATCGTGTAACTGTGCACGGGAGCAGATGATCTTCCAGGAAGGAGAGCTCCTTAGTGAGTGGTCGCCGAGGACGAGATCGCCGGTTTCTACCTCTTGGTGGTGATCGCCGGTTCTATGTCTTGGTGGTGATCGCCGGTATTATGTCTGGCTAGAAGATCGCCTGATTTGAGGCCTTCTGGTGATCGCCGTTTTTATGCATGGAGACCGCCAGGCGTGTTGAAATTGTTTTAATTTCGTTAAACTTCGAAAACATTTGTATGGTTATGTATTAAACTCCCTAAGAGGAGCAACTCCGTTTTCTTATATATATATATTATCATGTTTTCTCTTCATTATTATTTGGATACCTTTATTTTGGTTATACGCGTATGTATGGTTGTATTTTGGCGGGATGTTACAACTTTATCGTGGGTGACTTTATCGCGAGTGACTTTATCGTGGGTGACTTTATCGTGTGTGAGTTTATCGTGGGTGATTTTATCGTGGGTGACTTTATCGTGGGTGACTTTATCGCGGGTGAGTTTATTGTGGGTGAGTTTATCGTAGTTCAATTTATCGTGGGTTAGTTTATCGTGGGTGAGTTTATCATAGGTGAGTTAATTTTGGGTGAGTTTATCATGGGTGAGTTTATCTTGGGTGAGTTTATCGTGGGTGACGTTATCGTAGTTAAGTTTATCATGGGTGATTTTATCGTGGTTGACTTTATCGTGGTTGACTTTATCGGGGTGAGTGTATCGTGGGTGACCTTATCGTAGTTGAGTTTATCGTGGGTGAGTTTATGGTGCCCGAGTTTATCGTGGGTTACTTAATCGTGAGTGAGTTTATCGTGGGTGATTTTATCGTGGGTGACTTTATCGTGGGTGACTTTATCGTGGGTGACTTTATCGTGGATGAGTTTATCGTAGTTCAATTTATCGTGGGTGAGTTTATCGTGGGTGACGTTATTGTAGTTAAGTTTATCGTGGGTGATTTTATCGTGGTTGACTTTATCGTGGTTGACTTTATCAGGGGTGAGTTTATCGTGGGTGACCTTATCGTAGTTGAGTTTATCATGGGTGAGTTTATCGTGGGTGACTTTATGGTGCTCGAGTTTATCGTGGGTTACTTAATCGTGAGTGAGTTTATCGTGGGTCATTTTATCGTGGTTGACTTTATGGTGGGTGACTTTATGGTGGGTGAGTTTATCGTGGGTGACCTTATTATAGTTGAGTTTATCGTGGGTTACTTTGTTGTGGGTGACTTTATGGGTGATGAGTTTGTCGTGGTTGAGTTTGTCGTGAGTGAGTTTATCGTTGTTGAGTTTATGATGGGTAAGTTTATCATGAGTGAGTTTATCGAGGGTGAGTTTATAGTGGGTGAGTTTATCGTGGATGATTTTATCATGGGTGACTTTATCGTGGGTGACTTTATCGTGGGTGACTTTATCATGGGTGAATTTATCTTGGGTGAGTTTATCGTGGTTGACTTTAGCGTGGGTGAATTTATGGTGGGTGAGTTTATTGTGGGTGACCTTATTATAGTTGAGTTTATTGTGGGTGACTTTATCGTGGGTGATTTTATCAGGGGTGATTTTATCGTCGGTGAGTTTATCGTGGATGAATTTATTTTGGGTGAGTTTATCTTGGATGAGTTTAAGTGATAACAACGGATCTCATTTTTCATTGCATCTTTGCTCTTTAAAAATAATAACATAGTTACCATTCAAATGTCATTATTTTATAAATTTTATCATTCAAAATTCTGAATATATTTTAGTGTTAAAATTTTTAATTTTTATATATTTTACATGTTAATTAAATTTTTAAATAATAATGCTTATATTAAAAAAATTACTAACCAGTGATAATATTAATTATTAATTTTAGTTTATGTTAATTAAAATTAATTTTAATTAGATAAATATGTTCTATAAATGTATACAAAATTTGTGCACTCTTCCTTTTGATGGTGTTGAAATTTCACTAGAGTTTTGTAGAATATAAATTTGTCTCTTTTTTTCTTCTTCTTCTCTAATTGCTTTATATATGTTATGAAGAAAGTATATGTTATAAATCCACTCATAACTGTATTTGGATGTTTTTTTTTTTGGCATGATGAGATTGAATGTGAATTATGCATTTGTAACATCTCTAATTATCACATATGAATGAATACTATAATACAATTGAAATATCTAATTAAATATTTACAAATATATGTCTCACTCATATAATATTTCAAAATATTTTTTCTTATTAAGGATTTTAATATTTACATGACTTAAAACAACTATCCAACAAAACACAAATATTTTTCATTAGTACATAGTTGAGCTCTATTACCTGCAAAATCACCCGTTTTCTACTTGGACTTGGGCTTGGTTCATATGCTCTTACTCTCGGGGCTAGGTTAACTAGGTCTCTCTCACTGTATGGTCTCGGTATCCTCTCCCAGGTGGGTGTGTGTACTTGTAAGGAGCTCTGATGATAAAGTCAAAAAGGGGTTTAGTTGTTCATCAGATAAATTCACTCTACTTACCTCTCAAGTTGACCCTTTATTTATACTACTCTTTTATTGGGCCTAGAGGTTATTTGGGCTTTTTCTTTTTATACCTGATATTTACTACACACACCTATTCATTTGGACCTTGTTTTATGGTCTTCCCCCTAGTAACAAATTCATTTTATTTTATTCTTTTCTTTTTTATTAGGTTTTTTCAACTTACTTTTTTGGTTCAACCTCTCGGCTCAACCTTTTGGGGCAATTTCTTCCTGCACCTCTACAAATTTCTTCCTGCACCCCATCATTTTCCAAAAAGATGATTTTGCCCCCTTTGAAAAATGACTTTCGGATTGTTCTTTCCTAAATATTTCTAGAACATTTTTTTTGGAACATGTTTTATGAATTCCAGATTTATCAATCTGGAAATAAATAAAAATATGTTCCAAAAAAGATGTTCCATAATAATTTTTTTGTTTTTCGGATTTTCTATTCTGGAAATATTCTTTGTTTACGGAATCTTTATTCCGAAAACACCCAAAACTGTAAAGGATAATTTTGGTATTTTTGAAAAATATAGGGGTGCAGGAAGAAGAATGTAGAGGTGTAGGAATAAACACCCACCTTTCGGTTGAACTCTCGACACAGTTCAAGCCTTCGGCCCAGTTTGAGTTCTCGGCCAGGTTAAGCTCTCGACTAGGTTTAAGCTCTCGGCCCAGTTTGAGCTCTCGGCCAAATTTGAGCTTTCGGCCCAGTCAGTACATCAATTAACATTTGTAAATTCATCAATGTTCATGTATGTATACAAAGAAATCAAGTGTCTATAAATTTTATAATCAATATTTCTCATGTCAGACTTTTACTGCCCCACACACTTAAACACTTAACTTTATTTCTGGAAGACTCGTGCATTGACTTACCCGCAAAGATTTGCACTGGTCATACTATTTCATTGTGAATCCACACAGCTATGTGCATAAAAATTTTAATATCTCGAATCATCTCATATGCTAGGGTTAATCCATATGAATCTAAAAGATCATGTTTTTTTCACATCCTTGATAGAATCATATGAACCTTATTCGACTCTCACCACCTGAATAATTTCATCTGTATGATTATATTATATAAGTAGAGTTAGAATACCTCATTTTTGACATAACACTAGTCAATGCACGTCCTAAAAATCTCAACACAATATTTCATTTTCTTAAAATATTGTCTCAATTTCAACTCCATAATCTACATCTAACATTATACAAAGTCACACCATTTAATCACACCAAAACTTAGAAAGCAAATAACCCAAAAATTTATCCAAAATTTGTATAAACATATAAAACAAAAGATAACTCAATTAAATATATAATTAAAATTTAATTAGAAATTAATTAAAAAATAAACAATAATAAAACAAAAACAAAAAATAAAATCTTAAAATTTAAGTTTTTTGAAATTTTTTAGCTTGAGCGGAAATAGACATCGCTTGAGCGAAAATCAACTCAAGAGCACTCCCAAAATTCATCCCATTTTGGGCTTGTGCAATAACTCTTCTCACTTGAGCAAAAATGAACCTGAGAACATCCTATTTTTCACCCTATTTTTGTTTGAGCGAGAATTTTATCGCTTTAGCGAAAATAGGTTTCAAACTTATTGTCTCAAGCTAGCTTAAGCGATGAGGTATTGCTTAAGCGAAAATATCTCTCTTGAGCGAGATATGTAGAAAAATTGGCACAAAAGTTTATTTAAACATGTTCCCATAACAAATTTTACATTTTAACCAGTATCTGAAAAAACCTATCATATCCAAACAACAATTCAAATTGCTCAGAGTTGTACGAGTGCTCTCATTAAGCTATTTTGTCAACCTATATATATATATGTGTGTGTGTGTGTGTGTGTGTTCATTATTTCTAAACTATTTTCAATCACCCATATTCAAACAACCAACACTTATAACTCTTTATACTTCAAATAAATCAGAATGCAATTCAAATCATTCATAATACCATTCAACACTTTTAATTTCAAACAAAACACATCCAATACTTATTGTCATAAAACAAAACATATACTATGCAAAATATACGCAATTAACCATTTCACACATTAATTTCAATCAAAACACTACTTTACTCAAAATTAAACAATCCTCGCGAAAATTTGAGATTAGTGACCATGCCACCTCTACATCCAGATCTTTTATCCTAGGATTCTATTGAAAATTTAAAACTACCTTCCCTTACCCAAGTTTGAGCAGGTGCTCACAAAGAGCTTCAATCTTACAAAGGTTTAAGACTAGCTTAACTTGCACCACATCACTAGAACTCTAAATTAACAAGGACTCACCCTGAAGTTAAAAACACCACATGCAAAACATCTACTAAACACATACCTAAGAAGTTCAAAATTCTATCAAAAGAAAAACGAGAAAAAATGAACTTACACTATTTAAATTTATGATATGACAGTATTATAGCAATCACTGAGAGGAGTTGAATGATAGACTCTGATTGTCATTCTGATGAGAGAGACGGTCGGGAACTTAGAGTCAAGGTAGAGAAGAAAGAAGAAATTTTTTTAGAAAGATAATGATTATAGTAAAATGAAACCTGAATAATCAAATTTTCTATTTATATACATTTTTTCACTTTGATAATAAAATGTTCAGGTACCTTTTTAATTATATCGCTTCTACTCTAAAACTATTTTTTAGATCCTTATAGCATTAAATCCACTTCATGCAGCATGGAATGTCATATTTTTCTTTTACTTAACCTTCCAAAGTTGAATGTACTTATCTCTTCGTGGATAGTGTGTCTTTGTTTAACTTTGTCTAAAGTGTAGAGTTGTACAAATATCATTGGAAAAATAAACCCCTGGCTATGATTGAGGCAAAATACATTTTTATGTAGTGATCAATCTTGCATAATGCATAAACTTTGTTTTAAAGGGAGTAACTGCCTCACTCATAAGTATCATGAAGAATTAAGTACCTTTCTCACACAAAACCAGCAAGCACCTCTTTATATAGGATAGAGGTCCAACCATTGTACAAAGAAATAGGTGGGAAAATTAAAAAAGAATGGGTTTGAAAATGGTGCCTAATTTGGAGCACAAGGCAATCATGACCAAGGTGTGCTTCATGTGACTCTCTTTAGGTTTATGATCGACCTAGGTTAATTTAGGAGTTTTCTAGAAACCCTAATTTAATATAGGTTGGTTTGTAGGTGCCTAATTCAACCCTAATTACAATTAAGCAAAAATACAAGTAAAATTCCTATTCTACTTTTGACAAGAAAATAAATTCTACTCTAAATATCTACATTAGGTTATGACATTTTTTGAACATGTATAGTAGGGTGTCTCTGCCTTCAGTAGCAGAGTCTCGGTCTTCTTCTATCTTCCTTGCATGGACCTAGTAATTGGACTTAAGCTTGGCCTTCTTCCGTCATCAAACACCCCAACAAAGATAACCGTGATTTTGGTCTTTTGCTTGCAAGTAAGTCATATTCGTTGCCATAGTTTGCTGGGTTCAAAGAGGAATTTTTTTCATCACATCCTCAACATCCTTTTGGTTTGGTTTGGTTTGGTTTTCAAGTTTCATAATTTTCACTTTGTTAAGAAATCATAAATATAACTATATTTTATTTGGTTTAATAATAATATTCCATTTATAGTATTTGTTTTAACTTTTTTGCATTGTTTCTCTCCTTCAACTCTTAGTGACTCTGTGAGCAAGAGTGAAATTAAAATTTGAAGTGTTTGCTTGACATTGGTAACTGGACATTCCCTGTAGCTGCTTTATACGGAATAAGAACCCTAGTTCACGTTACTCCAACCATAGACAATGTATGCAGTGGAAGAAAAGTCACTTTATGAAGAGCAAAAATAAAACCAAAAGCAGAAAATGAAAGAACAAAGGAATGAATAGGCATGTCAATTTTGAGTTATAAAGGTTGTGCTTAGATATAAAAAAGTTTAATAAAGAAAATATTTTGTATGAAATATGTCATGGTTTAAGAGTGTTTATGGGTACTCGCGTTGAGTAATATGAATTGAGTACATGTGGATTAGACACAAACAAATCAGACATAAACAAATGTAAACAGTTTGACCCCTTTTTATTTTTAATGTTGTTCCTTTTATAAACAATTCAGACCTTGAATAAAATCCAGAATCATCCCCAAATTCCGTGTGACAATAAGAACGAATGACTATATTCTGGTAAGTTGCAGGTCTTCACTAGAATTTTGGTATTAGAAGATTGTTATTTCACGAAAATAGTTGAAATTAAGTGTGATCTTTCAAAGATCAATTTCCTAGAGGTTGATCCACACTATCGGATTTCCAAAAGGCCGATCTCCTAGGGACCGATTTATGTCAATTACCGGATCTCCTAGGAACTACTTAATTCACTAATTGTTCGTCAATGAAACGACAATCATAACACATGTAAACTATCTAAAGAACGGTCTAATCATATCACATTACTCGGTTAGGCACCAACACTAGATACAAAATAAATAATAAAATATTTAAATTTTAAATTATATGCTTAAAAATTAATTTAAAATTTAATATTCATTATTTAAAATCACATGACGTAATACTCATGGAAGTAGAATATAACATTCAATCTTTAAAACATCAAATAAAAGTAGAAGTTATTATTTAAAGAGCAAAAGTTTTTCTTGCCTCTGAAATTAGCATTTAAACATACAATTTGTACATATTTGAATTTCACAAGGTAAAGTTTAAAAATATAAAACAACAAAATTTTCTTTCTTTGTTTTACATGTCAAATTTTACAAAATTAGTTTTTCAATTTAAGTTCAAATTCAACATAAATATTTCCAATAAAGAAAATGCGTAGATATCGACAACACGGATGAAAAACGTTTCCTTACCAATGGCGTTGCAGTTTGAAATCACAAGAACTAAGTTTAAAAATTTAATACTTTAGATTTGGTTAATAACGATTCTGCAAGGTTAAAGTAATTATGTGAAGAATTCGTTACATTATTTTTATAATTTTAATGTATTTATATTTTTAACAATTAAAATTTAAATAATGATATTAATAATTAATAACGATTTATAATTAAATGATCATATTAAATGACTTTACATTGTTATGAGTATTAAACTCTTATTATTTTTCAACTCATCGTTTATGTTAAAAAATCATTTCCTCATCGTTGATGTTGCCTCTTAAAAAATATTTTATAGATAAGGAATGAATTAATGAGTGTATTTAATCTGTAGATAAACGTTAATTGTACAAAACTGAAAAATTTTAAGGCTCTTTTAATCATATGAGTCATATCCAAAATGCAATTATGTCCTTGTGTTGTAAGACATTTCAACTTAGTACATCATGACCCTTTATGTTTTTAAAAAATATAGGGTTAAAATATTACTATAAATATATAATCTATAAATATTTGTAGTATTATTTTAAAAGTTAAATTAAATTTTATTTTATACTAGTGTAGCATTGTAAATTAAATTTTAGACAAATATTCAACAGAAGTACAAAATATAATTTTATTTATTTAATAATATTAAGAGTTAAACATGTTTTTTTCTCTAAATTTTAATATTATTTTTTATTTATGATTCTAAATTTAGAATTATAATACGAAAATGATTGAAAAAATAATTTTATTTATGAAATGAGTTTAAATTTACCTTTTATGACTTTTTATTTTGTAATGGAAAAATCTAAGTACTGAATAAAAACGTCAGGAAAAGATTAAAATAATATTAAGACCCAACTACACCCTATATTTTCATCTTCTTCCCTTCCTTCTCAGCTTCTGCTTCTATCTAATAGTATCTTTCTATTCCTTTCACTGTCACTGTCTGCTTTTTCTCCCTCATTTCTGAGAGAAAGAAGCTCAAGCTCATACCCTACGTAACGACGTCGTTTTGAAATTCGAAGCTCTCTGAATCGTTCCACGTTGAGGTTCCGTTTTCACTTTATATTTATATTTCTCGGAACATTGTTAATCGAGGTCAGTGTTACCGTTTGAGGCGTAGGGTTAGGTTTTTCCCTCTCTCACTCTCTTCTGCGCGAAGCTTTTCCGGAATGCATCGGAGCGAACGGTTATCGAGCGCTCCGATCGAGGAATCGCCGGCGTTTTGATGGAATCGGCGCCGTTTGCGTTCCGGTGTTCGCCATTCCATGGATTCCATGGTTTGGTGCCATAGTTTGCGCGCGCTATTCGGATTTCGTTGCAACCTACGATTCGCCGTCGTTGTTTTCGAGGTCTGGATTCCGCTACTTCTTCACGAGTTTTTTACGAATGTTTTTGTCGTTTTGTTATGTGTTTCCGGACATTTCTATTAGTTCAATGTTGCTCTAGCGTCTAGGTCTTAGGATTTTTGTGAATAGCATGCTGGACTGTGCTTAGGATCTAAGTTTTTGCTGGAGAATGTGAGTGAGGATTTAGAAGAGAATTGGTGTTTGGACGTTACATTTTCGGACTCGAAATATGGTTTTACTGTTTGATGATTTTGTTGTTGTTTGGTGATATTTTTTTTTTCTGTTGTTTTAGAATATTTTCATGATTTGGACGAGTGTTATCGAGGTAGTAAAATAGAGAAATAAAATGAGGGATGAAGATTTAAGAATCAGAATGTCTTTAATTTATATTTTAAAAACTGGTTTTAGTGTTAAAAATGCAACTAAATTAGGTTGCTCAGGCAACTCTTGGAAGCTGGTGCAAGGCACGAATTAAAGTGTGGAACCGAGGGAGAGGTTGAAGAAGATGAGAACAGAAGAAGATGCAAGAACATCTCTCAACTATTTCTGTATGAGTTTTTAAAACATTTACTTTGGGAACAATTTTCTAAACTTAATAACATCTGTATGAGAAATTGATTGTTGAGTAGTGTGTGTATGTCTTAGAAAACAATTTTTACAACAAAGAAGTGATAATAGAATCAAAACTTGTCCTTAACAGGTTCATAGTAAGAACCTATTTGCACAAAGTCTCTCCATAAAACACAGGAGAATAAGATGAAAAGAAAAAATGAAATAAGTTTCTTCATAGGATAAATTAGTTAATGCATAAACTTTTCTGTAGAAGCTCTTTCATATTAAGTTCTTTAAAATCTTATTTTTAACTTGTGCATAAATTAATTTTAGCTTATGGAAAACTGAATTCATTTATTTATTTATTTTCCTCTGTGAGAACTTATGGAGAAGTTTATTCAGATAGGCGTTAACTATCATTGAGCTTATGGGTTCCGAATTTGAAGTTTCTTTGTTGATGATATCTTATGTAACTAGTGTTTTCACACGGTTGTTTTTTATCTAGTCATTCATTGCTTGGAAGCAAAAATTAAGAAGTTTTGATTCATAATGCTTGTTTAAAACATTGCATGAGAGTGTAGTCTGTATAGTTGCTAAAGTTGGATTTCTATTGTTAAATCCTGCTTCAGATTGTATTGATATTGGCATGGTTGGAAGTCTATAATGCAAAGCTCCCAGAACACCAATTTTATTGGGGAGGTTTGGAGGGAGGAGCGAGAACATTGCCTCACACTTTTGCATACAGGACCAGATACCTGAGCAGTGAAAGCGACCAGGTCGCAAGGTGTATTCAGTTACCCCACAGGTTTACAAGCCTGGCCTTTCAAAGCACCTCCAGCTTAAAGGTAGAGCATTACTTGGTATATTAACACCATAAGAGCTTCTAGGTATTGAAAAACAACCTATTAGGATATATCTAAATTATGATGCAGTTGGTCACTCCCCTGACAGGGATTGCCAAAAGATTGGTGATATCTTCAAGGTGAGTGTTTAAAATTATTGAAAAAAAGGACTCAGTGTTGATATGGTGTTCTCTTTCATATACACTATTGGTACTGTTAATCATTATTTTTTTTTTTTTTTATGAACAGCTTGGGGAGCCTCCCATGACTTCTTTTCCTGGTTTGCCTTCTTGTAATCCTCTTGCTGCTGATCCTCCAGTCTTTGCTGATTGTTGGTATAACTGCACTTCTGAAGATATCTCAGGAGAGGACAAAAAACATCGCCTTCATAAGGTTTGTTGGGATCCTGCTTTTCTTTCCTTTTAATTATAATTTGTTTTACTTGATTGATAATTAAAAAAAGTGTCTCCTGTTGCCATAAAGAATTAAAGATCTGGATAGGTGTGGAGTCTAGTGAATGATCAGATCCACTATGTGGGTCTATAGTAGGCACCCTTACCTTGCAACATAGCTAGAGTCACATGGCCACAACTCCAATTGTTACGTTGATGCTCCTCTTCATCAGGCCAATGATGTTATGTGATTCTGTGTCATTTTCGGCAGTTTTTTATTTATTGTTTGTCATGGTGGTGTTTGCTAGAACTATACTATAAAGATTGGATAGAGATATTGATCATTGGTGGAAACTTATTGCAGGCATTAGGTCAGACTGCTGAATGGTTTAGGAGGGTCTTGTCTGTTGAGCCTGTTAAGGGGAACTTGCGATTAAGTGGATACTCTGCATGTTGACAAGATGGAGGTGTGCAGCTTCCTCATGCATATGTTGAAGGTATGATTCCTTTGTTGGCCTTCTGTTAAAAATATAGTTCTTATAAAGCTTGCGGTTAATTGTACTAGTGAATTTATGAAGATGACTCTTTGTTCGCCTTCCCCAAAGGGAGTCTCTGATGCCGACTTGGTTCTCTTGGTGACTACAAGACCTACAACTGGGAATACACTTGCTTGGGCTGTGGCATGTGAACGCAATCAATGGGGTCGTGCTATAGCTGGTAGATTAAATGTGTTGGTTTAAATGTTGTCTTTATATCTGAGATGTTTTGTAACTGAAAGGGCCTTTTTGTTTGCATGTGTGCTGGACATGTTAATGTTGCTTCTCGTCATTTGACAGCTGAGGCAGAGACTTTGCTATCAGCTACTCTGATACACGAGGTTGTTTAGTTTTTGTGTATAGAAAAGATGAGATTGCAAACATGGCTTGTGGCTTTATTGATTTTATTTGATGCTTTTCAGGTCATGCATGTTCTTGGTTTTGATCCACATGTCTTTGCTCATTTTAGAGATGAAAGGAAAAGACGCCGTGACAAGGTATTTGCTGCTTTTGTTGGTAGTTTTACAATGGATGGTATATTATAGATTTATAAGCCATTGGTTTTCAAGTATACTTTCGTCCATGTTTAGTGATTTGAATTTTACAATGAGTAACTAAGTAATGACAGCTTCTACCTTCTTTTGGCACAGATAGTTGTTTTTTGCTCTCTTTATTATAGTTATAATTATAATTTTATTATAGTATACATTGCTAGTCATTAAGTTTGAAACTAGTAATAGGTGAGTTTAAATTGCAGGTGCAGACATATTTTAGCTCTTTTACACTATTAAATATTAATTTTATCGAAAATAAGTTGAGGAACTTTAATAAATGTGGACTTTGTTGGAGAACTTTACAAATCTTTTGGCATTTAACCCTATTTTTAGAACTTCATATGTTTTTCTTTCTGATATGTATGTTAAAATCCTTTTTCTTTTTAAGCACTCCTTTTCCTCTAGAACTATTTATTTTGTCACATTTTGGAAACTCATTGTTTCTTGTGTTTTCAGGTTTCTGAACAAGTTATGGATGAACAGATTGGGTGGATGGTAACGCGTGTGGTGCTTCCCCGTGTTGTCATGCATTCTCGGCATCATTATGTGGTAATTTCTATGGAACATATTTTCTATAATTTCAATGTAAACTTTTCCCGTATTCACATGTAATGTGATCTTCATTAGAAGATTCAACTAATGATTGATTGGTGATTTATTGGCAGGCATTTTCAGGAAATTTTACTGGCTTAGAGCTGGAAGATGGTGGAGACGTGGCACATAAGGTTCTTAATCTCATAAATATTTTCTAATTATAAATGTTATCCTTTTCCTCTTGTCCATGTTCTTCCCAGTGGAATATTACATTGGCAAACTGGTGAAGCTGGCAAAGCTTGAATTTCATTCAGAACATCTTATTTGTCTATTTAAATTTCCAACCCATCATCATCCTTCTCTCCACCTATTTTTTGAAAGAATAACACCATCCTGATACTTTAGTCCAACCAATATTAGTAGTAAGACTAGTTAATCCCGAGTGTTGCAGTATATCATTTATAAAATTTTGCTCAAGTGATGTGTTTTTATGGTTTAAAATTTCTATATAATATGCGTATTGAAATGTTGAAATATTTTTGCCATCTTGATAAAATTATAAACAAAACAGTTGGTTTTTTATTCTGTTGTTTAATATTCCCCAAAATACACTTAATAAATAAAAAGACATGGAAAAACTTTTTCGTAGAAAATACCATACATGATGTTTAAGTGCTACTTCCAACTTATGCCATCAAATTGATCAATCAAGTTTGATGATTGGCTTGCAGGGTCTCAGTGGGAAAAGAGGCTTCTGATGAATGAGATCATGACTGGTTCTGTGGATACAAGATCTGTAGTTTCAAAAATGACACTAGCTCTATTAGAACACAGTGGATGGTACAAAGCCAATTATAGCATGGCAGACCAACTTGATTGGGGTCGGAACCAGGGTACTGAGGTTGTTACCTCCCCTTGCAATGTATGGAAGGGGGCCTATCATTGCAACACAATACAATTCTCCGGTTGTACGTATAACAGGGAGGCAGAGGGTTACTGCCCAATTCTAACCTGCAGCGGAGATCTTCCTCAGCGGGCTCGGTATTTTCCTCAAGCTAATAAAATGCATTTTCATGTATTCATTTTTAATATTTAAGTGCTAGTCTGTGTATGGACTGTTGAGACCTTTCATCTGTTGATAATAATTGCTTGGGACAGATTATTCTTTATTAATGCTAGACTACCAATTAGAACACTATAGTAGAAGGAATGAAGGGAAGGACAGAGTGGGTAAAGTTGGACAATTAATGTTAGGACTTATAAGAGGAGGACTAAACCCAAAAGACTAGTCTATTAGGTTGGAGAACTTCGAAGTTTAAGTACCACATCAATTAGTTCATTATACTCAATGTGCGACTCGTAACTTTGTTACTGCCTATAAGGGTTGACGTCTGTTTCACTCTATTCACACTGACATGGTGGTACTCCTTTTCTCCTTGATATGGCTTCACTCATCTATTATTAGTATTCAGTTTGCATCTTAATCCAGCCTTTCGTGGCTCAACTCTCAATGAAAGCACCAATTGTTAGGACTTAAGCATAAGAGGAGAGCCAAACCCAAAAGACTAGTCCATTAGGTGGGAGAGGTGTAAGTATCATTTAGCCAATACAGATAAGTTGGTATTTTGTTTATTTCCGTGTTCCATCATTGTTGCAACCTTAGATTCAAGATAACACTAAAGAGAAAGACAGTCTCTATACTATAATTTTTTAAAAAATTTCTCAAAAAATTTAAAGGACATTTTTAAAAAAAATTCTCAACAAATAAAAGAAGAGTAAACTACAAATAAATTTGAATTTTGAGTAAGCACGATAACTTCTCAAAATCTTGACATTTCACATTTGAAAATCATGTAAAATTATTATCTTTCTAAAATGAAAATATTTGTTGTATTTCATAATTTTTTAAATAAAAGCCATTACAAAATTCATAAAAGAACAAAATAATATTTTCTTTTAAAGTATGAAAATGTATAAAAGAATTATAGAAAACAAAAATTAATGTTTGTGAGTGAAAATTAAAAAAGAAATCAAAATCAAAATATTACACAAAAAAAAAAAAATCAAAATTCTATATCTTATAAGGTAAATCATTGAAAATTACCTTTTTTGGACACTTTTATTCTATCTTGGATTACCAGACCCAAAAGTACAGGTTTTTAAAGTAAATAATATTTAGGCAATGGAAATGGTTTATGGTAGATGTAAAACATATGAAATCAAATAGTTTATTTGTAGGGTTGTTTTCAGTCATTTTGATAACACAAATTTAAATTATATCTTATTTTATTTGATTGAATTATATTTAAATGAAATTTAAATTATATATTATTTTTGTTATTAAATTTAATCAAATATGTTATCAAATCATCTTTTATCCAATCAAATTCATTTTAATTAATAGTAAAAATAAAAATATTTAAATTATATTTAAGCAATTCTATCACCATATATTTAATTCAAATTCAAATTATATCTTGTCAAATAGAATAAAATAAAAGAATTTATATTTAATAATTTTCATTTATTGAGTTAAATAATGTGACACTTGTAATATTAAAAAATATTAAAAAAGGAGTATTATAGTTAAGAGTAGAGAATCAAGAATTTATATACAAATCCTCAACATATTAATAAAAAATAGATGTTATTTCATAAGATATTTCTGTTTCAATTATTATATATTTTTTATTTTTTATATTACATATTCCATGATTAATCTTATAATATATCTAAAAATATTTTCAATCAACTTTAAAATTAAGATAATAGTGTTTATAAGCATATTCACAAAGAATAATAGAAAATATAGAATAAATCTATCATTATCAATTTCTTAAAGTATTGTTGAATTCTTTTATTCTTTTATAGTTGGCTCTAAAGATAAGATAAGGTCAAAATCTTAATTGCATCATTATTGTCAACATTTTTTCACCTCACCGCCTCACCGAGCTGTATCTTGACCCTCCCTTTCTATATATACCCAATATCTTTCCTCTATATCTTTCATTATCATATTTGACTATGCTCTGTGATTGAGTTTTGTTGGCATTGTTTGGGTGATTGAATTTTGTTAGTATTGCTTCGAGAGATTGTTGTGCTTCTTAATCACATCAATGCGTGCGATCCATCGATGTTCTTATGTGGGATTATGTCGGATTGATCCATCGATGTTTTTATGTGGGATTATGTCGGATCCATCGATGTTCTTATGTGGGATTATGTCGGATTGATCCATCGATGTTCTTATGTGGGATTATGTCGGATCCATCGATATTCTTATGTGGGATTATGTCGGATTGATCCATCGATGTTCTTATGTGGGATTATGTCGGATTGAAGAATGCAAGAATCTTTTATTGGATTTTCTTAATTACATCAATGTTTGCGATTCATCAATGTGGTTTTGTTGAATTATATCATGCTTGCGATCCATCGATGTTCTTTTGTTGGATTTTCTTTTGTTGGATTGAAGAATGCAAGAATCTTTTATCGGATTGAAGAACGCAAAATAAATTCATTTACGCCAATTCCGAATATGCTTCTTTATGTGATGATGGATGGAGTTTTGAATCTTTTGACCAAATTCATTACGTCAAATCTTTAAATTCTGAGTATAATTCTCTATTTGAGATGACGAGTTTTGAACTTTTTGCATAAATTTCTTTGCACCTTTTCAGCTGGTGGCTGATTCTAGGACATTTCTTTCTTGAATTTATGAATTCAGTCTAGTTTCTATAACTTCTATTAACACGTCAATAGTTTTCTTTCGTGAATTTATGAATTCAGTCTAGTTTCTATAACTTCTATTAAGAGCGTCAATAGTTTTCTTTCTTGAATTTATGAATTCAGTCTAGTTTCTATAACTTCTATTAAGAGCGTCAATAGTTTTCTTTAATTCTTGGGCTTTACAGCTAACACAACCAATGAATCATTTGAAGGTATTTGAGTAATTTTGGACTTGATCACCAACCATATGGGTTGAACTGTGAACTGGTTCTCTACTGTAATATTTGGAAGTGCTGTGTCGAGCCTACGAGCGGCTCCCTTGGTTTTGAAGTTGTGGCCTCCCTTGGTTTTGAAATTTTGAATTTACCTTAACCTTTATATACTATGTCATGTCATCTCTTTTTCAAAAGAGATTTGTTTTCTCGAATGCCCATGATTCTTTGTGATCTTTTACTGGAAGGCAATATATATGTGGGCAGCTTTCAGAAAGTGATTGGAGGTCCAGTAAAATTTTAGGTTTTATTATCTTTGCGGTTAATCTTTTGGCTAAACTTGTGGAGTGGGAGTTCTTGTAGACAGGCACTATATGAGTATGAGAGGCCTTGACATTTGTGTTGTTGTGTCTTCGACTTTGATGGTTTGATTATCTTTTTCTACGGGTTTCAGTGACTTACTACATGTTGCACTGACTACTATGCATGTCTGTTGGATTGTGGACGCACGGTAGATTATTGGACTTACTGTGAAGCTTTAGGTTTTATTATGTTTCCATTCACTATCTAATGTGCTTGATTTGAAATGGCTGTATTCTCTCTTATTGGTTGAATAGTAGGAAGCTACACGTGTGAGTCACTGTGTGCCTAAGATACGGTGATTCTTAATTATGCTTATCCTTGATCTCATGATCTCAATTATCTTCCAAAAGGAGAATGTTCTTCATAATGACAGTAATATTTAGTTCTATTTCCAATATGAGAATGAAAAACTACAGTTTCTTTCTCAAGGCTATGAGTGACCTACTCCTAAAAGAAAGCTCCAACACGAGAATCTATTTACTTCTTTCGGGTTGGGTCTCACTATTTGTGATAGAATATGGAAGCAGACTGCATCTTATTGCTAACTATATTTCTCAATCCTAGTCCCTTGCTGATTTTGGTCTTTATTTTTTAATGTTTTCGGACTTGATCACCTAACATGAGATAGGATATGGAAGCAGACTGCATCTTATTGCTAACTATATTTCTCGATCTTAGTCCCATGCTGATTTTGGTCTTTATTATTTAATGTTTTCGGACTTGATCACCTAACATATGGGTTGAACTATTGTTTATCTACAATAGTATTTCAAAGTGTTTTTTTAATCTTCTTCGTGTTCTTGGTTTTGAATTTGTGGTTCCCTTGGTTTTTTGGATTTGTGAATTTATCTTATTGTTTCTTTACTTTGTCATGTCATTTTTTAAGAAGATTAGTTTTCTCAAATCGTCGTGAGACTTCTCGGGCTTTGCCGTGAGACTTCTCGGGCTTTGCCGTGAGACTTCTCGGGCTTTGCCGTGAGACTTCTCGGGCTTTGCCGTGAGACTTCTCGGGCTTTGGGGTTTGAAATATATGATGATTTTGTTAGATGTTTTCTACTAAATGCTTTATTAATATGATCATTTGACTATAGTAAAATTGTAGTGGTTTTTATAAAATTCTTCTTGGTAGTTATATAATTATTCATGGTTGTTGTATTACCTTTAATAGTTATTTTTGTTGGAAAAATAATCTAGAAGTCCTATGTCGGCTAATGATTCTCTAAACATTTTTTTAAAATTTTTTTATAGTAGTTGTATTTTGCTTTGACAATTTAGTGTAGATTTTTGTATCGACTCTGATTGCTAATTAAATATTTACTTTCGTTAGAATGTTGATTGTGATTCTATTTTATAAAATATTGTTTTATGGTAATCATTTTTCAATTGCTATATATACACTCATTTACCATATTGTTGTATGACAGATCTTAAAGCTCTCTAAGAGAAAGGTTCCTGGGTTGCTCTGTGGAAAGTTCTAAAACTCGCTCACAATAGTAAATGATGGATCAATGTGCTTTTACACAAGAATTATTAGTAAATTCATTTACGTGAATTCTTAGTATAATTCTCTAGCTGATGATGACGAGTTTTTAACCTTTTGCTTAAATTTCTTTGCACCTTTTCAGCTTATGGCTGGTTCTTTGACATTTCTTTTGCTATGAAAGCCCAACAGCCAAGGGCTCAGCATAACGGAAGCCTTTTTTGAGTTTCCCTTCTATTATTATTTTTTTTTTCTGGTATTGATGACCGAACATAAGGATTGAACTATGATGTGTTTATCTGCAGTGGTGTTTGGATTAGTTGGGTAACATCGTATATTCGTCTTATCAAGTTTCTATACTTCCTCTTAATAAGAGCATTTATTGGTTGTAGATCAGGATATCCTAATTTCTCTAATTTCTCTATACTTGATCACTGAACATTGAATAGTGATTTGTTCTTATGCAGTAAACATAAGGATTTAATTTTGATTTGTTTCTTTACAGCAATGTTTGGATTATTTTTGTATAATGTCTTGCATCTCATGGAGTATCTTATGCGGCATAATAGTTGAATTTGTAATTTGCTTCTTTGCAGTGTGAAAAATTGCTTACCATACTGCATCTCACGGGGTATATTATGAGTGAATGTGTCTCCCTTAATTTTTTAATTTATCTAATCGTCCTTTATTACTAGTTATAGTTTTGTTGAATTATTGTTCTTTACAGGGATATGTGGTAATTAGCAAGAGCTCAGGACTATTTGGTTTCAATTTTTTTATAACAAAACTTTATTTTCTCTTTATTAGTTTCCTTCATTGACAAATGAATTTTGAACTTGGTTCTTGCAAAGCATCAATGTCCTTGCCTAATTTGTGTTTCAAGATTATTGATCTTTCATATTGAAGTTCTGAAAATTGTATTTTTTTCTTAGGTGGAGCATAATTGAAAAGATGGATCTTAGTTATTCCTTTCATTTTAGTAGTGTAGTTAGCAAGAGCTCAACATTATTTGCCCCCATTCTTTGATGACATAACTATTTATTTTGTTTGTTTCCTGCATTTACTAATGGATTTTGAACTTGTTCTTGCGTAATTTATCATTGGGAGGAAATGAATTGGTGGTGTAGGTTGGGGAAATAGTGGATCGCGACCCTGTGGAAATTCAAGTTTCATTCTGTGTTTATTATTTTCTTTGTTCCTATTATTCACGAATAAACTTGTGGACTGGGAATGGTCACCTTTTCATGGCAGGCACTGTAAACTGCGTCAGCCATTTAATTTTCTCTTTCTAGTCCACACTAAGACATTTCTTTCAGCAACGGAGTCATTTAACCGCAAAGAGAGTTTCGTTTCCTTTCATGTTCTTTGTTGTCAAGACAACCTTTGTTTCTTTCTTACTTCTCAGCTATGGCATTTAGTTTCACTGCGATATTGGGATGTGTTATTTGGAAGTGGTGTTGGGATGTGTTCTTTGGAAGTGGTGTTGTTATTCATTCGAGGATTAATGTCTTATTTGGAAGTGATGTGGTTATTCACTCGAGGATTGAGTTCCATTCCCTTCTACTTGCATTTGTTTGGGTAAATAGTGGATCGGTACCCTGTGGAAATTCAGGTTTCATTCTGGTTTATTATTTTCTTTGTTACTATTATTCACGGATGAACTTGTGGACTGGGAATGGTCACCTCTTCATGACAGGCACTGTAAACTGCGTCAGCCATTTAATTTTCTCTTTCTAGTCCACACTTAGACATTTCTTTCAGCAACGGAGTCATTTAACCGCAAAGAGAGTTTAGTTTCCTTTCATGTTCTTTGTTGTCAAGACAACCTTTGTTTCTTTCTTACTTCTCAGCTATGGCATTTAGTTTCACTGCGATATTGGGATGTGTTATTTGGAAGTGATGTTGTTATTCATTCGAGGATTGATGTCTTATTTGGAAGTGATGTGGTTATTCACTCGAGGATTGAGTTCCATTCCCTTCTACTTGCATTTGTTTAGGTAAATAGTGGATCGGGACCCTGTGGAAATTCAGGTTTCATTCTGTGTTTATTATTTTCTTTGTTCCTATTATTCACGGATGAACTTGTGGACTGGGAATGCTCACCTCTTCATGACAGGCACTGTAAACTGCGTCAGCCATTTAA
Source organism: Phaseolus lunatus (assembly GCA_013389735.1). NCBI lineage: Eukaryota > Viridiplantae > Streptophyta > Magnoliopsida > Fabales > Fabaceae > Phaseolus > Phaseolus lunatus. The sequence goes on from CM023860.1 coordinate 44,592,344, forward strand.
TTTTCTCTTTCTAGTCCACACTAAGTCAGCAACGGAGTCATTTAACTGCAAAGAGAGTTTCGTTTCCTTTCATGTTCTTTGTTGTCAAGACAACCTTTGTTTCTTTCTTACTTCTCAGCTATGGCATTTAGTTTCACTGCGATATTGGGATGTGTTATTTGGAAGTGATGTTGTTATTCATTCGAGGATTGATGTCTTCTTTGGAAGTGATGCGGTTATTCATTCGTGGATTGAGTTCCATTCCCTTCTACTTGCATTTGTTTGGGGAAATAGTGGATCGGGACCCTGTGGAAATTCAGGTTTCATTCTGTGTTTATTATTTTCTTTGTTCCTATTATTCACGGATAAACTTGTGGACTGGGAATGGTCACCTCTTCATGACAGGCACTGTAAACTGCGTCAGCCATTTAATTTTCTCTTTCTAGTCCACACTAAAACATTTCTTTCAGCAACGGAGTCATTTAACCGCAAAGAGAGTTTCGTTTCCTTTCATGTTCTTTGTTGTCAAGACAACCTTTGTTTCTTTCTTACTTCTCAGCTATGGCATTTAGTTTCACTGCGATATTGGGATGTGTTATTTGGAAGTGATGTTGTTATTCATTCGAGGATTGATGTCTTATTTGGAAGTGATGCGGTTATTCATTCGAGGATTGAGTTCCATTCCCTTCTACTTGCATTTGTTTGTTGTTCATTGCTATCAAACAACTTTCTTCCTTTTAAATTATGGAGTCTATTTTTTAAGATGAAATCCCCACTAAATGTAAATGTTTTATTTTTTTCTTTCTTTTTCATCATTTCCTAGTTATTTGTGTTTCTCATAGGCTTGGTCTCATCCCTTTGACTTGCATTTGTTTGTGTTCATTGCTATCAAACAACTTTCTTCTCTGTAAATGTATAGAGCCTTTTTTGCTACGTCTAGATGTTGATTTGCTTGTGTTCATTCCTTTTTAGGTGTTGATTTGTTTGTGTTCATTCTTTTTAGCATGTCGAGACTGCAAGAATGGTTGAGGATTAAAATCTGGAAGTGTTTAGATCGACCAATAATTTAGGATAACCTAATTTCATATTTGTTTCCTGTCTATTTGATTTCTTGAGATTTGATCACGAAGCATAAGGATTGAATTGTCATTTGTTTTTATGATGTCTCTCTTTGTTTTGAATGTCTTATTGCCTCTATACTTCAACTTTATGAGCTGTTGTTGCCTTCCTGATCTTGAAGCTTTAGGTTTTGGTATCCACACATACTTTTGTCTTTATCTGGGACTGACCATTTGAAGTCCTCTGGTTTTTTAATTCCTTCAATTCATTAATTTATCTTATCCTTTCTTAAATTCTTGGTCTTTATTACCGATATCTATTTGAATTTAAATATAATTCTTAGATTTTTTATGTCTAGGTGTTGATTCGTTTTTGTTCATTCCTTTTTAGCATGCAAGACTGGTTGAGGATTAAAATCTGCAAGTGTACACTAAAAACAAGCAACGGATGTGAGGTAGGATATCTAAATACTAGAAGGAAATGCTTGATTCTGTAGGTTATCCATACTCTTTGATCACAGATGTCTACTTGAGTTTGGATATAGTTATTTATTTGATGACAGAGATCTATCATATGTAACTGTTTATATGCTTGTGTTTCTTCCTTTTCAATAGGGGATTCTGGTTGAGGATTAAAAACATAAATTTGAATATTGTTCTTGTCTGATTATTGAAATCTGTCAAATCTAGCTGTTTGATATGTGAATATGTTGATTCTTTTTCAGCACATCAAAGGTTAATAATAATACAATGCTCAGGGAAGATGTCTCCCCTTTATTTGAAACTTTGTAGATTGTGAGGTAGGATGTGGAAACACTTGCCAGGGGATTTGTGAAGCTTTAGGTTTTGTTACCCTTACATTTCTTATGTCTTTATTTATGACGGACTAAACTTCTTGTTTGGATTCTAATTTTTGGTTGGATTCATTGCTAACCTTGTAGTGTGACTGGCAGTTCTTGTGTTGTGGGTGTTTGTAACAAGCACTACCAGACTATTAGAGGTCCTGTAATTTGGGGAGGATTTGTCTGGCAGAATTTCTAACAACTTAATATGAAGTACTGAATTAACAATGAAAAAAAGATAAAGAAAAAATATCATGGCCATTAAATTTTTATGTTTCTGTCCTGTTCAGCCATGCCACTTGTCAGTGAGCTCTTGCTTCTTTCTCTATTGCCCCATATGCATCTTTTTTACGCATTTTTTACTATTTTTTTTAAGTTGTCCATTTCTAAGTAATTTAGGCTTCTCATAGCATTGACGAGTCTTGGATTCATAGTGAAATTTGACCCTTTTACATGGTGCAATTGAAATTAAGGAGAGAATTATTGATCTTTAGTTTTATAGTACTGAATTAATTTTGGATTTGCTTAGGTGTAGCAAATTTGGAAGGTCATTTTCTTAGTGATTACTTCATTTACTAAATTATCAAGAGCATTGGACAATTTGATTTTGTAGTGTTTTGTTTGCTGCATTGACAAATGAATCTTGTATTCTATTATTTTTAGTAGTTTTGGGTTACATTCTGAATATGACATATGATGATCTCTTCTATCTTCCATAATGAGAATGATCTCCAACATTAGAGTTGTATTTAGTTCTATCTCCAATATAAGAATGAAAAAAATTGAGAGCTCTATTTAGTTTTATCTCCAATTATCTGTGATATGAGAATGAGAAACAACAGAAGTTGGAATGTTTTCTTGTAATCTTCCTGTGCTATGATTCAGTTCTCTCTCTATATCTGAGAATAAGAAAAAGAGAAAGAGAAACATTAGTTGGAATGCTTTGTCTTGCACTATGATTCGGTTCTCTCCCAATATGTGAATGAGAAAATGCGAAACAACAGTATTTGGAAAGTTTTGTCATAATCTTCTTGTGCTATGATTCGGTTCTCTCGCCAATATGCGAATGAGAAGATGAGAAACAACATAAGAGCTCTATATATTTCTTTTGGGTTGGGGTCTCAATTTATGATACCATGTGGAAGCAGACACCATCTTTTTTGCCGACTATATTTCCCATTCCTTGCTAATTTTGCCATGCTGAACATGGTTTTCTTGAATTGCCATGCTTCTTAAGCTTTTACAGTAAGGCAATAGATATGTGGGGGCAGGTTTTGGAAACAGTGGATGGAGATCTGGTGAAGCTTTAGACTTTATTATCTTTGCATTCATTATTTTCTTTGATTTTGGAAACAATGGATGGAGATCTGGTGAAATTTTAGATTTTTTTTTTTATCTTTGCATTATTACTTTCTTTGATGGCTAAACTTGTGGATTGGGAGTTCTTGTAAACAGGCACTATGTGAGTATGAGAGGCTTTTGGCAATTTGTGTTGTTAGGCCTTCGATCCTGATTATTTGATAATCTGTTGGAGTGAAGACTTTATGGATGTCTGTTACCCAATTACGGTATATTATTGGACTTACATTTCCATTCATTATTTTTCTTATATCCTTGGTTTGGAATGGCTGTGGTATCTCTTATTGGTTGAATAGTGGGGTAATGTTGCATATTCATCTTATCAAGTTTCTATACTTCCTCTTAATAAGAGCGTTATTGTTTCCTTGATCCTGATTATTTGATAATCTGTTGGAGTGAAGACTTTATGGATGTCTGTTACCCAATTACAGTATATTATTGGACTTACATTTCCATTCATTATTTTTCTTATATCCTTGGTTTGGAATGGCTGTGGTATCTCTTATTGGTTGAATAGTGGGGTAATGTTGCATATTCATCTTATCAAGTTTCTATACTTCCTCTTAATAAGAGCGTTATTGTTTCCTTCAATTTTTGTATAGTGTTTATCATTTCCTTCAATTAAATTTGGTGTCTGTGTTCATTCCTTTTCAGCAAGTCCCTTTCCTTCAATTAAATTTGGTGTTTGTGTTAATTCCTTTTCAGCAAGTCCTGAGTCTCTGAGATTTCTTTTGGCGGTTGAGGAACTAGAGTTTAGAATGTTGCATATTAGGATATCCTAATTTCTCGATGAGTGGTCCCGTTATTATTTAATTTCTCTATACTTGATCATCGAATCCTTCGAACCTAAGGATTGAATCATGATTTGTTCTTATGCAGCAAATATGAGGATATAATTTTGATTTGTTTCTCTGTAGCGATGTTTGGATAATTTTTGTATAGTGTCCTGCATCTCATGAAGTATGTTATGCGACATAGGAATAATTTGCTTCTCTTCAGCGTGTTTGGATGATTTTCGCTTACTGTACTCCATCTCATGGAGTAGGTTATGAGTGACTGTGTCTCCCTTAATTTGTTATTTTTTAAATTTATCTAAACGTCTTCTATTACCTACCAGTTATAGTTCGTTAAATTATTGTTGGTTTATAGTTTGTTGAATTATTGTTCTTTACAGGGATGTGTGGGGTATGCAAACAATAGCGGGATATTCCTTGAACTGTGAAGCATTGATTTTTTTTCCTAAACTTATATTAGTTCTTTGTTTTGCATTCCTTGATTTTATTTGCGTGGTTCAGATTGAGAATAAATGAGATACCAATTTTCTTGTTCTCCTCTTGTGTTACATCAACCATTTTATTGCTACTTTTATTGATTTGCAACTGCTCCGGATAATATTATTTATTTAGCTTCCTCTTATTAATTTCTCTGGACTTGATTACCTAACAGTAACAATTGAATTTTTTTGTCAAGTGTTGCATAGCAATGAGCCTGGCATGACTTTCTTTTTGGCTTTTCATTCTTGAATTTATGAATTCATCTTGTCTAGTTTATTTAACTTCTATTAAGAGCGTCTGGTATGACTTTCTCTATTGACTTTTCTTTCTTGAATTTATGAATTCAGTCTAGTTTCTATAACTTCTCTATAACTTCTATTAAGAGTGTCAATAGTTTTCTTTAATCTTAGGCTTTACAGCTAACACAACCAATGAATCATTTGAAGGTATTTGAGTAATTTTGGACTTGATCACCAACCATATGGGTTGAACTTTTCTTTAATTCTTGGGCTTTACAGCTAACACAACCAATGAATCATTTGAAGGTATTCGAGTAATTTTGGACTTGATCACCACCCATATGGGTTGAACTGTGAACTGGTTTCTCTACTATAATATTTGGAAGTGCTGTGTCGAGCCTACGAGAAGCTCCCTTGGTTTTGAAGTTGTGGCCTCCCTCGGTTTTGAAATTTTGAATTTACCTTAACCTTTCTATACTATGTCATGTCATCTCTTTTTTAAAAGAGATTAGTTTTCTCAAATGTCCATGATTCTTGTTGAGCTTTTACTGGAAGGCAATATATATGTGGGCAGGTTTCAGAAAGTGAATGGAGATCCAATAAAAATTTAGGTTTTATTATCTTTGCGGTTATTGTGGTTATTCTTTTGGCTAAACTTGTGGAGTGGGAGTTCTTGTAGACAAGCTATATATGAGTATGAGAAGCTTTGTGAAGTAGTTGATTCTAGGAGTTATGATCACTCGAAGAATTTAGGAACGAAAGGAATTCCTATGAAAGAATGGATTCCGGTTTCTATTGAGTAAAGAGGAAGAATTTGGGAATTACAATTGAAGTTTTTTCTATCTCTTGTTTTTTCTCATAACCTTATTTAGCTATCTAAACAACTTCCTATCAACACTAAAACACAGAACTGAAAACAGAACAGCCAAGCCAACTTTGTCTTATAACAAACCCATCCCCTTTAAAGAATCCTTGTCCTCAAGGATGAAAATTTGGAAATCTTTTCTTGAAATCATAAAAGAATTCCCAGGTAGCATCTTTGGCAATTGGTGCTTCCATTTGACAAGGACTTTAGTCACAACTCTGCTTTTTCTTTTAATCGTCATGCGATCTAAATTAATTATGGTTCTCTTATATGCACTGTAGTTTCTAGAATTGAAATCGTAGTCACTGCATCCCCCACATGTCGTTTGAGTTGCGAAACGTGAAATACATTATGAATTTTAGATTGGGAAGGAAGTTCGAGCTTGTATGCGACGCTCCTATCTTGGCCTCAATTGGAAAAGGACTAAAGTATTTTGGTGCGAGCTTAGCATTCTTTCGAAAAGCTACCGAAGTTTGGTGATAAGGGTGCAACTTGACATAAACCATGTCATCAATTTCAAATGTTCTATCACTCTTGTGTTTGTCTGCTTGTTGTTTCATCCTATTCCGCGCCCTTTTCATGTGAAACTTAATCAATTTCAATGCTTCTTCTCTCTTCTGCAAGCTTTTATCAACTAATTCAATACTTGATTCTCCTGGTAAATAAGGAAAGATAAAGGGGTGGTTGTTGGCCATACACCACTTCATAAGGACTGGACTTAATTGTATTGTGGTAGGTAGTATTATACCACCATTTAGCCAAAGATAACCATTTATATCATTCGTAAGGAACATTTGAACACATGCATTGCAAAAATGTCTCCAAACATCTATTAACAATCTCCGTTTGGCCATCTGTTTATGGATGATATGCAGATGGATGATATGCAGTAGAAAATTGAACTTGCACACCTTGAAAAGCCATTAAATCCTTCCAAAATTGACTCACAAAAACTACATCTCTATTGTTAGTAATAGAGTCAGGCAAACCATGCAATTTAAACATTGGGCTACTTCAGCAGCAGAATAAAGATGACTTAAAGCCATAAAGTGGGCTTATTTGCTTAACCTATCCACAACCACATAAATGTCACTTTTACCATTTGAAGAAGGCAGTCCTTCTATAAAATCCATTGTAATGTGCTGTCAAATTCTTTGAGTTATAGGTAAAGGTTGCAGCAATCCTGGAGATGCAGCTGCGTCATATTTGCATTGTTGGCAGATTTCACACCGCACAACAAAAGATTTGACATCTTTTGTCATTCCTTTCCAATAAAAGATAGCTTGTAGTTTTTTTAGTGTAGCATCTCTACCCGAATGACCACCCACAACAGAAGAATGTAACCAAAGAAGAATGTCCCTTCTCAACTTTGCATCTTTGCCCGCCACTAATCGGCCTTTTCTGTGTAAAATACCTTGATGCCATGTATAATGTTTATGAGTGGTTGCCATAGATATGTATGAGTTGTTGTAAGAATATGTCCTGCTGCCATGATAATATAATTCTGTCCATTAAGTCAATGTTAGGAATAAGTGTCGTGATAGCCATGTTTTCTCCTATATCCTTCTTGGACAAAGCATCTGTAGCCAAATTTGTATGACCTTGTTTGAATTCAATAGAGAAATCAAACTCCATGAGTTTGACCAACCATTTTTGTTGAAAGGGTGTAGTTAATCGTTGGCTCAATATGTACTGAAGACTTCGATGATCCTTTTGATGATGAAGTGAGAAGGAAGCGAATAGTGTCTCCACTTTTGTACATCAAAATCTAAGGCTAACAATTCTTTTTCATACGTGGAAAGAGATTTATTGTGGGTGTGTTTATGGTGGTGACTTTATCGTGGGTGATTTTATCTTGATTGAGTTCATCGTTGTGGAGTATATCGTGGGTGAGTTTATGGTAGGTGATTTTTTCGTGGGTGACTATTGTGGGTGAGTTTATTGTCGGTGATTTTATCTTGGGTTACTTTATCGTGGGCGACATTACCATGGGTGAGTTTATTAAGGGTGACTTTATCATGGGTTAGTTTATCGTGGATGAGTTTATTATAGTTGAGCTTATCGTGAGTTTATCATGAATGAGTTTATTGTGGGTGAGTTTATCGTGGGTGAGTTTATCGTGGGTGAGTTTATCGTGGTTAAGTTTATTGTGGGTGAGTTTATCGTGGGTGGCTTTATCGTAGGTGAGTTTATGGTGGTTAAGTTTATTGTGGGTAAGTTTATTGCGAGTGATTTTATTGTCGGTGACTTTATGATGGGTAGTTTATCGTGAGTGAGTTTATCATGGGTGAGGTTATCAGGGGTGACTTTGTCGTTGATCATTTTATCGTTTGTTAGTTTATCATGAATGAGTTTATCGTGGGTTAGTTTATTTTTGTGGAGTTTATCATCGGTAATTTTAACGTGGGTGAGTTTATCGTTGGTGAATTTATTGTGGGTGACTTTACCGTGAGTGAATTCATCGTGGGTGAGTTTATTGTGTGTGAGTTCATCATGGGTGTCTTTATCTGGGTGAGTTTATCTTAATTGAGTTTATGTTGTGGCTGAGTTTATTGTGGCTGAGTTTCTCGCGGGTGATTTTTTCATGGGTGAGTTTATCGTGGATGAGTTTATCGCGGATAAATTTATTGTGGGTGATTTTATCGTGGGTGACTTTATCGTGGGCGACTTTACCATGCGTGACTTTATCCTCAGTGAGTTTATTGTGGGTAAGTTTATCATGAATTATTTTATCGTTTGTCAATTTATCGTGGGTGAGTTTATTGTGGGCCAGTTTATTGTGAGTGAGTTTATCCAGCGTGAGTTTATCGTAGGAGAGTTTATCTTGGGTTAGTTTATCGTGGTTGGCTTTATTGTGGATTATTATCATGGGTGAGTTTATCGTTGTGGAGTTTATCGTAGGTCAGTTTATCTTGGATGAGTTTATCGTCGGTAATTTTATCGTGGGTGAGTTTATTGTTGGTAACTTTATCGTGAGTGATTTTATTGTGGGTGACTTTATCGTGAGTGAGTTTATCGTGGCTGACTTTATCGTGGTGACATTATTGTGGGTGACTTTATCTTGATTGAGTTTACGATGTGGAGTATATCATGGGTCATTTTATTGTGGATGAGTTTATTGTTGTGGAGTATATCATGGGTCATTTTATTGTGGATGAGTTTATTGTCGATGATATTTTTGTGGGTCAGTTTATTATGGGTTTGTTTATCATTGGTGGGTTTATCGTGGGTGATTTTATTATGGGTGACTTTATCGTGGGTGACTTTACCGTGGGTGAGTTTAAGTTGGGAGAGTTTATTGTGGGTTTTTTTACCATGGGTGAGTTTATCATAGTTGAGTTTATTGTGGGTGAGGTTATCATGAATCAATTTATCGTGGGTGAATTTATCATGAATGAGTTTATTGTGAGCGAGTTTATCGTATGTGATTTTATTGTGGGTGTCTTTATTATAGGTGAGTTTATCGTGGTTAAGTTTATTGTGGAAGAGTTTACCGTCAATGATTTCATCATCGGTGACTTTATGATTAATGATTTTATCGTGGGTGAGTTTATTGTGAGTAAGTTTATCCTATGTGGGTTTATCGTGGGTGATTTAATCATGGGTGAGTTTATCGTGTTCACTTTATGATTAATGATTTTATCGTGGGTGAGTTTATTGTTAGTAAGTTTATCTTGTGTGGGTTTATTGTGGGTGATTTAATTATGGGTGAGTTTATCGTGTGTGTTTATCGTGTGTGACTCTATCGTGGATCATTTTATCGTTTGTCTGTTTATCACGGATTAGTTTATTGTGGGTGAGTTTATCATTGTAAAGTTTATAGTGGTTCAATTTATCTTGGGTGAGTTTAATGTTGTGGAGTTTATCGTCAGTAATTTTATCGTGAGTGAATTTATCTTGGCTGAGTTTATTGTGGGTGAGTTTATTGTGCGTGAGTTCATCGTGAATGTGTTTATCGTTGGTGTGTTTATCGTTGGCGAGTTTAGCATGGGTGATTTTATTAAGGGTATGTTTATCGTGGGTGACTTTATTGTTGAGACTTCATTGTGGTTGAGTTTATCGTGGGTGACTTGAACATTGTGGAGTTTATCGTCGGTGAGTTTATCGTTGTTGAGTTTATGGTGGGTGAGTTTATCGTGGTTGAGTTTATGGTGGGTGAGTTTATCGTGGATGTATTTATTGTGGTGACATTATCACAGGTAAGTTTATTGAGGGTGATTTTATCGTGGATTACTTTATTGCGGTTGAGTTTATCGTGGGTGACTTTATCACAGCGGAGTTTATCGTTAGTTTTTTGGGTGGTGATTGTATCATGGCTGAGTTTTTCGTGGGTTCCTTTATCGTGGGTGACTTTATTGTGGTTCAATTAATCGTGGACGAGTTTATCATTGTGGAGTTTATCGTGGAGGAGTTTATCGTAGTTGAGTTTTTGTTTTTGAGTATATCATGGGTGAGTTTATGGTAGATGATTTTATAGTGGGTAATTTTTTTGTGAATGACTTTAACATGAGTGAGTTTATTGTGGGTGATTTTATGTTGGTGACTTTATCGTTGGTGAATACATTTGGGTGAGTTTATTGTTGGTGACTTTATCATGGGCGAGTTTATGATATTTGAGTTTATCGTGGGGTATTTTATCGTAGGTCACTTTATTGTGGGGGAGTTTATCGTGGGTGACCTTATCATGGGTGACTTTATTGTGGTTGAGTTTATCGTGGGTGATTTTATCGTGGATGACTTCATCGTTGGTGACTTTATCGTCAGTAACTTTATGGTGGGTAAGTATATCGTAGGTGATTTTATTGTTGGTGACCTTATTGTGGTTGGGTTTATCGTGGGTGACTTTATCGTTGTGGAGTTATCATCAGTGATTTTATCGTGGGTGAGTTTATCGTGGCTGAGTTTGTCGTGGGTGCGTTTATTGTGGGTGAGTTTGTTTTGGGTGAGTTTATCGTTGTGGAGTTTATCGTGGTTGACTATATCGTGGGTGAGTATATCGTTGTGGAGTTTATCGTGGGTGATTTTATGTTGGTGACTTTATCGTGGATGACTTTGTCGTGGGTGAGTTTATTGTTGGTGAGTTTATCGTGGGTGAGTTTATCGTTGGTGAGTTTATCGTGGGAGAGTTTATCATTGGTGAGTTTATCGTGGATGAGTTTATGATATTTGAGTTTATCGAGGGGTATTTTATCGTGGGTGATTTTATATTGGGTGAGTTTATCGTGGGTGAGGTTATCGTGGGTGAGTTTATCGTGGGTGAGTTTATCGTGGGTGAATTTATCGTGGGTGAGTTTATCGAGGGTGATTTATCGTGGGTGAATTTACCGTGGGTGACTTTATCATGGGTGACTTTATTGAGAGTGATTTTATCGTGGGTGAATTTACCATGGGTGACTTTATTGTGGGTGACTTTATCGTTGGTGAGTTTATCGTTGGTGAATTTATCGTGAGTGAGTTTATCATGAGTAAGTTTATTGTGGGTGAGTTTATCATGGCTGAGTTTATCGTGGGTTAGTTTATCTTGGGTCAGTTTATCGTTATGGAGCTTATCGTTGGTGATTTTATCGTGGGTGAGTTTATCATGGGTGACTTTATTCATGGGTGACTTTATCGTGGGTGAGTTTATCGTGGGTGCGTTTATCGTTGGTGAGTTTATCATTGTTGAATTTATCATGGGTGACTTTATCACAGGTGAGTTTATTGTGGGTGAGTTTATCGTGGGAGTGTTTATCGTTGGTGAGTTTATCGTGGGTGACTTTATCACAGGTGAGTTTATTGTGGGTGAGTTTGCCGTGGGTGTGTTTATCGTTGCTAAGTTTATCGTGGGTGACTTTATCACGGGTGAGTTTATCGTGGGTGATTTTATTGTGGTGAATTTATCGTGGCTGAGTTTGTCATGGGTGAGTTTTGTAAGGACCTAGAAACTTTAATTGGAATGAAAGTGTTATATTTAAATAATTTCAGAAGATGTTATTATTTAAAATAGAAAGAGTTGGTAAATAAAGTTTTGCAGTAGTTGGACCTCGGACGTCGCCCAAGGTCTGGGATCAGCTGGTAGAGGTCGGTCGGCTGACCATTGTATTAACCAAGTAGTCAGGTGCGATGACTTTATCGTGAGGTAATCACGTGGATGTGCTCAAGGAAGACATGTGGATCAAGAAGAGTAAAGGAAGAAAAGTGTAGCTTAGAAGTCTACGAGATCGCCGTTATTGAAGACGGAGGCGATCACTGACTTCTCTGGCACATAATCGCCTGTCGCCTAGAGAGACATGACCGCAATCGCCTATGGTGTACGTGATCGACGGGAGTGCACGTAGTATGTGGTCAAGATGCTGGATCAACCATAGTGGGTTCCAAAAACCACGCGTATCAAGGTGTGGGCTAAGCCTTAGATACGCTGTGCATGCGAAGCTCTATGCTTGAGCATAAGAAATCGTCCTTAGTGTTGCATGCATGGACGCACGAGGAGTAGTGTTGACCTACTCTTGGAAATGTGAAGCTACCGACGTCACCAAGTCATGTGGAGATGATACCTTGGACGTAACATAATGGGAGGATGAACCTTCAGCAAGGTGTGACGATGTGACATCAGTGACCAGAGTAAGGCGATGTGTTCTCGTCACACACAAGGGCGATAAGAGATCGCTAACAGGATGAGAGGAACATCGGTCATCAACCAGGATGGGAGACACATTGGTGGTCTGCCAGGGTGAGACATCGGTGGTCCTCCAGGGTGAGACATCGATGGTCTGTCAGGGTGAGACATCGGTTGTCTGCCAGTGTGAGACATCGGTGGTCCTCCAGGGTGAGACATCGGTTGTCTGCGAGGATGAGGAATCAGTCGTCCGTCAGGAAGAGGAATCAGTCATCACCGAGATGAGGTACATCAGTCATCGCCGATATGAGAGACACATCAGTCGTCTTCCAGGGAGAGACATCGGTCGTCCACCAGGAGCAGTCATCGGTGGATGGTTATCGCGCGATGTCGAGTTTCACACAGATAAGGTGGGACCCAGGCTCCCAGCATGAAACGTCCTGCACACGCGACACGTAGACAAAAAGGGTGGTTCAGAATAGTGACATCAGAGTGTTGGCCTGCGCAGAGGCACGCGTAGTCGTACTGTTCAAGGATGCCTACACGCAAGCTTCCCTGTAGAGTGGGTGGTGGCAGCGACTTTTGTGGACAAGTTGGTTTAGATTCAAAAACTCACTTCTGAGGGCAGAGAACGTTGCTGTGGTTCAAGAGTGCAGAGTGGGTTCACCTTCATCCTTCTCTTTTCTCTCATTCGTGCTACGATTCAGGCATCCTCAAGCACCAGTACGACGAGCGACGACTGCCCTTGGAGCATCTGGGAGGTTCTCTGCAAGTTCTCCAAACCAGACGCTAAAACAGAGCTAAGGCACCTTTAAGCTCGGTGGGTTTTGGAGCTCTTGGTGTTTTGCGCAAGTCCAGGTAAGGGAAGCTAGCCTTATTTCCAACGAAAATCTTATATTAGATGATTGAGATGATGGGGCGACGTGGTCGTCGGTTTTCAATTGTTATTGCATAATCCCCTGTTTTTGGACGAGATCGCCGGTTTTGGCGTTGTTTTTCGAACTCCCCTGTTTTTGTGTTGTTTGAAACTGTTTGAGTTTTAAATGTGAAATGCATGTGATATTCGAAAATCTAAACCGCGGAATGAATGTTGCTGTGACTGGAATCGTTCATTAAGTGTTGTATGATGTGTTGAATGTTGTGAATGTGGGATCAAGGCATAGTATTTTCAGGAAAGAAAATACCGTGTAAGATCGTGTGTAATGTGCATTGACTAGGGACTTGTCTAGAAGGAGATATCCTGACTCTGCTGATATAATGGAATCACATAGATGAAGTTATTCAGTTGTGGAGAGTCGAAGGAGGTTCATATGTATGGGTAAGTTGTTTGAAAGATAATTGACTTGACCTGTTATATGAATTAACCCTGTCATACCGGGAGAGTGATGATATTAAGATTATGTATGCGCATGGCTGTGTAGATTTCACAGCGACCCTGTGTGGATTTCACAGTGGTGTGGTATGACAGGTGCAGATCTCTAGGTTTGAGTCAACGCACGAGTCTTCCGGAAGTAGTGTCAAGTGTCCTGTGTGGACTTTACTAGCTGTCCTGTGTGAACTTTACAGTGGTGTGGTATGTGTCTATTTGTGTTGAATCAGTGGAAGTCTGACGTAAGAAATGAGAAACTTTGAAATTGATAGACACTTGATGAATTATGTGAATTGAAAGACTCTTGAAGAAATTGTGAAATGTGTGATTTCTTGATGGTCATGTGAAGGGAATGAGAAAATTGATGATTTTTACGTGGGTGTCTTAAATTTGTTTTATCTTGATTTTAAAGTTTCATATCTAAATTCTCTTTCAAATATCTAGCTTACCTTGTGATTTTGGTGTTGTGTTTGACTTTTTCTTAAACCTGTGATGATCGTGTATAATTTACACGGGAGCAGATGATGTTGCAGGAAGTAGAGCTCCTCAGTGAGTGGTCGCCGGAAGGAAATCGCTTGTTTCTGTTTCTGTTAGGCGATCACCCTTTTTCTGTTGTTTGATAGGAGATCGCCCTTTTCTGATAAGAGATCGCCTTTTTCTGTTAGGAGATCGCCTGTTTTTTTTATTATTTTGCTGTATTTTGTTTAAGTTTTGGAAAACTGACTGATTATGTATTAAACTCCCTGTGAGGAGAAACTTCATTACATATATATAATTATGTTCACTTCGATATATTTGTTTCACCTTTATTTTATTACATAAATATGAAAAGGAATTTGGCGGGATGTTACAAGTTTGTCTTGGGTGAGTTTATCATGGAGTAATTTATCGTGGGTATCTTTATCGTGGATTAATTTATCGTGGTTGAGTTCATCGTTGTTGAACTTATCATGGCTATGTTTATTGTGGGTCAATTTATCATGTATGATGTTATCGTGGGTCAGTTTATCGTGGGTGAGTTATTTTGGGTGAGTTTATCGTGGGTGATTTTATTGTGCATCACTTTATTGTGGATCATTTTATCGTTTGTCAGTATATCGTGGGTGAGTTTACTGTGGGTGACTTTCTCGAGGGTGACTTTATCGTGGGTGATTTTATCTTGGGTGAGTTTATTGTGGGTAATTTTATTGTGGGTGACTTTATCGTTGGTGACTTTATCGTGGATGACTTTACTGTGGGTGACTTTATCGTGGGTGAGTTTATTGTAGTTGAGTTTATTGTGGGTGAGTTTATCATGGTGATTTATAATGATTGACTTTATCGTGGGTGAGTTTATGATGGGTAAGTTTATCGTAGGTGACTTTATTGTGTTGGTGGGTTTATCGTGGGTGTGTTTATCGTGTGTGAGATTATCGTGGTGAATTTTTCCTGAGTGATTTTATCATGCGTAAGTTTATTGTGGGTGAGTTTATCGTTGGTGAGTTTAGCTTAGGTGAGTTAATCGTATGTGAATTTATTGTGGGCGAGTCATATGTGAATTTATTGTGGGTGAGTTTATTGTAGGTGATTTTATCTTGGGTGAGTTTATAGTTGTGAAGTTTAGCCTGGGTGAGTATATCGTGGGCGAGTTTATCCTGGGTGATTTTATTGTGGGTGAGTTTGTTGTGTGAGTTTATCGTGGGCAAGTTTATCGGTTGTGAGTTTATTGTTGGTGACTTTTGTAGTGTATGAGTTTATCGTAGAGGAATTTAACGTTGGTGAGTTTGTTGTGGGTAAGTTTATCATGGTTGACTTTATTATTGGTTGACTATATTGTGTGAGTTTGTCGTGGATGATTTTATGGTGGGTGAGTTTATCATGGGTGAGGTTATCGTCGGTGATTTTATCATTGATCAGGTTATCGTTGGTTAGTTTATCGAGAGTAAGTTTATTGTGGGTGAGTTTCTCGTGGGTGAGTTTATCATGGCTGATTTTATCTTGGGTGAGTGTATCATTTAGGAGTTTATCGTGGTGAGTTTATCGTAGTTGAGTGTATCGTGGGGTGAGTTTATCGTTGGTGAGTTTATCGTGGGTGATTTTATCGTGGGTGACTTTATCGTGATTGAGTTCATCGTAGGTGTGTTTATCGTGGGTGAGTTTATCGTAGGCGAGTTTATCGTGGATTATTTTATCGTGGGTTACTTTATCACATGTAAGTTTATCATGGGTGAGTTTAGCATTGATGACTTTATTGTTGGTGATTTATCATGGCTGAGTTTATTGTGACTGAGTTTATCGTGGCTGAGTTTATTGTTGTTGAGTTTATCATGAGTGTGTTTATCGTGGGTGAGTTTATTGAGGTATTTTATCATAAGTGACTTTATCGTGGGTGACTTTATCAGGGGTGAGTTTATCGTGGTGAAGTTTATTGTGGGTGAGTTTATCGTGGGTAATTTTATCGTGGGTGACTTGATCGTGTGTGACTTTATCGTGGGTGACTTTATCGTGGGTGACTTTATCGTGAGTGAGTTTATCTTGGGTGAGTTTATCTTGGGTGAATTTATCATGGGTGAGTTTATCATTGTGGAGTTTATTGTGGGTGAGTTTATCGTTGTGGAGTTTATCGTCGGTGATTTTACTGTGGGTCAGTTTATCATGGGCGAGTTTATTGTGGGTGACTTTATTGTGAATGAGTTCATCATACGTGAGTTCATCGTGGGTGTGTTTATCATTGGTGACTTTATCGTGGGTGACTTTATCGTGGGTCTGTTTATCGTTGGTGAGTTTATTGTGGGTGACTTTATCATGGGTGTGTTTATCGTGGGTGATTTTGTCGTGGTGACGTTATTGTGGGTGACTTTATCGTTGGTGACTTTATGGTGGGTAAGTTTATCGTGGGTGATTTTATCGTTGGTAACCTTATCGTGGTTGAGTTTATCGTGGGTGACTTTATTGTTGTGAGGTTTATCGTCGATGATTTTATCGTGGGTGAGTTTATCGTGGGTTATTTTATCGTGGCTAAGTTTGTCGTGAGTGAGTTTGTCTTGGGTGAGTTTATCGTGGGTGATTTTATTGGGGGTGAGTTTATTGTGGGTGAGTTTAACATTGATGGGTTTATTGTTAGTGATTTATCATGGTGTCGTGGCTGAGTTTATCGTGGCTGAGTTTATTGTGGCTGAGTTTATCATGTGTGTTTATCGTGGGTGAGTTTATTGTGAGGTATTTTATCGTAAGTGACTTTATCATGGGTGACTTTATCGGGGGTGATTTTATCGTGGTGAAGTTTATTGTGGGTGAGTTTATCGTGGGTGAGTTTATCGTGGGTGATTTTATCGTGGGTGAGTTTATCGTGGGTGATTTTATCATGGGTAACTTGATCGTGAGTGACTTTATCATGAGTGACTTTATCGTTGGTGACTTTATCGTGAGTGAGTTTATCGTGGGTGAGTTTATCTTGGGTGAGTTTATCGTGGGTAATTTTATTGTGGGTGGGTTTATCATGGGTGAGTTTATCGTTGTTGAGTTTATTGTGGGTGAGTTTATCGTTGTGGAGTTTATCGTGGGTGATTTTATCGTGGGTGAGTTTATCGTGGGTGAGTTTATTGTGGATGAGTTCATCATGCATGAGTTCATCGTGGTGTGTTTATCATTGGTGACTTTATCGTGGGTCTGTTTATCGTTGGTGAGTTTATTGTGGGTGACTTTATCACGGGTGTGTTTATCGTGGGTGATTTTATCATGGTGACGTTATTGTGGGTGACTTTATCGTTGGTGACTTTATGGTGGGTAAGTTTATCATGGGTGATTTTATCGTGGTTGAGTTTATCGTGGGTGACTTTATCGTTGTGGGGTTTATCGTGGGTGACTTTATCGTTGTGGGGTTTATCGTGGGTGATTTTATCGTGGGTTATTTTATCGTGGCTGAGTTTGTCGTGGGTGCATTTATCGTGGGTGAGTTTGTCTTGGGTTAGTTTATCGTGGGTGATTTTATTGGGGGTGAGTTTATTGTGGTTGAGTTTATCGTAGTTGAGTTCATCGTTCATCTTATCATGACTATGTTTATCGTGGGTCAGTTTATCGTGTATGATTTTATTGTGGGCGACTTTATGTAAGTGAGTCTATTGTTGTGGAGTTTATCGTTGGTAACTATATTGTGGGTGAGTTCATTGTTGTCCAATTTATCGTGGGTAACTTTATCGTGGGTGAGTTTACTGTTGTGGAGTTTATCGTTGGTGAGTTTGTCGTGGGTGAGTTTATTGTTGTGCAGTTTATCATTGTGGATTTTACCGTAGGTGAGTTTATCATGGGTGAGTTTATCTTGGGTGAGGTTATCGTAGGTGAGTTTATCGTAGGTGAGTTTATCATGGGTAACTTGGGTCAGTTTATCGTGGGTCAGTTTATCGTGGGTCAGTTTATCGTGGGTAAGTTTATCATGGGTTAATTTATCGTGGGTGAGTTTATTCTTGGTGTGTTTATTATTTATGAGTTTGTCATTGTGGAGTTTATCGGATGTGAGTTTATCGTGGGTGATTTTATCATGGATGACTTTATCGTTGTGTAGTTTACCGTGGGTGAGTTTATGGTTGGTGAGTTTATCGTGGGTTTGTTTATCGTGGGTGATTCTATCGTGCGTGAGTTTAACATGGGTGAGTTTATCGTGGTTGATTCTATCGTGGACAGTTTATCGTGGGTGATTCTATCGTGGGTAGTTTATTGTGGGTCAGTTTATCGTCGGTGATTTTATTGTGGGTGATTTTATTGTGGGTAAGTTTATCGTGGGTGAGTTTATCGTGGGGAGTTTATCGTGGGAGAGTTTATCGTGGGTGAGTTTATGGTGGGAGACTTTATCATGGGTGAGTTTATCGTGGGTGAGTTTATCATAGATTAGTTTATCGTGTGTGAGTTTATCGTTGTTGAGTTTATCCTGGGTGACTTTATCGTGAGTGATTTTATCGTGGGTGAATTTATGGTGGGTGACTTTATCGTAAGTTAGTTTATCGTGGATGACTTTATCATGGGTGAGTTAGTCGTGGGTGAGTTTTTCTTAGGTGAGTTTATCGTGGGTGAGTTTATCGTGGGTGATTTTATCCTGGGTGACTTTATCGTGGATGAGTTTATTGTGGGTGAGTTAATTGTGGGTGAGTTTATCGTGGGTGAGTTTTTCGTGTGGGTGAGTTAATTGTGGGTGAGTTTATCGTGGGTGAGTTTTTCGTGTGGGTGTGTTTTTCGTGGGAGAGTTTATCATGGGTGATTTTATCAAGGGTGATTTTATCGTGGGTGACTTTATTGTGGATCAGTTTATCGTGAGTTTATCATGGGTTAATTTATCGTGGGTGAGTTTATCCTGGTGTGTTTTTCATGGGTGACTCTACCGTGATTGATTTTATCGTGGGTGCCTTTATCATGGGTTTGTTTATCATCGTTGTGAAGTTTATTGTGGGTGAGTTCATCGTGGGTAAGTTTATTATTGTAGAGTTTATCGTGGGTGAGTTTATCAGGAGTGAGTTTATCGTAGGGTAGTTTTTAGTGGGTGACAATATCATGAGTGAGTTTATCGTGGGTGAGTTTATCTTTAGTGAGTTTATCGTTATGGAGTTTATCGTGGGTGAGTTTATCATGGACAAGTTTATTGTTGTGGAGTTTATCATGGGTTACTTTATCATAAGTGAGTTTATCGTGGGGTGAGTTTATTGTTGTGGAGTTTATCTTGGGTTACTTTATCGTAAGTGAGTTTATCGTGGGTGAGTTTATCGTGGGTGAGTTTGGTGTTGATGAGTTTATTGTGGGTGAGTTTATCATGGATAAGTTTATTGTTGGTTAATTTATCCTGGGTGACTAAGTGAAGCTTAAGTTGAAACAACCTTATCTTAAAGGTCTTGAGATAGGGAAAATCAAATATGCCATTTATTCTTCTTTATTGTTTAGTGAACTTTCAGACTTATTCTTTCTGCTTCTAGTTTTTTTCATCTTCATTTCGTATCATGAATCTTTTCAATTCCAAAAACTACCAAGTAAGAATAAATGTGGTGTATGATCATTTAATAGCCATGGAGTTTCTATAAGGTTATAATGTTTGGGTTCATCAGGAAGAAGAAATACCTTCACCATCAATAGGTGATGATGATATGGAACATAAGCAAGACTTATATGATGATATTGATGACTTATACACATTTAGAATTTTTGTGGAACCAAAAGGAGGTAGAGAAAGGGTCGTAAGGAGGTAAATTCTCCCTACACCATAACACTTATAACGCGCACTCAACACTTACAAAAAAATTTACTATTTTATCTTTAACATTATTGATATCTATGTCAGCAACACGAATAATACATTTTCAGATCTATTCGTTCGAAACTGATAAGTGATTTCCGGATATCACCATTCATAGTCTTATCAAGACACCTAACAATTACTTCTGAACGCTGAGATCCGGAAAACCTTTTTTACCTTTCAGATATGAATATCTATAATCTACATTGAATGCTTTGGGATTATCTACATCCGTAAGCTACTTTCTGAAAAATGAAAATGGAAACGAATACGAGCTGCACCATGGTCACTACATCCATCACACAAAACACAAAAATGCTTACTTGAAAATACAACTCCACTGCACTTAACAACAATGTCTTGTCCTCCACCACCACAATAATACCACCACCTCTCCTCAAAGTACCTCCACTATAGTAAATGAACTTCTTCACATCACAAGGTTTTTTTTTTTTTTGAAATAAAAGTCACAAGAACATTATGAGATTTTAAAAAAGACGTTGAATGTAGATTAAAATTGATCTGGTAGGAGAATAATTAGTCCCTAATGATGAAAAAAACCCAACCAAGGTCCATGAACAATAACATAGATTAATAATATAACTTATATCAACCAGCACAGAATAAGAACTTAAAAAACTTAAAAGTTCAAGACTCAATAAACCCTAAATATCCTAATATGATTTATAAAATATAACATAATTTACATAAATGCACAATATTTATGAAGAGATATTCATAATTTCTCAATAATACATATACCATTTCCATCACACATACCTCAATCCATTCAGCACAGTAATCACAAAAAGGTAGACGATAAATCTTCACGTATCCTTCATAAGATAAGATTTGATCTTTCATGAACAATATTATTAATTATTTAATAGATCAATATTAAGATAATAAATCATGGAATAGATCAATTAAGATATTCATGAACAATAATAAGATAATAAATCAATATATTAATTATCTAATAATATTATTTGATATATTATTAAATATATTTATATTAATTTATGTATATTTATATTACAAATATATTATAAAGATAAGATTTGTTACTTCCGAAATAGAGACACTGATCAAATGATAATATTGTATACCTAACAAATAATATATTGAAAAAAAGTCAAATTATTAAGTTTGTATTTCCATTTGACCTGGCCTCCATCACTCCATTGTGGGGTTTTAATTTATTTTAAATTATTATTTTATAAATTTAAAATAGTAATGATATAACCTTTAAAATATTAATACATAAAATTTCACGACAACATTTAGAATTTTATCACTTTTAAAAACTTTGTTAATAATATTTTGATACTCTAATCTTAAGCTAATTCACTTATAAAAGATTGATCTTTGTTATTGATTTTACCATTCTATCTGAACCTTATATTTTCTATAAATTTGTCCATTAATTTTTGCAATTTTAAATATGTTTTTTTGAAGTCATTTTTCAAATCTTATAAAAAGCATAAAGTCTCTCAATAATTTTCTAATTTTTATTATATAAATTTATTAAAATGTCAAGTACAAAATCCTTATCATAAAATCCTATCAATTTGTTAGAATTTGTTTTAAATGTTGAAAGATAATCATATTAGATGTGGAAACTTAATATTGTTCAAATTTTTAAAGGGAGTTCGTTAGTTACCGTTGACAAAATTTCAGAACCCTAATTTTGTTTGAAACTCATCGTCCATACCGTGCACCTTCATACAGGGGATCATTTAGTTGAGTAGATTATTTTTTAAATTGCTATTTATTTATTTGTATGATATTAGGGATTCGAACCCTCACTCACGCACTCACATTCTCTCTTCAAAAAACCACAGCATGGCGCGTCCTTGTCCCAGTCCGTTACAACCTGCGACGCTTTTGGGCGCTCCTTCTTTCCCCAACGCCATTGCTTGGTCCGACGACAACCTCATTGCGGTTGCTTCCGGCCACCTCGTCACCATTCTCGTACTCAATCCAACCTTCACACAACATAAATGCACTATTCACTTTCCTTTCTCTTTTTTCCATCGAATGATTTTGTTCCTTTTGATTTTCTTTCTTCTTTTCAGAGACCTGACTTGCCTGTTGGTGGACCACGAGGCGTGATTAAAATCTCACCAAGCCAGCCTCTTCCCCTTGGGTTTGTAGATAGACAAGGTACTGCCATTACTGCAACCTTGTCCCTTCTGAAAATCAATTGTTGATTAGTCATTAGAGTTTGGCTTTGCTTGTTGAGTGCATTAGTGAGTTCAGTGAGCTATTTTTGCGTGTCCTACCTGTGGTGACTGACTCAAATTAGTGTTTATAAGTGTAGATAAGCCTCACTTCATGAGCTTGTTTTTGAAGTTGAGTTGTTTTTTTTCCCAAATTTTAATATGGTGTCAGAACTTGTCCTAGTGGATGTTGTTGGATTTATCAATGTTCGGTCTTGCCTACTTTATCTACTTTAAATGTGAGGTCTGTATTGAAAATTTGACATAGGATATATGAGTGGGGGGCAACCTTCATCTCTTCAACTAGTTTTTGCGGTTGAATTAGGTCTAAATTGAAATTATAAGATGATATCGGAATGTATACTAATTGTTATAAGTGGACTTATCGGGCCACTCCTTATTGGTCACTTTTTGAACTTCACACTAGGGATTTCTTGGCCTTGGTATGAGAATTGTGCTAGAGATCTCTTGTTGACTGGTAATGTAATCAAAATAATGCATGAGTGGGGAGTCTTCCTCATTTATGAATTGCTTTATGGGTTAAGTTGGGTAAAAACCCAAATTTTAAGATTATGCAACAGTATTATTATTAGTGTTGTGCTTATGGTTAAAATTTCACATGTGATAATGTTAATGAGATTGAGAAATTTTCACTGGCCAGCTACCAAACACATAGTGTTAACTTATAACTTTTTCATGTTGAAATTGAGTTATGTGCAGATTTACTCTCTGGATGCCTCCTGCCAACGACTTTGTATAGGGATGATAAGCCTGTTGTCCGATCAATATCATGGTCTCCGCTTGGCATGGCTGCTAATTCAGGGTATAAATTTCAGTTTTCTTGAATAATTTCATGTACTCCTAGAACTAGAAGGCAATTAAGAGTTAGTCTTTTTGGCACATGTTGAATTGCTCGTGTAATTGTGGAATAGGGTTTCTGGCCAGGTAGGATTTTTTGAAATGGTGATTCTAGATTTCGAATCTCTGATTTTTCAGAGGGAAAACTCTCTTCGACATAGTGATTCTTGGTTTCAAATATCTGATTTTATAGATTTGGGCTTCCTGGGGTCGTAGTTTACTTCTGGCAGAGTCATAGTTTGTTTGTTCATGAAAAATCAATATTATGGAGAAATTATTGTGGCCAGGTAGGATATTTTGAAATGGTGATTCTAGATTTCGAATCTCTGATTTTTCAGACTGAAAACTCTCTTCGACATAGTGATTCTTGGTTTCAAATATCTGATTTTATTTCCTGGGGTCGTAGTTTACTTCTAGCAGCATCATAGTTTGTTTGTTCATGAAAAAATCAATATTATTTTATGATACAACAACGTGCTACAGGTGCTTGATTGCTGTTTGCACCTCTGAAGGACACGTGAAGATTTATCGACCACCTTTTTGTGATTACCGTGCTGAATGGATTGAGGTATGTGTGGTGTAAATGGTATAATGTATTGTTGAGAAGTTATCAATATTGTGCATTTATGTAAATTATTCATTTTTATAAATCATGTTAAGATATTTAGGCCTTGTTGAGTCTTGAACTTTTAAGAATTATTTGAATTCCTGTGTTTGTATCATATCATACCCGTGTTGTGTTAAGTATTTGGCCTTCATTCTATTTCCCATATATGGATTTTTGCAATATATAGAAATGCATATTTTAATGTTATATGTGTAGACTGCTACAAGTATGATATGCTGTTCTTGTTTTGTTCAGGTTGTGGACATTACTAAAAGGCTGTATGAGAATCTTAAATGTACTGAGTTTCGAGGTATAGGGATTGCCACATTGGATGTACTTGATGTAAGTTATCTTATTCATCCATGTTCTTGAACCTTGGTTGGGTTTCTTTTTCTAAATTTCCTTCAGTGGAATTATTTAGCAAGAGATAAGTTTATAACATGTGAAAGACAGTTTTAAGGGACATCTGAGGAGTGTGCATGAACTAGTTTTATGTTACTTACATCATTTATGTACCTCGTCTAATCGTCTAATGTGCATATATACAGTAAAAGCATCAGCATTTTATATATGTTCATAAATTTTGTTTCTCCTTATAGGCAATTAAATTTTACTGCTGTTTTGATGTTTGTGCAATGATCTGTATTGTGTCTAGAGATTCCAATGATGGACTTCTACTGCCATCAGGCTATGAGCATTAAAATGCTTGTTCTAGCCCCTACGGCAACTGCTAACTTGTGTGCTAACACACGAGTGAAGCAAAACAAAATAGAAATAATTTATCAAAAGAGAGAGTATTTCAATGCTTTCTTTTTTAAGTAATTGGAGGTATTTAATACTTCATAATCATTGGCTAGGGAACTTGTTAGCAAAACCCTTTTCTTAAATGACAGAATTCCCTTGTTGTTTCTTACCAGATTAAAAAAAAAAGCACCACCACCGCACTTGGTGTAAACTTTATCTATATTTAGTTATCTTTGCAGCATTTTCTCATGCAAACCGGGGTTAAGTTCAACTAGAAATGATTTGTTTAATGGCCTTCTAAAAACGTCACTATGATTTGCATTTATTTGATTGTTATTTGTCTAATATCAGATTATTCCTGCAGAAAAATGCATCAGATCAGATGGATTCTTTGTATAAACATGATGGGAAATTGTTAAGAAAAAATCCCAAGAACCAGTCGTTGCCACTGATAAGTGCTGACCAATATGCTTCTCATAGTGCAATGCTATGTTCGCTTGTTGTTTCATGGTCTCCCTTGCTGCATTTAGCGTCTGAAGATTATCCAGTTTGTGATTCTTTCAGTCTGCTTGCTGTTGGAGGGAAGTCTGGTAAAATTTCTTTATGGAGATTTCATCCACCAGATTGTTATACTATTGAAGACAGAGAAGTTCCAACTACTGTGAAGTTTGTTGGCCTCCTTCAGGCACACAATTCTTGGGTTACTACTATAAGTTGGTTGTTGTTTGCTTTTGATCCTTCAAATCCTCAAATTTTATTAGTTTCTGGAAGCTCTGATGGGAGGTGAGTTTAAGCATGCTTACGCAAATATGTTATATCTATTATCAGTTTGATTTCATCTCATTAAACTACTAATATACACTTCTGGAACTTGTATGAGATTTTTTTATTTGAGCTTTATCTGCATAATTGTATTGACAATGGGAGTTGCACTTAATGATGTGGAGAAAAAATTTAACAACTGAGATTTTATTTTCTGAATTTGCTTTAGCTTGTTTACCATACAGTAGAGTGATATTATTTATAATAATAATGATTACATCGAAAATAATCATAGACACTCTTATTTCCATCACTCCCTCTCAAGTTGGAGAATAAATGGTTTCTATTCCCAGATTGCATATATCTCCTTCAAAATTTGAATTGCACAATCCTTTGGTAAGATTTTCTGCAAGTTGACCTTGTGAAGTTTTGAGGGTACATATGGAGTACAAATTAAACCATAATCAAGCTTTTTGTACTTAGCTAAGCACAGTAACTAAGCTTCCTGAAAAAGTAATAGTAATTAAATGTTTACAACAATCTAATCAAAATTCGTATAGTTTCTCCTTTTCTATATAATATTCACTTTGGTATGAGCAATGTAGGTCACAGGAAAAAGGTACTTCCAAAAATCAAGATGACAGTGTGTAGACTGCAACTATTTCTGGCTTATTAGACTTCAATAACGTGTTCTTGGGACACATGAATGTTAACCTTTTACATCATACATATATTGTGTGGACCTGAAACCTGTCACATTAACCTGAAAGTAAACTTGTTTGATTAGCCTGAAACTGAAAACTTGTCTTTCATTCTTGTGATTTATCCATTATAAATGTTCAAATAGATATTTTTATTTTATTTTAGTGCTTCTTAATGGAAGAAACTGCACATGCCTCCATTAGGAAAAGGCTGAGGGAAAGATTCCATGATGTTTTATATTTATCAGATAAGTTACTCATAGTTTACCATCTTATGCTTACAAGATCAGATGCTAGACTAATCCCTAGAGAAGTGAACTTTCAAACTTTTGTTTTTCATATTATTCATTCAAGTATTGGATTGACCCTTTTGCAGGATGCTACATTTTATGACTAATATCTTAATTTAGCTGAATGTATCATGTATGTTCTCTGCAGTGTGAAGATTTGGTTGGCTGACAATGACAAATTGCTGCAATCGTCAAAAGTGGATCAAACTTCCTTCTCATTATTGAAGGAGGTACCTGCAATGTATTTTCTGCATGACTTTTCGTTTCCCTCTCTTTTGTGAATAATTCGTTAGAGCAACTTTCAATTCCTAAATAGGTTATGACTGTCAATGCTGTCCCAGTTTCTGTACTTTCAGTAACTGTGCATGCTCAATACCCGTCCAAGATCCTTTTAGCCATTGGCAAGGTTTCTGGTTCATTTGAAATATGGCTATGCGACATATCTTCTAGGGAATTTGATAAGCTTGGCTCATATTATGCACATGATTATGTTGTAAGTTTTTTCCCTCTTTCTTTTTGGAGTTAGTTGAAAAAAGAAAAAGGCCATCCTCTGCTGATCTCTGCATTTTTTAATTCCTTAAGGTTACAGGTTTGACCTGGGCATTCGGTGGAAGATTTTTGTACAGCTGTAGCCAGGTTATAATTTTTTGCTTAGGTGATTTGACTATTTGTCTACAAAATTGTCATTCAATCTATTACTATGGCAAAAAAGAAATATCATAGTTATGTGGACATAAAATAATCCATACCAACTTTCTTCAGCATTTGTATCGTCTTTTCTACCAAATTTATTCTTGATTTTCATTTCCATGGTTAAACATGATTTGTTAATTGTCTAGATTATGCATTACAGTTAGATCCCTGCACATTAGAAAGATAAAGGGGAAAGGGAATGATAGAAAGAGAGAATTTGAAAAGTTATTTAATGTGTGATTTTGTATTTCGGACATATTTGTTAGTTTCTGACGTCTGTTACAACTGACTCCAGAACCTTAGAACCATATAACCAACTGTGAGATTTCAATAATAACATCTCCAGAGGCATGTTTGTATTTGTTAAAGATATGATTTGATTACATTAAATAGGGAATATGATATGATTTTATTATGTTACAGAGGAAAATATGATATGGTTATATTGCATCTATATAGAAATATTTGCTAATATTTCTCATTGTTAATTATTGATTTTATTCCTTATTACTATATCTCTTCATTATAAACAACAGTAATTATGTGTTTCCCACAAAATTCATCATGTTCTTTTTCGGTTTATCTCTTCAATATGGTATTATAGTTGCACCATACACTGTACATGGAATTATTCATCTTATACTTTCTCGGTTTCTCGGTTTCTCTCCTTTCAACACTATCTTTATTCGATGTGAGATCTCAATTATAAGATCTTTAGAGACATATTTTACCATTAAAATACTTGTCCACTATGATAGATGGCGTAACCTACAAAGATGCATCTACTTTAGCAAAGGGACGTTTTATTTGGATTATTGGGTATGAGAAATGGTAATCAAGCAAAAGGACCTTTAAGAATGTGTATAAAGGGCAGTCTGTTAATAAAACTGCAGTGATAAAGGGATGGTCCTTAAACTGAAAGGGAAGCTTGGCATGAGCCAGGAATAAGAGACCTGTTTCTACTATATGTATGTGTTTCCTTTCTACAGACTCATATTAAAGATGAGTGTGAGGACAATTGAGTCTATGTACAATTTTCAAAATGGACATAAAAGGGATAAAACACCCCATCCCAATTTGTTCGAATGGCCCAAGTTTAGTGTTAAACTACAATTCAACTGTTGACTTAAACTATGAAAATAATTGAAGTGGGTTAGAGTTTTGTTTTGAAATATAAATTTGCATTTGAAAGATGATAGTAGCCACTAGATGGTGCTCCCCATAAATCACCATAAGGTAGTTCAAGAGGAACAACTAAACTCTCAATTTATTTCATGGTTTCAATCAACTAGTAAGTTTTCATAATGAAGAAAGAACTCGATACCAAGTATGATTAATTTTCTTCTTATCTTAACTGGAGAGCTTGAAAAATTAGTTAATTATGTTAAGCATTAAGCTTTTTACTGTTTAAAATACATTCAGCAAGATGTTGCTTGACCTTCCTTCTTCCATTTTATGTATAGTTGCTACAACTTTTTTTTTTTAAATTTTTTTCATGCTTTTAATGTGTATTGATTAGATGTATTTATAATGGATGGATAATTTTTTGAATGTTGATAGGATAATTTAGTGCGGAGCTGGATTTTGCGTGAGAATCATCTTGATGAAGTAACCCTCAATTCTGATATGCCTCGTGACAGTTCAATCTGTGTATGTTATTATTATCTTTTTAGCTTATACTTCCTTTTCAGTACGATCTTTGTTCTTTCCTACTAAATTATACATTTTTTTCCTTGCAGATTTCGAGAGATGCATTTGATTCATGCTTTGGTGTAGCAGTGTCCCCTGGAAATCTTCTCATTGCTACTGTATGTTTTTCTTTTCGTTTAGATTTTGCAGTTGTATATCAGTTCTTGACATATTCATATTCTTTAAATGCATCAAAATGATGTGGTTCTTCCCAGAGGGTGTATTGAAATGCCCCAAATGTCTAGGAAACTAAAGAAGGTTACAAGTTCACTAAGTTTAGCAGTGGTCAATCCCCTGAGCTTTTCTCCAAAGGTGGGATTGGGCCATGGATGGATGTTTTTTAAGCATATTTGGAGTGAAAAGGCTTCTGGGGATCTTTGACCTACTCAAGTAGCATGGAAACACCTTGCCTTTCTTTTGGCTGCTGCAGCATAATAGAGGCAAAGGCAATTAGAGAAATGCTTCTTTTGGTCAAATGCGTCCCTTTTAGATGGGTGCATTTTATGTTGGGATTTTAAAAATAAAATTCGTTATATCCTGGGATTTGAATGTCTCCCTTAATCTGTTGTCTTTTTTGTTTTGTTTTAGTTTAAGTTTAAGCCCTTAGTCTTTTGTCTGAATCACAAACATCAATTTTCTATAACTTATCATTTTATGTCAATCTTTTCAGTGATAATGAGGTTTTTATATTCATTGATGTTTGATTGTAATTCACTATTTATTCCATCATTCTTGTAGCTAATACTAAGAAGTGAGAGTTGACTTTGTAGTTCACCATTCATTCCTTAACCCTAATTAATTTAGATCTAACAATTTATGTTAATCTTGGGTTCCAACCTGGTATATATGTTAAACTTTTTTTCTTATCTTTCAAAGAGGCATTATGTTGAATGGGTTGGTTGATAATTGGCTAAATACCAATAATCGGTGCAGTAGAAATAAATATGTTGCCAAATAACATAGCAATTCATATTCATCTTTAGTATTTTTTAGGCTAAATTACAAGTTTGGTCAACCTTTTTATTCCTAATCCGCGATTTTGCTTTCCCTAATATTTTCTTTTGTGATTTTAGTTTCTATATTTTAGAAAAAAAACTGAAATTTTGGTCCAGTCCTCAATTTTACATGCATTTATTTCTTTTATTTTGGATCAATTGGACCTTAGATCTGACATGTCATTTATGCTACCATTAAAAAATAATTGATTAAATTAAAATATAAAAAATAATACTTACATGTAAAATTGAGAAAATTGAACTAAATTTGCTGATTTTCTAAAACATGGCGACTAAATAAGGGAACCAAAATCACATATCAGGAATTAAAGGGGAATAGAAGTTGTGATTTAGCCTATCTTTTCCTTATTTTATTTGCTTTGACCATATATTAATGTTATTTCTGATTATTCTTGTTTTTTTATTGCAGGTTCATTGCTTTGATATTGAGAAATTGAATCGAATGTATGAAGGAAGGTATAAACTTGATTTGCAAATTATTATGTTCTTGCCTTCCTTTCTGGTTGAGTATGTGGAGAGACGTAGACAGAGGGGGGCCTCAGGAATAAATACGTATTTTATTGGTTAATTATAATTTGGCACCAATTGGAAGTATACTATATATCAAATTGTTACTGAAGTCAGTCGTTTCCAAAGTACCAAAAGAATGGCAACGGATAGAATTCTTGTATATTTACAATGATTATGCTGATATTCAACCTTTAAAGTTGAAAGAAGAAACATTTGTAGCTTAATGTTTATACTACCAAGTCTTTTCCTAATTTTATTTTGTACCCCTTGTCCTTTCCAAAACATGGGTTTCATGAAAGAAAAATTACAAATGTGGAAATTTGAAATTCTTCTTGAACTTTGGACAGGATGCTGAGGGCAGCTATTGATTTCTTTTGGATTGGTGGGCTACAAATGGATGTTCAGCTGAAATCTCCCTTTTCATGTTACATTGAAGAAAATTCTAGTTATCTGGAAAAAGAATTAATTTATTGGGAAACCAATATCATATGGTCTTTAAACCAATATCAATGTCATGATAAGCCTTTGGTTCTTTGGGATATAATTACAGCATTATTGGCGTTCAAGGATGACAATTCAAAATATGCAGAACGTATACTCATTAAGTGGATCTCATCATCATTCCTTCAATTAGATATGGATCTTCCTTCTGAAAAAGTTTTATCATCTGTGTCTTCAAGCTTGTTAGACATTCCATCTCGACTGCTGCACTTGTTCAATATAATCTGTAGACGTGTAATGTCAGCAGAGCTGGATGCTGATCAAATAACTGGATTAACCAAAGAGGTTGAAAAGCTGGAAAGGGTATGTCCTGTAATGGAAAAACAAATTACAAAGTGGACAGAAATTCTTCTAAGCAGTGAAAGGGAGCTCCGGAAAAGGCTTGTTGGCTTTAGTTTTTCTGTTTTCCGAACTACCATGTCTAATCCTGAAACATCTTCCCAACATGGTTCTTGGTATCCTGTTGGACTAGCACAGATGGAACAGTGGATTTCTTCAGACCAGGAACATTTAGGTGACCAGTTGAAAGTCATTGCTTCAGAAGTTACTCTCAAGAAAAGGTACTTTTAGATTTTAGATAGTGCTTCTTTTCCTGTTTGTCTTCCTATATAATGATTTTTTTATTCGCTCAGTTTATGCGCATGAACTTTTTTTTCCCTGAGGATATCCAAATGTCAATCTGAGTAACAAATTAGCATTTTTTCTGAAAAAGGTGGAGAAACACAGTGTGGTTGTACAGGAAACGTGAGGGCATTGCAACAGCTCCCTGTCTAAGACTTGTAGGAAAGTAATTCTCAAAATGATAGAATAGTTTGGTGGAATATTAACTCGATTCCTTGAAATGAAACCAAATGGTTGACCTTTCTAAATTACCCTCCAATCGACCAGTCCATTGCAGCTCATTCCCATTCCTTTCTATCTGTTTTGGTGACATTTTTTTTACCTGAATAATGATCTTCTTTCCTCTTTGCACTCATTACAAAATAAGTATTTAATTGACGAAGAAAGGAAATATTTGAGGCAAGGTGTTTTTCCCATAATAAATTTATGGAAAGAAATTGCAAAATGAACACTAAGTAGATAAATTCAAATTAGAAATAGTAACACTGCTAGGTTTTGATGTTAAAAGAGTGATCAACAAGTATCCATTTATTTCCAAAATCATTAATTTTAGAGGTTGATTAGTTTTTGGAACTTCTACTTTTGCTTTATGTGTTCATCTTTCCCTAATTTTAACTTGTAAATTCTTGTTTGTAAATATTTCCTCGGCACTAGTTCAAAACTATGTACCTAATTGTCCCTGTGACAAACATAAACTGGCAACTAAGCTTGTAAAATAGTCATACAAATATGTAGATTTCGTTCAGAACTTCAAATATGCTAATTACAGTAATGCGTTTCTCTTAAAATGCAGGTTCATGGTCAGTAAATGTTCAGCAGTGGAGACATGCAGTTTTTGTTCAGCATCAGTTCCATTTGAATCCCCAGAGTTTGGTTTTTGTCAAGGTGAAAATTCCAGTGATGATGATGTTAAGCCTCACAGGTTATTGAGATGTGTTGTTTGTATGCAGGTTTGCCCCATTACTCCCTTGTGGTATTGTGTCTGTTGCCATAGGTCAGGGTTTAGATTGGCACCAGAGCCACTTTTTAGGATGTCTTCGTTTCATGTAGATTCAGACTCTTTCACTAAATCTTCCTCTCAAGCAGTGTCCTCAAAACCCTTGTGTCCCTTTTGTGGGATACTGCTACAAAGACAACTACCAGACTTTCTCCTCTCTCCTAGACCTGTATAAGAATATTTAATATTATTTTTATAACAAAGTTAATTTATCAATGCTTTCATCCTCTGCAAAACAAGACAGAGGGGGAGGGAGTAATTGTATAAAACCATTGATTTCATTGTAAATGTTAACTCATTATCAATGTATAGATAGTAGAAGAGAAACGTAGCTGATGAAGCATGTGTTTAATCTCATTAAGAGTGATCTTTTTAGTTTGGCAAGTAAACTCTTTCTGTTCATGTGTCTAATATTTACTAAAGTATAAATTCTAATTTTCTAATAATTATTAAAAAAGGTAAGGATTGTTGAATTTAAAAAACGGTGCCTAATATTTGGTGGAGATAAAAAATTAAACTGTAATAACTTTTTTCAAGCAGTCTAAACTATTTAATTAAAATTAGGTTATTTTTTTCAATTATGAAATTGATATAAAATAAAATATTATATTTTTAGAGTTTTAATATTATCTTATATAATTTTTTTTATAAAAGAAGTTTTTAAGTTTGAACAAGGACAAAGTGAGATAACACAATAAAATCAAATTTTTTAATCTAATATTACACTTAAAATATTATATATGACTGTAATTTTTTTTTCAAAATTTGACACAGAATAAAAAGGAAGAGAAGATAATAGATTTTTTTTTTGTTTCTTCCTGCTCGCCTACATTTTTTTCTTTCTGTACCTCTACATTCTTCAGAATATCATTTTGGGTGATTCTGAATACATTAATAGTTTTGGGTGATTCTGAAATTTTTGAATGAGAAATATCCAAATTATTCTTAATAATTTTAGCTGATTCTGAATACATTAATAGTTTTAGATTGGGTGATTTCGAATACATTAATAATTTTAGGTAATTCCCAAATTAGAATGTTATGTAAACAATATGATTAATAGTTTTAGATGATTTTGAATATATTAATAATTTTGGGTTGGGTGATTCCGAATAAATTAATAGTTTTGGATGATTCCGAACTTAAAAATATTATGCAAACAAAATATAATTAACAGTTTTGGATAATTCTGAATACATTAATAATTTTGGGTGATTTTGAAAACATTAATAGTTTTGGATGATACCCAAATTAGAATGTTATGTAAATTAATAGTTTTGGATGATTCTGAAATTAGAATGTTATGTAAACAAAATGTGATTCTTCCTGTAAATAAAATATTTTTTTAGAATAGAAAATCTAGATAGCAAAAATAACATTTCTTTCCAAACATATTTTTTTTACTTTCAAAGTAATAAATTTAAAATTTTAAAAATGTGTTCCAAAAATTTTGAAAAGAGTAATTCGAAAATTATTTCTAAATGTTTTTAAAAAGTGTAAAACAACATTTACAAAAATGAAGGAATGCAAGGAAGAATTTGGGCAAATTCCACCATATCATTTGTGACATACACTAATGTAAAATTTAAAATCTAACATTGTTCTTGATTTCATTTTTACTTCTTGATTTCATTTTTATTTCTTGATTTCATTTTTACTTAACGATGCATAAATTTGAAAGTGATTTTTATATATTTTGAATTTCAAAATTCAGAAAATCATTTTCGTATTTATTTAAGTTTTTGGATAATCATATCTAAAAGTGAGTTATGAGTATCAGATTTTCATATCTAAAATGATGTGTTGTAAATTATGCTAATAATTGAAATCTAAAACTCATTTATGTTTACTTACAGATTTTGACATCCAAAAGATCATTCATATTATCCAAATAAGTTTTCGGATAATGAAATCTAAAAGTAATATATTCAAAAATTAATAATTTTAACTTAGATATAAATATTCAGAAAACAAAATTTTAAATCATTAAAAATAAAACTCACATTAGTACCAGCCAAGAATTTAATTTGTTAGGAGAGAAGAAGAAAGAGTTATAAAGTGGACTTCTTCCTCATAAAGTGGACTGACATGTGCTTCCACTGGCCCAATCTCCCAGGTGATTGAATCACTGCATCTTCTTCATATTTATTATCATCATCAGAGCTTCTCGTCTTCTTCCTCTTAAATATATAAACATCTGCACTCACTAACTTGATGTTTCTGACGTGGGATTAAAGTTGTTAAGGTTATCGAAGGTTGTTGGGATCGAAAATGGACCACAGTGCCGATGCATATCGCACGGACTTGATGACCATAACGCGCTTCGTGTTGAACGAGCAATCCAAGCACCCCGAGTCACGCGGCGATTTCACCATCCTTCTCAGTCACATGGTGCTTGGTTGCAAGTTCGTTTGTACCGCAGTTAACAAGGTTCTGCCTTCGATTTCTCGATTAATTTTACTCTAAAATCAAGATGAAGACTAATTAAACTTCTGTTACAGATTGTGTGTTTTATGCTTTAATTAATACATCGTGATCTGTGCAGGCTGGACTTGCTAAGCTTATTGGACTCGCTGGAGAGACCAATATTCAGGTATGTGTGTGCTTGCTTCTTCGTAAATAAATCGATGAATTTTTATTTTTTATTTTTGGTGTGGTGAGATTTGAAGACACTGTTTGCAATGCCACTACGATTGTGGCTATCTGTCTGTAGTATCTTGTAATATGAACAATCATTACTGTAATTTAATTAAGTTAAGACCCAGTGTGTGTGTGTGAATTTTATTTATTTAATTATTTATTTGTTTATTTCGCTGCATCTGTGTTTGGAAGGAAGGGTGAAGAACAGAAGAAACTAGATGTTCTTTCCAATGAGGTTTTCATTAAGGCTCTCGTCAGCAGTGGCCGAACCGTAAGTGATTATGTGATTTCTTTATTTATTTTGAGGGTGTTTGCAACATCAAGGTTTTGGGATTTTTTTTTTGTTATGATTGTTCACAATTTTACACAGCAAAACACGACATGAATTTAAAATTTTGATTTATTTTGAGGTTTTAAAAATGGTCCGGACTACGATTTAGACGCGAAGGGTTTTGGATTCTCTATATAATTGCATTTGTTTACAATTTTACACAATTTCGAAATTACAAGCAAAACAAAAGATTTTTAAACCTTCGTTATTTTAAGGTCTAAAAGAGCAGTCCTTTGGCTGCAACATCAAGGTTTTTATTACCACTTTGAGTCCCCATGTTTGTTCACAAATTCAGGCCCCCTTGACAATCCCAACAAAACCGTGATCATAGTTTAAAACTTCGATTCATATGTTTATTTATCATTTATTTTGGCTGTGATTCTATGAATGAGGCTTCTGGTGTGGTGATAGTGTTGTCTATCTTTGAACAGTGTATCTTAGTTTCTGAAGAAGATGAAGACGCTATAATTGTGGAGCCTTCCAAGCGTGGAAAGTTGTTCATTCTCTCTCTTTCCTAGTTTTGTTAGTTTTTGTTCTGTGTATTTGGTTTTAAATTACAGTTGCAAGAACTACTGTCACATGTTGGGCAATTGTGACTTGTGCAAGTTACATCATGGGACTGCTTCTGCAATTAAAAACCTTATAGAAAATGTTTTGCTTGATTTTTCTGTTCTGATTAGTTTGTTCTATGTTTTGGTTTTCAATTGCTGGGCAGGTACTGTGTTGTTTTTGACCCCTTGGATGGCTCGTCTAACATTGATTGTGGGGTTTCCATTGGCACGGTACGACCGCTATTCCATCTTGCAATTATTACTGTTATGACAAAAGTTTAAACTCTATTTCTTACATGTTCTTAGTTAAAAATAGAGTCTAAACTCAATAGAAAATGCTAACAACAATCTCTAACACATTATTTTTGTATAGAAAGTTACAAATTTTTTATAGGTTTAATAATTATATTTACTGATTTTGTAGTTTTCAATAAATTTTAGTCAATTATAAAGTGTGATAGGAAGAATGTGTTACTAGCA
The DNA here is from genome assembly GCA_013389735.1 of Phaseolus lunatus. NCBI lineage: Eukaryota > Viridiplantae > Streptophyta > Magnoliopsida > Fabales > Fabaceae > Phaseolus > Phaseolus lunatus. The sequence goes on from CM023860.1 coordinate 44,628,390, forward strand.
TTCCTTGACTCCGTAATTAATGTGTTTAATGCAAATTTTTACTGAAGTAAGCTTCACTTCAATTCTAATTAAGAACAGCAGTACCAAAATCATCTAAGAAACTGCACAAGTATATATAACTTTTGTCCACCACCACCACCACAAATAATAATAATATTGTAATTGTGCTTTCAATGGGAATCCTCTGTTGCTTGAGTTATTTATGGAAGGATTAAAATTCCTGACTAACTTGATATTGCGTCTGCCAATTGAATATGTTGTAGATTTTTTGGAATTTATACGTTAGCAGATGTCCGTGAACCAACTGTAGAGGATGTCCTGCTTCCTGGGAAGAAAATGGTGGCAGCTGGTTATTGTATGTATGGAAGCTCTTGCACGGTATGACAAACCTACATACTTTTTTATTGCTTAGAATTTAGTTAACAGTATTTGTTGGGTGCGCTTGTTTTCTGCTTTTTCTTCATTCTGTTAAATATTTTATCCTTGGGGACAAAATTTATTATGATGGTATGAATTTTGTTTCACATTTTTGGGGGGAAGTTGAAAACAATATTCAATCTTCTTTTTTTCTGGAATAGCTGAGCACTGAGACTTTCCTTTGCTTTCATTATAAACTTGCAATTCTTAATAACTCAATTTCAATTTGAAACCTATTGGTTTTGCAGCTTGTGTTAAGTACTGGAGCTGGTGTTAACGGTTTCACCCTTGACCCATCTCTTGGTGAATTCATCCTAACTCTCCCTGACATTAAGGTATTACTCTTATCACTTATGCGTGACTATTATAAATTATCTTCTTTCAGGAAATGCTTGCCAGGCTGCTCGGCTCGTATGAAAGTCAGCACCAGCTGGATTTTTCTATTTGTTTAAACTGAATCCAACGAAAAAATATTTCTCTTGGCCTTAAACTATGCCCAAAGGCCACAAAAAGTGTCTTTGGTTAAAGACTGAGCAATTTAAATTTGGATGCGGGAGGCTTTACTTCCCATACAAACTTGCTCGACTCATTTTAATTTATTTAGGATGACAGCTAATCATTTTCCTTCCTTCTTTAGAATAAAATGTTTGACCATTTTTGGTAAAATATATCTTGGTCCCTCAAAATATCTTAAAATTCAGTTTGAATCTATATAAAAACTGAATGCTTTTTCAATATCTTCTTCTACCAAAAGTAATGTAGTTGTAACCCCTTTTCAGGGATTGAAAACGTGTATTTTGTATTGCAATATAGGAACTAAAAATATGTATTCAATTTTTACAAGGACTTAAGTCCAATTTCAAAATATTTTCTAGAACCATATTGTGCCCAACAATATTTATTAACTATTTAGATGATTGACATAAAAGAATTATTGACATGATTTGTTCTCCTTGAATAATAGAAATTTACGATGGCATATGTTTTTTCTTATGTTATTTTTTTAACCTGAAAGAGTCCCTATTTAAACCTTCGGAAGTAGGAATTATGTTCCTGTCCAGTGTCCTTTGATATCCCTGATTTTTTATCATCGCACCAGTATTTCTTGATCTTTACCGGATTTTAAGGCAGAGAAAGTTACTGCACCAATTCATATACGTATAACCATGCCATATGTTGATCATTTGTTGTATTACTCTTCTTGCAGATCCCAAAGAAAGGAAAGATTTATTCAGTTAATGAAGGAAATGCGAAAAACTGGGATGGTCCTACTGCAGCGTATGTTCGAATTCAGTAATGTTATAGTGTTCTCAGGCACTAAAGAGCAAATTTTGTCATCTTGTAATTCGTATTTTGCTTGTGCAGTTACGTTGAAAAATGCAAGTTTCCAGAAGATGGTTCATCGCCAAAGTCTCTAAGATATATTGGAAGGTATCATCAGATTCTCAATCCTTGAAGCAGTTCAATTTACTCATTGCCTTGTTTTAGTCCTCAGAGTTAAATTAGTTAATTGCCACCCTGCAACTTATTTTCTAACAGCTAATACAAACAACTATTAGAAATAATAATCAGACCAAAGTTAGTTTTAAAAAGGTCCGAAGAATAACATTTAATAACAAATAAATAAAAAGAAGTCACCTAAGACTCTCCTTGGTAATGGTTTGCTCTATAATGAAGCTTGCAAATTTTCAACTAAGAGTAAAGTTGAGTTTTTAAGTATTAACGGTTATCTATAATTTGTTGGATATTAGGCTCCCTTCCTATGTGGAGAAAAGACCCAAATTGAGAAGCCCACTTGATGTCTCACTTAACTAAGTGGAGAGGGGTTTGAAGTTAAAAAGAGAGTGAGAGGAGAGGGGTTTCACTTAGAACACCAGCACTTGAGAGAGAGGAAGAGAGAAAATCATTCTCGATTTTTCATGTAGCAGCAACTATAAAACCATTACTGCAGATTAGTTCACCATTGGATCGAACTGAAAATTTGACCTCTGATTCGAAGTTGATTTGAAATACCTGGTTCTTCATTTTGAATAGTTGAATTGTTGATATGAGGTTTGAGTAGGGAGATATTCAGTTTGCACAGTAGCTGTGTATTTGGGGTTTTTCATATTGGTAAGAATCCAACTTTTCATTCAAGGACCAAACATATTGATGTAAGGTATCATTGGATGAGTGATGTTTTGGATGCTAGACTGTTGGAGTTGGTTAAAATTCATACTGATGATAATATGATGACTAAAGCATTCCCAAGAGAAAAGTTCGAAGTTTGTTGTGAGATTCGTCGGTTTGCCGATTATCTCCAAATAATTGTGAACGGGAGATATGTTGCTATTGGGCTCCCCATTCCTATGTGGAGAGAAGGTCCAAATTGAGAAGCGCCCATTTGATGTCTCACTTAACTAAGTGGAGAGGGGTGTGAAGTCAAAAAAAGAGTAGGAGAAAAGGGTCTTAAGTCACTTAGAAAGAGAGGAAGAGAGAAAATCATGCTTGGTTTTTCACATAACTGTAAAATCGCTACTGAAGATTAGTTCACTGTTGGATCAATGAAAATTTAACACCTGGTTCAGAACACTTGGTTCTTTGGTTCTTCGGTTCTTCATTCTGAACGGTTGAATCTTTAGTAAGAGGTTTGAGTATTTAGATATTCAATTTGCATAGTAGCTGTGTATTTAAGGTTTTCATCTTCCTTGTTCTCTTTTTGTATGCTTTATTGCTTTGTTGTTTGGTTGGGTGTTAGCAATGTTTTGTGCACTTGATTGAGACACCATTATACGTTTTGTTAATCACAATGGAGCTATTTCTTTGGTTTGGACGAACTGTGGTTTTTATACCCTTGCTTTGAAGGGTTTTCCACATTAAAATTTTTTCAATTTACGACTTTTCTATACATTAACAGCATGGTAGCTGATGTTCATCGTACATTGCTTTACGGAGGCATCTTTTTGTACCCTGGTGATAAGAAAAATCCTAACGGAAAACTTCGGTATGTCATGTTTAACCTTCATATTTAGTCATTCATTTGAAATTGTTGGCTTATGAATTGAACTGTTTTGTGTAGTGTTCTGTATGAAGTCTTCCCCATGTCATTTTTAATGGAACAGGCAGGAGGACAGTCTTTCACGGGCAAGGAACGGGTAATTTACATCCATTTTTAACTGACTCTGCCAATATTTTCTTGGTTTATTTAATATATTTAGGTCTTTATACCTATGCCAATTTTTCTTGTCATTCTACTCAAAATCTATATTTAAATTTTTATATAATAAACTTTTCTGTATTTGAATCCTTATATTTTCATTTTATAGCGGTTTTACACTGCCAAAAACACAAACTGTAACAAAAAAAATTGTCCATATGAGAATTAAAATATTGAGTTTTTATACATAAACTATGAAGCACAAGCCTCTCTCTTATTTGAAGTATTCTTATGTCGAACAAGTTTCCCACACCAACACTTTCTCTGACATTTGTTCGACATATTTTCACAAAACGGAAAGACTTCCATATATATGGACACAAGTTAATATTCATTAGGCCTACTTCATCAACTTGAACATTTTGTTTTATTACTCATTTCATTATTCTTTCTCTTTCTGCCTGTATGTGGTGTCTCCTAGTCTTTTATTTTATGTCAGTGTTCGGATCATACTGGGTTCGATACGTCTTTCATATGGTATAAACTAAAACAAATAAGGACTAAAATATTAGTTAAACTTTTTTTTTTTCACTTGAAATTTGAATCACCTCTACCCACTCTTGCTAATGTTTCGTTTGGTAGTATGAAAATAGGTGGAGGAGACTGTAATAGAGAGAGTGTAAGTGATGTGAAATGAAAATAAAAAATGAGATCCATTAGTATTTTGTAGTCCTTTGGTGGAAAGAAAATGAAGTTGGAATAGGATGAGATTCACTTATTTCTATTAATCCCTACCAAATGCAACCAAAGGAAATATGTCAGTATAGTTTTAAAGGCAGCATTTGGCAATGAACTGATGAATGTTGAATGTGATCAGGCACTTGATTTAGTTCCAACGAAGTTGCACGAGCGATCTCCCATTTTCCTTGGTAGCTATGATGATGTTGAGGAAATCAAAGCGCTTTATGCTGCTGAGGGTAAAGAAGAATGATCCTGAAAGACATGCATCCTTGTATTTTTGGCTACTCAAATGCACTTGTTTTCCCATTGTTATTAGCAGGTTCTTGTTCAAAACTTCTTAACTGCTCTGTATTTATGCTAATAAAAGTGGTTAACGTGCCTTTCATGATTATAAAATTTATGTACATAAAAATTATTTAGAATAAAGTAGCAATTTAGCATGTTACTGGAGAAGAACTACTGTTTAATTTGCCTCCAAAAGCATTTCTCTATACCAACTTATTTCCAACCAACCCATTCTAATGTCAGTGTTGCAATTTTACTTCTTAACATAAAAACGACTTCTAATCTCTAATACAAAAGTCTTGAGAAAATTCTTGAACTTAAGAATATAATTTTATAAAAAATTATTCAAGCAGACTTATGTGATATAATGAAATTCTTAACATCAAGAATGGAATTACATATAAAAATACTGAAATTGAATAATAAAGTACAATATTTTAAAATCAATAACTTATCTTCCAATCGTCACCTTCCTATCAAACTATTATCATTTTTGTTAAAAAAATATGCAATTTAATAGTTTATATCAATCCTATCGGTATGTCCTACTTTCGTATAATTTTATATTATATTAATGTTATTTTGTATTTTATTTATTTGTAAAAAACTGCTATTTGTCAGCGTAAAACAGAGGAAGAAAGAAAATCGCACTTTGGAATGTAGTGCTTGTCTGTGGGAGTCATGACTTTTGATTTTTTTAATCCAATCTCCGCAATGGGAAAGTTGGAAGAGATGGAGTTAATTGGCTTAAAAAAATTGTGAGGTAGCAACTCTTCAGTTAGTACAATGAAGGAAGTTTAAGACATTTAAGAACTGTTTAAACAAGTAAAACATGTCATATAACAAAAGAAAATATCATTTGAGCAATATTTCATCATTTTAGCAATATTATCTAGTAAAGTACATATTTATTCTTGACATTCACCTCACTTAAATGTTGAGTGATCGTTTGAACAATATATTATTTGCTTAAAAGAAGAGTTTCAGTATTTGAAACTTTTCTCGCAACCTATATCATTGAGTGAGATACTCCTTGCTTGAGTAATACATGCATAACCAAATACTCAATAAAGACATCAAGAATGACTAAGTTAACAACTACTTACATGGTATTTCAACTATATTTCTTGATTTCAACAAAATTTCTTTAGGATACATACAATTTGACCAAGGACACACATGATATCATCATTTTTCTATAATTCATTAAGCAATTTTGGATAATAACTTTATAAATATATCATATTCCAACTTAAAAATATAATAGTACCTCACCCTTAAAAACTTTCATTGAACTCACCACTCTCAAATTATGCTTGACTTCACAAATTTATAACAACATTTAAGAACTAAAATCTCAACTTTAGATTTCTCCAAAACCCTCTTAAATGCAACTCTAATTCAAACCTACATGTATAATAAAATATGAACATAAATTTTGAAAATTTTAAAATTAAGTTTAAGATTCAATTTCTACTCATTAGTAAAAAATATAGCTAATAACATGCATTTAAAACTATAATTTCTAAATACTTTAATAATTCCACCAAAATACCCATTTAATTCAAAACTTTAATTGCATGCATGATCAAAATTCAACAGGCAACTAGTAATAAAGTATAATTGAAATTTTAGTTTGAAGCAAAACTAAAATTCATTTGAATTCCTTGTACTCTAAGGTAAATAAAAATTGAAGAGGATGAGGAAGCACAAACAAGTCCCTTTATCTCCTAAAGGATCAAACCCTAACCATCAATGGTCACCTAAATACACTAAACGACACCAAATTTTCATTTTTCTCAATAATCTTAATATGCATTTATGGATTTTTTTTAAGGAGAAAGGAGATTTGAGAAAACTTACCCTAATCATGACTCTACTATTGATGTTTTACAAAGGTTCAATTGCTAATTTGGAAGTTTTGATTTCATGAAGAAATAAGAAAGATATGTTCAAGGTTATTTTTTTTTATAGAAAAAGAAGAACAAAAGTAGAATAAGAAAAGAAGAGAGAGGATGGCTCCAATGATTCCTTAGAGATAGACAGTTTTTTAACTTTTATTTGCACTCCCATGTCCACTAAGCCACTCCCATTATCCTATTTCTCTTTAGGTAAAATCTAATACAAACCATCCCTTATATTTTTATTTTCAACACATCTCTTAAAATCTATTATTCTTTCACTTAAACACCAACAACTATTTAAACTAAACCATATAAAATATATACAAACCTTAAACATCTACAATCCCACACTTATTTTAAAACATTAAAACAAGTTCTTACAAAAACTATCTACCTAATTATTTTCTAGGCTTCTAAATAAAGACAACAACAATAATTGATAATTATTCATCTTTTTATATCCATGACTTCAAATAGTAGTATCTACTAATGGTGACAATCTTTAGCTAAATGGACAACATAAAAAACTCATGAGACACCTTAACAAAATTCAATAATTAAAAAAAAAAGTAATGGCAACACAACTAAAATACAATTCTATTATTTTTAAATAAACATTAATTATTAATCCTTTTCACATGTTTTAGAAAATAACCAAGGTCTCATCAAAGACGTTCAACACAATTCATGATAACTTTAAATATAGGTGTATTTGTTAGTTGTCATTTTTGGTCTATAGCATATTTGTGTCTTTATGATGTCTTCATCATAAGACTAAGACAACTTTTAAAACATGTCAAAGGCAAGGTGAAATTAATATGGAGACACCATAACAACCACACTTATAAGAAAAAGACTCTAAGATTGGTTTGTTTTTCAATAAGGTAAAAGTACAAGAACAAATAGGAAAATAAAATATGGATCACACCTATTACATCCATTTTCAATATAATCCCTTTGAAAGGTGTTGATTTTGCATCAATTTTGAATTTAACCAATATATATTAATTGATTAGTAAAACTAATTTAAAATTTTTCTAATAATTTAATAAATAACATGAATTTACCTACAATAATTTTCTTAATAATCAATTTAAAATCGTTGCATACAAGGGTATATTTGTAGTACCAAAGATAAAATAAAAGAAGACAACATTTTTTTTTCAGTGTCCTAATATTCAGTAGGCACAAGTTGATTCAAATATTTTTTGACATAAAATTATCATACTATACTAAATTTAACAAGATATTAACATACTATGTAATTTTTGTCATAAAAAAACAATTTAGATCTCATCAATTAATAATTGTAAAATGGTAAAATATAATTTTTTTTATTAGCGGTAAAATATAAATATAAAATCTGTCATTTAAAATTTTTATATCTTCTTTTATATCTCTATCTTGACTTTAAATAAATTATTGTCCACATTCATAAATATCAATACTCCTTATAACACACTTGTTTATGTTTATTCTTTCCCATAATACATCCAATAAATTCTCCTAATAGTTTTTTTAAAAAATCATGTTAAAAATTGAATAACTCCTACAACACACACTATACATTCATTTGATTGTGTTATCAAATTAATTTTCTCCTTTTTTTGATCGTATTTTAATAATATTAATATTAATATAAAAAAACAATTCTTCTCTATTTATGAAGGTTCATCTCCTTCAAAATATGATGATTTTCTTCATAAAACATTGTGTCTATTTCCTACGATAAATATGAAACAACGAAACTCCTAATTAACTTTATCTACATCAATACTTTTTTAAATCTAACTACACCAAAATAAACTAGTTACTTATCATAAAATTTGTGATCGATATGCATCATTAGTTATTGAGTGAAGATGTTGACATTGAAGAGCATTGATGCGTAAAAGACAAACTTTGATCAAATTTGTGGTTTTGATACGATGGAATCTAGAACAACTTTTTGATTGAAGCTTTTTTTGGCATGAAAATGAAAAAAATAATTCAGGGAAAATTTTGTCAAACCCTATTCATGAGTATATTAATTTTTTATTGACTTCTATGATATAATTCAATAAAGAAAAGGAGGGTTACCTTAATAAAATAAAGTCATTAACTTAAAGACTTCATAATTGATATGCATTCATCTAAAATTTTCAAGAAAATCATTAAGATAGAAATTAATATTAAAGACAAAAATAATTAATTATTATATCAATTAAATTATATATTATCTTAAAGAGTAATTAGTAGCTAAAACCTTGATAGATAATTAAATATCAATTTAAAAATTATTTATTAATTATAGAAACTACTTTAGATATCAATAATTTTTTTAAGTTTATAAGATAATATCTAATATAATTAATATAGTAATTAATTATTTTTAGTATCAAGATTGATTTTTATTTAATAATTGTTTTTAGTTTGTAGTATCTACAAGGTATGGACCCCAAAAAATCATAAATTCTTATATTATTTTTTACTATATTCTATTTATTTTACATAAATTTATTACTATATTCTAATTAAAAAAATATGTAGGAAGGGTGCCCTAACCCATATTAACCCCCAAAAACTTTATAGCTAACTTAATTAATGCATGTACATCTAAATTTTTGCAACATGAGTACCCAAAAAATTCAACATAATCCAGTAAACAAATAGAAAATAATACACAAAAAGATGTGCCAGTAAAGAGTATGTTCAAGATCTATATTTGAAAAGGAAAAAAATTCATTTTTTTTTATTAAACACTTTCTAATTTAATATTTTTAGAACAGAAAATATTTATTTAGTTTTTCTAATTTGTCCTTTGACATATTAAGATACATTCAGCATCCCAACCCTTAATTTATTTCTGTAAATATTAGATCAATTTCTGAATCTTTAAATAAAAGATAATCATTTTCCTATTTAATATATTTTAAAACAAAAAATAATTACTACATTTTCTAATTTTAGCTTTGGCATATTGAATAATTAAGATAAATTCAGCATCCCCACCATTTATTTATTTTCATAATAAATGTTAGATCATTTTCTTAATTTTGAAACGCATAAAAATATTATTGTTGACAATTTTATTCCTTAAAGCCCATGTCTTTCCATAAAAAAATCATAATTACCAAGTTGTCATAAATCTCATGAAATTAATTTTACAGCAAAATCACAATAAATGGTTTTACTCCTTCACACGTGGCAAGAGGTGAGGGGATGCATGTTTGATTGTCTTCTTCCCAATGTAAAAGAATTAATTAACTAATATAGTTTGTCTCATCCTTAACGGATATATTTATACTAGCATTTGTAACTGTTCAATGCTCATACATACTTTATTTATAAAAGTAAAAGTTACTCTTAAAAGAAATAATATTAAAAATTTAATAAAAAACAAAATTTTCTTTTTCTAGTATCAAATAACAAAATACAAATTTCAAAATAAAATGTTGAATAAATTAAAAATATTCTCATAATTTTGAAATAAATATACTATAAATATAGAAATAGTTAATATATATACACATATTTATCCTATTTTTATCTCAATTTAAAATGTTGAATATATATATATATATATATATATTAATTTGGATTAAATATATTTTTTAATATAAGACAAAATTGATTTTTATTTATAGTCAAAATTTAAACTTCAAAGTACATATAGGAAGGAAATTATTAAAATAAATATTTATTTTATTTTTTACAATAACTAATGAATTTATATTTATAAAAAAATATTTTATTATAATATTCATATATTATAAAAATCAATATAAAATATTTTAATATTTTAATTCATACTTAAAAATCTATTTGAGATAAAAGAAAATTTAATAAAAAGTACTTATTAAGTGATTTTTTAGTAATAAATAAACTTTTAACATAAATCTTATTATAATATAATATTAATAAATTAACATAAAATATTTTAACATTTTAAACCTCCTGATACGTAAAAAAATCACATAGACTCGTTTTTTCTAATAATATTTCTATTACAAATATATAGAAGATCAAAAGTTTAGGAAAAAAAAATTAAAAATTAAAATATTTAACAATTTTAATTTCTCTACTCAATTTAAAAATTTGGAAATTACCTAGTTTAATAATAATACGTATTCTATGTGAAGACAAATTTGGAGTCATGATTATATATTTATTTGTCATTAGTTGAAGCCAAATATTATAAATTGTCCCCAATTTGTTACAAAACTATTCATTCAACAAAAGAGAAAAAATTATAATTGTGAAGAGAAGTTCCTCTCCAAGTGTGTGACCCTGAAACGAGAGAAGGTGTAAAAGCATGAGCAATTCTCAGCGAAGACACCAAAATGGAGAAGAAAAGAGAGAATGAAACCAAACTTCTCTCAGCATATTTATTTATTCTTTCTTCTTCGACGATCTTCAATTCCCTCACCGTAAGTCTCCACTTTTCTTCTTCTTTACTTCAAAACTAAACCTGAAAGATTGTGCTATTTCCTGCTTCCTTAACCCCTTTTACTCAATCTCCTTTTATTCTCTCTTTTCAATCCAAAGTTGTTAACTTTATCTTATTTTAGGGTTGCCCTTTTTTTAATTTTCCTTCATTTTTATTTTTCTTTTGTTAATGTTGATATTAATATTTAGGGTTTTGTTTCCCCTTTATCAGAATTTCTCTGTCCGCGATCATCATTAAGTGCCGGAACTTTTTCTGAGGTTTTTGCGGTCGAAGATTCAGCGTGTTCGAGTTTTGAGTTCGTTTCTGCAATTGGTAATTTGGTTATGCTGTTGCTGCTTTTACTTCAATTGAGTATATTTGATTTTCATTTTCAGTTACGAAGTTGCGTTGCCCTGTGATGAATTAAGATTAGTGCTGCGGAGGAATTGGTTGTGTTTTTGGATTTTGTTTCCTGGTTTATTTCATTAAGTATTACTTGCTGTTTTGATCCTTTGTGTTGATTCTATTCCCGTGTAATGTGCTGTGCCTAATAACATAAACACATAATGCAATTTATTTTAAATCGAAGTGCTGTGCAAGACCTTTAGTTTGCATTTTGATTGGTTTAATAGGTTAAGTTGATGGTAAGGATACTGGAAATAGGTCAAGTTGATGGTAGTAAGGAATAACGGGAATTGATGGGAGAAACAGCGGATTCATGGTCTGACTGGTTGAATCGGTTGATTTGGTTAGGGCTTTAAAACATCAATGATGTAATGAAACCTTTCCATTTGTTTTTCTGAAAACTGTAAATGTAACTGAGATACTTCTTATTGAACTTTTATGCAATTTTGTGTGCTGCATTGTTTGTTTATCAAAACTTTTAGGTCCCACTGTTTTAAACTGTTTAGCTGTTGCAGATTTGTAATTGTTGACCAATGAAGAAGTGCATTTGTAAGCTTGGGCGTATTGTAGCATTACTCAAATATTATCACCACCCTTGTATTTTCTATATTTGAGTTTCACTTAATTTAATTTGATTTGCAAGTTCTTAATTTAAGACCTGACTGACTAGATGAGGGAATCTTGTGATTTTTTTCCCTTTTAGTTCTTGGTCTGGGTGTTCTCCTCCCTTTAATTTATCTTTTTTAATTTATAACTTTGGGTGCTTCATGGTTTTTGAATTGTTGAGCATTTATATATGTGATGTTATTATAAATTACTTAACATATATGTTAAGACTTTAACATAGTGGCCATCCTGCTACCATTAATAGGATTTGGGGTCAGCTTCTCTGTGCTGGTATTTTATGATTGACAATTTTGATACCAAAGTTTTGTTCTACTCTGTTCAAATACTTTGTTAGTGGTGTGTGTTACTTTGTTAAAACATTAATGGTCTTAGCACAGCTGGATGCTTGTTGCAGCTTTGGTTATTTTCTAAAATTTGTGCAGGCTCCATTCTTTTAAACTGTGTAGCTCCCTGTAATTTGTAAGTGCTGACTATATGCTGTTACGATTATAAGGTTGAGCCTACTGTTGCATTACCCAAATAATATTGCATGTGTATTTTCTGTATTTGAATTTGTTGGAATCCAGTTTACTTCTGAGTTGTTAATTTATCAACTAAAACTTGCTTTGTCTTTGCAGGTTTGGTTGCCATTGACAAATTTATTTTCAAAGCTTTGTGGGAGCTCAGACTATGTAGAAATATTTAAAGAATCATGATATTTTTAGATTGAAATGTTTATATTTTTATATCACAACAACTTATTGAGAAAGTAGACAAGGACATTGAGAAGGCAGGTTGACCAAAATGGAGTGCAATAAGGATGAGGCTACCAGGGCTAAAGAAATTGCTGAGAGGAAGTTTGCTGCAAAGGATATATCAGGTGCAAAGAAATTTGCTTTGAAGGCCCTAAATCTATTTCCTGAACTTGAGGGTATTTCTCAGATGGTAGCAACACTTGATGTGTATATTTCGGCTGAGAATAAAACAAATGGAGAAGCAGATTGGTATGGTGTACTTGGTGTGGACTCCCTTGCTGATGATGATACAGTAAGGAGACAATACAGGAAGCTAGCTCTCATGCTTCACCCTGATAAGAACAAGTCCATTGGAGCTGATGGGGCCTTTAAACTTGTTTCTGAGGCATGGAGTTTACTATCAGATAAGACTAAAAGAGCAGCATATGATAAGAGAAGTGGAAAAGAACGGAAAGTCTCTTCCAAGTTTGGAGGTTCATCAGCACAAAAAGGCACTAATGGTAGTTACAATTTTACAAAGACTACCCCTTCAAGTGCAACTGCTCAGAAGAGTACTGCTAAAGAGCACACTTCATCTTCTACTCATAAGTCAAAATCAAATACATTTTGGACTGTTTGCACTCGGTGCAAAATGCAGTACGAGTATCTTAGAGTTTATCTTAACCTTAAACTCTTATGTCCCAACTGCCGTACAGCATTTGTGGCTGTAGAGACTTCTCCTCCACCTGCCAGTGGCATTAGACCTGCAACTCAATGGAATTTTACACAGAAGAAGCAAAATTCCAATCGCCAAGTACCTAATAAAAGCAAATCGAATGCCGGAAGGAATGACATGGCTGCTCCTAATGTTGGAGCAGGGTCTTATAGTAATACTGAAACAGTCAGTTTCCAGTGGGCTCCATTCTCAAAATCATCCGGTGTTTCCAACGTGGCTCAAGCTGCAAGTGTGGTTCAGCAGGCATATGATAAAGTGAAGCGAGATCGGGAGGAGGCACAAGCAGCTAGCAAAAGGGAAGAGGCCTTAAAAAGGAAGCAGCATGTTTCTAAAAAGGGTTACTATAATCCTGCTAAGAGAAGAAGAGGGGGCATGGAGGACCCAAGTGCAAGTGGTGGTAAGGAAAATCGAATGGGTGGATCTAAACCGGCTAATTTTGAATATAATAGGGTTAATGGAATCAACAAGACTGACAGTGTGGGGGATATCTCCCCAGTTGAACTTCGGAATCTTCTTATGGAGAAAGCTAGAAAAGAAATTAGCAATAAACTCCGGGGAAATCAGTCAAATGCTGTTGATAAAACAGTGATGAAAGAGAGTGGAAATAACTTCTATAAAGTGAACGATAAAGGAGAGAAATGCTTAGGAAATTCTGAAACGCCTGCTCAAGATCACATTGTCATAAAGTCGTTAGCAGGCTCTATAATTGCTAAAGGTAACAGAAAATTTCTTGAAACAACAGCTATTGATGTACCAGATCCTGACTTCCATGATTTTTACAAAGATCGAACTGAAGTATCTTTCACTGAAAATCAAGTATGGGCTGTATATGATAACGATGATGGGATGCCTCGATGTTATGCTATGATTCATGGCATCATCTCCCTGAATCCATTCAAGATAAAGATCAGTTGGCTCAACCCAAATACCAACAGTAAACTGGACCCCATTAAATGGGTTGCTTCAGGCTTTTCAAAAGTTTGTGGGGATTTCAGATTGAGCAGACCTGAAATCTGTAGCTCGACCAACTTTTTCTCCCACAAGGTTAGGTGGAGAACAGGTGCTGATGGGGCTATTTGTATATATCCCAGGAAAGGGGATGTTTGGGCCTTATACAGGAATTGGTCTCCTGACTGGGATGAGGTAACACCTGATGAGGTTATTCACAAGTTTGATGTGGTTGAAGTACTTGAGGACTTTATAGAAGGGCATGGTATAGATGTTATTCCTCTGGTCAAAGTGGCCGGATTCAGGACAGTATTTCACCACCACTTAGATCCAACAGAAATCAGGATCATTCCGATGGAAGAGATGTTTCGATTCTCTCATCAAATACCTTCATATGTACTCACTGGTCAAGAAGCTCCAGATGCTCCAAAGGGTTGCAGGGTGTTGGACCCAGCTGCTACTCCATTTGAATTTCTTCAGCTAATAGAAGTTGTGAAGATGGAAGACATGGCCGACAAAGAGGATACTGATGTCAAAGAACCAAGCGATAACATGGAAAAAGAAAGTAATGAGGAAATGATCAACTATATGGGAAAAGTTGAGGAAGAAAAGAAGGGGAAGGATGAAGACATGCAGGAAGCAGATACAAGTGACGACATGACAAAAGCTAATAATGAGGAAATGATCAATGATGTGCGGAAACTCGGGGAAGTAAAGCAGAAACTTTGAAAGAGAAAGAAGATATGCAGTTGCTTGTAGCAGCAATGGAATGGAGCATGCTAGATGGGATGAACCTTTGGAATCTCTGGCTCGTGCAAGGATGAAGAATACTAGAAAGCCAGAATTAATTTGACAAAACAGGATCCAGATAGAGTTGACATTGTTGTGATTAGTTATTATACAAAAGGTAAATTTTGTCAAATTTTTTCTAGCTATATTTTATTTGCTGTCAAAACATTCAGGGATTTCACTTATTTTCTAACATTGGAATAGTTGGTGCTCATACACCCTATTTACTTTTTATAGGGTCTTACTCAATTTTTGTTTTTGTAAATCAGAGTAGTGGTATCCTCTCCAACTGCTGTTCATAAGTTTGTGAGATATTTAGCTCCGTCCAAAATGAATACAGATCTTACAAATTGATTCCAGTTTCTTAAGTGATACTTGTTTATTGTGTTACCCTATTTCTCTCATTTAGTATATGCTGCTGCATCAAACAATATATTTTATGCAGATTATAGATCTTCATCTTCTCTTTACTAATTAAAAAGTTACTTAAAATCTAGCAACTTATTTCTTCGCGTGATTTTAATGCTATCTAAATAGCATTTTCTTCACTGCGCATCAATTTCAAGCATACTTGGTTTTATGAATCTAATTTATATATATAAATCTTGTTGGAGGCTGTAAAATTGAGGTAGATTTTTTTAGATTAATTTAGTATAATAGCAATGTCAAGAAATTGTAAGTAACAAGTTTATGTCTAAAGGGTCGACATTTGAGAAGGCGCATTAACTAGATAGGTTTCCTGCCTAAGATTTTGTACTATCTTTGCCTTTTTATATAAGGACAACATTTATTAAAGTTTATATTTTTTTTAAAAGCTACATGTAAGTTTGGAACAAAATATATTTTTGTCCCTTGTGAAAATTGTATTTAGTTTTAATACTTTTATATTTAAACTTAACATCTAAAGATGATTTTTAGCGCGTATATATATATATATATATATATATATATATATATATATATACACACACACACGCATATATTTGTTTCGTTTTCAAAACTATGCGTACTAATATGATCACTTTTCTTAACTACTTAATTAATATGTAGCTGTTAATATTTTGTTCCAGTCCTCATAAGGTATTTTGGTAAAACAGATTAATGTGAGAAATAGTCTTATCGAATATACCCCAAATTTAATCAAAATACACAATATATATATATATATATATATATATATATACACTATTCAATAATAATAATGATTTTAAACGATTTTTTATTATAAAATTTTTATTTATTTTTCTATTTATCTTTTTCTTTCCCATGATGTTTCTTTTACATGTGTTTTTTCTCCCCTTCCTATTGTAAGAACGTAAAAAAAAAAAAAAAAAAGCAACAGAACCCCAATCACGTAATTCTAAGTTTGTATATAAACATGTAGGATTTGTACGGTAGCAGTTATACGTATTTTTAGGGTGTTACATTTAATGATACCAGAGTGGTTCATCCTTAGGATAACATGAGGGTAATGAGTTTATTTGTCTTTATGAATAAAGATGAAATTATTAAGAATCACTCATGACTAGATCAAGATGATTTTCTATCTTAATTCTAAATAATTAGAATACATTTTAGGGATAAGTCTTGATTGGTTTTGTACCTATTTTGTGTGATTTTTTCTTTTAAGTTGATTTGTCTTAAAGATATAGGTGGAAATTTTTTGTAATTTCTAACCCAATTCTTTATGTGCTTATGTAGACCACCCACTCCTCCTCCACCAGTAGATAAGCTCAACTTAGCTCGGGCAATAGAGATGATGACAACAACCTTGCAACAACAGAGTACTACTATGGCACAACAGCATCAGGCCGCCCTTCATCAATTAGAAACAACTATATTAGAAGAAGTGTCTCCGCTTCATCAACAATCCCATACCTTTAATCTGGAGGATTTTTTGAGATGCAATCCACCCAAATTTAATGGGAAGGTAAATCCAGATGAAGCAGACTAGTGGATGAGAGACATAGAAAGAATCTTTAAAGCTACTCGATGCCCTGAAGAGAGAAAGTTATCTTATGTCATCTATATGCTTATTGAAGAAGTTGAGTTTTGGTGGATAGGTATGAGAAAAAATTGTCACTTGGGAGAGTTTCAAAGTAAGATTCCTGGAGGATTATTTTCCTGACAATGTCAAATACGCAAAAGAAATTGAATTCATACAGTTGGAACAAGAAAATCTTTCAGTCACAGAATATGCTACTAGGTTCACACATCTAACTAGATTCTACACCCAGACCATGACTAAGGCTTGGAGATGTAGAAAATTTGAGTTTGGGTTGAAGCAAGAGCTTAAAGAAGTGGTGATTCCTATGTCCATTAGAGAATTCCCTGCTCTAGTGGAGAAAGCAATAGTAGTAGAGAGTTTGAAAAATAGTAGCAAACTTGCTAAGCCTCTAGTGGGAGGACCTTCTAAAAGCATGCCTAAATATGAAAATAGAAAGAAACCTTATCTTAGACCTCAATCTTATAGTAGTGGAAGACCCAATTCTCAATCACCACCTAGTTTTAGATGTTTTAGATGCGGTGGGCCACATGTTGTTAGATTATGCCCTCATCCAGTGTCAAATGTGACATGTGATAGATGTCACAGGTATGGTCATGCAACAAAAGACTGTCGTGTCCAATTGGCAGGTCCAAATTCTGGTGGAGGTGCAGCAAGTACAACAGGATAATAATAAACAACCCAGAGTAGCTGGTAGAGTTTTTGCTATTAGCGGAGTTGAAGCTTCATAGTTTGATAGCCTTGTTAGAGGTGTTTGTTCTATCCTTGGAACACAATCACCTGTATTGTTTGATTCTGGGGCAACCTATTCTTTTATATCTTTTGATTGTGCTAAGAAACTTAAGTTGTCAGTCCGAGAATTAGAAATTGAGTTGGTGGTATCTACACCAATAGAAGGTATTATAGTAACTTCTTCCATGTATGCTGAGTGTCCAGTAATTTTAGATGGGAGGAGATATAAGATCAACCTGATTTGTATACCTCTAAAAGATTTAGATGTTATATTGGGAATGGATTGGTTGTCTGCTAATCATATCCTTATAGATTCTTGGAGGGAGAAAACTTTCAGGTTAAATTAAACAATATTCCCTTTAAATACATTTTGGAGGAGGATAATGAAAATATTTCCAAGGTGTTTTCTGAAGAAGAGATTAAGAAGGCAGTTTGGGATTACGAAGGGATGAAAAGCCCAGGGCTTGATGGGTATAATTTTGAGTTTATAAAGTTCAGCTGGGATATTATAAAGTCTGAATTGGTTAGCGCAATTCAGAACTTTGAGAACTCTGAATTTTGGCCTAAAGGAGTAAATGCGTCTTTCTTTACCTTTATCCCCAAGGTGAAGAATCCTTCGAACTTACATGAGTTCATACCGATATCTTTGGTGGGATGCATATATAAAATTGTGTCCAAGTTGTTGTCAAAGAGACTTAAAAGTGTTTTACAAGGGGTCATTGATGATAGACAAACAACTTTCTTGGAGGGGAAGGGCCTTTTGGATAGTGTGTTGATAGCAAATGAGACCTTGGAGGAAGTAAAAAGGAAGAAATCTTCGTGCTTATTCTTAAAGGTAGATTAGAAAAAGCGTATGATTCCGTGAGATGAGACTTTTTATATTATATGTTAGGTAGGCTTGATTTTGGGGCTAAATGGATTAGATTGATAAAAACGTGTATGGAGCCTACTTTGGTGTCTATCCTTATAAACAGAGTCCAACAAAGGAGTTTAAACCTGGGAAAGGCCTTAGACAAGGGATCCCCTAACTCCTTTTCTGTTCCTTATTGTGGTTGAAGGTTTGGCATACATGGTCAGACAAGCGGTTGCCAAGGATCTGTTGCAGAGTGTGGAGGTCAAGTCTAAAAAAGTAAAGGTTAATATGTTGCATTTTGTGGATGATACTATTTTCTTTTGTAAGGATTGTCCACAAAACGTATTGGTGATTAAATCTATATTATGTTGCTTCGAGTTGACCTCTAGACTCAAGGTCAACTTTTCTAAGAGCAGGATTGGTGGGTGGGTATAAGTCAATCTCAATTGCGGATTTATTCGTCTGTGTTAAACTGCGAGATGATGACGGTCCCTTTGAAGTATTTGGGTATGGAGGTGGTTGGCAATCATCAGAGAGTGTGCTTCTAGGATAATGTGGTAGCTAAGATTCGACAAAGACTTGATAGATGGAAAGAGAATTTTTTATCCATGGCTGGAAGAGTTTATCCGTTGAGGTCAATTATCTCATGCATTCCCTTGTTTTATATGTCTTTTTCCAAGATGCCATTGTTTGTGGTTCTTACTATTAAGAAAATACAGAGGAATTTCCTATGGGGTTGGGGGAAGGATGCCAAGAAGGTTGCATGGGTGACGTGGGAGAAGGTGTGCAATTCTAGAGAGAAAGGTGGCTTGGGTATAAAAGATATAAGGCGCTTTAATGATGTGCTTATAGGGAAATGGATTAGGCATCTTCTGTCAGCAAAGGGTGGGATGTGGAAAGAGATAATCAAATCTAAATATGGCGATTGAAGAGTTTTAGAGGGGCTAAGAGTAATTCTAAGGAGTCGCTTTGGTGGATGGACTTGAAGAAAGTCTGGGCGTCGGAGAAATGGGAAATTAACTTTGAGGATAACATTGATTGGAGGCTGGGTGATGGGAACTGAATTAGGTTTTGGGAAGATATTTGGGTTGGAAGCAAGGCTTTTAAAGTAAGATTCCCAAGGGTGTATTCGATTACTAAGGATAAAGGTGTTGTTGTGTCACAAGTGGAAGGTTGGGACAACAACAAGCGGTCTTAGAAGGCGGAGTGAAGGCGTTCTCATTTTATGTGGGAAGTGGATGAGGAAGCCCGTTTAATGTATCTATTAGAGGATAAGGTTTTGTCCCTAGGGGTTATGGATAAATGGGTTTGGAAATTGGATGAAAGTTTAGGTTATTTTGTTAGTTTGGCATATAGTTGGTTAAGGTTGGCTGAGGAGGGTACATATGATTCTATTTATGAGATGTTCTAGAACCTTAAGGCATTACCCTCGTCAATGACTACTGCTTGGAGAGTCTTGGCTGATAGGTTACCAACACGTGTGAACTTGGTGAAAAGAGGGATTGTTGTGGAAAGCAGTATGTGTATCTTGTGTAGGGAAGAGAAGGAATCTAGGAGTCATGTTTTCTTTAAATGCAAGGTAGCTTGGAAGGTATGGAGTTTGTGTAGTAAGTGGGTTGGGGAGGCCTTTGTATACCATTGGGATGCTTGTTCCCATTTCAATTAGTTTCACCTGGGTTGGTCTTCTCAAAAGATTAATAATTATTGGAGGTGTATGTGGATTGTTGTGATTGGGGAAATTTGGAAACAGAGGAACCTCATCATCTTTAAAAATGGAAGAGAGGATTGTTCAGAGATTTTCAACTTGGCCCAACTCAAGGTGTGGTCTTGGCTCACGAGTAGAGTAAATGTTGCTTTGTTTACTTATGCCCAATGGTGTTTGGACCGTTTGGTCTGTTTGAAGTCAATTAAAAAGTAAGGGCGGTGTTGGGGACCTATGTGGGTGTAAATTCTTGAGGATTCAGTAGGTATGGTCTTCCTTATGTTTTTTTATTGTATTTCCCTGTTTTTCGAGTTGGATGCTACTAACGTTGGTCTATGGCCAATATTGGAGTTTGGTATATGTTGCAGGTAATTCAATTGGTTCCGACATTTTGAAGGATTGAAGGTTATTGTTTCTTTTTCCTGTATTGGTTTATTTTGTTTCTTTTGAAAAAAAAAGGCTTTCGTTAGGATTTTGTATATGGCTATTGGTCGGATAGGGTAATGAGTCTTTAAATCGGACATTGTCGGGCGATGCTGGTGGGGGGTATATTTCGTGGTAGGTAAGCATATATGTTATATTGTGTTTTTGGCTTGGGTACTACTAATGTTGGTCTTTGGCCAATAAAGGGATTTGGTGTTGGTTGTAGGTTGAGTTTTATTTTGGTGTTTTGAAGGTAAGTTTCGATTTTTGTTTTATTTCTTGTGGTGGTTTTGAACAGGTTCTATGGATACCGGGCATGCTAGTAGGCAGGTAAGGGTCCTTTTGGTTTTGAAGAAAAGTGGGTTCTCCTTAGCATGGTGTTGTGGGTTTGGTTGTGGGTGAGGGTTGTATTAGTATCTGTATTTTGATTAGTAATAGTGCGTGTAGTTTCTTTGGTTGTAGTAGGGTTTGTTTTGTGTGTATTGTTTAGACTGAAGACTAGGTGTATGAACCCGGACAGGGTAGCAGGGGTTATTTTTTGATGTGGTTGGCCATTCCTTTCTTTTGAGGTTTGGTTTGGAGGTATGTAGAGCCTAATTGGTCAAGTGCTGAGCAGGTTGGCTTTTGCCACTTTAAGCATAAGGGTTAGGACACCCTTGAAGTGTCTGTATAAGAGTTGGGACACCCCTGAAGTGTCTCATTTTATTTTATTTATTCTTTGCTGATAAAAAAGAAAATCTTATAGATTATGGTCAGAAGAAGTTAATTTTTCCTAAATTAGAAGAAATCTAGATTATCTTAGCTCAGCAGTTGGAGAGAGAAATACAAGAAGGTGTATAATGTTTTCTGCTCTCGACTTGTTTTATAGTTACTGATAAAGTACAACAAGATATGTATGTAGTTCAAGAGTTTATGGATGTATTTCCTGATTATATTCCTAGACTTCCACCTAAAAGAGAGATAGAGTTTGCAATAAACTTGGTTCCTAGAGTAGGCCTTATGTCAATTACTCATATTGAATGGCACCAGCAGAGTTAGCTGAATTGAAGAAACAACTAGAAGACTTATTGGAGAAACATTCATTCGATCCAGTGTTTCTCCATGGGGAGCTCTAGTGCTATTAGTGAAGAAGAAGGATGGTTCATCACGTCTATGCATAGATAATAAACAATTAAACAAGTTAACAATCTAGAATAATATTCTCTTCCTAGAATTGAAGATCTGATCGACCAGTTGCATGGGACAACTGTCTTTTCTAAGATAGATTTGTGCTCAGGTTCTCACCAAATTTTAGTGAGAGCGGAAGATGTTTAAAAGACTGCTTTTAGATCAAGGTAATGGTCACTATAAATTTTTGGTTATGCCATTTGGTATGACCAATGCTCCAGCTATCTTCATGGATTATATGAACCGAATCTTCAGACATTTTCTTGATAAGTTTATGGTAGTGTTCATAGATGATATCTTGATCTATTCTCGTGTAAAACATATGAGAACTGTCCTAAACATTTTGAGAAAGTTATATGTTAAACTTTCAAAATATGACTTATGGATGTCAGAAATACAACTTTTAGGACATGTTATCTCTGTACAGGGAATCTCAGTAGATGCTTCTAAAGTAAAGTGAAGGTTATACTTCAGTGGGAACGTCCTAAAACTATTACAGAAATTATAAGCTTAGTGGGGTTAGCAGGAAATTATAGGAGATTTATAGAAGGCTTTTTCTAAACTAGTGGCTCATTCGACCCAACTGACTAGAAATGATCACCCTTTTGCATGGACTAAACAATGTGAGAGAAGCTTTGAAGAGTTGAAAAGAAGATTGACTAACGCTCTTGTATTGAAAATCCCTGATACCCATCAGCCTTTTGAAGTTTTCTGTGATGCTTCCTATCAGGGATTGGGTTGTGTTCTGATGCAGAATAAGAGAGTTATTGCCTAAGCTTCTCGTCAGTTAAAGATGCATTAAAGAAACTATCCAACTCATGATCTAGAATTGGCAACAGTTGTCTTTGCTTTAAAAATATGGAGACATTTTCTTTATGGAGTTAGTTTTAATGTGTTTAGTGATCATAAAAGCTTGAGGTATTTGTTTGATCTGCAAGAGCTTAATATGAGACAGAGGAGGTGGATTGAATTTTCGAAAGACTATGATTTCCAGTTTATATACCATCCTGGAAAGGAAAATGTTGTTGCAGATGCGTTGAGTCGTAAAAAAATATAGAAGTCGTCGCTTATGATTAAAGAGCTAGCATTAATTGAAGATTTCAGGTGTATGAATTTTGAGGTTTCCATGTCTTCAAATTGCATTAGTTGTAAATACACTTGTTATAACTAATAAATTTCTGAAGAAGGGGAAGGAGAAGTAGTTGGAAGATTCAAAATTGAAGAACTTCACTGTCTTATTAAATACTAACAAAGCTAAAGACTTCTCTTTAGGAGTGGATGATATTTTTGAGATTCAAAAATAGAATATGCATACCAGAAGATAATGAACTAAAGCAAATAGTGTTATTTGAAGGTCATAAATTTACATCCTGGAATGACCAAGATGTATCAAGATCTCGAGAAGTCTTATTGGTGGCATGAAATGAAGAATGATGTAGTCAATTTTGTAGCTGCTTGCTTGACTTGTCAGAAATCAAAGATTGAACATCAACGACCTGGAGGCATGTTAACTCAGTTAGACATTCCAGTATGGAAGTGGTACAATATCTCAATGGATTTTGTTATCCACTTACCACGAACTTTGAGGAAGCATGACTCTGTTTAGGTCATAGTGGACAGGTTGACAAAGACGACACACTTCCTACCTATAGATTTGAGAATCTCTATGCAGAAGTTGGTCTAGATTTACATAGATGAAATAGTCACATTGCATGGTGTACCCTCCAACATAATATCATATAGAGATCCTAGATTCACCTCCAGATTCTAACAAACACTTCAAGAAGTTTTGGGGACAAAACTCAGACTTAGTTCAGCATACCATCCTTAGACTGATGGACAATCAGAGAGGACTATCCAGTCCTTAAATGATTTGCTTAGGGCTTGTGTGTTAGATCATTTGGGCAACTGGGATGAAATTCTACCTTTAGTAGAGTTCACCTAAATAACAGTTACCAAGCTAGCATAGGAATGGCTCCTTTCGAGACATTGTATGGAAGAAAGTGTAGGACACCTCTGTGCTAGTTTCAAGATGGTGAGAGTGTGTTAATTGGACTAGAATTAATACAACAAACCAATGAGAAAGTCAAAATGGTTTAGGAAAGACTGAAAACATCTCTCAGTTGGCAAAAATCTTATGCATATCAAAGAAGGAGACCTTTACAATTCTCTACGAGTGAGCATGTCTTTTTTAGAGTTACACCATTCACTAGTGTAGGAAGATGTTAAGCAAGAAAATAAGGACAGTATATGGAGAGTGTGTCATAGAAGGAAATTTAAAAATAAAGGATAAGGGGGTTAATGAGTTAGTTACGGGTGGTCTATAAATAAAGACCAACCTAGTTTAGGAGAGGTTAGCTGATTTGTATTTGTAAAGTGTTGACAGGATAACACCTGTGTGAAAGGAACTATTTTCCTTTATAATTCTTTTGAAGGTTTTGTTACAATGCTGGACTAAAAACAAAGTTATTCTTTCTTTGAACTGTGTTCTTTGAGGGAGTCTTTGTTTTTCTTTTAGGGAACCTATCAAATTGGTCCGACTTGCCGGATACGAAAAATAGAAAGGAAGGAAGAAATGATGGAACAGAGGACGACGACATTGAAGAAGTTGGCTAGCGAACAAGGAAGATGGGTTTCAGAATTGAGAGCAGACATTATTGGACTGCAGGAAGACATGCTGGACTTGAAAAAATAAAAGAAATGTTGCGGGATATCAAGAAAGGGGACAAAATGTCTGAGGGGGGAGAAAGTCCGGTGAATGGTGATGAAAGGAGGGAAGAACGTTCTAGACAGGGTAACAAGTTTGATACGGAGGATGAAGGAGAGCTGAAACCGTGGACTAAGAGGGTGGAATTGCCAATCTTTGAAGGTGTGGATCCAATGGGATGGTTGGCCAGAGTAGAAATATTCTTTAAGGTGCAGAATGTGTCAGCCAAAGAAAGATTAAAATTGGCCTTCATTAGTATGGAAGGAAGCACCAGTCCTTGGTTTAGTTTTTGGAGAAAGAATTCGAAGAACCCTTCTTAGGAAGAGTTTTCAATGGTGCTGAATATGAGGTTCGGTGGAAAGGAAAGGAGTTCTATTTTTGAGAATCTAGCAAAGATCAAACAAAATGGAAAAGTAGATGAATACATTCAAGAGTTTGAGTTTAAATATGTCATTGTTGTCATGATGGGTAATCATCTGCGCAGAAGATGGGGTAGTCCCTACTGAGGAGAATCAAGGTATACTGGGGCAGATTGAGGAGAGCCCAGAGGATGTAGAAGAGGAGAGGAAGTGTCAATAGACGAATTTATCCATTTTTTCTGCTGGGGTCTAACACAACCTAACACCATGAAGATACAAGGGAAAATGAATGAAAGAATAGCGCCAGTGTTGATTGATAGTAGGGCTAGTCACAACTTCATATCTGCCAAATTGGTTAGCCAATTGGGATTACCAGTTGAGTCCACACCATCATATAATGTGAGGTTAGGTGATGGCCATAAGAAAAGAGTGAGTGGGTGTTGTCAAGATGTGAAGGTAAAGCTGGGAAATTATATACTTAAGGAGACCTTTTTCCTATTTGAGCTAGGAGGGGTGGATGTGATATTAGTAGCATGGTTGGCAACTTTGGGTGATGTGAAAGTCAATTGGAAAACGTTGACAATGAATTTTTGCATCAACGGTCAAAAGGTGCAAATTAAAGGAGACATAAGTTATCTAGGACTTTGGTGACTCCTAAAGCTTTAAAAAAGGAGAAGAAGATCGAAGCGGTGTCCCTCATATAAGGAATAGAAAGCGTTGACTAGCCAAGTTTAGATTAGCCTGGGAGTGACAAGGAGATCACTATGCTAACAACAGAATGAATGATGTTTTGAAGGAATGGAAGGGAGTTTTTGAAGAGACCAAACATTTGCCATCCAACAGGGAGATTGATCATAAGATCCCAAATAAAGCTGGGATAGACCCAATTAATGTGAGATCATATAGATACCCACATCTACTGAAGACAGAGATAGAGAAATAGGTTGAAGAAATGCTTAAGGCAGGGATAATCAGACCCAACAATAGCCCTTATTCAAGTTCGGTGATTCTAATAAAAAAGGATGGCAGCTTGAGGTTTTGTGTGGACTATAGGGCCTTGAATAAGACAACCATTCTGGATAAATTTATGATTCCTATAATAGAGAAATTGTTGCACGAATTGTATGGGGCACATTACTTCTCCTAGGTGGATTTGCGGGTGGCTATCACCAGATTCGTATGCATGAATCTGACATATAGAAGACTGCTTTTCATACACATCATGGACACTATGAATCGCTAGTTAAGCCGTTTAGGCTAACTAATGCACCTACTACTTCTCAATGCACCATGAATAACATCTTTCATTCTTACCTAGGAAGTTCGTGTTGGCTTTTTTTATGATATTCTGATATACAGCAGCACATGGGAGGAGCATATGACACATTTGAAACAGGTTTTAAAAACTCTCAAACAACACCAGTTTTACGCAAATCACAAAAAATGCGAGTTTGGTAAACAACAAGTACAATATCTAGGGCATGTAATTTCGGGAGAGGGAGTTCATATGGATCTTGAAAAGATTTCAGTTATCATGCAATGGCCAACTCCCAAATCCTTGAAAGCTTTGAAAGGGTTTTTAGGCCTCACGGGTTACTATAGAAGATTCATCTATAACTATGGAAGAATAGCGAGACTCTTAACACAGTTGTTGAAAAAGGAAAATTTTGAGTGGACGGAAGAGAGTACGAAAGTCATGCAGCAGTTTAAAAATGTCGTCACTAATGCCTCGGTGTTAACGATGCCAGATTTCAGCCAACCTTTTTGCATTGAATGTGATGCTTCAGGCACGGGTTTGGGAGCGGTGTTGTCCCAGAATAAGAAACCTATTGCTTTTTTCAGTATGACTTTGGTAGAAACTTCTCTGACAAAGTCTATGTATGAGAAGGAATTAATGGCCTTAGTGTTAGCAATTCAACATTGGAGGCCTTACGTGCTAGGACAGAAATTTACGGTATACACAGATCAGAGGAGTCTAAAGTACTTACTGGAGTAAAGAATCACCACCCAGAACCAACAGAATTGGTTAGAAAAATTGTTGGGTTATGAATTTGAGATCGTATACAAACCAGGAGCATCTAATAAGGTGGCAGATGCATTATCACGAAGATTGGAGGAGGAAGAATAAGGGGTTGTAGAGATCAATTGTTTATTCAAACCTTATTGGCAAGACATTGAGTTAGTAAAAGTAGAAAATCAGCAAGATCCTACTTTAAAGAAAATCATGGAGGAACTAAGGATCAGTCCGGAATCATATGGGAATTATACCCTGGAAAATGGAAGACTCCTTTACAAGGGAAGGATGGTTTTATCATCATCTTCGAGTTGGATTCCCAAACTACTCCAGGAATACCATACTACTCCTATGGGAGGACATTCAGGAATTTTCTGCACCTTTAGAAGAATAGCTCAGTCCTTGAATTGGATGGGCATGAAGAAGACCATCACTGAATATGTCCATGCCTGTGTGGTGTCCTAGTAAAACAAGTATCAAGTGTGCTCACCACAAAGATTGCTTCAATCGTTGCCGATTCCAAAAGAAATTTGGGAGGAGATAAGTATGGAATTCATTGTTAGACTTCCTAAATCATGCGAGAAGGATGTGATTTTGGTGTTAGTACATCGTCTTAGTAAGTATGGTCATTTCATTCATCTTAAACATCCGTATTCAGCTAGATCAATCGCAGAGTTGTTTGTTAAAGAGGTGGTGAGATTGTATAGCATTCCAACTTCCATTGTCAATGATAGAGACTCAACATTTCTAAGTCTTTTTTGGAAGGAATTTTTCAAATTGCAAGGGACGACGCTGAAGATGAGCACGATGTATCATCCAGAAACGGATGGTTAAACGGAGGTGTTGAATAGAACTCTAGAAACATACTTTCGTTGTTTTAGTTCGGAGCAACTCAAAATGTGGGCGATATTCCTTCCTTGGGCATAATATTGGTATAACACCAGTTTTCATGGGGCAGCAAAGTGTACACCTTTTGAAGTTGTGTATGGACGACCTTCTCCATCTCTAGCCCGTTTTGTTCCAAGGGAAACAATGGTAGAGGCAGTGGCACAAGATTTAATGAATAGGGATAAGGCCCTTACACAACTCATATTTCATTTAAGAAGACCGCAGGATCAAATGTCTAAGTTCGCCAATCGCCATAGAAAAATTTCTCCAATTAAAGTAGGAGATATGGTATACTTGAAAATTCGTCCGCATTGACAACTATCTATGCCAAGTCGATTGCATCCTAAACTGGTAGCCAGATATTATAGGCCTTTCTCAGTTCTAACAAAGGTGGGTTCAATGGCTTTTAGGTTACAATTACTAGAACAAGCTCTAATACACCCAGAATTGCCTTAAGAGTTTTAGGGACAAGGTGTGTATTTCTGTCCAAAAGAAATATTAGATAGACGCGAAGTAACAGCTCGAGGAGCACACGTTCCACAAATCTCAATAAGATGGAATGAAAAGGACAGTGATACTGCTACATGGGAGGATGTGGCAACCATTAAGGAGCAATTTCCAGATTTCAACCTTGAGGATGAGGTTGTTTTGGCAGAAGGGAGTAATGTTAGGCAAGAAAGTAAGGACAATATATGGAGAGTGTATCATAGAAGGAAACTTAAAAATAAAGGATAAAAGGGTTATTGAGTTAGTTACAGGTGGTCTTTAAATAAAGACCAACCTAGTTTGGGAGAGGTTAGCTGATTTGTATGTGTAAAGTGTTGATAGGATAACACCTGTGTTAAAGGAACTATTTTCCTTTGTAATTCTTTTGAGGGTTTTGTAACAGTGTTGGAATAAAAACAAAGTTATTATTTCTTTTAACTTTGTTCTTTGAGAGAGTTTGTTTTTCTTTTTGGGAACTTATAAGAAGAGCAATCAAATCCAAGAAATTGACTCCTAAGTTCATAGGACCTTATCAAATTCTCAGGAGAATAGGTCATGTGGCTTATGAAATTGCTTTGTCTCCTCCTTTAGCTAACATTCACAATATTTTTCATGTACCCTAGCTAAGAAAGTACATACCTGATCCCATACACATTCTAGAGTTTGATTCAATCTAGGTGAAAGAAAATATGTCATTTGAAGTGAAGCCAATCAGAATTTTAGATTCACAAGTGAAACAACTCCGTGGAAGAAGTATTCCCATGGTGAAAGTATTGTGGGATCTCACCTCTAGAGAATCCACTTCGGAAATTGAAGAGGAGATACGAGCATCATATCCTAATCTCTTTCTTAGTAAGTTCATTTTCGAGGACGAAAATTTTTGTAGTTGGAGATAATGTAAGAACGTTAAAAAAAAAAAGAAAAAGGAAGAAGCTATAGAACCCCCCAACCACGTAACTTTCCTTTCTCTCTCTCTATCTCTCCAACCTTCTCCCTTATCTCTTCATTTCTCACTCCATACATTATCTATCTTAGAATCTGATTGCACCACGTTGTAGCTGATGAATTAATGAACATTTCTACCTGATCAGATTTTCAAATAGAGTAAGTTCATTTTTGCTTTAAAGATCCTTTATTATCTGTTTTTCCTTAGGATTTAGTCATCAATCTTAGTGGGATTAGTTGAGAAAATTAATCCCCCCAACTTATTCTACGATATACTAAATTTTTGTTCTGTTTGGATAACTTGCATTAGGCCCTTATACCTTAAAGCTTATCCAAACTGAGAGGATAAAATTCTAGAGGTTGTTTGTAAACCAAGAAATTAAGGTAAGGGAAGCTAACTTTAACTTTCAATAGTACCCTAGGCTAGAAGATCTGAATGTGGAGGGGACGTGGTCTCTATATTCAATTTCTCTTGCAGGGATGTTATTTGTTTATATATTGTGTTGTTTGTTTATATATTATTTAAATTTTGTAGAAATATTAGATTTTGATGGTTTAGTATTTAAGTTTTTTTTTTTATGTTAAATAGACTTTTTGAATATTGTGGAACGCATTTTGAATGTTACTGTATGATGAAAATTGTATAATAATTGAAGTCATACATTTGTGATAATGTATGAGCTGATATTTGTTTGTGTATTAAGTATTGATGCCTATGTGGTAAATGAGATCTCCAAGTTTCACTGATGATCTAAGTCACATAGACTAAGATATCAAGTGATGAGAAGTTGATGGGGGAGTTCATGCACACCGTGACATATGAGATGCACGACTTAGGTTGTATTGAACTTACCTTGATTCTTTCTCTTGGATTCGCTAGTAATCTAAGTCTTGAGTATTGGATCAGGTGTTAGTCTCTAGTAAGACTTACTTAATATAGGTCTTCTGGAAGACGTCAGTTGTTATTCTGTTTGTTGGATATGCTGGATGTGTATATCCATGTGGGATTTATGTGATTGTTTTAAATTGGGATTTGAAGAAGATTGAATAATTGAGAAATTGATCAATGTAATTTGTTTTGCTCTTTTGATTGATTATGTATATTATAAAATTTTATTTTCACTAGATTACCCTTTCTTTTCTTATTATGTTGTGAACTGCGATGATTGTACTATGTACACAAACAGATGTTCATACCGGTGTCAGAGGTTCTGAAGGGTTTTAGAATGTTCTTTCGAACCTTATATTGTAAATATTTGTATTTTTATAAGTCCTAATTATGTATTAGGAATGTTTTGGAATACTCTAAGCTTATATATAAACATGTAAGATTTGTATTATAACAGTTAAACATATTTTTGGGGTGTTACACCTATCCTTTTAACTACTCAAGTTTTAACTACTCAAGTTGAATACATTTTCAAAAAAATATACCATCATCAATTTCTCTTCATTTTATATTAAAATTTACACTTAATTTGTTCTCTTTTTTTTTTATATAACTTTAGTCTTGGTTGTTTCTTATTTTATTAAATAAGACCAACTACTTTAAGTCTATTATCATATTATTAAATGTTAATATGTCACAGTAGTAAATTATATAACCTGTATTTTGAGCATGAATTTGTAAATGTAATACATGAGGAAAAAAAAAAAGAGAGAGAGAGAGAGACTAATATCACGAGAAACATACTTTTTCATTGTATGTTATATTTTAATTTTGATAAAAAAATCAAAGGAGGCAAAATTTTCAATCTATTTAGTAAAAGCGATATAAAACAACTGAAATATAAACCCAAACATGGCATAGGATCGTCTCTTTCAATGGTTATTATACTAAGAACATGCTATTATTTTCCATGGAGATTAATGAAGTGACATGTAGATAAAGAACTGTTTCTTTTTTTGTAATAACTAAGTTCTAATCAAAATTTCTCATTTGTTATCATTTTAATCTAAACAAAAAAAATAAAATAATATATATATATATATATATATATATATATATATATATACTTAAAACAAGAAATATAAAAAATACATAATTAAGTTTCAAGTCCATGATAAATTTAAGTATATTCAGTTGAGTTTCTATTAAATTTTCTTAGTATATTGAGTACAAAAAAATATATATATTTTTAATTGAGTTTTTGTTGTTTAGCTTTTTTGGTAATTGGATGATGTAATTGTTATTGTGTCGTGTCACCTTACTTAATTATCTCCCCAAATTATTGTGTTAATATTAAACTATGTAATTTTATGGTTAACATAATAATAAGTAACTTTTATTTTCCGATGAGGATCAATAAAAAAAAGTCTGCAAAAAAAAATTAAATACGGTGTTAAGAGACTATGAGAACATTAATGACAGAATAAAAATTATGATCAAATGTAAAGTTTGTTGTAAGTTTTTTATCCTTTACTACCTTACAACTCCAAACCTACCCTTGTTCCGCAGTCTCTTAACACCATATTTAGGTTTTCATTTTGTTTTCCTCTTTCTTTTTGTTGATTTTCACCCAACACGTTATCATTTTCACGTTCTTTTCAATCTCATCCAAAAAAGTTATTTCTTATAATTTTGAACCAAAACAATGAAAACCACATGTTATTGGACGTGACTTCGTTATTGGGTGTCCTTCATTATCTTCACGCTCTCATGCTTATTTTGCAATCTCCCAAATCTATATTTAGATTTTCGTGTTGCTTTTCTTTTCATTTTGGCCTCATATAACAATAAAAATCATCTGTTATGTTAATCACAAAATTACATCATTTAATATTAATACAAAATAATATATGGAAACAACTAAGTAAGGTGACACACCAAGATAATAACTACATCACCTAGTTAACAGAAAAATTAAAGGACAAATACTCAATTAAAAAATATACCATTTTTTATTAATAGACAAAGAAAATTTAATAAAGACTCTATTAAAAATCAAAAACTTCAAACTTAATTAAGTCAATAAAAAATATAATTATTTAAGTATCACATTTTTTCTTTTCTCCTCATTGATAATCAAATGAAACACGTCCACCCGTATTACAAGCAACAAATTAAGAATCTTGATCCCTTTTTCACCTCCAATATTTTTATTCAAATTTAGTAAAATTTGGATATTTCATTTAATTAAGGACTCTGATACTTGATAGTCCATTACTCACATCCATCCATTTCAATTAAATCCAATTAATACAAAGTTTTACAACCTAACTATTATTAGAAATTACCAAATCATAAAATTCATACAATATTTTAGTCTAATCCTTATAATACTACATGTCTAATCATATAATAGACATCAGCACAATATATATAAGAAGTATTCTGATATTCTTGTAATAAATTAGAATTATATATAGCAAAGTTATTTATTTAAACCATGTAAACAAATAATAAAATTTTAAGTATTGTTTAAATCTGTTGAGATTTTTTTTTATCCATCAAGTAATTTTTTGGCACACTTTTTTATTGGAGGAATTTTGTTCCATAAAATTGTCCAAAATTTCCTTTTTAGTATTGTCTCAAATTCACTAGACAATTTATATTAAAAAAGATTATGTAAAAATTTGAAGTTCAAAACTTTTCATTTTTCACTCCCACATACCACTCTATCATTTTCAATTCAAAATCAAAACCATTTTGAAACATTTTTGTTAAATCTCAAATCCAAATAGAATTAAAATTCTTGCCGATATATAATTTCAATTTCTATAAAATCTCCTATCAATTAAATCCAAACTACTTCAGTTCCCTTTAAATTTAAATTTTCATATTAACATTCTAACATAAAACTATCAATTCTAATTATTTTACTAAAATTATCATTCCAAATCAAACAGTTCCACAAATTCTGAATATCCATAAGAAATGACTTTTAAACATATTTACCTATTTATATTCAATTCATAAACCACAATTTCAAGAATTACATGACATCACTCATGAAGTAAACTACAATCATTTCTGCATTTATTGAACAAAATCAAATCTCATTTACATATAGTGGTTCTTATACAAAATACACTTCCGAAAATCATCTTTGACCTAACATTTCAAAATGAAAGCTAGGTTAACTTCTTTTACTTTGAGATTGTCTTGGAGGTTTAGGATCTAAGGGATTTAGGAGCAAATTTTGAAGTAAGACACTATTAAATTCTTTTATTTGTACAACATT
Organism: Phaseolus lunatus; assembly: GCA_013389735.1. Taxonomy (NCBI): domain Eukaryota; kingdom Viridiplantae; phylum Streptophyta; class Magnoliopsida; order Fabales; family Fabaceae; genus Phaseolus; species Phaseolus lunatus. Next base: position 44,661,964 of record CM023860.1, read on the forward strand.
CATAATCTAACTAAGAAAACATACCTAGATTTTATATTTTACTTTAAATAAAAATAAAATTTCATACATTTTGATTTTTCAAACTAGTGCATGCCAACCTCAATGATAAGAAAGATGAAGGTTTAAAGAGAGAAGATAGAAGATATTTTATCTTTACTTTAGTGTATCCTTTGATACAAATCCACAAAGACTCCAAAACCAAGTCCACAATAACATGACCAAGAATGCCAACTATAAAGGGTCATCTCAACAAGCAAATAAGGACTTCATTCACATGAGGAATGGACAAGGGCCAAAACATTTGAAGTTCTTCCTATTAGTCTTCTTTAATATTTAGAAAAATATTGTAAATAAATTGGGCTCAAATGAGGGTTCAAATAGTAGAAATAAGGTAGAATAAAGTGCCTTTAGCATAGCAAGGGGTGTGGGTAGCATTCTTGCTTGTTCCTAGCCCATTTGAAGGCATTTTGACCTAATTTCTAGAAGGATAACCCTAGAATACGGGATTGACTTAGTCAAACCCTATGACTACCCACTTTTTTTCCTTTTTCCATTCTACCCTTTAAGCTTGCTTTCCAAGGCTCCTAAATCTATAAATAGGGAGGCCACAAGTTGAAAATTAGAGTAAAGTTACTATACACAAATTCTTGTATGAATTGTGAGTGAGTGAACTCCTCCAAAATTGGTCTTATCTTGTGAGTTTTGAGAGCTCTCAAGTGGCGGCATCCTTCACTTATCTTGGAGTCATTTCACCATCCAAGTGGCATGCAACCATTCTCAATTCCTCATAAGCTTCCTTTTCCTTCATCTTTTCCTTCCATTATCATTCCATCTATTCATAAACATGTTTTTATTTTGCTTCATTATGTCTATTCGATTTTTATATGTTGCTCTTGTTTTCCTTATGTAATTCCACACCGTAACTTGTCATCATCATCACCTTATAATTGTGTTTTCTTTTTGCCTTTGTGAAATGAACATTCACATCTACTTAACCACTTGGTTAAGTTAATGTCCAGTGGGGATTTTCCTTAGGTTCTCACCGTACTTGTCTCATAAAATCCAATCCTAAGTAAAGTATCACCATAAAAATGAACAATCATAAAATCAACTCACATCACCCTTGCTTAGATTGTATTTTTCCTTTTCAGTCAAAATATAAATAAAATTAAAATGAGCACTTTAGGGGTGTTCAACCCTTATACAAAAGATAAAATTCTTATAAAAAATAGTATACCAAGCCTAGAATTTAAAGCTAGCAGCTAATCCAAAAAAACTACATGAAATCAAGCCTAGTGTTAATCAAGATATACCAATTTTGACTCTATGAACATATATAAATCGGAATGATCATCTACATATATCACTAATCAGGAAGTTCATATCACAAAGTTACAGTTAATCTATCCAACTCTATTTAGAACTCTGAGACAGAGGTACAATCTCATGGAACACATCCTGTTTAGGATTGTGTTAGATTGTAATTTAAAAAATCGTCAAAGAAAATAAAGAAAAATTTAGATTATACTTTTAAAACACATGAAAGAGATGTAAAAGAAGATAATTTGGAAATATGGAAATGAAGAAATTTTCCAAATTTCTATTTACATTCCCTAAGGGAATTTGTTAAGATTTTAATATCAAAAAGGTATTGTTTAACCTCAAACCCAATTAATTTATCATAACCCCACTCTTATTTTCTATTCTCATTCCATTTTTCTTGAACTAATTAAAAGTTTAGTTAAAGCAAAAAATTAACTATCTAATTTCCATGATCTATTTAAACCCATTCATTTATTACTTATATCAAATAATACACATACTTGTAAAGCTGCATAAAATTCTCAATCCTTATTCAGATCATTTTAGATTTGGAACTTAATTACTTAGTGATAATTTAGTGAGATTTAACTTAATTAATTACTTAATTTAGTTACTTAATTTAGTGATACCTTCTAGTTTACAAAAGTATTTTTAGAATTCCAATTTAGATACTAAAGTAACAATAACCGATTGAAAAGTTAAAATGAAAATTAATAACTAAATTCAAGTATTGAAATGGTCGAAGTAGCTAGCTTCCATTTAAAACTAAGCAAATTTATCATTTTAGAAGTTTTATAGGTGTGAGACATTTTATTTTTATAGGTCGAAGTTGTAATACCCCGAAAAAAAAAACATATAATTATCATAATAGAAATTCTACCGGTTTCCATACCCACTTGGAGTTTTTTCAAAATATTCCTATTACAAGATTATGGCTTATAGAAATACAATTATTTACAATATAATGTTTAAAATATCCTAAAACCTTCCAAGACCTTCTACACCTATATGATCATCTGCTCGTGTACGTAGTACAGTCATCGCAATTCAAACACAACAAGAAAAGCAAGGATAAGCTAGTGAAAATAAAGTTTTATAATACACACAATTAAATCAAAAAAAGAAAATAAAATTACATGGATCAATTTCTCAGTTATTCAACTTTCTTCAAAATCCAACATAAAACAATCACGTAGATCTCACATGGATCTACACATCCAAGATAATCAACAAACAGCATCTTCCGGAAGACTCGTATTAAGTAAGTCCCACCTGAGACTAACACCTGATCCAAAGATTACCAGCGAATCCAACAGAAAGGGTCAGGGTAAGTTCAATACAACCCAAGCCGTGCATCTCATATGTCACGGTGTGCATGAACTCCTCCATCAGCTTCTCACCACCTGATATCTTAGTCTATGTGATTTAGATCATCAGTGAAGCTCGGAGATCTCTGTTACCACATAGGCATCAATACTTAATACACAACAAACATCAGTCCATACATTATCCCAAATGTATGAATTCAATTCCATACCATTTTTCATCATACAGGACATTCCAAAACATATATATAAAAAATATATACACTACTTTTAGAATTAAGATAGAAAATCATCTTGATTTAGTCATGAGTGTGCACCCTCACCATTTTATCAAGATTATTTTCATTCTTAATATTTTCATCTTTATTCATAACAACCAGTTTGACTCAAACACAAAAAAAAAAGATTTCAAACAACAACTTTGTTAAACATCCTATTAGAAAGTTTTAGCTAGCCTTGAAGCTAGACTTAAACAAAAATCTACACGCAGGAGAAACACAATAAACCCACTACCCTCAGGTTATCCTAAGGATGAACTGTTCTGATACCATTAAATGTAACACCCCGAAAAAAAAAAAAAAACATATAATTATCATAATAGAAATTCTACCGGTTTCCATACCCACTTGGAGTTTTTTCAAAATATTCCTATTACAAGATTATGGCTTATAGAAATACAATTATTTACAATATAATGTTTAAAATATCCTAAAACCTTCCAAGACTTTCTACACCTGTATGATCATCTACTCGTGTACGTAGTACAGTCATCGCAGTTCAAACACAACAAGAAAAATAAGGGTAAGCTAGTGAAAATAAAGTTTTATAATACACACAATTAAATCAAAAAAAGAAAATAAAATTACATGGATCAATTTCTCAGTTATTCAACTTTCTTTAAAACCTAACATAAAACAATCACGTAGATCTCACATGGATCTACACATCCAAGATAATCAACAAACAACGTTTTCTGGAATACTCGTATTAAGTAAGTCCCACCTGAGACTAACACCTGATCCAAAGATTACCAGCGAATCCAACAGAAAGGGTCAGGGTAAGTTCAATACAACCCAAGCCGTGCATCTCATATGTCACGGTGTGCATGAACTCCTCCATCAACTTCTCACCACCTGATATCTTAGTCTATGTGACTTAGATCATCAGTGAAGCTCAGAGATCTCTGTTACCACATAGACATCAATACTTAATACACAAAAAACATCAGTCCATACATTATCCCAAATGTATGAATTGTTGTTTGATGACATTAAGTATGAAAAGCCTATGTTTAACGGAGATCCTCTGGCTTTACTAATGATCTAAGTCATGTAGACTAAGATATCAGGTGGTGAGAAGCTGAGAGGGAGTTCATACACACCGGGTCCCGCTGTAGACACTCGGTATTGGATGTTTGAACTTACCCTGACCTTTCTGTTAGATTCGCTGGTAATCTTTGGATCTGGTGTTAGTCTTTGGTAGGGGCATACTTAATGAGTCTTCCGAAAGACGAAGTGGGATTGAAATGAAATCCAATGACTGTGATTGAAAATAGATCCATGTATGGTCTATATGAATGATGAAATTGATATTGAGATTTCATATAACAACATTTAAAGAAAAGTTTATAAACTATTAGTTTGATTTGTTCTTTTTGCATGAATTTAATATGTTATGAAATTTCTTTTTACTAGCTTACCCTTGTTTTTCTTGTTGTGTTTGAACTACGATGACTGTACTACGTACACGAGCAGATGATCATACAGGTATCTGAAGTTTTGGAGAGCTTTAGGATGTTATTTTGAATTGTATATTGTAAATATTTTTATTTCTATAAGTCCTAATCATGTATTAGGAATGTTTTGAAAAACTCCAAGTTTGTATAGAACTAGTAGAACTTTTATTGTATTAGTAAGATGAAATTTTCTAAGATGTTACAAAAGTAACTAACACATTATATTTTTATTGACCTTTTCAGAATTTTAATATTTTCATGCATCTTAGTGCCAATGAATTATTTTTAAAAATCAAAATAAGTGTTTACCCTAACAAGGGTTAACCATATAATTTGGTGCTTATAGTTGTAATAAGATCTTAATTTTTTATTCTTAAATATAAAAAATATTAATTTTATCTAGAACATATAAAATGTGATGATTTTTATTATTGTGGTACAATTTTACAAGTAATTATTGAAATCATTAAAATTTTAAAAAATTATTAAAATAGATAAATTGTGTTAAGATTATGACTCGAGTTGATATCTAATAAATAAGTGTAAATATACTGAAATCGTTGAAATCGTGTTTTTTTAAACAACTTCATTTCAAATATTCAGTTCAAAAATATTGAAATCTTAGGTGAAATTGGTAAAAGTCTTAAAATGTGATTGCTCTTGATCAAACATGACCAACTTATAAGAATTTGATGTTCTTCCCCTTAGAAAAGAAAAAAAAAGCAAATGAAGCGAAACCTGAACGAACATGTGTTGGAAACACTGAACAAGTGCAATCATCTGAACCATCTGAAGCAACTTCAGGGTTACCTCACCACTCTTGGCCACGCCCACACCCACTTCTACGCCTTCAAGCTCCTTCGCTTCTGCGCCCTCACTCTCTCCAACCTCTCCTATGCACACCTCATCTTCCACCACCATCCATCCCCCAACACCCACCTCTTCACCGCCATCATCACCGCCTATGCCGCCCACCCCGCCAACCACCCCTCAGTCCTCATCCTCTTCCGCCACATGCTACGCTCTCAGAGCCCCCGCCCCAACCAGTTCATCTTCCCCCACGCGCTCAAAGCATGCCCGGACTCATGTGCCGTTGACTCCCTGCATGCCCAGATCGTTAAATCCGGGTTTCTGCACTACCCTGTTGTGCAAACGGCGCTTGTTGACTCTTACTCCAAGGTTTCCGGTGGGTTGCCGAATGCAAAGAAGGTGTTTGATGAAATGTCTGAGAGAAATGTGGTGTCTTTTACCGCTATGGTTTCTGGGTTTGCGAGGGTGGGGGATGTTGAGAGTGCGGTGAGGGTGTTTGATGAGATGCCCGAGAGGGATGTGCCGTCGTGGAATGCTCTCATTGCTGGGTGCACTCAGAATGGGGCTTTCAGTCAGGGGATTGAGTTGTTTAGGAGAATGATTTGGGAGTGTAATAGGCCGAATGGGGTCACTGTGGTTTGTGCACTTTCGGCTTGCGGCCACACGGGAATGCTCCAGCTTGGGAGATGGATACATGGTTATGTGTCCAAGAATGGTTTTGTATTGGACTCGTTTGTCTCGAATGCGCTTGTAGATATGTATGGGAAGTGTGGAAGCCTTGGAAATGCAAGGAAGGTTTTTGGGATGAATCCGGAGAAGGGGTTGACTTCATGGAACTCGATGATTAACTGTTTTGCGTTGCACGGGCAGAGTGACAGTGCAATTGCCGTTTTTGAGCAAATGGTTGGGTGGGGTGGTGGCGTGAGACCGGATGAGATCACCTTCATTGGTTTGTTGAATGCTTGTACTCATGGTGGATTGGTTGAGCAGGGTTATAGGTATTTTGAGATGATGGGTCGGGAATATGGGATAGAGCCGAGGATTGAGCACTACGGGTGTTTGATAGACCTTCTTGGTCGAGCAGGGAGGTTTCAGGAGGCAATGGAAGTTGTCAATGGTATGAGCATGGAACCAGATGAGGTTGTTTGGGGTTCTTTGCTTAATGGATGTAAGGTGCACGGCCGGAGTGATTTGGCAGAATTTGCGGCCAAAAAACTGGTTGAAATAGATCCACACAATGGAGGTTACGGTATAATGTTGGCCAATGTATATGGAGAGTTGGGACAGTGGGATGAAGTGAGGAATTTGTGGAGGACACTGAAGCAGCAAAAGTCTTACAAAGTTCCAGGGTGCAGCTGGATTGAGGTTGATGACCAGGTTCATCAGTTCTATTCTCTTGACAAATCGAATCCAAAGACAGAAGAGTTATACGGAGTCTTGGAAAGTCTCGTTAGTTTTAGAAATGAAGTCATAGTTGATATGTAGTCCGTGACCTCAACTTTTTGTTTCACCATACTACATTTGGAGGATTAAACAGAGAGGAAGAATCAATGTACAGAAACCCAATTTTTTACAAAAGCCAGTGCAGACCTTGCAACTGATTCCTGGTCAATGCAGTCGCATCACATGACCAAGGATTTTTCTAGGAACACCTAATTGTTTGACGTAAGTCTCATTGCAGCTTCGAAGATTTAACAGAGAAGCAGAAGAAAAAAAAGGCCATGCCTATTTTTAATTCATTTTGGTTTGACCACTGAGGAAATCTTTTCGGACAGAAGAATAAATAGGAGTTCTAACTCTTTCAAGATTTCAAAACTTAATAAGTACTGTATCATATCTAATTCTGGTCCAGTTTTCAAAACTTATTTAAGTACTGTATCATATCTAATTCTGATTCTGGTCCAGTTTTTTGTGACTGGGCGGTTTTTTTGGTAACGTAAACTAAAGATGGACGACTCGCCCACAATCTTTGAATTCCGTTTCTTTGAAAGATGTAATTGAAGGATGCTTTCCGAGTAATATCCGATTCTCATGCGATCAATTACAATGCTTCAGCCACTCTTGTATAAGGTTTACAGTTTACACCATATAAGTGATGTTGAATGCTAGATTATTTATTTTACATCATATAAGTGATGTCGAATGCTAGATTATTTATTTTACACCATGTATGTTCTGTATGATATCTCTTTTAAGTGTGTCTCACGTTTTCTTATGTATTTTCTTTTATTAATGTGCTCCATGAATGTATTATTCCGAGGTCATTCCGTTACAACCTTATTTAATAATCAAAGGGCTAAAACTTGAGCGAGATCACAAAATAAGATCAAACAAGCTAATAAAACAGGATCAGCACTATGATAACTTGTTACATGATGACAACCAACGATCTTAGTAGAACCCTTTTATCCCCAAAATCCAAGCCCACAGTACAAACAAACCCTTTTTTATTGATCATTTACTGACACACAAAGAAGTCCATGGGAGTATAGTTATTATCATTTATCAATAACTCAAAGCACCTGCTTGCTTTCATCATCCCCTGCAATGCTAACCACCCTTGGAACTTTGATCTTATCAGGTGACAACTTGGCCATTGTGAGAGTAAGCACTCCATTCTCTAACTTAGCCTTGAGAGAATCAAAATCCACATTTTCTGGTACCTTGAACTGCCTCCAGAATTTGCCATAAGATCTCTCCACTCTGTGCCAGTGATCCCCTTCCCTCTCCTCCTCCATCTTCCTTTCTCCACTCACTCTCAGCACTCTGTTCCCCTCCACTTCTATCTTGATCTCATCTTTCTTCAACCCTGGCACATCTATCATTATAACATGTCCCTCTGGTGTCTCCTTCCAATCTACTCGTGCAGGTGACACAGCAATGGATGGCTGATCTTTGGGAACCCCAAATGGGATTTGCTCTAACACACGAAATGGATCAAGGAAACGATCAGACCATATGTCAGCCCAGAGTGCACCAGGACGATCCGTAAATGGTTGCAGATACCCTTTTGCCTTGGATGGAAAACCAGCAAGAACAAGCAAGATCAGTGGTACTAGTACTAAGTGCCTCATTTGTGTTTTGAAATGTGTATGTGCCTTCTGTTTAGGTACTCAGAGAAGTATTGGAAAATTGAAAGCAATGGATTACGTGTTTGATTTTGGCTATCTGAATATTGTCTTTAGACTGATTGAAGTTATAAGGCACAAGCTGGTTGTTGTTGTATATATAGGGAGAGATAATGTAGCAAAGGGTTATCGTGGTTCTTGAAAATTCGATGCCACATGCATTCTAGCTGGTGAGATGAAAGCGTTATAGTAAAATGTAGAGAGATGAAGAAGGTTCTAGTATTTGATATTTGGAGGAGGAAAAGAGGGTTCTCGAAGCTAAAGAGGGTGCAAGAAGGTTCCAACATGTTCTAGTGGTACATTAAATAACAAGAGTCCGGTTCACTATCACCAAATGATCGTTTGTTCGGTTTGGTCGGACTACAATAATTCTGACTAATATAGAATCCTTAAACATGTCATGCTCATGTTGTTACCAACTAAGTATTATAAGAAATTGGATTAATTATTTTTTATATTAATTTAATCAAAATTTTAAACTTTATTGACCAAAATACTGGTAAATAGTAAGTTTTGTAATTTAAACGTTCCTGTTTAGACACACAAAAAGATTACCATTGCATTATTACCTCATAAAAAATAAAAAATAAAAGTTTTAAGAAAATATAAATCACTTTAAAGTCTAGACATGCGGTTGATCACTAGGTATAGAATTAGACAAATTTTAATTTTAAAAAATATTGTTGGACACACTCCTACCTTACAACCTATTTTAATAATATATTAAAATATAAAAAAAAATATAATTAAAATAATCATATAATGAAATGTAGAATGGGAATAATTTTTTTAATGGTATCAGCCCATAGAATTAACATTTTCCTATATAGAACCAAAGATGTTGCTATAAAAGAAAGAGTGCATAGGTACAAAGAGTTCAATTTTGATGAGTGAGAAAAGAAAAAAGAAAATATGTAAAAGTACATATTTTATTGAGCCTATTTGGAGTTGATGTCTTGACTTCATAAATATTAAAGAAGTAACTATAATATGTAAAAGTAAAAATTCATAAAACTTATGTAATATGAAGACAAGTTGATAATTATTATAATTAATGTATAATAATAAAATTATGTACATAATTATATATATTACGCAAAAGTGCAATAATGAATTCCTAATAACTAATATTGAATAAAAAGTTTTAATCAATATAATAAACTTAATAAATCATAACAATTGGTAAAAACTTAAAGAAATAATTTCTAATAAATACAACAATATTGATATCATTTTTTATCATGTAATAACTGTAATAATGTATACATTTTATAATTAAATTACATAATTGGTAAGAGTTACGGTAATTATTTAATAAGAACTTCAATTAATACAATCATCTTAAAATTAAGGAAAAGGATAAATTACTAACAACTACTCTAATTCTCATTTAAAAAAAAAATTAGAAAACTGCAATGACAAAAAAATTTAACATCATTTCGTATGACACAATTGAATTACTTCTCAGTGATCTTTTATCCAAAATAATACCTGTTCCAAAATAGTTCAATGTAACTTTTTAAAGCTATTTTTTAAGAATAACAATTAAATGGTATTATATGAAGCTGTGAATAAAAATAATATATGAAATGGGAACTGTAACTTGACAAATAAATCTATCAATTAAAATTACCTAAAACTGATTACGAAAATAAAATCAAACAATAACAACAAAGTAACAATTTTGCAATATCAATTACCATAAACACAAATTATAATTATTGTAATAAGTAGAATATTTTTACTAACAATTTTATTAATTAAAATAACTACGAACGGATGACATAAATAAAATGAAAGGAAAACGATATACTAATATAAAATAACTGTAATAAGATTTACTTCTAAGTTCATATATTTGGTGTAACACGTGCAACTTATATTTTCTTAAATTCATGTTCTATATTTATGGTGTAGATAAATTCTTGGTATATCAGTGGATATTGTTCAAACAACAAGGAAAAACTTATCATTAGAGATATTAAAAATGAACTTAGTGAAGATGACGAATAAGAGGAATACATATTAAATAAATATTAAATAAATATATGTTCCCAACATCATCAAATTATAATGTTCAATTATTTAGTCGTTTAATCCAAAATATACAATTGGACCTTTTGGAACACATGTGTTTCAATTAAAATGAGTTAACATTAAATGCAATCAAGCAATACTACATTGATTAGGATTACAAGTTTGTGGTGATAGAATTGAATCCAAATAAATATGTTGCACATTGCATTCATTACAACAACGGTTGGCTGCCAATAGTGCATTGGAGCCTCTTTTAGCAAAATTTGGCATTAATGGAAAATAAAATAAAAAAATTGAAACTCACACTTGTGTGAGCACATCTCTTTCGATTAATAAATTTGAACTCAAGCCAAATAGTTTCTTTTGTGGTCAATTCGGTCAAAGCGAATCCATCAATTATGATAAAAAAAGTATAATTGCAAAAATAAGGAATCATCTTGGTTATTTGATAACGCATCAAAAAGTCTAGATAGCCAAACAAAAGGCTCTTGCAATTGAGTTTGGTGGTTGGGACAATTTATATAATTATCTTCCAAGATGGTTACAAGCTATATAAGACAGTGTCCCAAAACCAATTTCTCAATATGTTACTCGTCCATATGTTGTTTATGGTGTTCAAAACCACTTTGCTTATATATTAGAACGTGTGTCCTGGTCCTTCAAGCCATACATTGATGAGTTCAACTATTGCAAGTCAATAGTTCAAGTTGAGGGCACCTTCTTGACCAAAAAATATCATGAAACTTTGTTGATTGTCATCCGTCAAGATGGCAACCGAAAGATTTTTTTGTTAGCTTTCATCATTGTTGAAGGTGAAAAAAGGATGTCCTTATACAATTCTTCCAATTGTTACGAGCATACGTGACACCTTAGTTAAATGTATGTATGATTACCAATCGAGGAACAACAATACTATCAATATTAGAATCTCCCAAAGTTTCTTAAGAATTAGATGGTCTAACCTTAGAGTATTGCATATTCCATATAACATACAATTTCAACAAAAGGTTCAAAAATGAAAAGTTAATGCGATAGCTAATAAACATGGGTAAACATTCCTTAACTTCAATCATGCATTACTATCAATTAACAACATTTTTCGCTATTCCCATATTCTTTAATTGCGATAGGGTATGAAGTGAAGCAACCGACTCTACAAGCAAAGTTATTAGTAATGCAAGCAGAACTTCAGCAAGAAATCTCTTGGATGGATCAAATACTATTGGAAAAAGGGACCTAGGCCTATGATGAGGTCAAAAGGCATGGGCACATGACCACACATATTGTTGAAAGCATGAATTCTATTTTGAAAGGGGCTCGATCTGATATAATCCAAGCCAACAAGGAGATGACCAAGGACTCAAATTACCATTCACACTATGAGAAGTCATCTCAACTTCCAAGTGAAGTCCCCACCAAGGATCTAACAGACCTCACCAGAAGGAGAAATTGGCAAAGACTATAACATCAAATGTTCTTTCTTCTGGTCTTCTTAAAAATAAAACATGTTGTAAATAATTTGGACTCACTTTAGGGGTCCAAATAGCAAGATAGGCTAGAATAGGTGCTTTTAGCATAATAGGGGGTGTAGTTATCATTTTAGCTTGTGCCTAGCCTTTAGGAAGAAATTTTGACCTAGTTTCTAGAAGGACTAGCCTAGGGTGTGGTTTTGATTTAGTCAAACCCTCCTTGTCGCCCCTCCCTTCTTTTACCACCCTACCCTTGCTCCTTGTTCTCCAAGGCACCATCTCCTATAAATAGGGTGCCTCCCTCCATGTATTTTCATGCTGAATTTATATAGTAAAGTTACTCTGCACAATTTGTGTGAGGTGTTTGTGAGGCTTGTGTCCTCTTAGAATTAGGTCTTATCTTGAGTGAGTTTGAGAGCTCTCAAGTGGCAGCCTTCTACACTCATCTTGGAGGAAACCATACTCCAAGTGACGTGTCCCTTCTCAATTCACACCATAATCTTTCTTCTTCCATCATTTTTTCCTTCATTTCCATTCCGCCATTTACCTTGTGTTTTTATGTTCTTTTTCCTTCATTGTCAATTCGGTTTCCATCATGTGTTTATGTTTCCTTCCATGCTCTTTTAATTTCCGCACCTTCATCATACTCACCATATACTTGTGTTTTCCTTTTGCCCTCTAGAAGTGAACCTCACACTTACTTAACTACTTGGTTAAGTTCGTGTCCAATGCGGATCTTCTTTGGGTTCTTACCATATTTGTTGTTAAAATCTCAATCATAAGTAAAGTGTCACCTGTAAAATGGAAAAATCTAAAATCAACTCACATCACGATCCTTACCAATTTGTACTCTAGTTAAGACCACATTTGAAAGAACAAAGACTTGATTTATTGAACGAAGGACCAACATATAATTCATATTAGCATGACATCAATTTTTAGAAGTTATAATCATCTTAATAAGAAAAAATGAGGCACAATCTGTTATGTGTCATGTGTAAAAATATAACCAAGAAAATTCAAAGTTTCATGTCGAAGAAAGAGTCCTTCCCCAACTTCGACTTCATCCTATTCCAGACACAGTAAAATTAACTAAATGATGGTGTGATTGTGGAGAGTTTCAAGCTTTACGCTACCTTGCCCACACGTAATTGTTATTTGTTCATTTTGTCATTTACAACTAATGACATTTGTGGCCCCATTATACAGTCTCCACAACATTTTCAAGGCTTACAAGTTACAATTTCTTCCAGTTTACAAATGAGGATTTTTGGTCATCAGACACAAGGCCAAATTTTTTACTTGACCCATCATGAGTCAACATGAATCAGGAAGACCGAGTAATCAATGTGTCCATAACAAAATGAATGATCCAATTCCTAATAAGCCTAAAAAATATTCTTATTGTAAGAGCGAAGATCACAATAGAAACAATTGTCAACATAGACAACCTTCATAATAAAATTCAGTCCCAACTTTCATCATTAATTTCTTCATTGTTTTTACATATGTATTTATACCTTCATCTTATTTAATAGCAACTTAAATTCACCACCAACAAATATTCCTCCATAAAACTAGCAACCTAATTTGTATGTTAACACTAACCATGATTCATAACAGTTTTTTTTTTTAAATAAATTTTTATATATCCTTATAATTTTATAAAAAATGTTTTACTCTTCTTTTTTATAATTATGAAAATAATATTTTTTACACTAAATTTGTGTACTATATACATAAAATAATTTTATTACTATTTTCATTGAATTCTTATTGAAATTTTATTGGCACGACTAACCCTAATTCATAATTTTATTGTAATCAACCTCACCGCTATAAAATTTGGCAAAATTGTCCCACTTAAAAAAAATATAGGGCAAAGCAGGGCAGGCTGCCCGCGACCCGCTGAGATAAAACGTAGGATAGACTATCTATTTCAACCCTTTGGCTCGTTCAGGTCTATCTTGCATAATCCAACGCTCTTCTGGGCTAAGTGTGGGGTTGACCCACATAACCCGTATATCTTAAAAATCTAAATTTTTTTTCTGTGCCAACTCAAGTCAACTCAAGTCATTCATATTTTATATTTATTTATAGCTTTATGCTTAGTGCCACCAAGTGCTACTTCTGTTTATCAGAAATGAAAAAATATAATAATAAGGAGTGAGTTATTGAAAAGACACGACTTGTTAAAGCCTTTAATATTCTTCAATTAATGAGTCATTTTCTCTATATTTGTTCATGACTTATGCATTCTTCCGAGTGTGGCTATTACTGTTTAAATGGAATCAAAATAGCCTAGATGTATCACGAGATATCATGGACAAAAGAATATCACAAATTACTATTAGGTGGAGATAAAAGAAATAAACAGACAATAGAGAAACTTTATATATACTTTTCTTCTTTTATGTAATTTTAGAAAAGACAATACAAAAAAAAAACAACAATTATTAGTAATCAAACCCTAAAAAACTCTGCATTTCTTTCTTCTTTTTAAAGTAAAAAGTTTTATCTATCTTTTTTTGTGAACTTTATTCCATGAACAGTCAGTGCTCACTGGTGTACCATGTGAGCTTTTGATGCTAGCTATAACAATAACCATCTACCTATCAAAAAATATAAAATAAAATTTATTAGCAAGATTGAAATTAGTGTAACAAAATTACCTTGATATTGTAACAAAAAAGCATCTTTGTATCCCCTTCTATTAGACATTAATCTATCATACATCCAACTTCAATTTTGACGAATATCCGTAATCTATCGTATAACACAATGTACCATTCAACTATAAAAGAAAGTTATGATCTGTCATTGCTTAATTTATTTGAGAACAATAAAATATTTCCTAAACTATGAACATAAAGAAAATCACAAAGGAAAATACAAAGACTAAAATAAAAAATGTCTAACCTTATTTTCACCTGAAGAACGAGAGAAACTTGCAGTCCACAGGTGCTAGCCTTGGACTAAAAGAATTCAACCTATTTACTTACCTACCACACATATTAGCTACGTAGACATTCAACAAAATAGTTTCATATATAAAGCCTATGAATAAATATAAGACTTCTAAAAACCATTCTTTCCATTGACAATTTTTTAGCATACAGATCTTTACATTCTTCCTCAGAAAAGTCATCATCTGAAATTTTGGAGATAGGTACACTTTTTGGCACATTAGAAAGCTGAAGCACGATTTCCTTGTTGATTTCATCCTTCCTTAAAGATCTGTTAATTCCTGATTGACAATCATGACACCCGATAATAACCAAATCAAACTTTGTTATTGTTCTAAATTACCACAATTGCCCCCACAAATGTATTCACATCTAGATTAGAGAACTTGACCTTGGTGTCCTACATTGAGGTCACTTTACACACATCCCATGCACCACCCCACCCAAGAACAAAACAAAGCTCAAAATTACATCACTTTTCACAAAAATGGTAACAGGTCACCATTTATTCCTACACAGGTCACCACTTATGATAAGTGCCAATGTGTAGTATTTATAATTAAGAAAATTGAACACTTTGGAACTAAATTGTTGCTTAATGTTAGAAAATTACCCTAATCTGAGAATTATTGAATCCAATTATATATTTTGAACCAAGAAACAAATGAATAAATTTAATCCCAATTTTGTGTATATTTCAGATGAATATGAAGCATTAAAGGAAAGAAAGCAAAGACTTAATTGGATCACAAGAAGGAGTGAAGAAGGAAAATTTAAAGGAAGCATTTAGCTCAAGCTAGAAGATTTAACTCAGGCTAAAATTGTCGAGATTTGATTAATGGTGCAGTACTGATTTAGCTTAGGCTAAAATCGCTAGCTCAAGCTAAACAACACCGAAATATTTAGCTTAAGCTAAATTGGCTCGCTTGAGCTAAATTTCATTATATAAATTTTGGGGCATAGTTAAAACCTGGCGGTGGAAGAAATGAGTGATTTTTAGAGAGAAGTTAGAGAGAGAAGAAGAAGAAAACTCTCTTCTTAGGAGGAGAACTTGCTCAGATCAGCCCTTCTCATGCAATCCAAATCAAGAATGAAGATTGGAGGAGCTGTCATGAGTGGCTAAGTGCTTTCAAACTTGGGATTGAATGTAATCCACTCTGTTCAAATGTATTCTTGATGATATATATATATATATATATATATATATATATATATATATATAATATTATCTTTTCTACTTGTTCTTGGTATTTTCGTTTTATGCTTATTGCTTGATTCTATCTGATCAATGGAGTCCTGATTTTGATCCTTAAATTTAACTAGAAAGTACTTTTAAGGATCTGAAATAGACGAAAATACTTGATAACTTGTAATGCTAGGAATAGATTTCAAGTTATTGATTGCATCGTAATTCTGTTCATAAAGTTGGATGATTTGTTAAATATCTGAGGAATCGATGTTTAGGAAATTATCTTATGAATTTCATCTGTGAGGAATCAAGGTGAATGACTTTAAATTAAGCATCAAGAATAAGTAGTTCTAAGTATATTATATTGTATTATTCCAAAATACAGATGATTGAGATAGATGCAATTCAATCCCAAGTATCTTTCTCTATATTTCAAAGTTAGTTTTGTTACATCTTGAATCAAACCATAAACCTTTGAGTTACTTCTTGTGAAATCTTTAATTTGGTTATGAACAAGTTCTCAAAACTATATTCTATACTTAATGAGTTTTATAACAGAACTCCTTAATTAGAATTGTTACCTGTGGGTTCGACATTCGTACTTTAAAGAGTACTGTATTACAGTTGATTCGGTATACTTGCCGAGAGAAATCAACAACTTATTGTGGCTAACTACATTGACGCTAATATTAAAGAACTTGACCTTGGTGTCCTCCACTAAGGTCACTTTACACACACATCATGCACTACCCAAGAACAAAATAAAGTTTAAAATTTCTAAAATTATTTTATTGTACAAAAACTTGGTAATAGTTCACCACTTATAGGTCACCATTTAATGTGATTGTGACTAACTACATTAACAGTGACATTGACCATCGTGTTCTCCACTAGGGTGACTTTACACACATCTCATACATTGCACTGCCCCACCCAAAAATAATACAAAGCTTAAAATTTCTAAAATTACTTTGTTGTGCAGAAATTTGGTAGTAGATCATCACTTATTTGTACACAGGTCACCACTTACTCTGATTAACTAACACTGAGATTAGATAATTGTACCTTGTTGTCTTCCATTGAGGTCACTTTACACATACCTAATGCACTACCTCACACAAGAACAACACAAAGCTTACCATTTATAAAACTACTTAACTATTCATAAACTTGGTAGTAGGTCACCATGACTATCTCTAACTACATTAATAGTCAGATTTAAGAACTTGACCTTCGTGTCCTCCACTAGGGTTACTTTCACTAGTGCAAAATGATGAAAGGAATACTCCTTTCCAAGTGCGGCTTTGCGCTAAAACGCATTTGTTAAAAACGCGGTGGCATTTTTTAAATTAGTTTGTTTTACAAATGCGGCTATTTGTTCAAACCGCATTTGTAAATTTAAGCTTTTCATTTACAAATGCGGCTATACAAATAGCCGCATTTGTAAATGAAAAGCTTTTCATTTACAAATGCGGTTTTAACAAATAGCCGCATTTGTAAATGAAACGCATTTGTAAAATGTTTTTACCCTAAAATTTGAAGCGTGCCACTGCACTTTCACACTTTCTTCTCCGCTTTTGCTCGTTTTCACTTCCTGCGCTCTATGAGTTCCTTGCTTCTCTGCATCTTCAGTTCCTTGCTTCTCTGCATCTTCAGTTCCTTGCTTCCATTGTGAGTTTCTTAAACCCATTTTATTCTCTTCAGTTCACTTTACAAATATCGTTGTTATATTTTCTTTTTTCCTTGCATTGGTGGAAGGTACTGTTGCATTGCTGTACTCATCTCCATCGCTGCTTCGCCGCTGTCCCGCCACGCTTCCGCTGTCACCGCTAGTTGTCTACCACTTCAATCACCATTTCGCACACAAGGTTGGTTCATTTTTAGATTTTTTGAATTTTACTTGGTTTATTTTGAATATTTCACTTTATGTATTATAATTTGTATATTATTTAATATAAATTTGTATTATATAATTTTTTTTTTCTAAAATTTATATTATTTAGTAGGTAGTTTTTATGTTAGATTTGTTTTAGATTTTGTATTTTTTTGCTGTATTTTGAATATTTTTTTTTATGTATTATAATTTGTATATTATTTAATATAAATTTGTATTAATTTATATAATTTGTATTATATAATTTCTATTTTCTAAAATTTATATTATTTAGTAATTAGTTGTTAGTTTATAATAGAATTTATGTTATGTTAGTTGTTACATTAGAATAGAATATCGTGTTTGTATTTGGACCTTCGACAATAATACGTGTTGGTATTGAGTCCGGGGGTGTTAGACCCTCGGCAAATGCATGAGATAGAACACTGATTAGAAAATCCTAGGTAACTATATTGCAGAATATATAATGGATCGAAGTTGGATTAATTGTGTTCGTATAAGTGATGAGTACGAAAGAGGAGTAGAAGAATTTATACAATTTGCACAGCGTAACGCGATTAATAGTGGTCATGATGGAGGAAAGATTAGGTGTCCGTGCGTTAACTGTTTGAATGGAAGGATACTGGATGTGAATATCGTGAGGGAACACCTGCTATGTGATGGGTTTCTTCGATCTTATACAACTTGGACATGGCATGGTGAATTATTAAATTTACCACGTGTTTCCGTAACTGAAGAATATGTGGGATCCACCATGGATGAAGGAGAACACGATGATGTAGATGATGATCGATTGGAGGACATGATTCGTGATGTGGGAGCTGAGTCTTTTGCAAAAACGCATGGATATGGAAGTATGTCAAGCGATGCAAAGACTCCATTGTATCCTGGATCAACTAACTTCACACGGTTGTCGGCGGTGTTAAGATTGATGAATTTGAAGGCAATAAATGGATGGACTGATAAAAGTTTCACGGAATTGCTCCAGCTGTTGAAGGATATGCTTCCAGAGGGAAATACTCTACCTAATCGTAATTACGAGGCCAAAAAGATTCTTTGTCCAATGGGTATGGAGTATAAAAAGATACATGCATGTCCTAATGATTGTATATTATACCGGAAAGGTTTTGAATTGTTAAAAAGTTGTCCGAGGTGTGGGTTATCACGTTATAAATTGAAACAAACAGATGATGATACTATTGAAGAGATGGAAAAGCATGGACCCCCAATGAAGGTTATGTGGTATCTTCCCATCATTCCAAGGATGAAGCGTTTGTTTGCAAACCCAGACGATGCTAAGAAACTTATATGGCATGTAGATGAGAGGAAATGTGATGGCATGTACCGACATCCAGCTGATTCTGTTTAATGGAAGAAATTTGATGATGAGTTTCCAGAGTTTGGTAAAGAATCAAGAAATATCCGACTTGGTCTAGCTACAGATGGAATGAATCCGTTTGGTAATATGAGTACAAATCACAGTCCATGGCCTGTTTTACTAGTTATTTACAACTTACCTCCTGGATTGTGCATGAAGCGAAAGTACATGATGTTGTCTATGATGATATCTGGTCCGAAACAGCCAGGGAATGACATATATGTTTATCTAAGTCCCCTAATCGAAGATTTGAAGTTAATGTGGGATGAGGGTGTTCAAGTATTTGATGGATTTGCTAATGAAACTTTCAAGCTTCATGCCATGTTATTTTGCACCATCAATGACTTTCCGGCATATGGTAACTTATCAGGTTATAGTGTTAAGGGTCATAAAGCATGTCCAATATGCGAAGAAGACACTGCTTCTCAACAATTGAAACATGGAAGGAAGACAGTATATCTTCACTATCAGAGGTTTCTTAGAAGTCATCATCCTTACCGGAGGTTGAAAAAAGCCTTTAATGGACACCAAGAGAGTAGTGGTCCACCAACTCCACTAACTGCTGCTGAGGTTTATGAAAAGGTAAATAACATAGACCACATCTTCGGTAAGTCAAAAAAAAAGTCAGTTGTGACGAACATTTGGAAGAAAAAATCAATCTTCTTTGATCTTCCGTACTAGTCGAGGTTAGAAGTCAGGCACTGTATAGATGTAATGCATGTTAAGAAGAATGTGTGTGATAGCTTAATTGGTACACTTCTTAACATTATTAATAATTGAATAATAACATAAATAATTGAATTGATAAAATATATTATTAATAATAACATATGATTTTTATTATTTCAATTTTTATTTTATTTTGAGAAAAAAATTACATTTTCATATCCTCAATATTAATGATTTTTTTAGTCATAACAAAAATTCGAAAAGGTTAGTTTG
The DNA here is from genome assembly GCA_013389735.1 of Phaseolus lunatus. NCBI lineage: Eukaryota > Viridiplantae > Streptophyta > Magnoliopsida > Fabales > Fabaceae > Phaseolus > Phaseolus lunatus. Next base: position 44,682,160 of record CM023860.1, read on the forward strand.
TGAAAATGTTACTTAAATATAACAATTAAAATTTTCTTTTTACCAAACACTTCTCTCGTTTAAATTGAATAAAGAGACTTAATATCTCAAAAAATCAATTATTTAACAATTAATAATATCAAAATTTTAATTTTAATTTTTTATTTTTTTTAATTTAAGTATGATATATTTTATTATATATACTTGTATGATAGTATTAAAAATAATGACATTATAATGTGATGATTTCACTAAAAGAAAATAATTAATATGTAAAATCAAAAAGAAAGTTATCAAAATAATTTTTTTAAAACATTATAAGAATAGTTTTTTAATTTTAGAATTTTTTATAAAAATATCACATCACGATTGTCATGTAGAGTCCGTTGTTAAAAAAAATACTTTTATTAAAATAAAGTAAGAAATTATAATTTAAAAAATAGAATATATAAAATTTCTTTATTTAAAATTTAGATTCACTAGTTCATCATCGTTTCATTTGAAAATGTTTTGCAGCTTATAAAAATTAGGTACATATATGAAGTAAGTTAATTTGTTGAAGGATAAAAATCACATTTGAAGTTGTAATCTCACTACAATTTAGTAAGAGAAAAGTAAAGTTTTAATTAACACAGTTTGATAACTAATTTCATTGTTCATTAGTGACTAAACAATATAAAAGATTTGAGTACCCCACATTTGAATGCTCCCAAACTTGAAATCCTAAATACTTAAACCTATGATAATCTTTGTATCCCCTTCTATTAGACATTAATCTATCATACATTCAACTTCAATTTTAACGAATATCCATAATCTGTCATATAACACAATGCATCATTCCACTATAAAAGAAAGTCTTATAATTTGTCATTGCTTAATTTATTTGAGAACAATAAAATATCCACTAAACTATGAACATAAAGAAAATCACAAAGAAAAATACAAAGACTAAAATAAAAAATGTCTAACTTTTTTTTCGCCTAAAGAACCAGAGACACTTGTTGTCCCACTAGTGCTAGCCTTGGACTAAAAGAATTCAGCTTATTTGCTTACCTACCACACATATTTTAATACACATATTACCTAGGTAGACATTCAACAAAACAATTTCATATATAAAGCCTATGAATAAATAGAAGACTTCTAAAAACCATTCTTTCCATTAACATATTTTTATCATATAGATCTTGACATTCTTTCTCAGAAAAGTCATCATCTGAAATTTTGGGAATCGGTACTTTTTTGGCACATTCGAAAGCTGGAGCATGATTTCCTTGTTGATTTTATCCTTAAGATCTGTTTATTCCTGATTGACAATCATGACACCTAATAATAACCGAATCAAACTTTGTTATTGTTCTAAATTACCACAATTGCCCCATAAATGTATTCAATGAGGGTGTTTTTTAGATTTTCCTCACGTATCTAATATTATATGATTCTAATTTTTTTTTATCTGCAACATAAAAATAAATAAATAAAAATTACTTTAGTGTTCCAACCCTTTTATAATGCAAATCTAAAATCTTAAAGTTAACAAAGACAAACACAAGCATGTTAAACCCCTGGGTCACAACCATTTTTCACCAATACCATTAATATATTACTCTGCATACCTACAACCTAATTTTAAATGTGACCAATTTCATAAATAAATAAATGGTGAAGGACCCATTTTTTCTCTTCAAATTCTTAGATGTACTAATCGTATATAGTTGTTATGAATTATAACTTTTTATTCCATTCATAATTTTCCTCTTGAAAATATTAGTTTTGACAAATACAATTCTAGATAATATTCTATGTTTCAAGGTTGATGATATTAGAGACAACACAACTCACTATTTCAAAAGCTATATGCATAATAATTAATTGAGAGTAAGTGTTTATTTCATGTATGCCATTTTTATTTGATTGTTGATTACATAGAAGAACTGTAGGGCATTTATTTAGGTGAAAATTCGGAGGTACTAGTGTTACAAAACTTAAAATAGAACTTGTGTATATCAGTTTGAAAGTGGAAAATACTACATGTTTATTCAATTAAAGCAATAAGACTTTTATAAGCCCTTTCCATGAAAAATGTTGAAAACTAATTCTAATACATGACTATAAAGTATGACACGTACACCTATGCACACCTAAAGAATAACTAACTGCCAAACTAGTTCAACCCTGATAAATTGGACTTTATTTAATTAAAAACAGAAAAATAAACTAACAATCCCTCCCTTAAGCTCTAGCAAATTAGTGTAGTAATGTCAACTACTCCAAGCATTTGACGGAGTTTCTCAAATTGTTCAAGTTTCACAGTCTTAGTATTCGTGACCTGTTCTTGAGTATTACAATATTTCAACTAAATCACGTGATCATTTACTAGATCTATGAAAAAGTGAAATCTCACTGCAATGTGTTTACTACGCCCACGAGAGACAAGATTTTTGGACAGCTGAATAGTGGAGTTGTTATCAATAGAGTGATTGCTTCCTTTCTTGCAATCCCAAAATGTTCTAAAATTCTGTGAAGCCAAATGCATTGACAGGCACATGCCACTGTAGCTATATACTCTGCCTTTGTAGTTGATAGGCTAACCACTGATTGCTTTTTTTTTAAGCCCATGATACAGTCCCTGATCCTATTATGAATACTGCTCCAGAGGTGCTTCGTCTATCATCCAAGTCCCCAACATAGTTGTTGTCACTATAGTATGTGATTTCGGTCTTTCCTCCCTTTTGATATAGAATATTTTATTCAGTGGTATCTTGTACATACTTCAGAATACGTTTTGTAGCAGCCTAATGTGATGCCTTTGGAGTAGCCATGTATTTGTTGATTAGGCTCACTCCGAAAATTAGGTCTGGCCGGGTGACTGTTCGGTACATGAGACTACCAACAACTTGTTTAAATTTGGTGGCATCTACTGATGTTCCTTCATCATCTTTAGATAGTGCAGTGACTGGCACAATGAGAGTTTTTTTACCAAAATTGTGCACTTTTTTTTAAGATTTACCTAAATAGGTAAATGTAGAAAAAATTACAAGAATGGACAATTCTTAGTCAAAGTTGCCAATGGTGTAGGAAATATCAATTAAATTCATTAATCCCCCTACTTTTTTTTTTTTAATGAAAGTTTTCAGCCTGATTGGCAACTTCAGTTTAAATAAAATTGTACATTGGATTGGCAACTTAGGTATATTTTATCTCAATTGAAATTTCCAATTCTTTTGACAAGTTTAGTTGATTTTTTTTAAAATAATTAATATTTTTAAAAATTAAAAGATGTATATAATAATAATTTAAAATTATTTAAAATAACAGGAAGTGAATAAGAATAAGAATATTGTGAAATTTTGTATTTTTATCGATAAATAATATTAAAAAAATTAAACTAAATTTTATTTTCACAAAAAAAAAGTTACCTAAAATTAAGTTGGATTTAAAATAGGTTGTATAATAAATGTAAAATTTTTAGTATTTTATATATATTATTAAAATTAAAAATATTTTTGTTGTTTTTAAAAAATTGAAATTATGTTCGTAAAGTAACGTTTATAGTTTATACAATTATAAATAAAAAAGATAGCATTTAAACAATATTTATAAAATGATATTATACATGATTAGAAAATAGAAATATAGGAAAAGTTGTCATCTATGAGAAGTTGTGCCACATGGTGGTCTTCTTCGTTGTCTTCGTGGTCATCCTTGAGGCAGTTGTTCGGATGGAAGGGTAGGAGGGGGCGGAGGTTGAATGTCATCGTCAGTGGCTTCGATTTTATTGTCATCACTCTGATTTGCAAACACTTGTGAAGGCATTGTTAGTTGATAATATTGTAAGAGAATGGAATCCCGCGCCCCTTCTCATTCATGTTGAATATCATATATACAATTATTGTGAATTCTCGTCCAGCCTAATTACAAGGGACTAATTATAAGCAATAATGACAGCCTAATTACAAGGGACTAATTATAAGCAATAATGACAAAATATTCTATTCTTAATGACAAAATATTCTATTCTTAATATTCTATTCTATCACACCCCCGCAGTTAAAGCGGGAGGTTCACGGATGCTGAGACTGGTCCGGAAATCATCGAAGAGAATACGAGGAAGTCCTTTGGTGAAGATATCTGCAATCTGATGTCGAGATGGAACATGAAGTACGCGTGCCTGACCACGAGCTACTTTTTCCCATACAAAGTGAATGTCCATTTCAATGTGCTTGGTACGCTGATGTTGAACAGGATTACCAGAGAGATACATTGCACTGACATTGTCACAATACACCAAAGTGGCCTGAGGAATAGGAAAATGGAGCTCTAGTAAGAGATTGCGAAGCCAACATGACTCAGATACAACATTAGCAACACCTCTGTATTCTGCTTCTGCACTGGAACGGGAGAGAGTGGGCTGTCTTTTGGAAGACCAAGATATAAGGTTGTCACCCAGAAAAACACAGTACCCAGATGTGGAGTGTTTGGTGTCAGGACATCCACCCCAATCAGCGTCAGTGTAGGAGATGAGTTTTGTAATGGGGGATGGTGATAAATGTAGACCAAAGTGTATGGTGCCCTGGACATACCGAAGGATGCGTTTGAGAGCAAGCATGTGTTCTGTCTTGGGTGCATGCATGTGGAGACAGATTTGCTGAACCGCATATGAGATGTCAGGTCTAGTGAATGTGAGGTACTGTAAGGCTCCTGCAAGACTGCGATAGAGAGAGGGATCCTCATAAGGAGTGCCAGATGACGTGCTGAGTTTCTGTTTGGTATCGACAGGTGTGGCAGTCGGTTTGCAGGATGTCATGCCAGCACGTTCAAGGATTTTAGAAGCATAGGTGCTTTGATTGAGAAAAATGCCGCCAGGGTGGCGAGAGACAACGATGCCCAGAAAGTAACTCAACGGACCAAGATCTTTCATTGCAAATTCAGTAGCCAATAATGACATAATTGATTTGCGAAGGACATGAGTAGAGGTAATAAGAATGATGTCGTCCACATAAAGAAGAATGTAGGCCATGTTAGAGTTTTGTCGATAGATGAAGAGAGAGTGGTCTGATGTGCTATGTCGAAACCCAATGGTAGTTACATAGTCTGCAAAGCGTTGGTACCATGCTCTAGGTGCTTGCTTGAGACCATAGAGTGATTTCTTCAGACGACAAACATAATCTGGATTATGAGAATCATGGAAACCTAATGGTTGATGCATATAAACAGTCTCATGAAGATCACCATGTAGAAAAGCTTTCTGGACATCCAGTTGATGAATGGGCCAGGATTTAGAGAGAGCAATGGTGAGTACTGTTCGAATAGTAGCCGGTTTGACCACCGGGCTAAAAGTCTCATCACAATCCACACCTGCAACCTGTGACCTGCCATCACAAACAAGGCGAGCCTTATAGCGCTCAAAGGAGCCATCAGAATTTTTCTTGTGTTTGAAAATCCACATGCATCGAATGAGATTGGCATCACAAGGACGAGGAACTAAATCCCACGTCTTATTTCTAATAAGAGCATTAAATTCAGATTTCATTGCGGATTTCCAATTGGGGTCTGATAGGGCTATTTTGTGATTTTTGGGTAATGGAGAGATGGAGTGGTTTGAGTGAGAAATTGATAAGTTAAATAGTTTACGGGGTTTGGTAATGCCTTTCATACTACGGGTGGTGATAGTACGTGTAGGTGGTGGTTGAATTGGTGGGGGTGAGCTATTGGAGATTGTAGTGGGTGGGTTGATTGGAGGGGTAAGGGTCGATGATTGTAGGTTAGTTGATGGGGGTGGCTGGTCAGTGATGGTTGGTAAGTGGTTATGTGTGGCTGGTGGTGGTATTTGATTTTGCCACTGATGGATGAGGTAGGGGTGTGGGTCATCGGTTAGAAAGTGATAAGAGTGGGGTGAGGGTGAGTGTATCTTGGTGAAGGGAAATTGAGTTTCATCAAAGATGACATGCCTCGAAATTATTAATTTTCTGTTTGACAAATCAAAGCATTTGTAACCTCTATGATTGGAAGGATAACCCAAAAAGACACACGGGGTAGAGCGAGGTTGTAGCTTGTGAATGGTAGATGACGGGAGTAACGGATAACATAGGCAACCAAAGACTCGTAAGTGTGTGTAGGTGGGATCATGATGGTATAGGAGTTGTGTAGGTGACTTATTTTGAAGTGTTTTGTAGGGAAGAATATTTAACAGGTAAGTTGCCATGTGAAGGGCATGATGCCAAAATGATTGGGGAACAGAAGAATGGGCTAGCATGGTGCGCATCATATTATTAATGGTTCTTATTTTTCGTTCGGCTTTCCCATTTTGTGAGGATGTGTGAGGACAAGAGAAGCGAAAAACAAGACCATGGTTGGCGCAATATTGTTGGAATAGCTCATTATTATATTCACCGCCATTGTCACACTGAAAAGATTTTACACTTAGCGAAAATTGTGTTTGAATAAGATTAGTAAGTGACTGAAACATTTCAAAAACTTGAGATTTTCGACTAATAGGGAAGGTCCACAAGAAATTTGTAAAATCATCTAAGAAGAGAACATAATATTTATGACCAGCAGAACTTAAAATTGGAGAAGTCCACAAATCACTATGTAAAATATCAAAGGCCATCAAAGTTATTGTTTGAGAGTTAAGAAATGGCAATTTAACCTGCTTGCCTAAAACACAAGAGTCACAAATAACAGAAGAATTAAAAGGTTCACAACATATGAACTTATTATTGCGAAGGGAATTTAAAGCGTGGGCGCCAGGATGACCAAGGCGACCGTGCCAGAGACTAGACGTAAGACCAACAAAACTTGGGGAGGTGGTGACTGGATATAGATCGCCAAGGCTGTTACATCTCATGAGAGGCATCCCTGTTTGAAAATCAGAGACAGTAAAACCAAAAGGGTCAAAGGAAACAGAGACATTGTTGTCAGTGGTGAGTCGCCTAACAGAAATTAAATTTTTAATAATATTCGGGGCATGTAGGACATTTTTTAAGTGTAGAGGTTTGTAAGGGGTGGCTATTTGTGTGTGTCCGATGCCGTGAATTGGAATACTATGGCCATTACCAACAATGACTTGCTGATTTGAATTACTTAAAGGAAGATAAGACGAGAGATTACCTTGTGATGCTGATGTGTGAGTTGATGCGCCAGTATCCATGTTCCACGGAGCATCAGGAGTCTGGAGAGACATGGTGTGCATAGCTGCCTCGATATCTGTCGGTGTCGGAGATGTAGTAGCAATATATGCCTGAGGACGTTGTCCTAGGATGCCTGGCTTCGGAGGACCGGTAGGGCGTGTCCATTGAGATGTGGGATATGGGCACGGAGGCATGGTCCATGGTGGTGGAGACCAACCCCGTTGTTGCCAGGCTGGATACTGTTGCTATTGCTGCCAAGGAGGAGAGGACCATGATGGAGGAGTATTGGAAGCGCCAAACCGAGATGCACTGCGGTTACCACGCCTACCTCCACGGCCTTGGTTGCCACGAGGGTGAGAGCGATTGCCAGAGTGACGGGTGTTCTGCTGAGAGGTGTCGGTAGAGGGTTGCGGCTGAGTGGTGTGCAAGACAGTATGAGAGCCCGTGCTTGTCATTTTAGCCATACCTGCTTCTTCCAAAGTAAGCATAGAGCGAGCCTGATAGAAGGCTGGTAGAGGATTACTCTGTCGAATCATGGTTGCCACGCTGCGGTAAGCTTCTGGAAGACCAGATATCAGTTGAAGGACCAGACGGTGGTTGTTGACAGGAGAGCCGACATTCCTCAACTGGTCCGAGAGCATTTTGAGGCGCTGACAGTAGGCAGATACATTGGCGAAATCCTCCATACGAGTGTTAGAGAATTCTTGCTCAAGAGTGACAGCACGAGCGTTCTGATTGTCCTGGAAAATGTCTGCCAAACGGTTCTAGGCTGCTGCTGCAGTGGAATCAGGTTCCAGAATGGTCGTCAGCAGATCAATAGAGATGGTGGAATAGATCCACTGAAGAACGGTGGCATCAAGAGTGATCCATTGTTCATAGTCGGCGCTAGTAGGAGCCGGCGGTGGTGTTGTTGTGAATGGAACGATGTGATGCAAGACGCGATGGGATCAAGCATGGATGCGGAAAAGCTCGGCCCAGGTTCCGTATTGATCTTTTTCCATCTCAAGAATAATAGGAATGTTATTCCTAATATTGGAGACAGCAAGAGCGGGATGAAAATCAGATTTCTTCATGTTGGGTGGGGAAGTTTCGTTTGAAGGAGAAGAATCAGAGTCAGACATGAATGCGGAAAAGAACGAGACGAGGAGGAGAGGTGTGGCGGTGCGGAATGATCGCGACGCGGTGAGGTCACCGGAAACGGGTTCAGACAATCGTAGGAGGAGGGACGGCGTTGGCTCGTTTGCTGCGCGTGTTGCGGTGTTTAGGGAAGGATCAGTTTCAAGTCTGATACCATGTAAGAGAATGGAATCCCGCGCCCCTTCTCATTCATATTGAATATCATATATACAATTATTGTGAATTCTCGTCCAACCTAATTACAAGGGACTAATTATAAGCAATAATGACAAAATATTCTATTCTTAATGACAAAATATTCTATTCTTAATATTCTATTCTATCAAATACTGCATGGATGACATTGGACTGTAGGTAGATGGGGGGTCATGGTAGAGGTTGCAAAGGGATTTGATGGACCAGCAAAAATTTGTTGTTGAGATGAAAATGTTGAGTAGTTGAAAGGTGGTTGATGGAATGATGATTGAAATGACATGTGAGATTGATCTCTATATCCGAACAACTGGGTCGGTTGAACACCTGGTGGACAAAAATATTGTTGTTCAAATGATTGAACTTGAGAAGAAGACCCGACATGATGTTGATAGTGAGGTTGTGTAGTCTCCTATGTTATATCATACTGTTTTGAAAATATGTGTTAATTTTGGATGAGTGAATGAAGAATAATAAATAATTTTGTAATTGAACTCACATCCGCTTTGGTTAAGGCAACTTTCGAAAAAACAAAAACATGGTTTGTTGAACGAGCCTTCAAAATAGACATCATGTTACGCGCAGGTCATTATTATTCAGAAGATATCACAACCTTACTTAGAAAAAATCAACAAGATTCAGCTATGCGTTTTGTGGAAAGGTTTAATGTAGAAAATTCTGAATTTGATGTCCAAGAATTAGCCACCCCTAACATGGTCGGCGACCTCAATCATATACAATTAAATTAAATGATTGGTGGTGTGATTGTGGCCACTTCCAAGCTCTTCGACTTTCCTATCGTCACGTTATTGTCGTTTGTTCCTCTTGTTGTTTACAAATGACGACATTCATTGATTCAGTTTACAACCTCCATATGATTAGAAAGGCATATCAAGTTGAATTTCACCCCGTTCGAAACAAGGATTATTGGTCTACTTATACTGGGCCAAATTTCATACCAGAACCCCACATGCGACATAAAAACTTGGGACGACCAATTACAACTCGTTTGCGTAATGAAATGGATCAATCAATTCAGAACAAGATAAAAAAATGTTCTTACTATCGCAATAAAAGTCACAACAGAGAAAATTATCTATTTAGACAATAGAGTCATCCTTTGTAATGTTGTTAACATCAAATATTTTAATATCATCCTCTTTTAATTACTTATATTCAATAATTTAATTTATTTTTAATACATTTATTTTACATAAATACATGTATATTATTACTTTTTACATATTATATTATATAATTTAAAAAATCATACATAAATTATATCACATTTTTTATAAGAGTATTTTTAACTTTAACAATATTTAAAAAATATTAAATATTTTTAATTTATCAAACAAATATTTTTTACCCAATTTATTTAAAATTATTGTAAAAGATATTCATTTTAATTCTTCAACTTTATATATCATTTTCTTAAATAAAACAAAATTAAACTTTGGTATTATTTATGAAATAATTTTTTTAATTATATATTTTTATTTTTAAAAATATTAATTATCATTTGTTTAAAAAAAAATAAAATCAACTAAACTTGCCAACTGAATTGGCAATTTTAATTGAGATAAAATATACTGAAGTTGTCAATACAATATTCAATTTTATTTAAATGGAAGTTGTCAATCTGGTTATCAACTTTAATTAAAAAGACAAGTATACCAAGATTAATGAATTTAATTTATGTTGTCTGCATCATTCGCAACTTTAACCAAAAATGTCCCTATAATTTTTTCTAAATCTATTCATTTACGTAAATCTCAAAAAAAAAAAAAATTACACCATTTTGATAAAATTCCCCACAATTAGATTGCAAACAGAGTTGCATTATGTCATGTTGAACTAAGCTAACATCTCACGAGCATACTAGTTTTGATAATTAGTTAAAAATAACTAAAAACGGATGACATAACTGTAAAATAATATATTAAAATAATATAATTCTACAAGAAATCATTAAATTAAATTAAATTTTAAATAAAAAATAATTAATTATTATATTAACTAAGTTAGATAATAATTTATAAAATTGTTAGTAAAAATATTCTAATATAGTTACCAAGTTTTTACATAACAATTTTAGCATCTAAAAAGTTGATATCTAAAACTTAGATAACTAATTATATATCAATTTAAAAAATATTTATCAATAATATAAACTAATTTATATATCAATAAATTTTTTAGTCTCTATAATAATATATAATTTAGTCAATATCGTAATTAATTATTATTTTTCTCTAAAATTAGTTTATATTTAATGATTTTTTTAGTATTGATAATTAAAAAACACATTAAATTGGAATCACTAAGGCACATCATACTACAAGAAAATAATTAAATAAAATCTAATTTTAGAGATAAAAAATAATTAGTTATTATATTAATTATTTTATAAATTAAAAAACTTATTAGTATCTAAAATAGTTTCTATTATTAATAAAAAAAATTAATATCTAATTAGTTAACAGGTTTAAACTATAAATTATTTTAAAGTATAAAATTAATAGTTAAAATTTTGATAACTATCAATTAACTAATTAGATATGGTTTATAAAGTTTTATTAATAATAAAAATTCTTTTAGACATAATAAATTTTTAATTTATAAAACAATATATAATTTAATCAATATAATAATTAATTATTTTTTATCTTTAAAATTAATTTTTATTTAATTTTTTTTAGTGTGACTTTAGAAAATTCAACAAATAAAATACAATTAAATCATTGTGTGATGAATATATTTTTTTACTATATGGTCGAGGGTCACGAGGACTACAATCTTATTATACTTATATATGCATTGTTTGTTGTTCATTAAATTAAGTAAGGATATGTTAAGGTGAGATGTATTGGGAAATAGCTTTGAAACCGTTAGATTGCTTCTATTTTAAATCAATGGTAGATAAATTTCGGTTACTTATATATTTTTATTTCCTTTTTCTTCTTCTTTTCCCATGGGCAAGTTTGAAAGAAATGAAAGAGATAAAGATCTGACACAAGAAAGCATAGTGATTCTCTCTTATTCAGTCTCTGCACAAGATTCTCTTAGCCATTGCAGATCACAGCAGCAACATGTGATTGCATTAACTCAGCGCCGATTAACTACACTAGAGATATTTCATTCAAACTACGGACTTCATAACCTTATCTGCTGCAGAAGCCTCCACGAACATAATATAGAACTCTTCATCATCCTCAGTGAGAATCAAGCGTCTTCCACCCGCATGGTTCTCTGCATCAAAACTCCCAATATGCGAACATGTTGGAGGAGCGGTGACGCAGAATGCAAGCTTGTACCCATGTTGGTATTCCTCAATATGAAATTTGCCATCAAAAGTTAGTTCCGTGGGATGGCCTTGGACACCACCAATTCCCACACATAGCTTATCGATTGCTTCGTCCAGAAACACCAACCACTTGGAGGATTCTTCACACTCTGGCTTATCTATGAACTCGATATCCAGTTCGGTACCTATGGTGATGTTTCCAAACATTGAAATTAGTAACAGAACAAATAGTTTTCAAGAAAAATTCTCACAACAATTTAGTGAGAGAAAAGTAAACTTTTAACACAGTTTGAGAACTAGTTTCACTGTTCATTAGTGACTAAACAATATAAAAGATGTGAGTACGCCCACATTTGAAGTCTCACACTTGAATTCCTAACATACTTAAACTTATGATAATCTCTTCTTTGACTGAAGACACGAGACGGTGTATGTTCTTAGAATCTTCCTGAAATACATCACAAACAAGTAATAAAACGGCATTTTTACTAAAATGATGATTTTTTTTTTTATATTTACCTAAATAAGTAGATTCAGAAAAGTATTTCTTGGTTAAAGTTGCCAATGGTATTAGCAATATCAATTAAATTCACTAATTCTTTACTTTTTTTTTAATTAAAGTTAACAACCTGACAGTTTAAATAAAGTTGGATTTTGTATTGACAACTTAATATATTTTATTTCAACTCAAGTTGCCAATTCAGTTGGCAAGTTCAGTTGATTTAATTTTTTTTAACAAATAATAATTAATATTTTTAAAAATAAAATCTATAGTTAAAATAATTATTTTATAAATAATATGAAATTTTAATTTAATTTTATTTAAAAAATTATATATAAAGTTGAAGAATTACAATAAATATTTTTTAAAATAATTTTAAATAAATTGAGTTAAAAATGATTTGTTTGTTAAATTAAAAATATTTAGTATTTTTTTAAATATTATTAAAGTTAAAAATAGACTTATAAAAATGTGATATGATTTATGTATAAATTTTTAGATTATATAATATATGAAAGTATAAATTATATAATATGTAAAAAGTAATAATATACATGTATTTATGTAAATTAAATGTATTAAAAAATAAAATAAATTATTGAACAACAATCACAAGGACGATCACGAAGACAATAAAGAAAACCATCATGTGACACAATTTCTCAAAAATGACAACTTTTACTATATTTATATTTTCTAACACTAGTGCAAAATGATGAAAGGAATACTCCTTTCTAAGTGCGGTTTCGCGCTAAAACGCCTTTGTTAAAAACGCGGTGGCATTTTTGAAATTAGTTTGTTTTACAAATGCGGTTGTTAGTTAAAACCGCATTTGTAAATGAAAGGCATTTCATTTACAAATGCGGTCATACGCGTGACCGCATTTGTAAATGAAAGTTTTTCATTTACAAATGCGGTCATACGCGTGACCGCATTTGTAAATGAAATTCATTTCATTTACAAATGCGGTCATACGCGTGACCGCATTAGTAAATGAAATGCCTTTCATTTACAAATGCGGTCATACGCGTGACCGCATTTGTAAATGAAAAACTTTCATTTACAAATGCGGTTTTAACTAATAACCGCATTTGTAAAATGTTTTTAACCTAAAATTTGAAGCGCGCCACTGCACTTTCACTCTTTCTGCTCTGCTCTTCCTTGTCGCTGTTGCTGCGCTGCGCTGTGTTCCTTGCTTCTGTGCATCTTCATTGTTATTGCTTCCATTGTGAGTTTCGTATATATCCCATTTCATTCTCCTTTAGGAATGCTGTTCTTATATATGGTTTTTTCCTTGCGCAGTGCTTGAAGTTACTGTTGCATTGCTCGCCGCTGTCGCGCCCCGCTTCCACCTCTGGTTTCTATCAGTTGAATCATCATCTTCGCACACAAGGTTAGTTGATTTTTTGAATTTTTGACTTTATTTATTATAATTTGTATATTATTTAACATAAATTTATATTATATAATTTTTAATTTTTAAAATTTATATTATTTAGTTAGTAGTTTTTATGTTAGTTTTGTTAATTTTTTTTTGCTGTACTTTGAATATTTTTTTTTATGTATTATAATTTGTATATTATTTAATATAAATTTGTATTAATTTATATAATTTGTATTATATAATTTTTATTTTCTAAAATTTAAATTATTTAGTAAGTATTTGTTAGTTATAGTAGAATTTATGTTATGTTAGTTGTTACATTATAATAGAATATCGTGTTTGTATTTGGACCTCCGACAATAATACGTGCTGGTATTGAGTCCGGGGGTGTTCGACCCTCAGCAAATGCATGAGATAGAACACTTATTAGAAAATCCTAGGTATCTATATTGCAGAATATATAATGGATCGAAGTTGGATTCATTGTGCTCGTATAAGTGATGAGTACGAAAGAGGAGTAGAAGAATTTATACAATTTGCGCAGCGTAACGCGATTAATAGTGGTCGTGATGGAGGAAAGATTAGGTGTCCGTGCGTTAACTGTTTGAATGGAAGGATACTGGATGTGAATATCATGAGGGAACACCTGCTATGTGATGGGTTTCTTCGATCTTATACAACTTGGACATGGCATGGTGAATTATTAAATTTATCACGTGTTTCCGTAACTGAAGAATATGTGGGATCCACCACGGATGAAGCAGAACACGATGATGTAGTTGATGATCGATTGGAGGACATGATTCGTGATGTGGGAGCTGAGTCTTTTGCAAAAGCGCATGGATATGGAAGTATGTCAAGCGATGCAGAGACTCCATTGTATCCTGGATCAACTAATAACTTCACACGGTTGTCGGCAGTGTTAAGATTGATGAATTTGAAGGCACTAAATGGATGGACCGATAAAAGTTTCACGGAATTGCTCCAGCTGTTGAAGGATATGCTTCCAGAGGGAAATACTCTACTTGAAGGTTTTTGATTTAACTAATTACTTGTAGGTTTTTGAATGGTGTCTCTGTCACTGAGGGGAAGGAAAATGTGTATGGATTCTTAGATCCTGCATATACTAATCCCACTGGAGCAAAGACAAATGAGACCCAATCATACATCACTAACACCCTGGAAAAAGAGGGAAAAGAGGTTTATTTGTGCCCTTATATTAACGAGTAAGTTTAAATATATATATGTTAAAAGTTTATTATATTCATGTTTTATAAATTTACTCAACTATTTTCATGGATGATATAGGGGTCATTGGCAATTACTTGTCTTATCACTGAAGGATATGACGGCTTTGTGGTTCTGTTCCCTACACAAGAAGATATCCACAAGTTTTAAGAATATCATTGATAAGTAAGTACACTATAAACTTAACTATGGTTGATACTATAAGTAATCCACTAACAAGGTTTTTTGTCTCAACCAGTTCATGGCGTGGATATAACATTCTAAAAGGGAGATCGAATTCAAATTTTCAAAATTTGAACTGGATAAGATTAAAGGTATGTAAGATTTTTCTTTTTTTTTTTTCATTGTTTAATTATACTAACTTTTACAATTTATTGAATTATAGTGTAATAAACAACCAGGAAGCTATGAGTGTGGCTATTACGTCATGCAATGGATGAGTACCATTGTAAGACTAGGTCTTACAAGTAATTGGCAAGAGGTAAGATTTCTTAAATTATTTTTATAACTTCAAACTAATTTATCTATCTTAAAACTAATTTATGTGTCAACCATTTTGAAATGCAGTTCTTCACGGATGAGGAACCCATGAGTTCGGAAGCCATGACATATGTGAGACAATCTTGGTCCACATATTTCCTAAACTTTTATAACTCTACGATTTGATCAATAGTGTAAGAATAGATAGAGATTATTACTATTTTTGTATACATTTTGATCAATTACTATAAATTGACTTTGTTTCTCTGAATCTGTTTATTTGTCTGCCTGGCTGGGATGGGTATAATGAAACTGCATAAGATAATTCGTATGGGAAAACAACTAACCAAATAGTTCTAAAAAAAAAAAACCTAATTTACAAATGCGGTTGTTTACCTTAACCGCATTTGTAAATCAAGGGAATGATTTACAAATGCGGTTGCTTACTACAACCGCATCTGTAAATGTGATTTACAGAGGCGGTTGTTTACTACAACCGCATTTGTAAATCATTCCCTTGATTTACAAATGCGGTTAAGGTAAACAACCGCATCTGTAAATCATTGCCTTCATTTACAAATGCGGTTAAGGTAAACAACCGCATTTGTAAATCATTGCCATTCATGAAACCTGGCACACCTCTGGAGCATTTACAGAGGCGGTTACGGGAACAACCGCATTTGTAAATAGTATTTACAAATGCGGTTGTTTAACCGCATTTGTAAATCTCTTATTTACAAATGCGTGTTGATCAAATGCGGTTGTTTAGCCGCATTTGTAAAATGAAAATAACCGCATTTGTTTTACGTTTCTGCACCAGTGTAATAATGTAATATTATTTTATAAATATTGTTTAAATGTTATCCTTTTTATCTATAATTGTGTCAACTATAAACATTCCTTCACAAACATAATTTCAATTTTTTAAAAACAACAAAAATATTTTTAATTTTAATAAAATTTAAAAAATACTAAATTTTTTACATTTATTACACCGCCTATTTTAAATCCAACTTAATTTTTGATAACTTTATTTTTTGTAAAATTTAGTTTAATTTTTTTAATATTATTTTATCTATAAAAATACAAATATTCACAATATTCTTATTCTTATTCATCATGTAAGTTTAAATAATTTTTAAATTATTATATACATTTTTTAATTTTAACAAATATTAATTATTTAAAAAAATCAACTAAACTTGCCAACACAATTGAAAACTTCAATTCCGAAAAAATATACCTAAGTTGTCAATCTGATATGCAATTTTATTTAAATTGAAATTGTCAATCCGATTGTCAACTTTAATTAAAAAACAAAAAATAAACAGATTAATGAATTTAATTTATATTGCCTATACTATTGAAAACTTTGAAAAAATATGTTCATTTCCGTAATTTTTTCAAAATCTACCCATTTAGGTAAATGTAAAAAAAAAAAAAAAAAAAATCACCATTAATGCCTAATAAAACTCATAAACTATTGATGAGTACCAGTGAAGATGGTTCCAGAGCTGGAGAATTTCACAGGTAAGCCACGGAAGGCTTCTGAGTAATCTTGCAAGACAGTTAGAGGGCAGTCTGAGTTGGCAGTTTGGGCAAGTTTGAAGCCACCACCAAATGGGCCATAGACTGCTGGTAAGATGTGAGACCAGGGATAATGGGGTTCCCATTTGTGTCCACAACTTGCTCAAGATCATCTGAGAAAGCTAAGGGAAGGTTGGTGAGGAGAGCAAGGAGAGGGAGGAGGAAGGAGAGGAAAAGAGCTAGGGAGGGTTTCATGCTTCAATTACTGGATGCTGTGCTTCTGTAGTGGTTCTTTATAGAGAACCATCTTTATACTTTTACAATAATCCTTTTTTACATCCATTCAACGATAATACAATTATTTAATACTTTTTATATTAATTAATTATAAATTTCATTATAATAAAATTATTAAATAAAAATTAATTTTAAAAATTAAAATAATTAATTATTATTTTACTAAATTAAAGAATATTTTATTAAAAAATTATTGATATTTAAAATAATTTTTATTATTAATAAAAATTTATAAAATAATTTTTAAATTGGTATCTAAATTAGTTATTTACGTCTTACCTATTAATATTTTATATTTTAAATTTACTTTTAAAATATAAAGGGTTACATATCAATTTAAAAAATATTTTATAATAATATAAACTATTTTAAATATTAATAATTTTTAGTCTCTACAATAATATCTAATTTAGTCAGTATAATGATTAATTATTTTTTACTTTTAAATTTTATTGTTATTTAATAATTTTTTAGTATTGTTCATCTTCTATTATATATATATATATATATATATATATATATATATATATATATATATATATTCTAACATCATCATAATATTAGGGACTATAAGGTCGTATGACATTCGTATGACATGAATCAGTGAAGTGTCCAATTCAAAAAATATTTGTTAGATTTCTGAAAATTTTAACACAATTCTAACAAAATTCTAAAAAGGGAAAATACATTAATTTTCTAAAAACTCAAACATATTATATAAATTTTTATCATGATTACAAAAATAAGTAACAAATTCTTTTGAACCAACCTTGAGAAACATCTTTCAGCTAAAAAAAATGAAACATACTTATACACATAAATCTTTATTGTTAATTTATATAATTTATAATTATATAATATGTAGATTCATGTCCTTGTATCCTATATTTTAGAAATTATATATATCTCCTATATGCGTATAAATAAGTTGGTATAGATAAGGGGTCATACATTAAGATGTTTAAAGTATAATTTTTCATATATAGAAACTAAGCATAGCGTAAAATGGACATACACTAGTGCAAAAACACGGAACAAGTGTGGTTTTTTTATATTTATAAATGTGGCTATATAGCCGCATTTGATCAACACGCACTTGTAAATCAAAGAGATACAAATGCAGTTATATAGCCGCATTTATAAATACTATTTACAAGTGCGGCGGTTTCTTGTAGCCGCACTTGTATATGCTTCTGATTTAAAAAAAATTCAAAATTTAATAAATACTAAATAATATAAAATTTAAAATATAAAAATTATAATACATAAAAAACATAAATTCAAAATATTAAAGAAAAATTCAAAAAATTTAAAAAACCACACCAACCTTGTGTGTGAACGAACGTTGGTGGTGAAGAGTGGCAGGAGAGCGCCAGCAACAGCAGCAGCGGAAGCGGTGGCAAAACAATGACGGAGCGATGGCGGAACAGTGACGGAGTAGTGAAGCTAATGAAACACTATCTTTGACCACCAATGCAAGGAAAATAAACAAATATAATAAAAATGTAAAAATATTATACGTAGTGAAGATGTAGAGGAAGAAACGATTCAAGAGAACATACAATATAACCCAAATTAATGAAGATGCAGAGGAAGATGAACTCCAACAACGTTCACGAGCACAGGAACAATGCAAACGAAAGGCAAGAGGAGAAGTAGGAAAGTGTGGCGCGCTTCAAAATTTAGGATAAAAAACTATTTGCAAATGTGGCTAAAATGTAAAATTGCATTTGTAAATCAAAGCATTTTGATTTACAAATGCGGCTATTCAAATAGCCGCATTTGTAAATCAATGCGCTTGAATTACAAAGGCGGCTATTCAAATAGTCGCATTTGTAAATCAAGCATCAATCAAAATAATTTCAAAAATGTCACCGCATTTTTTACGAATGCATATGAGCGCAAACCGCATTAAATAAACAACATTTTTTTACTCATTTTGCACCAGTGCTATATGGGTGGCCACAAGATACATGATAGAGTTATTTTGATAGGTTTTTTTTTCAAATACCATTATTAAAAGAAAAGTACCAATAGTATATTACTCATCATATTTATCTAAATAATAATATGGTTTACTATTTATGTCAGGTTTTTATTTTTATTTTGGTCTATCTTTGTAAAATAATAGGTCAGGTCTCAAAAATTAAATTCTAACTTAATTTTTCAATTTTAAAAAAAATTATGAAAAAAATTAGAAATTAAAAATTTAATGATAAAAGTAATTAATATTTTATGAGATTAGTCATATTTAAAATTTCTTTTTTAATAATTTAAATAAATTATTAAATATAATTAATATTGATACCTTGTTTAAAATATGATAATAAATATAGTAGGTAAAAAAAAGTTTCTTCAATCATAATTGTAAAGTAAATTGTCTCTCCAACAAAAGATCATAGATTCAAATTTGAAGTACAACAAGTTTAGTATTTCTTTAAAGACTATAGCATGTAAAGTATCATTTTACTCAAAGATATTGTCACATGTAATTTCTAAGTTAACTATACTACATTGTTTGTAAAAAGTGAGTTTCATAAAATTGAGTTACAATGCAATAATGCGAGTATAATATCTGGATAAGAAAAAAATTAGACTAAGTTATTTTGATGTAATTACTAAGTAAAAAAATTATACAAAATTAGATACTATAAGAAAATTATTAAATTACAACTAATTTTAAAGACCAAAATAATTAGTTATTGTTGGACTAAATTAGAGACTAAAAAATTTATTGGTATCTAAGGTAGTTACTATTATTAATAAAAAATTATAAAATAGTTTTTAAATTGATATATAACCATTAGTTATCAAGGTTTTAGTTACTAATATTTTATATTTTAAATTAGTCTCTAAAATACTAATTGAGACAAATTTAGAATATAAAATATTAGTAGTTAAAATTCTGATAACTAATTTAGATATCAATTTTTATTAATAATAAAAATTACTTTAAATATAAATAATTTTTTAATCTTCAAAATAGTATCTAATTTAGTTAATATAATAATTAATTATTTTTTAGTCTCTAATTTTGATTACTATCTAATTTTGATTACTATTTAATAAATTTCTTGTTGTGAGAATTTATATATTGAGGTATTTTGTTAACTTTATTTATCTTAAATGAAGGACTTATATTTTTATTATAAAATTCATGCTACATAGCATGTCCTATGATGAAAAATAACATAAAATTAAAAAAAAATATGGAAGATTAAATAAAAAATGAAGGAATTATCTTTTTAACTTGATTGTTTATATAGTTTTTCTTATATTAAAAGAGAAATAAAAATGAATATATTTTGTAATTTTAAATTATAGAAAGATATTTGAAATATATTTGGTACAAAGAACAAGAAATTGGCTTTGTATTTTTATTTTACATCTTACACTCTTACCAACTTAATTAGGTTTGTTTTTGCAATCCAATGAGATACATGTCATAAAAGAGAGCACACACTTTTTTTTAACAATTAGAAAGGTTATAAAATATTAAAAGAGCCATTAAAATAATTAATGAGGTTTTGATGAAACACAAAGTTTTATTTCATTGTATTTAAAATTCACGATCTTCACGAGGCACACAATCTTAATAAAAAAATTCTGAGGAATATTTTGTGTTTCCCGTGGAACGCGACCTTATATATGTTTTTAAATTAAGATTTTGTTTCTCTCTAATGTTAAACTATAATAATAAAGTCCCACTCCATCTATTAAAATAATAAATATTTAAAAATTTGAAAAATAAAAAACCAGAAAATCATAAATTATTTATCTGAAATTTAAAAAGACAAATTAATTAAAATATAAGTCTAATATCTAATATTCAACATTATCATAACTTCAAAAAAAGAAATCAATTTAATCATTTATCATATTAAATAGATTCTCTACCAAAATGTTTTCCTACCGATTTATAATTAATTTTGTTAATAATTTAAAATATTAATAGTTAAAAATTGATAGAAAAAAAAGTTCTGAATTTTGTTTCTCTAGACATAATTATATTTTAATCATCATTATAATTAAAAAGATAAAAAGAAAAAAAGCCTCCTCTATTTAAACAACCTTTTCTTTTTTTCCTAACCTCCAAAATCTATATACTCATTTATAACATTTTTTTAATCGTTTGGTCATATTCTGTTTATAAAATAAATCTTCAAAGGTTTATAAAGTTAAAAATGTGTAATTAAGTTTTGAGTTCCATTTAAATTCAAGAACTACCAAAAAGAAACCCAGGTATTATTAATTTAAAGATGCCATATTAAGGAAACTTCATAGTCTTTGTGTACTTCGACTATTTCAACTCCAAGAAAATATGCTAAAAAAAAGCATGAAATCATTTGAAGAATAAATGCGTTAGGGAGATCATAAATTGGATATTTCAAAGTTAGTGTAAACCCAATTTAAATTCAATAAAATAAAATAATTTTTAAAATTTAAATTTACTTTAACTAGACTAAGTTAAAATTTAAATTTACTTTAACTAGACATTAGAAAGTCGTTCCTAGTTCATATGATATTATTGAAAATTTATGTCATATATACACGATTTTAATTAAAAAAAATTAAAAAATTATGTCATTATAAAACAACAACTTTAGTTATACATATAACTCATACATTTTAATATAAAATAATATAACTGAAATCGTGTAAATTTGAAAGGTTGGAAAAAAAAATATTTTATCTATTTTCTAATGTCTTTAAGTAAGTTTGAAAGAAATGAAAGAGAGAAAGATCTGACAGAAAAAAGCATACTCATTATCTTTCTTATTCAGTCTCTGGACAAGATTCTCTGATACTCAATGCAGATCACAACAGCAACATACCATTGCATTAACCCAACGCTGATTAACTACACTACAGATAATTGATTCAAACTACTGACTTAATAACCTTATCAGCTTCAAAAGCCTCCACGAACACTATATCGAAGGCTTCATGCTCAGTCAGATTCAACCGTCTTCCATCCTCACCGTTCTCTGCATCAAACCTCCCAATATCCAAACAAGTTGGTGACCCAGTGATGCAGAACACAAGCTTGTATCCAAACTGGTATTTCTCAATATGAAATTTCCCACCAAAAGTTTGTTGCCCTGGATGGCCTGCGGCACCACCAACTCCCACACATGCCTTCTGGATTGCTTCGTCCACAAACACCAACCACTTGGAGGATTCTGAACACTCTGGCTTCTCCACGAACTCGATTTCCAGTTGGGTACCTACAGTCATGTTTCCAAAAATTGAAATCAGTAACAGAAAACATAGTTTTCAAAACACTTTCTCACTACAATTTAGTTACTCCACAATCGTGAGAGAAAAGTAAAGTTCTAACACAGTTTGATAACTAATTTCACTGTTCATTAGTGACTAAACGATATAAAAGATGTGAGGAACCCAAAAATGGACTCGTGATCTTGTTGCATATATATATGCTCAAGTTCCCATTTTTATTTACTTTGAAGTCTCCCACTTGAATTCCTAACATACACAGATGATAAAATTGATAAACTATTGATGAGTACCAGTGAAGATGATTCCAGGGCTGACTCCAGGTATGGTGAACTTCACAGGAATGCCACGGAAGACTTCTCTGTAATCTTGCAAGACAGTTAGAGCGCACTGTGAGTTCCCAGTTTGGCCAAGTTTCAATCCACCACCAGGTGGGCCACGGATTGCTGGTAAGATGTAGTATGTGAGACCTGGGAAAATGGGGTTCCCATTTACGTCCACAACTTGCTCAACATCTGAGAAAGCTAAGGGAAGGTTGGAGAGGAAAGCAAGGAGAGGGAGGAGGAAGGAGAGGGCAAGAACTGCGGTGGGTTTCATGGTTGATTTAGTGGATGATGGTGCTGTCGCAGATGTTCTGCTTCTGTTCTGGTGGATTGGTTTTGGTTCTTTATATAGAAATAAAGATCCTGCTTTAGCACCACGTGTTTGTTCTTAAAAGAAGATAACTTGGTACATGGTTAGGTATGTGGAGTTGAATTTTGATGACAGAGAAAAGAAAAAAGAAAAAGAAAATCTGAGAATTGAAACATGTTTCAGCAACAATGGAAAACGATATTAAGAATGGACATAGCATCAAAGGTGTATACGAAGATAGGAAAAACATGGAGTTGTGAAAGAGACTTACATGACATTGTAACATGTGACTAAATTGTTTTAATATTTTCAAGAGATTTTTTCTAAGAGAGGTGGTTTTTTCCCCTTAATTTAACAACTGAATATTACTCTTTTATTAAAATAATTAGATTAAAAATAATAAAGTATAGTAATAAAACTATATTTTTAAAATAACTCGATTTTTAATGAGGAAATAATAAATGTGTAAGCATATATCAAATGTTATAGGTAGAGAAATGTAATGAATTTGTAGCTCAGATGGGTGCATTGGTAGTTTGACCTATATTCTCAAATTTTGAAACAAGTTTTTTTAACCGAAAACAAAATCTTTTACCCACAAAAAAATACTTTTTGAAAATCACTATTTTCAATATTGGTTTTAACAGAAAAAAGAAAATAGAATAATCAATTTTACTTAGTTATATGATATGATGATTTAAATATTTGTAAACTTCATAGCAGAATTGGATAAGTCTACTTATCATCTCTAGTTATACTTATACTACCTTTGGAATATAATTATGATCAGTTTTTCTATACTTTTTATTCTTTAATGTTAATCAAATCAAATCAATTCAAAATTCATTTATTATATAAATAAAAAATAAAAAAAATCAAAGAGAATATATAAAATGTCTTATGCCACGTGCGTAGTAGGTAAGGGATCACGTGCAAGTACAGTAATCGGATAAGGATGAAGTTGGAATGAATTATTTTGATAGTTTTTTTTTTTAAGTAGCATTATTAAAAGAAAATTACCCAAATAATATATTACTCATCATATTTATCTAAATAATAATATGGTTTACTATTTATGCCAGGTTTTTATTTTTATTTTGGTCTATCCTTGCAAAATAATATTAAAATAGAAATAAAAATGGATTTATTTTGTAATTTTAAATTATAGAAACATATTTGGTACAAAGAAGAAGAAATTGACTTTTGAATTTTCATTTTACATCTTACACTCTTGAGAACTTAATTAGGTTTGTTTTAGCAATCCAATGAGATGCTGTCACAAAAGGGAGCACACCTTTTTTTTTTAACAATTATAAAAGTTATAAAATAATAAAAGAGACATTAGAGATAAAATAATTAATGAGCTTTTGATAAACACAGTTTTATTATTTGTAGGTTAAAGTTCACGATCTTCACGAGGCACACAATCTTAAATTATAATATTAAAGCTCGTGCGGAGGAATATTTTATGTTTCCCGTGGAACACGACCTTCTATATTTTTAAAAGAGGGTTAAGATATTGTTTCTCTCTAATAAAACATTATGCTAAACCATAATAATAAAATCGCAGTATTAAAATAATAAATATTTGAAAATTAAAAAACTAGAAAGCCATAAATTATTTATCTGAAATTTAAAAAGACAAATTAATTAAAATATAAGTCTAATATCTAATATTCAATATTATCGTAACTTCACAAAAAGAAATCAATTTAATCCTTTATCATATTAATTAGATTCTCTACCAAAATGTTTTCCTACCGATTTATGATTAATTTTGTTAATAATTTCAAATATTAATAGTTAAAAACGGATAGAAAAAAAAAATTCTGAACATTATGACATGAAGTCATTCATGTGGAGGGAGGCATCTATTTGGTTTGTTGGGGCCTTGGTCCCTTCTGTTTTCCTTCTAAAATATAACACTAGCTTAGTTAGGCTATTTGCTTTTGCACCCCCAAAATTTTCAAATGCACGCTATAAATTTTTATATTCCAAATTTACCTTTTTGGTATTATATAGCAGTGGAGGGTATTTTTTGTTTTGGTATTTTCTTTTTTTGACTTGTTTGAGTGTTTTTACATACTTCATGGTTGTGGTGTACTTGGTGTTGCTAGAAGTGTAGATAATGTAGGGAGGGAATGTAAATTTCTTTTTTGTTTTGCTGATTTTTTTTCTCTAGTTAATGATTTTGAATTTAATTTTTGAATTTTTTTTCTAGTTAATGATTTTGAATTTAATTTTTGAATTGTGTAATCCAAAAACTTCTTGAATTACATAACTTAAAATATATATATATATATATATATATATATAAATTTCAGATTATGCAATTTAAAAGTAAAAATATTTTTCTAGATTGTACAATCTAAGAGTCAAATTTTGTTTATGAATTACACAATCTAGAATACTATATGGATTGTAATTTAGAAGTTAAGTTTAATGAGTCCTTATAAGTTGTTACAAACATTTTTTGGAAACACTTTGATTTAGTGAAATTGTTGAATGCATTTAGTATTATATTATTGATAGTACATACAAAACTAACTAATATATATTGCCTTTACTTGTGATCGGTGGTGTCATGTCCACATGGTTGACTTTTTCCACAACTTTGTTTTTTAGATCAAATTTCTTCCCACAAGTAATTGTTAGTGAGAGAGAAGTTGTATTAATAAATGAAATTACAATTGTGTTTCTTGAAAATTCCAACCCTTTTTGTCAATTCCATTTTAATAAGAACATTAAGGAAAAATGTAAAATGTTAGCATATTCTATGTAGGCTTGGGAAATTTTTATGAATGCATGGGCAGATGTGATGGATTGTGCAAATTCTGAAGTCTTCATGTAATGTATTAAACATTTTAAAGTTCTATATTCATCAAAACGATTATTTTTTGATATATGTGAATGATGCATGGGTCATTCTACATAAGAAAAAAAAGTGTTAAGGCATGAACGAATAAGGTTATGTATTTAGGGGAATACAACATCAAATAGGTATTTTTGTATGGATTCACTATTTATGGTTAATAAACTTGTAAAAATTATCAATCACATTTAATATGTGTATTTTAGTTACAGGGTTGAATCTACTCATTCGACCTTAAAGCGAGTGCTTGAAAATAGTACGAAAGACTTATGTACTTGTTGAGACGCGATAAACAATGTCATAAGACTACAATGTAATGAAAGTAAGACATCCTTTTAGAAGAGACTACATGGTGTATGACACACTTTAAATTTTAATTTGTATAAAAGATTACAAGAGTTTGTCTCTAAATATATTTTGATGCACATTGCTGAAGAGTTTAATCATGTTAGACATGTTGGTATAGATAGTGAATGTCATTGAGATGTACTCATGATTTACCTTGTGCTTGTGAATTAGCAAGATATGACTTTGGTAGCATACCATTGAATGTAGTGCATGTTATGTGAATCAAATTTAGCTTTTTTGATATGTCATCATGTGACTCATCGTCTAAGTTATCTAATCAGTAGAAATTTGACATTTTAAAAAAAAATTCAAGGTAAAGTGACAATTAAGGCATTTCCAAATTCATAATTGCATTCTGGATTACACAATTCATATTATATTCAAATTTTGACAAATACATTCCAAATTATACAATTTAGAACACAATTTTAAATTCATAAATGACTTTCAAACTAAACAATCCAAAATGTATTCAGATTTTGATAAATAAATTTTTGGATTGTGCAATTTGAAAATTCTAAAAACAGTCAATCTAGATTGAAATTAAACAACAACAATGAATTGTAGTTTTAAAAAACTAACCTCATTAATTGACACAATAATTGGTGACCAAAGTAGTTCCTGACAGTGGGTTTAGAACACTAGAAGCAAAGGAAGTAGATGTGACAATGACCATTAGTCGTTTATAAGGGGAGAAGGAGCAAAGAAGAAGAGAAAAAGGAAAGGTAAAAATATATGTCATTAAGAACATTTTGGTCTTTTCAGCACCTTATCGGGGCGCACTTGAAAATTATAGGAGGGCAAAACGAAATGACCTATGGTTGGTCTTTTATTTTAGGTAATGGATAATGAAGTTTTGGCTTCTATTTCCTACACCCACACAATTTTATAAATTTCGAAACTGGCCTTGACATTTTATTTGGAAAAGGGCATCGTGAAATCGAGATCCAGTAGCGTGCTACGGATTCATCAATCCGGAACTGAATCATTTTGTTTTCCAAATGAGAGGGTGTTCTGGAAGTAAATTTTGCATAAATTTTTTATTTATGGATTGCTGAATCCGGAAGCTTAATTTCTATTATGGATTGGTGGATCCAGAATGCTTTTTTTGAATTATGGATTTCTAAATCTAGAATGCATATTTCTATTATGGATTGGTGGATTCGGAATGCTTTTTTTGAATTATGGATTTCTGAATCCCGAATGCATATTTTGAATTACGGATTGCTAGATCCAAAATTTTACCGAAAGCGCCAATCCAAATTTTTTTTAGATTTCATAATCTGAAATGCAAAAAAATAAATACAAATTCTCTATTTTGTAAAACTATCGGACTGTATTGTCTGGAATAATACGTATAAACTACGGAAACAAAAATCTGAAAAAAAAATGGAACTACAGATCCAAAAAACAAACAAATTACTTACCTTTAAGAGAAACCAACCTTCCCCCACCAAGTTTTCGAGACACCACCCTAAACCACCAACAGAAACACAAGATGGAATGGTGTTGCTGAGAGAGGAATGGAGTCCGTGGAGAGGCAATGGAGTCCGCTGAGAGAGAAATGGAATGGCGCTGCTGAGAGGCAAACAAAGAAGAAAATAATAGTTTAGGTTTAAGTACATTTTAGGATTTTTAAAAAATAATAGGAACAGTTTTGTCTTTGCATAACATTGTGGGGTGTAGGAAGAAAAATGTAGAGGTGCAGGAAGAAGCTGCCTGAAGTTTTTCTTTTTGAACTTTCTTAAACACGAGTCTTGGGCCTTTCTTCTGGCCCTTTTGTTATTGAATTAATTATATAAAAAATGAAAAAAATAAACAGACAAGCCCAGATACTCTATCTACTCTTTCTTAATCTTAATCTAATGAGTATTAGAACAAATTATTGTTGATGACCATCAGTCGTACCAGATTCTTAGAAAGTAAAATTTAAGATTACTTCAGTTGTAACATCAGTTGACCATCAATTTTAAAAATGACAATTAAATAAAAACAACTTTTTTTTTTTAATTCAACCGTTAAAAAGAAACAAGGAGAATATATATGAGTAGGTGTAAAACATTTTCTCTATTAAAAGACCGAAGAAATTAATTTTTTATGCTTATTTTTTTGTATTATACTATAAAAAATAATCTATGTCTTGTTAAATTAATGAAATTACATAATTTTTACCATGAAAAATAAAATTATAATTAATGAAAAGTAATTAATGTTGTCTTCTAATAGATGAAAGAGTAGTTAATGTGGCCCTCCCAGTGAAGAAAGAACCCTTTTTCTACTTTAACTTCAAATTTTTATTCTTTTGGATGCAAGCCTTTGCATACATGATGTGACCTATTTTCCACCAATAACTTGCTGCACTCAACAAATTATTTAAACATACTAATGCGAAATGATCAAAATATTTCTTACAATTTTCCAAAATCTCTTTTCTAAAATATATTTCCAGATTTTATTTTTTAGAATTTTTTTAGAATATATTTTTTTATTATGGAATTGCTTTTCCACAATAAAATTTTGATTTTATAATTTTATTACATAATTTTATTTCCAAAACACATAATTTTCGAAATATATTTTTTAGTTTCAGATTTCAATTATAGAATGAAGAATAATTTTGAAATTCCAAAAGTTGATTAGGTGCATATCTAAAATCATTTGATGCAGCAAGCATTTGCCAACACAAACAACACTCAACCATTTGGTCCCATTTCCATGAAAAACAAAGATGGAGAAAACAACTGAATTGTTTGGTAGGAAAACTACAATGTTGAGTTGATGAAGTAGTACCATTATGACTGACAAACTTCTTTAATTGATGAAACAAAGTAGTGTATATGATGCATCAAATTGCCAAAGCTAAATTACTCCAGAAAAAACACTTCAATGAAACATGTGATAGTGATTTGAGAGGGAGCTTTTTTAATTGATTCTTAACAAACACATAAACTAGTGTACACGTATGCTCTTCAACTTGTGTAACATAAATGATTTGAATTGTTTACTAGCTTGCATGGTTGAAGCTTAGCCAAGCAATTATACAGACACCAGTAGAAAATTTCCCATCAGTACAAAGGTTATGAAGTGAACAATTTACCATTGCATCTGTCAAGTGAAAACCAGCATTAAATTTGCTGGGACCAATTTGTCTATTAATTTTCAGATTGGTCTTGGTAACCAAGGCCACCGTCCATGTTATATCCACTTCAAACTGCTTCAGAATTTCTTGGTTAAGGTCCACAACTTAATTGCATCAATCATCATTAATAACATAGTCCTTCCACCTAAGTTAATTAAATATACTAGTGCAAAATACACTTATTGTACTATTAAATTGGTTAAATGAAAATCAATGTAAAGCATTATGCAGTGATATTTTTACAATTTCTGACATAAATATTACATCGAATGTATTCATAACCGATGTAATATGTTCAAAATTATCGTTACACATTAAATGGTGGTGACTTTTTTTTACCATTTTTACCATAGATATTACACTAGTTATGATACAACCGATGTAATAAGCACATATAACATTGATTGCATGAGAAAACCAATGTTATATGTGCTATTTTAAAATTTTAGGTTTCGCATTTTGACGTTCACTCTTTTCTCATGCGCTCGTTTGCTTTCTCTTCTTCCTCATTGTGCTGTATACTCACGATTCTTTGCATTGTCATTTTTGGCTTGGTTCTTTAGATCTCTGATGACGTTGACCGGGTAGTGGGTGGTGCGAGACATTCACCACTTCTTCTGCCTTGTTGTGTCGTGTACAGTTCACAGTTGTAGTAGTTTTCAAGAACGAGTTAGGTTGATTCCTCAATTTTGTGTTGTTTCTACTAATTTGCATTTGGGTTGCTTCAATTCTGAGTAAGTGTTTTATATTTTTTTTACTCTTATTATTTATGTTATATTAATAGCTAATAATTTTGATGATAATTTATATATTTATATATTTATAATTTATTTTATATATGCTTGTTTTTAAGACTATTTTTTGTTTTGTTTCAATTTTTAAAAATACTATTTAGATTGATAAATATATTAGGTGTTTAGGAAGTTTAGATTGAGAGAATTTGTATTTGATTTTTGATACATTTTTGCTTTATTGAATGTATATATTTAAGATTAATATTGAAATTAAAATTTATTTTTATTGATATTTTTTTTATGATTTGTTATTGTTATTCATATCTAGTATATTTTTTAAAATTATAAATTAGAAAAATATTTTTTTTTTAAACATTACATATATTACATGGTATAAAATTTTAACCCATGTAAAAATGACATAAAACAAAAACAAATGTAATATATGCTGCAAAGGTTAAATAAATAAAACAAACAGAGACTTATTATATTGATTATAGAATCGATGTAAAATTTAATGAATTTTCTACATTAACAGCTATCACTATATCACTAAATCGATGTAATAAGTCTCATAAAATCGATTTTATTAGCTATAATATAATAACATGAAAATTTGCTAATTAAGAAATTCTTACGCTTGTTAGATAAAGGCCAAACACAGTATTTTTGAAGTAGTGTTATATTTGAGAAAGTTCAGAAGACAAGGACAAAGAAAACAAGGTAATAAAACCCTAGAGGCAGCAGTACCTGATGCAACAAGAGCTTCATGGACTGTCCAAATCTTCATAGACAAAGAAACTATACTAGACAACTCTTGAGTAAATTGTAAGTCATAATCATCAATATGTAAGAGGAAAATAATTGACATAACCTGTTAAAATTGCATGGACCACATATAAAGTATACAATGCAAATATTTTTCCAGAAAAAGTTCTTAGATAGCAGTGATCATCAAGAACAGAACTAAGGACTTGCAAGAAAAAATAAATGCCAATAAATATGATCAAATAAAAATACCTACTGATAAATAACTACTAAATTTGCATATTTGGACTTTGACATATCTACTAAGATGTCCCTCATAACATATTCTGGTGCTGTATTAAATTCAATGGGACCCTTTGACTATTAATTTTCAAACTTGTCTTAGTTACCAAGTAATGCAATGCCAATGCCATCGTTCATGTTCTATCCACCACAAATTACTTCATCACATTCTTGGTTTAGAAAGGTCCAGCAGCTTCTCTCTTGCCACCACCAATGCATGGTACTTCCACCTAAGTTAACTAACCAAACATCCAACCATGTGAGCATCACCTTTTCTTCTTCCTCGTCCCAAAATTCTCTCTCTTCAACTGTGACATAATAATCATCAATACCTTTTTCGTAGCAACAACTTCTTCATTCACTAATGATGGCAGATGATAACTCTACCAAGAGAAACTCCAACGTTCAGCTCCTAGAAGAACTAGAGGCCCTTAGTGAAAGCCTTTACCAATCACACACCTCAAACACAACTAGAAGAACAGCTTCATTAGCTCTACCAAGAGCCTCACCTCCTCTTGTCTCATCTGCTGAAGATGACAATGACACTGCTAAAATTGACAACAAACAAAGCAACAAAACTCGGTCTCGCCGCATGTCCTTGTCTATATGGCGATCAAGGCCAAAGCCTGAAGATGCCAAGGCAACTCTTACTCAGCCAGACGCCAAAAAGTTCAATGACACGGAAAATTCAGGTGATAAGAAAGGAATTTGGAGCTGGAAGCCTATGAGGGCCATTTCCCATATTGGAATGCATAAACTAAGCTGTTTGTTTTCTGTGGAAGTTGTTACTGCTCAAGGCCTTCCTTCATCCATGAATGGACTAAGGCTTTCTGTTTGTGTTAGAAAGAAAGAGACCAAAGACGGGAGTGTTCAGGCAATGCCATCAAGGGTTGATCAATGTGCTGCAGATTTTGAAGAGACCCTTTTCATAAGGTGCCACGTTTATTGCAACCATGGTAGTGGAAAGCAGCTTAAGTTTGAGCCAAGGCCATTTTGGATATACCTTGTTGCAGTTGATGCCAAAGAGCTTGTTTTTGGAAAAAACTGTGTGGACTTGAGCCAGTTGATTCAAGAATCCATTGAAAAAAGCCAGCAGGGGACGCGTGTCAGGCAGTGGGACACTAGCTTTGGCTTATCAGGGAAGGCAAAAGGAGGAGAACTGGTTCTGAAACTTGGGTTCCAAATCATGGAGAAAGATGGCGGAGTTCAGATATATAACCAGGAAGAGAATTTTAAGTCTAGCAGGTTCAAAAATCTCACCTCTTTTGCTCGCAAACAATCTAAGTCATCATTCAGCTTGCCTAGTCCAAGAATGACAAGCAGAAGTGATGCTTGGACTCCTTCACAGAGAAGGTTAGCAGAAGATATTCAAGGTATAGATGATTTGAATCTTGATGATCCACACATATTTCATGACGCCCCTCCCTCTGTGCAGAAACTTGATAGTGGCAAAGAGGTAGAAGATTTTGATCTGCCAGATTTTGAGGTTGTTGATAAAGGGGTTGAGGTTCAAGAGAAGAAAAAATATGAAGGAGAAAGATCTGAGAAATCCATTAAAGTGAAAACAGGTACGAGTGAGGTTGTCAAGGAAATAGTGCATGATCAGTTGCGCCAGAGTAGACTAACTGAGCTTGATTCAATTGCCAAGCAGATAAAGGATCTTGAGTCCATGATGGGAAAAGATAACAATAATTTCAGAAAAGGTGATGAAACTGAGTCACTAAGATTGGATTCTGATGAAGAAACTGTGACAAAGGAATTTCTTCATATGCTCGAGGATGAAAAGACCAGAGGTTTCGAAACCAACCAGTCTGAAACATCTCCATTACAAGTTGCAGAGGTAGAATCTGAAGTGTATCTTCCAGATCTTGGCAAGGGCTTGGGGTGTGTAGTTCAAACAAGGGATGGAGGCTACTTAACATCTATGAATCCTTCGGATAAAGCTGTAGCTAGAAATGAGACTCCGAAGCTAGCAATGCAGATGTCAAAGCCTTATGTGTTGGCATCAAACCAGTCCCTAAATGGGTTAGAGTTGTTTCAGAAATTGGCTGGCCTTGGTCTTGATGAACTCAGCTCTCAAGTTTTCTCCAAGATGCCCTTGGATGAACTGATAGGTAAAACTGCAGAACAGATTGCTTTCGAAGGCATTGCTTCAGCCATCATACAAGGAAGAAACAAAGAAGGAGCCAGTTCAAGTGCCGCACGTATAATTTCTGCCCTCAAGGACATGGCAAATGCAATGAGTTCAGGAAGACAAGAGCGGATTTCAACCGGACTTTGGAATGTGGATGAAACTCCACTTACAGCAGAGAAAATTCTAGCCTTCACAATGCAGAAGATTGAGTTCATGGCGGTTGAAGGGTTGAAAATCCAAGCTGATATGACAGAGAAAGAAGCTCCCGGGGATGTTTCACCACTCTGGACAATGGAAGGAAACAAAGACAAGGATCTATTAGGCTCTGCTATTTCACTTGAGGATTGGATCAGAGACCAAAGCTACACTAACACTAGTAGAGGTTCTGATGGTGAGCCCTCAAATATCACACTCATATTTGTTGTCCAACTAAGGGATCCAATAAGGCGATTTGAAGCAGTTGGAGGTCCTGTGATGGTGCTCATTCATGCATCCAGCGAAGACACAAGGGGGAGTGATTACCACCAAGATGATGAAGAGAAAAGGTTCAAGGTAACAAGCATGCTTGTGGGAGGATTGAAGGTGAGGAGTGCTACACAGAATAGCAATGGATGGGACAGTGAGAAGCAAAGACTAACTGCAATGCACTGGTTGATTGAATACGGGTTGGGAAAGGCAAAGAAGAAAGGCAAGCATGCATTGGTAAATGAGCATGGCCTTTTGTGGAGCATTTCATCAAGTATAGTGGCTGACATGTGGCTGAAAACCATGAGAAATCCAGATGTTGATTTGTTTGGGAAGGAATAAGCATATCCACTGTGCTGTTAATTATGCAGGTAGTTTTAGCAGGTTATGAAATATACAACTGCAGAATCTTGCAATCATGTTTCATTTGGGGGCTCCATAAAAATCTAGGAGAATATTCTTGTTAGTTCTTGAGGTTTATAGATAAAATAATTGTGCCAAATCATTACTCATCGGTCATAGTTAGTTGGTTGGTTTTTGTAGAACCAATCAAAACCTGGTACTTAAGAAATGTTATATCCACACACCATTGATAACAATTGATATCAAGCTTTTGTCTCTTCTCTGCTTGATTGTGAGAAAATTATGTGCATGTAGTATATATAAGATTTCTAATCTGGCTTATATAATTGATGTTATGTTATCCTATACCATATTACAACTGGAATTTTTTCTGAAATATGAATCAGTGAAGAGATGTTAAAATGATTTTTCATTGAATTTCAACACATTTATATTGATTAGTTTTAAAATTATGTGCTTGTGCTACATTTTATAATGACCTTACATTCAAAATTATTAATACATATGTGAATATGATTATTACTCTGACCAATCAGTATTACTATTGCGATTGATAATATTATTGTTGTTATAATGTTTACAATCTTAACACTAAAGTTGATGGTTTAGGAGAGTGGGAGATATGAGAAGAAAGTGTGAAAAAAATTGAGAATATTTGAATTGGGATATGATAGAGTGAATGTGTGAGAAAAGTTTATAAAAATACGTCGGTGATATGATGGTTGTAAAAGTATTTTAAATTACTTTTAATAGTATAAATTGTAAGATTACAAATTTACTCATGTATATAAAAAATAAATAAATAATTATTAATTTTGTGCATATTTTAGTTAATTAACATAATTTAAAGTTTCAATTATAAATAAATGAAAAAATAATGTAAATTGAACTAAATAAATAAATAAAATTTTAATTTTAAATATAATTTTATTAATTTTCATTTTATTAATTTAAATTAATTTTATTACTTAAATTAATTTATTTAGATAATTTTAATATTATTTATGATTCTTTAAATTATGTTATATATATATATTTATATATAAAATTAATATTAATCATTATTTCTATTATTATTATTAAAAAAATCAATATATTTTAAAAAATAAATAGGTATTTAGAACATAACATGAACATGAATATTAAGTAGTTGATAAGTGTCAATGTGTAGTATTTATAATTGAGAAAATTGAACACTTTTTTGGAACTGAATTGTTGCTTAATGTTAGAAAATTACCCTAATCTGAGAATTATTGAATCCAATTATATATTTTGAACCAAGAAACAAATGAAGAAATTTAATTCCAATTTTGTGTAGATTTCAGATGAATATGAAGCATTAAAGGAAAGAAAGCAAAGACTTAATTGGATCACAAGAAGGAGTGAAGAAGGAAAATTTAAAGGAAGCATTTAGCTCAAGTTAGAAGATTTAACTCAGGCTAAAATTGTCCAGATTTGATTAATGGTGCAGTACTAATTTAGCTCAGGCTAAAATCGCTAGATCAAGCTAAACAGCACCGAAAGATTTAGCTTAAGCTAAATTGGCTCGCTTGAACTAAAGTTTATTATATAAATTTTGGGGCATAGTTAAAAATGAAGCGGTGGAGGAAAGAATTGATTTTTAGAGAGAAGTTAGTGAGAGAAGAAGAAGGATAACTCTATTCTAGGAGAGGAAGTTACTCAGATTAGCCCTTCGTATGCAATCCAGGTCAAGAATGAAGATTAGAGGAGCTGTCATGAGTGGCTAAGTGCTTTCTAACTTGGGATTGAGTGTAATCTACTCTGTTCAAATGTATTCTTGATAATATATATATATATATATATATATATATATATATATATATATATATATATATATATATATAATATTCTCTTTTCTACTTGTTCTTGATATTTTCGTTTTATGTTTATTGCTTGATTCTATCTGATCAATGGAGTCCTGATTTTGATCCTTAAATTTAACTGGAAAGTACTTTTAAGGATCTGAAATAGACGAAAATACTTGATAACTTGTAATGCTAGGAATAGATTTCAAGTTATTAATTCATTGTAATTATGTTCATAAAGCTGGATGATTTGTTAAATATGTGAGGAATTAGTGTTTAGGAAATTATCTTATGAGTTTCATCTGTAAGGAATCAAGGTGAATGATTTTAAATTAAGCATCAAGAATAAATAGTTTTGAGTATATTTTATTGTATTATTCCAAAATACAGATGATTGAGATAGACGCAATTCAATCCCAAGTATCTTTCTCTATATTTGATAAGTTAGTTTCGTTATTGGTTGAATCAAACCCTAAATCTTTGAATTACTTATGAAATCTTTAATTTGGTTATGAATAAGTTCTCAAAACTATATTTTATACTTAATGAGTTTTATAACAGAACTTCTTAATTAGAATTGTTCTCCGTGGGTTTGACATTCGTACTTTAAAGAGTACTATATTACAGTTGATTCGGTATACTTACCAAGAGAAATCAACAATAGTTGTCAAAATATATAATATAAAATCATTACATTTGATAGGAAAAGACATAAACACATGCTAATTTGTTTGTAATTTTGAAATTATATCAAAATAAAAAACATAATAATATTAATTAGAAAAAAAAAACACATCCCACTAATAACATTTTAATCCTTCTTGTGAAGAACTTCAAACAGTTTTTTAAAAGACATAATGCATATAATTAATTTTGATTAATAAGACAAACTTAATTTATATTAATAATAATAATCCAAACGTTACATTCAATTTTGACTTTTAATTAGTATATTAAAAACTGCATACATATATAAATTAATATTTCAACTCTATATACATCTCAAAGTAATAAAGCATATCTAAATTAATACATGAATTATATTATTTTAATACTATAAATATTGAATGATTGGATAAGGAAAAAAAAATTCAGTTTATATTTCCCTACTGTCAAAATATTAATTTAAAATAAAAAAATTAATAAAGAATTAATTGTTCAAGAAATACTTTTATAAACAAAAGAATTAAAAAATAAAGAAATAATTTAAAAATGGAAAACAAAACTGAATGTGTTCTGACTAATATTTTCGAAAAAAACTCCTATTAATCAATAAAAAAACAATAATTACAATATTAATTTAGTCTATATTTAAAATGGATTTTAATTAATACTCTCAATACTCATTCAAATGGATTTTCAATAATAAATATATTTAATTTATTAAATTAATTTTAAATAATGTAATATAAATTTTATTACTATCTTAATATTTCTATTTTAAATTAATGTATATAATTAATTTTCATAAAAAATAATTAAATAATTTTTATTAATAATAATATTTTCAAAAAAATATTAACATCTGTAATTTAAATTAATGTCAAAAAAATAAATAAAAACTTATATTTCATAAAAAAAAATCTTCAAAAATATAATAATAAATTATATAAACAACTTAACAGAGATAATTAATTTAGTAATACAATTATTGAATTTCAAATCAAAATTTACATCTAAATTTACAAACTTATTAACATAAATAATTACTTTAAAATAATTTAAACAAATTAAACCTCAAAACCCTAAACATCCAAACAGAATATAAATTTAAACCATAAAACACAAACAAAAAATACATATTAAAAAAAACACATACTTGAAGAAGAGCAGAAGAAGATCAATTGAACTAGTTGATGAACAACACCACAAGAACACAATTATAACATGTGCCTGAAAACAATTCACAAATTATTGATAAAACAAAACAAAAATCAAGCAATACAAAAAATCACAAATCTGCAAAAAAAAGAAAATGAACATAACCGATTAACTCATGCCTTAAAAATTCTGCATAATCGATTAGTCAAGGATTTCAAAGGCATGATTGATTATGCATGCAGTTATAAATATAATCGATTATTCTACAGCATAATCGATTAACCTAACTTTTACACAGAGCACATAATCGATTATACTCCAAAAAATACACAGATAATAGCATAATTGATTATCCACTAACACTATAACTTGATAAGTTACCATATGCCGAAAAGTCATTGATGGTGCTGCTGCAGCTTGAAAGTTTCATTAATAAATCCGTCAATTAATTGAACACCCTGATCCCACATTAACTTTAAATCTTCAATTAGGGGACTTAGATAAACATCTATGTCATTCCGTGGCTGTTTCGAACTAGATATCATCATAGCCAACATCATGTATTTTTGCTTCATGCACAATCCAGGAGGTAAGTTGTAAATAACTAGTAAAATAGGTCATGAACTATGATTTGTGCTCATATTACCAAACGGATTCATTCCGTCTCTAGCTAAACCAAGTTGGATATTTCTTGATTCTTTACCAAACTCTGGAAACTCATCATCAAATTTCTTCCATTAAATAGAATCAACTGGATGTCGGTACATGCCATCACATTTCCTCTCATCTGCATGCCATCTAAGATTCTTAGCATCATTTGGGTTTGCAAACAAACGCTTCATCCTTGGAATGATAGGAAGATACCACATAATCGTCATTGGAAGTCCATGCTTTTCTATCTCTTCAATAGTATCGTTATCTTTGTGTTTCAACTTATAACGTGATAACCCACACCTTAGATAACTTTTCAACAATTCAAAATCTTTTCTGTATAATACACAATCATTAGGACATGCATGTATCTTTTTATACTCCATACCCATTGGACAAAGAATCTTTTTGGCCTCATAATTACGATTAGGTAGAGTATTTCTCTCTAGAAGCATATCCTTCAACAATTGAAGCAATTCCGTGAAACTTTTATCAGTCCATCCATTTATTGCCTTCAAATTTATCAATCTTAACACCGCCGACAACCATGTGAACTTAGTTGATCCAGGATACAATGGATTCTCTGCATCACTTGACATACTTCCATATCCTTGCGCTTCTGCAAAAGACTCGACTCCCACATCACGAATCATGTCCTCCAATCGATCATCATCTACATCATCATGTACTGCATCATCCAAGGTGGACCCCACATATTCTTCAGTTACGGAAACGCGTGGTAAATTTAATAATTCACCATGCCATGTCCAAGTTGTATAAGATCGAAGAAATTCATCACATAGAAGGTGCTCCCTGATTATCTTAACATCAAGTATCCTTCCATTCAAACAATTAACACACGGACACCTGATCTTTGCTCCATCCAAACTACTATTATTCGCGTTATGTTGTGCAAATTGTATAAATTTGTCTACTCCTCTTTCGTACTCATCACTTATGAGAACAGAATTAATCCAATTTTGATCCATTATATTATGTAATAGTCATTCTAGTCATTCAGGATTTCAGCAAAATTTTTTATCTCGTGCGATTGTCGAGGGTTGAACACCCTCGGACTCAATATCAGCATGTATCAATTGTCGAGGATCAAACACCCTCGAACTCAATACCAACACGATAATTCTACTATAAACTAACAACTAACATAATATAAATTAACAATAAATATAATTTATAATAAATACTAAATAATATAAATTTTAAAAAATATAAATTATAATAAATAAAAAATAAACAAATTCTAAACATTAACAAAAATTCAAAAAAATGTAAAACAGAACCAACCTTGTGCGTGAAGGCAACGTTGGTGAAGACTGGAAAGAGAGTGGCAACGATGGCGACGGCGGCAGTGGCGACGGAGCACACAAAAGCACAACGAACAAGAGCGCAAGGCAATGAAGCAGTGCTTAAACAATGCAAATGCCAAAAACAGAGTGAGAAGGAGAGACGAAGAAAAAAAAACGAAGAAGAAACAAAGAAGAGACAAAGAAGAAGAAGTACGAACTCACAGTGGCAAGAGAATGATGTAGAAGCGAACGCGAATGGAGAGGAACAATGAGGAACAACAAACACCAAAGAAGAGGAAGAAAGTATGAAAAACGTAAGTGACACGCTCCAGGTTAAGGTAAAAATTTGATTTATGAGTGCGGCTATTTGAAAGAGCCACATTCATAAATCAAAGCGTTTGATTTATGAATGCGGCTCTTTCAAATAACCACACTCATAGATGAAAATAATTTAAAAAATGCCACCACATTTTGTAGGAATACGGTTGAGATAAAAATTCATTTAATAAACAGTAGTTGTTTTACCATTTTGCACTAGTGTCATTTTGGTTTTTCACAAGTACACCTTCGCACCTACAAGTGTCCATTTTATTCAAATTTGTGAGGTCTTTCGAGCTGCATTGTGATAAGCAAAGTGTGATGTGGTTGTATAATTTATTTTTTTAATTTGATTTTTGAATGACTGTTATGAAATTGCAGTGGATTGGAGGGTAAGTCATCTGTGGGATTGAAAGGGTTGGTGGGTGCCTTCGTTGCTAAAAGGTGAGTTGCATAAATTTTTTTTCCAATTTTCAGTTTGATTTTGAATTAATTTTGTGTAATTGTACATTTTATTCTATATTTTAAAAAACTCTTGCATCCTTTTTAATTTAGAATTATAATCCTATGCTTTATAGATAGTTATATTTTAAATATATATTGATGAATTATAATTTTAATTTTAAATTTTAATAAATTTTAGAATTAAATTTGATAATTTAATAGATTTAGAATAATATTACCAGTTGAAATGAAATTGTTAAAATGAAATTGTTAGTTCAAGAACTCCAAAAAGCAAAACTTTTTTTATTACAAACATTTGCATTGGCTAAAGTTCATACACATCTTCAATAATTTTTTAATTCTTTTCAAAATTCTTATTTTGCGTGGGCTTAACCCACACAATATTTTTTTTTTTTAAAGTGTCATCCACATAAATGTTAGTGTCTCCCATATGTATTGGTATGACCCATACAATTCCATTTCATTTGTTTGACCATAGACTTGCCCCATACAAATAACTTCTGCTTTAAAAACCAACCCTAATCAACTTTGTTTTCCCAGGTTTAGTGTCAATGGTTAACCCAAGCATCTCTCATATTTAAGCATCAATTTTCTCACATTTGCATCCATTTTTTACCCACAATAACACACTCTTATTATTATTTAGAGTGATAACTCATTCAAATTACTTCAAGAGCGGTAAAACTACAAATGAAAGTTCCATAAAACAATACCAATGGAGAAGTGAGAAGGAATACTATTTTGGGGTAACTAAAATTAGGAGCATTAGAAATATATTAAGCATATTATAATTTAAATAAAAAAAATTAAAAAGTACCATGTAAACAAGCAGTTCTTATTTAATATGCAATTATATTTAAGTAAAATTATTTTCTTTAAAAGATGTTTACCAAAAAAATTGGTAATTACTTTTTTTTCTTATTATTTATTATTTAGTTCAATATGATTCTCTATTTAATCAAGTCTTCCAATTTTGAAATGTAACGTTGAATTAAATTCTTCAATTTTTATTAAAATAACAAGACCTTTAGTGATAAAAATTGTCACCATATATATGTTGGTTATAAATTGTATTGTGGGTAAATTAAAATTGGTAATATTAGTTTGTTAACAATTTTATTGTTAATTAGATGAAAAATAGTGATGTGAGAACAAGTTTTTTCTAATTTAGAAGAAATTATTTTGAAATGATAAATGTTAAAATTCTTTCAAAGTCATTTTTTATCAGTTTCTCAAAACATCATGGAGAAGGTGATTATGTCTTCTAGCCAATTGGAAATTGATTTGGTCCAACTTTTGTCAAAGCTTTTGTTGTTTACTGAGGTTTCCTTAGTCTTTCAAGGATTTTGTGGAATCTGATTTCTATTATTTCAGAAACAAACAACTGTCATAATGAGAACTGAACTAAGACTTTTAAACCAATTCTTGTGACATTAATTCCTTGTAGACAACAAACAGAGTTTTGAGATTAGAGTGTTCATGATATGATTTGAGTGTTGAAGAAGCATATTTGGATTCAGAGATAAAACTCTGACTTTAATTGTAAAAGTAGATGTAATGTCTAAAACATATTATAATAATGAATAGGCATAGTAAGCTCAAAAAATAATACCTAATTGTATTTTCTTATTGTATTTAAATTACAGTTTTTCAGTTTCACAAGTCATGTTGTTGTATTTTTAAAGATTAAAAAAAACGTGATTAAAAATTTAATTAATATTAAGTCTAGATTGAACAAAATAAATAAATATTGATTAAAAAAAGGGAAGTTACTATGAAATAACTCTAAGTAAATTTTCATGCACATGATAAACATACTAATTGAGGGTTTTCATACAATTATTCAAAGTATCATATTTTAATTACTAATTTTACTAAGAAGTGAATTTTAAATCTAACTCAATCTTATAAAATAAGGTGAAGTTTTGCACCACTTATATACTATGAAATATATTTATATCTAGTAGGTGTGTGATCTCCAATACACCATCCTCACGTCGAGACCCTTTGACTTGTGTGTGAGACTATATATTTTGGAGTGGTTCGATAACAGCCCAATAACATGTGACTTGATAATTATCGGATGACCTGATAAATCCAACAAATTTTCGTGAAATAGACTTTAACTCTGATATCATATAAAGAAGTGAATTTTAAGTCTAACTTAATCTTATAAAATCGACTCATAAGATAATATTTACATCAGTTATATTATGAAATGTTTTTATCTTTAGTTGATCTGAGATCTCCAACACTTTGATTATTCAGATAGACAAGGAGATTAAAAAATATATCCCTAAAGGCAACATTATCTTATGAAAGAAGGTCATTAATTGTCTCATTTCATTAAAAAAATTAGAAAGTAATGATCATCCAGAAGAACTAGGGCTTCCAACAAAAAATAAATGCCCAACAAACTACAATCAAATAAAAATACCTATGCAGTGTTAGCACTTGTGACTTTGCTGACAAAAAACTACTAAAATTTAATATTTGGACTTATACATGTCAACTAAAATACTCTTGATAACATATTCAACATTAAATTCAATTGGACCCTTAGCCAATTAATTTTCAAACTTGTCTTGGTCACCAAGGAATGCAATATCGTTCATGTTCTATCCACCACAAATCTACCATCATATTCTTGGTTCAGAAAGATCCAACACCTTCACTATTTCCACCACCAATGCACAGTCCTTACACCTATGTTAACTAACCAACCTTTCTGATGTGAGCGTCACATTTTCTTCTTACTCGTCCCAAAACTGTCTCTTTGTCTCTTCCTTTTTGGTAGCAACAACTTCTTCATACTAATGATGGCAGAAGGTAACTCTACTGAGAAAAAATCCATTGTTCAGATCCTACAAGAACTAGAGGCCCTTAGTGAAACCCTTTACCAACCACCCACCTCAAACAGAACCAGAATAACAGCTTCACTAGCTCTACCACCAAAAGCTTCACCTCGTTTTGTCTCATCTACTGAAGATGACAATGACACTGCTAAAGTTAACATCAAAAAAAGCAGCAAAAATCGATCTCGCGGCATGTCCTTGTCTCCAATGAGATCAAGGCCAAAACCTGAAGGTGCCAAGGCAACTCTCATTCAGCCAGGTACCAATAACTTTGATGACACGGAAAATTCAAGTGACAAGAAAAGCATTTGGAACTGGAAGCCTTTGAGGGCAATTTCTCATATTGGAATGCATAAACTAAGCTGTTTGTTTTCTGTTAAAGTGGTCACTGCTCAAGGCCTTCCTTCATCCATGAATGGACTAAGGCTTTCTGTTTGTGTTAGAAAGACAGAGACCAAAGATGGGAGGGTTCAGACAATGCCAT
The DNA here is from genome assembly GCA_013389735.1 of Phaseolus lunatus. Classification (NCBI taxonomy): domain Eukaryota; kingdom Viridiplantae; phylum Streptophyta; class Magnoliopsida; order Fabales; family Fabaceae; genus Phaseolus; species Phaseolus lunatus. The sequence continues at coordinate 44,726,052 of CM023860.1, forward strand.
CAAGGGTTGATCAAGGTGCTGCAGATTTTGAAGAGATCTTTTTCATAAGGTGCCACGTTTATTGGAACCATGGTAGTGGAAAGCAGCTTAGGCTTGAGCCAAGACCGTTTTGGATATACCTTGTTGCAGTTGATGCAGAAGAGCTTGGCTTTGGAAGAAACAGTGTGGATTTGAGCCAGTTGATTCAAGAATCCATTGAGAAAAGGCAGCAAGGCACGCGTGTGAGGCAGTGGGACAAAAGCTTTGGCTTATCAGGAAAGGCAAAAGGAGGAGAACTGATTCTGAAACTTGGGTTCCAAATCATGGAGAAAGATGGAGAAGTTCAGATATATAACCAGGAAGAGAATTGTAAACCTAGCAGGTTCAAAAGGCTTACTTCTTCTTTTTCTCGAAAACGATCCAAGTCATCATTCAGCTTGCCTAGTCAAAGAATAACAAAGAGAAGTGATGCTTGGACTCCATTAGAGAGAAGGTTAGCATAAGATATTGAAGGTATTTGATGTGTAGTTTTGATCATCCAACATTGATGAGATGTCCCTTCTTCTATCACTACTTGATATTTGATGTGTAGTAAGATTTAAAAAGTTATTAAAATATAAGGAAATATGTACAATAGGATTTAGTCTTACTTTATATATGTTTGAGAGCCAAGTACCATATTACAATCAGAAAGAAAAATATTTTTATTTTTTGTGTTGTAGACTCCACATAAATAGATTGAGCAATTTTGAATTTGCTGTGTTACATGAAAGTTGTAATTTGAAACATTTCATTTTTCAGTTATAAATAAAAAAATTCCTTTATATTTTCAATAAAACTGTTATCTATTAATGATAACATTTATAAAATGATACTAAATTTTTTTTTTAGACATTTTCTTTGATGGAAAAGGTAATATTTTAAAATTGTTGTTAATTTTTTAATGATATAATAAAAAATCATTGTTACTAAAAAAACTTCACTAAATTATTTTTCAATAAAGCAACATTATGAAAATGCTTAGTAATATTCTTTTTTCATAAAAAAGTAACCATTAAAATGTTAATAAAAAATTTAGTAATATTTTTTTAATAGAGGAAATATTGTAAAGTATTACTAATGTAAATATTTTAGAACATTTAATATATATTATTAACTTTTTTATTTGAAAATAAAATGAAACTAGAATGGAAATTTAATTTTAGTTATGAGAATTACAAAGGAGACATTCTAATATATGAACAAGAAATCAGAATTGAAACTTGTATAACAACTGATATTTATAATGTGTGCACATAAGATAACAAGATTTGAACATGTTTTTCTAAATTAATACCAAATTAAAATTAAATCAATCTTCAATGAATCACATCTAATTTGAGTGAATGTCAACATCAAATTATACTAAGAATAATTACAATTGATTTAAAGTTTTAGAGCAAATTTCATATTAAAATTGAATTATAACATGTGGTCCAATAATTAAAATCCAAATTAATACAGTTTGTAGAGGCCCCAGCCGAATTAACTACCATAATTAAACGAAAACTGAAAGGGATTATTGGTCAAGACCAGACGCCTTCCTTCAACATCATCGTGCCTCCCAATGTTATAACAAGTGGTGGTGGTGGCACAGAACACAAGCTTGTAACCCACATCAAATTTCTCAATCTTAAACGTTCCAGCCATTATCTTCTTCCCTGGATGGTCTTCAGCACCACCAATACCCACCCATGTCTCAGGGAAATTATCAGAAACCACCACCCACTTGGAGGATGAAGCACACAAAGGCTTATCTGCAAATGCAATATCTAAAGGTGTGTCTGTGAAGATGGTCCCTGAGCTTGTTCCTAGTGTGCTAAATTTCACTGTCTGGCCACGATCAGACTCATCATTAGTTTGTAGAACAGTAACATCGCATTTTGAGTTGCCAACTTTACCTACTGCTACTCCACCACCTGTTGGACCTGAAAAAAATGGCAAAATGTAGTATTTGGCAGCAGAAGAAATGGGCCTTCCTTGTGAGTCTACCACTTTTTCAGAAACATCAGAGAAGGCTAATGGGAGGTTGGTGGTGAAGGCAAAGAGGAAGAAGGAAAGAGTGAGTGATAGTGCAACCTTCATGGTGTTTATGTAAGATGATGTTTATGTTGCTGCTTCAACATCATTTTATAAAGATTCTCTTAGGGTTGCATATGAAGCATTTTTTTTCAAATATGTTGGTTCAAGGTCCCATATAAGGCTTGTTACTTTTGATTCATAGCTTTTCAAAGGTGTTTCCAAATTATACATTAATGTACTATTAATGTACATTTAGATTTCACCTTATTCATGTAATTAGTGAGTCTTAATGTCTTACTAATATTACTGTTATTAGTCAAAGTTTCATGTAATTTTTACCTCATTTTGCACCTATCTTGTTTTGTTATTACCTTTAATAACTAACCATTTTTGTGGTGAATGCATTACTATTATGTTTCATTGAATTTAAGATGTTTTCTTGCTTAAATTTTATTAACAAATTGTTTCGTAAAATACACATGCACATATAGAGATATTTGAATGTTGCAATTTGTCTCAAAGCATTATTTGATATTTAAATTTTACATGCAGTGCATTCAAGCAATGATTTCAAGCAACTTTATGTCACAAAGAACCAATAATTACCAATTAATTTGAAGAATATAAATTATTTATTGACTTTGATTTCAAATAAATGTTCGGAAAAATTGCACAAAGAATTAAATGTATGAGTAGTGCATGATGGATTATGCACCCTATCCACTCCATTTAATTGTTTTATTTTTTTCAATTCACACATTAATATTAAAATATACTAATTTTAAATAAGCGAATCGCTCCATCCTTAGACAACGAGGCAGAGATATATTTAAATAAAATTATATGAATGCAATTTAATTAAAATTGATTTAAAAATTTCTTAATTTTTAATAATTCTTGATAATTTTTTCTACTTTAAGAAAATGCCAAATAAACTATATAGAAAACAAATTGTTAAGGTAATAAATAAAATGTAATATAATGTGATAAAGATCAAGTGTATTATAATTATACCCATTAAATTTTAATTCAATTTAATCTTCACTCCTCATTTTCATATGGAATTTTTTTCATTGGTATGTGAAAATTTTGCTGACATGATTTGCAATTAATCATTTAAATATATTAAATTTTAAATTCTTTTTTACATTATTTTCAATTTAATAAAAAGTAAGCTTAAAATTAATATTTTTTAATTTTACCTACAAATATTATCTATAATATTCATCAACGGATATTATTTATACACTACAAGAAAATCACTAAATAAAAAATAATTTTATAGACAAAAAATAATTAGTTGCTACAGTGACTAAATTAGAAACCATTTTAGAAACTAAAAAAAATTTTGGTTTCTAAATTAGTTTCTATTATTGTTAAATAATTTCTAAATTAGTATTTAATTAGCTACCAAAGTTTTTGTTATCAAATTTAGAATCTAAATAATTGGTAGTTAAAACATTGGTAGCTAATTAGATAAGCTATTTACCAAATGTTTTTAAGTTTCTAAAATAATCTATAATTTAGTTACTATAACATTAGTAATAGATCTATCCGTATATGTATTATTGTGAATATTATTAATTATTAATAATAATACCAATAATAATAATAATAGTATTATTGATATTATTATTCTTATTAATAATTATTATTATTTAAAAATAATTACAATAATAATATATTATTATTATAAGAATAATAATAACAATATGAACAAAATATTTTTTTAATTTTCTAGTGTAGTGATTAAAGATTATATGTAGATTCATGGAATTTAGATCAATGCTATCTTACAAGAAAATCTATAAGAATAAATTTTTTCTAGTAAAAGTTTATATTAATATATAATTAAACTTTTTTTATGTAATATATATATAAGATATAAATCTTGTATCATTTTGTTATTATGATTTATTTTTAGGGAGACATACATAGCTGGCGGGTTAGTGAGTTCGTCCTTGTAATTAAAAATTGGATGTTTTTTTTTACAGTTTTACAATTTTTTTTTCTCCTACCAATTTCAACAGAATTCTAAAAATTGAAATAGTTGTTTTAGATTTTAAAAGATAAAATAGCATTTTCAGAAAAATTATTCCAACTTTATTTTTTTAAAAGATTATTAAAATAAAAACAAATTAAAACAGGTAAAAAATATCTCTTATGATGTAAATTAACGAGTGTTATATATATATATATATTATATATATATATATATATATATATATATTATTATATTTTTTTATTTGTAATAAAATTATAATTTCCCGATGCACTAGATTTTCTTACAAGACAGAATCGATCCAAATTCCATAAATACACATAACACATTTAATGACTACATCAGAAAAATATTTTGATCACATAATTATTATTATTCTTATAATAATTATTGTTATTATTATTATTAATAGAAATGATACTGTTATTATTATTGATATTATTATTAATAATATTCGTAATAATACTAATAATATTAATAATACTAGATGTATTGTCTAACATATTACAACTCATTTATAACCAAACACTGCTTTTTATTTAACTATCATTATTAATATTACTTTTTTAACATACAAAAAATATAAAAGGGTGTCTTTTTTCCCAGTTCAAATAAAAATAATAACTAAAAAATTAATTATTTCTAAAATCATATAAAAAAAATATTTACACATTACATAAGTAAATACGTACATATATATGTATTAGTGAAAATAAAATTACTTTTTTAAAATAACTAATTAAACCATCTTTATTCTAAAATAATTAAATTTTTTTTAATTTAAAATAATCACCACCAATACTTTTTACTGTTATTCTTAACAATTATAATATTATTATAATATATATATATAGTTATTTTAATATAATAAAAAACTGAATATATATTTTTAAGTAAGCTGATATCTTGCTGATACTTTTCTTCCCAGGAGTTGCACATTTAGTTAAGTAATTTAGTCACTTTAAAAACACATTTATGTGAAAATTCAATTCAATAAAAGTATTCATTAATACATTGATGATCAAACAAAACTTAAGAATGGAATAAAATAAAATAAAATCATATAATAATAATAATTAGGGTAAAAAACAAACATGAAAGCTTCGAGATAAACAAAACGTTCACACATGCAACCCTAAGAAAGCTCTATATATATGAAAGAAGATCGAAGCAACAAAACCACAAACACAGAAACCATGAAGTCATCATCATCATCACTACCACTCACCCTCCCTTTCCTCCTCTTTGCCATCACTACCAACTTTGCATCAGCAGCCTTCATGGATCCTCCTGTGATGATCCTTGACCAGGACGGTGTCCCGGTTTCTGCATCTGCAGAATACTATGTCGCGCAATTCAATGGTGGTCAGACAGGTGGTGGATTAACAACAGGCCTAGGTAGCAACATAACATGCCCTCTTATTGTTCTGCAAGTTTATGACGCGTTGGTCAATGGGCAGAAAGTGAAATTCACCACACGAGGAACGAAGTCAGATGATAAGATCAGGACAGGGACACCATTAGATATTGAATTTGTGGATAAACCTTCGTGTGCTTCATCTTCCAAGTGGGTGGTTGTTGATGATAGTAAGTACCCTGGACAATGGCTGGGAATTGGTGATGCTGCAGATCTTCCAGGGAAGAAGATCATAGATGGAGTTTTCAAGATTGAGAAGTACTCGTTTCTTGAGGGTTACAAGTTCACGTTCTGTCCCACCGCCAGAAACGTTTGTTTGAACTTTGCCAGGCTTGAAGATAAAAATGGAAGGCGTCTGATCTTGGTGAATGAGACAAGTTCTCCTATCATCTTTGAAGTTGGATTTGATAAAGCTGTTACCTCATCAAATCCCTTGTTCTAGATGTATCATCAACATTTACTTCTGTAAGAGTATGATATGGGAGTTGCTTAAACCACTTTTTTTAATTAATAAAAATATGCTTTTGTTGTTTGGATCTATAGATTCCTCCTTTCAAACTGGAAAAAACTGTTTGTGTTTAAGTAATTTTTTTTTTCTTAAAAACTAATACTTATACTAATGAGAAATTATTGTAATGAATTCTCATTAAATATCATTAATTTTTTGTATGTTTTTTAAAAATAGTTTTTAACCCCGTTAAAAATAATTTTTTTAGCGATAAAGAGTAAATCTTTCATGTAGTAAAAGTTTATATTAATATACGATTAAAATTCTTTTGATAATATATAATATATAATATATATATTAATTAAAGTATAAACCTTATATCATTTTGTTATTATGATTTATTTTTAGGATGACAATGCGACCAGCGGGTCAGTATGTATAATAAAAAATTAAATATTTTTTCTTATAATTTTAAGTATTTTTTCTTACACTCCATCAATTTTAACAATTGAATTTTGAAAGTCAAAATCTAGATTTTAAAAACTAAAATAACGGTTCTATAAAAGTTATTCCAATTTTTTCTTCTAAATGGTTATTAAAATGAAAATAAATTAAAATAAGTAAAAAAAATTGTCTAGTGATACAAATTAAATATTCTCACACCAACACTATCACCATACAATTTACAGACAAGATAACTAGTATTTTTTTATAAATATATTACAAGTAACTTAATATTTTTTTATTTTATTTTTAACAAAATTATAATTTTCTTATACCGGCTATTACTTGTCTAGGATAAACCAAGTCCTGCATTTTTATGACCAATGTGGGGTTACTTGATATTAAATAATATTTCTTATTGAATATGTATTAATTAAATATAGTGTAATGAAGGTATAGTAATACGTTAATCACCACGCAATCTGATTACATATATATAAATTGAATGCAATGGTAGTGTATGAACGTTTAATTCAGTTTGTGATATCAGCTGGCACTAACAAATGCAATTTTGAAGGGAGCATTATTGGTTAAGATAAGACGTCTCCCGGTCTCACCATCATCAAATGTCCCAATGTCAGAACAAGTGGTGGTCCTGACACAGAACACAAACTTATAACCCTCATTATATTTCTCAATCTTCAACGTTCCAGTTATGATCTTCGCTCCTGGATGGTCACTAGCACCACCAATACCTACCCATTTCTGACTGAAATTATCAGCCACCACCACCCACTTAGAGGATGAAGCACACGAAGGCTTAAAATCAACGGCAACATCTAATGGTGTTTCTGTCAAGACGCCGCCTCCTGACCCTGCTCCTTGGGTGCTCAGTTTCACTGCCAGACCACGGTGACCGTCGTAATAATCTTGTAGAATAGTAACTTGGCATTTTGAGTTACCAGTTTGAGCAAGAAATAGTCCTCCACCACCTGTTGGACCACCATTAACATGTGAGATATAGTATTTTCCTGCACCGGAAATGGGTCTTCCTTGTGAGTCTGTCACTTTTTCTGGAGCACCTGAGAAGGCTAATGGGAAGTTGGTAGTGAAGGCAAAGAGGAGGAAGCAGAGGCTCAGTGATGATGATAATGCAGACTCCATGATTATGTCAAGAATGTGTTTGTGTTTTGTTGGTTCAGTCTTCTTTTATACAGGTTTTATGGAAATTATTTATGAACTATGAAATTCGGATACTTTTTCTCTTAAATTCTATTTTTCTGTAGACATATGTATTGGAAATGATACTTGTAAAACATTTATAAGACATTTATTAGTGAAGTGTCTAATTTAAGAAATATTTATTGAATTTCTGATAATAATAGTACAATTTTAACATAATTTTAAAAAGAATAAATACATTAATTTTTTAAAAACTTAAATTTATTATACAAATTTTTAGTATGCTTTTAAAAATAAGGAATAAACCCTTTTGAACCACTCATGAAAAATATCTTTCTATATTAAATAGAAAAACTGAAACATCCTTATGCACATAAATCTTTATTATCAATTTATATAATTTATAATAAATATTTTTTTAAAAAAAATAATTAATTATTATATTCATTAAATATTTTTTTTTCAATCAGTTATATTGATTAAATAGAATGTTATTTCATAAATTAATAAAGTATTGATATATAAAGTAGCTTTTATTATTAATAAAAATTTATAAATTAATTTATAAATTAATATTTAAAATTACTTATAAAATTTTAATTATTTAATAGTATTAATTACTTTAAATTATAAATTAATCATTAATAAATATAACTAATGTTATACACCAATTTAAAAATTAGTTTTTAAAATAAATATTAATAATTTTATAATTTATAAAATAATATCTAACTTAATTAATATAATAACTAATTATTATAAAATAGTATCTAAAATTAGTTTATATTTAATAATTTAATTTAATCTTTTACTTTATTTATTATCTAATATATACTAAAATTGTTTGGTAAATTCCTTAATGAATTTGTTTGAGAATACAAATTGATGAGTTATTACTTATTGTATCACTTTTAATGTAAGTAGCGGAAATACGATGCCCTCCGTAATTTTTTATTTTTAGTATTAGAATTTTCAAAGTAATAATATTACTATAACAATAAAAAAATATTTTATATTTTATTAATAAATTTCAATTTAATTAAACAAATAAATAAAAAGAAATGAAAGAATAATCGTTCTGATAGAGACGAATAGAAAGAACTATACGATTAACAACTATGATTTTTTTTGTAAAGAAAGAACTATATGATTAACAACTATGATTTTTTAGGAAAGATGATAGAGAAAAAAACTACTCGTAGTATAAAAATGTTTAGTAAACGGCTTCACATTCAAAATTTAAAATGAATAACTGTTTTCTACAAATGATAGAATATTAATTTTAAAAATAAAATAAAAAACGTTTTCAATTGATTATAAAAATAATTAATTATTTATAAAATTGATAAACACCAAAATAACCATTAAAAACGAATCTCTTTATATATTGGTATATATAATATATTAGTAAAAATAACTGCTTCAGTTTATTTTATTTAAATTTAAAATAATGATACTATATATCAAATTTAATTTTGTTATTAATAAATTTTGAAAAAACGTATTCATTAAAAAGCAAATTTAGTATTTCATAAATATTTTGTAAAAGGATCATTTAATGTCTTTTAAAACTGTCCTAAGGAGGGGATGGAATACTAATTATATTAATAAATGCATTAATAAATACGTGTCCCTTAATTCAAATTTTTAAGACGTTAACTCAATTAATAAAATTCATTAATAAATAATATTTCTTATGTTAAATTTTAATTATTGAGTTATTAGCGTAAGCGCATTACTTTATATTGATTACATTTTATTTTTTAATTTTTTTTTCAAGGGTTCGAGTATTTTAGTATTCGGAATTTATTGATTATATTTTTTCTGATTAAAAAAATTTCGGTTTAGAAAATATTTAAATTGATTAATATTCGTATTGGGATATTTTTTTTCCGTATTTTATTCCTAAAGTAGCCATTCTTTCAATTTTAATACAAGTAATATACTTATTAATTAAGATGAAGGTTATTTCAGTAAAGAAAATAAAATTGACAGACAACATAATTTTCATATTATTGATTTATAGAAAACCTTAAACAGCAGGAATTTTATTTTATTTTACTAAAAAATCATTAAATATCAATTAATTTAAAAAAATTAATTGTTCATTATATTGATTAAATTAATATTATTTTATAAATTAAAAAATTATTAATATCTAAAACAGTTTATATTATTAATAAAAATTTTATAAATAATTTTTAAATTGATATATCACATTAGATATAAAGATTTTAGCTACTAGCAAAATCAACAAAAATCAATTTGTCTTTCAGAACAAGAATAAATCTAACATTGAATATTGTTATAATTAATAAATTTATTTAATATATTTTAAAATTTATAGTGTCACTACAATAAAATCATTAAATAGAAATTAATTTTAAAGACAAAAAATAATTAGTTGCTATAGTGACCAAATTAGAGACCATTTTGGAGATTAAAAAAATTTTTGATTTCTAAATTAGTTTAGTTTCTAAATTGGTATCTAATTACCAACCAAGGTTTTAACTACAAATTAGTTAGATTCTAAATTTGATAGTAAAAACATTGGTAGCTAATTAGATACCAATTTAGAAACCATTTAACAATCATAGAAACTAATTTAGAAACCAAATTTTTTTTTTTTAGTCTGCAAAATGGTCTCTAATTTAATCACTATAGTAACTAATTATTTTTTGTTTTTAAAATTAGTGTTTAATTATGATAAATTTAATATATAAATATATAATTTTAGTTCCAAAATCTTCTCTATCTGATATATGTGTCTTTAATATAAATATTAATAATTTTAGTTCCCAAATCTTTCTCTCGCTATTTTTATTTATGATATATTTGTAATTATTTGTAACTTTATTAAACTGTGAAATAAAATATGCTGAATATTTTAATCTTAGATAGTTTATTTTCCACTTCAATGTTTATTTTAAAAAAAAAATTATTTCCATTGTATGGATTAAATTATTTTGCTTAAACTTATAGTTGACTTTATCAAGATTTAAATTAAATTTTCATGATATTATGAAAATGATGAATTAAATATCCAATAAATTTGATTGATTTATTTAATCTGAAAGAATTTATAAAAATATTAATGTTAATGTAGTAAAAATATTAAATTATTATTTATTATATTTATTAATATTAATGTTAATGTAGTAAAAATATTAAATTATTATTTATTATATTTATTAATATTAATGTTAATGTAGTAAAAATATTTACTAATTATATTTATCATGAATTTTAGTTAATAAATTAAATAAGAGTAGAGATATGCATCGACCTAATCGACGCTATGGGCATTGATGGGCATGTGTCGGCTTGACTGACATAAGTTTTGTGTCAGGTTTTAGCATCATTTTGCATCGCTTACAAAATTATTAATAAATCTCAACTTCATCTCTTCGGACTCAATTTCCCCTAAAAAAAAACTCAAATTAAAAACTTGGTTTTTTCTTTGCTCACTCCCTTTCTTTTTTGTCGCTCCCTCTCGCGGCATGTTCTCCTCTCTCGTTACTTTCCTATTTCTCTTCTCTTCATTTTTTCTTGTAATCTCTTTTTATTTATTCATTTTTTTATTTCAATTCCATCTTTATAGTTCAAAGGTCATTCCAAGGTCTCTCTTCATGTGCATATTGTCTCAGGCGAAGCTCCGATAAAGCTTTGATTTATACGTTTTTTGTTTTTGAATTGTTTAAAGGTAAAATTTAAATTGAAGTTTCAGTTTTTGATTTGCATTTTAAATTTTTAATTTGGTTTATTATTGTTGTGTGATTTATCATTATTGTTGGTTTATTATTGTTGAATGAGCTTTTTTTGTTTATGGTCGCTGGTTTGTTGAACTTTTTAATGGTTGCCGGTTTGCTGAAGGCTTTGGAAAATTTTGGTAGGGCATTGAATATGTCAATTTCATGGAGAGACAATTGTGAAGTGTTTTCTGGATACCAATTGTGATTTTATATTCAAACAAAACCAACACGATTCATATAATACCTCCAAAAAATTGTACCATTAATTAATTATATGAATTATATGATTTTATTTTATTTTTAATCAAAGCCCTAGAATTATATGATTTTAACTCTTAATTTAAAATTTTCAACATTATTTGGTAAATTAGTTGACAATAAATTAATTTGTAAATATAAAATACTGTAGAAAAATATTTAAATAAATTTTATTATATAAATAATTTTTATGTCTTACACGAAAATACATTATTATATGATAACTTTAGATTTTTCAAAATAATTAAATTCTCATTAAAAATTTAGTACTTTAATTCATCTAGTTTTTTTTAACAAAATTTTCTGTTTAAAATCTTTATTATATATATATAAATTAAAAGATGGTGGTGTATAAAATAAAAAGGGAGTGGCAGATAGCAAAAGTACTGGGCCAGTTGAATGAGCCCAGATTTTAAGACGCAGTGCATATATAATAAGCATGGTGCAGATAGAAAAATGTTGGGCAACAAAATGGATCGAAGCTTTTGGAAACATGGTGCATAACTAAATTCAATTATTATTTAATAATTTTTTTTAGTGTCTAATAATAATTATTTGAAGTTATCAAATGAGTTGAAGAGATGTAGCTGTTCTCGAAATATAGAACATAAGTGACCTTATCTGTGAATAGATCAATTGGGTTATATTGACTTGATGGAATACAAGTGGGTTAGAGGAACAAAAGTATATATTTTGGTATGGAATCTTTTGTAAAAGATGGATATTTTGAGATAAAATTTTGATTTTTTACACATTTCTTAAATATTTTCATTTATTTATATTTTTTTAAAAAATAATCATTAATATTTTTTTAATTAGAAAATTATATTGATTTACTATTAAAAAAATGAAACTAAATTAGAGATGTTTAAAATTGTAGGATTTAAAATTGAAAAAAAAAAAATCTTCATAGAGAGAAAAAAAAACTAATAAACCTACAAGCAACTCTTAAAACAAAGTACATAAATGTTTCTTTTAGTGTATAAAAACAACCCTTAAAGAAACATACAACAATTTTTTTTTCTTTATATAAAAGAACAAATACTATGTCCCAATTAATTTTTATTATGGTGAGTTATTATTGTTTAATGAATATGTTGTTATTTAAAACATTAGTATAAATTATAAACAACGTTTCAAATAGAGGTATTTTTTTTTATCAACAATGAATGAATTAAATAAAAAAAGATATTTTAGGGATGTCCTAACCTTTATATAGAAACCTACATCAAACAGAAAAAAATAAGAGAAAAGTATATGAAGAAGGACAACCTATTCAAAGTTAACTAAATCCACTTTGAGGCCCTCCAAGTGTCTTACGGATCCTCTTTTGGTGAAAAAGGATTACAAATATTCAAATTCAATTAAATCTACTTTTAGAACTCATTTATTAGTGACATAACATAGAACACGAAAACTGCACTGTATGAGCATCATATGACTCTACTCTTCCTGCTTGTTGTTGTAGAGGTTGTTCTACATTAAACTCTTTCTCCAAAACTTCACCAACTTTCTTAGATCCTTCCTAAATCATCACAGTTGCCACTTTGATAGGCCTCCACCATATAAAACAAACCATGCTGACATACTTCCAGTCTTCTAAAATACCCCTGTTTTTATTCAAACTTGCAAAAAACAAAAAGGCTCTTCGGCCAAGTCCAAAGTCAGTGTAGATGACACAATTATGAAAACATTAGTATGCATACAAGGGATCTACTCACTCCATACCTATCTACATATAATTCCTTCTAGGATTTAAAACTACTTCCTATCCCTCATAAGATTAGCAATTCGAAGGGTATAAATCCAAAGTGTACAATAGGGGTGTTATTAGGTTTGTTGGATAGGATTTGAATAAACCAATTATCCAACCTATTAAAAAATATCAGATTGGGTTAAGTTGAATTTGTGAACTTTTTATTTTAAATTCAATTCAACTTAGTGCATGTGTTATTAGATAAATTTATGGATATGTTCAATATATTAGGGGAGGGGCTCACGAGTTTCATTCTATTTTGTACAAGTTGAGGGATTGACTTGCTCAAATTTTGTATATACGGGTTGAAACAGCACCTAATCCCTAAATATATAAGTTTAGGATTATTAATATAATTTTTTATTTTTTTTGTTAATAATTAATTAAAAAAAAGTAAAATTGACATGAGAATACATAATAATGACTATAAATCAAAATTAAAAATAATTAAGATATAAATCAACAAGAAATAAAACATATTCAAAGGGAAAGAAAATTTATTGCATTAATTTTTAATCTTTATTACTTATTTTTTTTAAAAAACATACAAAAAATTAATGTTATTTAATGAGAATTCATTACAATAATTTCTCATTAGTAAAAAATTAGTATTAGTTTTTAAGAAAAAAAAATACTTAAACACAAACAGTTTTTTCCAGTTTGAAAGGAGGAATCTATAGATCCAAATAACAAAAGCATATTTTTATTAATTAAAAAAAGTGGTTTAAGCAACTCCCATATCATACTCTTACAGAAGTAAATGTTGATGATACATCTAGAACAAGGGATTTGATGAGGTAACAGCTTTATCAAATCCAACTTCAAAGATGATAGGAGAACTTGTCTCATTCACCAAGATCAGACGCCTTCCATTTTTATCTTCAAGCCTGGCAAAGTTCAAACAAACGTTTCTGGCGGTGGGACAGAACGTGAACTTGTAACCCTCAAGAAACGAGTACTTCTCAATCTTGAAAACTCCATCTATGATCTTCTTCCCTGGAAGATCTGCAGCATCACCAATTCCCAGCCATTGTCCAGGGTACTTACTATCATCAACAACCACCCACTTGGAAGATGAAGCACACGAAGGTTTATCCACAAATTCAATATCTAATGGTGTCCCTGTCCTGATCTTATCATCTGACTTCGTTCCTCGTGTGGTGAATTTCACTTTCTGCCCATTGACCAACGCGTCATAAACTTGCAGAACAATAAGAGGGCATGTTATGTTGCTACCTAGGCCTGTTGTTAATCCACCACCTGTCTGACCACCATTGAATTGCGCGACATAGTATTCTGCAGATGCAGAAACCGGGACACCGTCCTGGTCAAGGATCATCACAGGAGGATCCATGAAGGCTGCTGATGCAAAGTTGGTAGTGATGGCAAAGAGGAGGAAAGGGAGGGTGAGTGGTAGTGATGATGATGATGATGACTTCATGGTTTCTGTGTTTGTGTTTTTGTTGCTTCGATCTTCTTTCATATATATAGAGATTTCTTAGGGTTGCATGGGTAAACGTTTTGTTTGTCTCAAAGCTTTCATGTTTGTTTTTTACCCTAATTATTATTATTATATGATTTTATTTTATTTCATTCTTAAATTATGTTTGATCATCATTAATGTATTAATGAATACTTTTATTGAATTGAATTTTCACATAAATGTGTTTTTAAAGTGACTAAATTACTGAACTAAATGTGTAACTCCCGGGAAGAAAAGTATCAGCAAGATATCAGCTTACTTAAAAATATATATTCAATTTTTATAAAAATATATATAATTTTTAAGAATAACAGTAAAAAAAATTGGTGGTGATTATTTTAAATAAAAATTAAATTATTTAATTATTTTAGAATAAAGATGGTTTAATTAGTTATTTTTAAAAAGTAATTTTATTTTCACTAATACATATTTGTATGTATTAGTTATGTAATGTGTAAATATTTTGTTTATATGATTTAAGAAATAATTAATTTTTTTAGTTATTATTTTTATTTGAACTGGGAAAAAAGACACATATTTTTGTATGTTAAAAAAATAATATTAATAATGATAGTTAAATAAAAAACAGTGTTTGGTTATAAATGAGCTGTAATATGTTAGACACTACTTCTAGTATTTGAAAATATATATATATATATATGTAATTGAGAACAAAATAAAAATATGATATGTGTACTAAAAATAAAATATTTTTATATTATTAAAGATAAAATAGAATATGAGATGTATACTCTAAAATATATCCTTTTATATAGTTATTATTGTAATAAATGAGATCAATTATATTTTTAATGTTACATTTGAATACTTTTAACGTTATATATTTGAGGAATTTAATAGTATATATAGTTTGATTTTTTATTTCATTATGTGGCTTTTAAATTAGAAAATGAAAATAAAAAATATTTGAATCATGAATCACTTTCAGTTATATGTATGATTAAATTCTTATAAATAGTATGAGATTTAATTAAAAAATATTTATTACATTTGAACACTTTAACGTTAGATATTGGAGGAATTTAATAGTATAGTTTGATTTCTTTTATTTCATTATGTGACTTTTAAATTAGAAAACAAAAATAAAAATATTTGAATCATGAATCACTTACAGTTATATGTATGATTAAATTCTTATAAATAGTATGAGATTTAATTAAAAAATATTTACTACATTTGAATACTTTTAACGTTATATATTGGAGGAATTTAATAGTATAGTTTGATTTCTTTTATTTCATTATGTGACTTTTAAATTAGAAAAAAAAAATATTTGAATCATGAATCACTTACAGTTATATGTATGATTAAATTATTATAAATAGTATTAGATTTAATTAAAAATATTTTTTATTTGAAAACTCAGCAAAAACACTAATAATTTTAATTAAGTATTAAATAAATAACAATTATTGTTGTCTGACTAATTAAAAATCAACCACATATTTTTATCCTTATTAATAGTATATTAAAATATTATTATTCAATTTTACTTTCCTATTGAATGTATATTTGAATTAGCAATATTTGTTTTTCAAATTTTGTCCCAATTATTTTTTAATAATATGAAACTATATATCAGAACTTAATTTAAGCATTCCAAAATTCCAATACCAAAAAGTAATATATATTCATATTTTAAAAAAAAAGTTATTTTA
Organism: Phaseolus lunatus; assembly: GCA_013389735.1. Classification (NCBI taxonomy): domain Eukaryota; kingdom Viridiplantae; phylum Streptophyta; class Magnoliopsida; order Fabales; family Fabaceae; genus Phaseolus; species Phaseolus lunatus. Next base: position 44,742,513 of record CM023860.1, read on the forward strand.
ATTAATTATAAAATAACACGAGGAGGTCTTATAACGGTTATATATATTAAAGTTGGAATATCTTAAAATGTTTTTTCTATTTATTTTATTTTATTAATAAAAAAATTAATATAAGATTCAATAAAAAAAATCCAATAAATAAGATTGATATTCAAAAAATTAATGAAGTTTAATAAAAAAAAATAATTAAAAAATATATATTACAATATACTTATTATTATTAATAATAGTTATATTAATATTAATATTAATATAACTATTATTATTAATAATAGGAATAGTAATATAGATTAATTAATATTAATAATAATAGTTATATTAATATTAATAATAGTTATATTAATATTATATTAATATTACTAACATTATTATTAATATTATTATTAAGAATAATAATAATATTATATTCATATATTAATAATAATATTAATATAATATTAATAATATTAATAATATGAATATAATAGTAATAACATTATTAATAATAATAATAATATTAATAATAATAATATCAATATTAATTAATAATATGAATCTAATATTAATAATATGATATAATATTTATAATCTTAATATAATATTAATTTAATAAAAATTTAATAATATTAATCAAATATTAATAATATAAATATAATATTAATAATATTAATAATATTAATAATAATAAGTATAATAATATTAATAATAATAAGTATAATAAAAATCATATAAATACAAAAGAGTCTGGTGTAGTGGTTAAAGTTTCTTTGGTTACTGTAATGGAAATTTATGAGAAATTAAGTCTGCTAATACAAATAGAGATAGGCACCGAGCCGTCTATAAGGGGGAAGGGAGGCCGAGCGAGAAGGGAGAAAAAAAGTGTTTATTCAATATTGTTTATGCTCTAGCTAGGATCATCTATCTTGGCTAGAATAATTAAATAACTATATTTTAGAGTTGTACTATATTGACTTCGTGCTATTTTTGCTCATGTGAAAATAATCCTATAACTCATCCTTGCTTTCAGCCATGTTTTCACTCAAACGAAAACAACATTGAAAATAAATTATCTTTGTCAAATATTTTTCTCAAGCTAAAAAAAATAATTTTTATTTTATTTTCTCTCTTTGTTCTCTTTTCTTCTTATCTTTGCAAAAGAAACGTTTTATTCCAGTTACTCTCTCTCTCTTAATAGTTAAAGTAATTTAAAAATAATGCAATTGATTTCAAACAATTTGATTTTGAAATGAGAGATATAAAGTTTTAGAACATGATCATGTTTTTTAAAGTTTTTCCAGCAAAACAAAAATAATTTATCATAACCTAACTTGAAATTACAAAATGTCCAATACTTCTTTCGAAAGCTTCCTAAGTTAACATATGATCAAATCAAGGCATTAAAAGAACTCACAACAAAAATTAAGAATGAAACACATGATTTAGTCACACTACAACTATCCTTGACTTGAATTTTTAGCACTTAATTTTTTGACAGAATATTTTTTCACTTAAAATTCTCATTCCTTACATGTCTTTATCAATTGGTTAGAATCATCAAATACATTGCAAATAGTCTATACATATCACCATTTCACATGTATTAATGGTTGTCTTAATCAATAGGAGCACAATGCAAAACTATGAAACAAAGAAAACAAGAGGAGCATTACAATCTTCTCAAATAGTGTTAGACCGCATACGATCATTGATGAAGGACCATCTGGTAGAGTTTACATTGGGTCTCTAATAAGGTTAATGACTAGGAGGATGAAAAAAATAAGAAGTGATCAAGAAAAAGACTCTCTTCTTATAAAGAATATTAAAATGGTCCACTACCATAAGATAGAGTCAGTCCATTTGGGTCCTAGGAAGACCAAGCACAAAGTCCAATGGACATTGGTTATGAGAAGAGATTTGTAGAGTCCACGAGACATTACTCTAGACTTAGTCAAAGTTATTTTGTTTTTTTCGTTAGTGTCTTAGTATTTGTGGCAAACTAGGTTTCATCTCTCAAAATATTTAGTAACCTTCCTTTGGTTTTTAGGAGTAGATGCACACATATACTTATTATATATGAATTTATATGTAAGTAATCATATTATGAATTTATCTGTAAATAATTATATATGTGAATAAAATCACATGAACTTACCTACACATTTAGAAATCCTCAAGTATTTTACTTACAAATTCTTTTTCATTGGTAATTCATTGGTTATTAAGTTTTATCTACAAATTTCTTATATTACCTATGTATTAATTTTTCATTGTAGTGAAACTAATAAGATTAAGGCATATGTGTTTTTATTATTAATAATTTCATATGAAAACAGCTTCTTCTACATAAGGTGTTGGCGGTTGGTGGAGTAGGGAGAGGGTTAAGGTGTTGGCGGTTAAGGTGGAGTAGGGAGAGGGTTAAGGTGGAGTAGGGAGAGGTTTGTTTCGGAATCTATACAAGAGGAAGAGATGTATAGGTCTATCTTCGCGAGTTCAATTAAAAGGGAGGATGCAAAATAGGCAAGGGTCAATGGAGGATGTATTCTGGCTGGCAACAAGTTGTTAAAAAATGGGCTTTAAGCCTAACTCAACCTCATAAAATCGGGGCTTATAAGGTGAGGTTTGCACCCCCTTCACGCCGAGGCTACCAACTCGTGCGTGGAGATATATGTTATGAGTGGTCCGATAACGGACCGAACGCGGGTGGCCTGATAAACCCAACAAATTTTCGCTAGGATGGGCTCAAGAATGGCTCTGATACCATGTTAAGAAGTGGGCTTTAAGCCTAACTCAACCTCATAAAACCGACTTATAAGGTGAGGTTTGCACCCACTTATATACAATGAAATATTCTCATCTCTAGTCGATGTGGAATCTCCAACACAAGTGCCTTTTATGCAACTGTTAGGTGCGGTAGTTGTCTTTTTCACATGCCACTTTGGAGCATCATATTTGTGCTTAGTTTTGTAGGATTTGGTGCAGTTCTACACTTTCTATGGGGAAAAGAATTCTCCTATCTAAGTTCTGGTAGGATGGTAGGAGCCCATTTGTTTTTGCTTTGCTGTAATAGGTGCCTCTGCAGGGTTGTCTATGCTTCCCGTTTGGTACTATTGTTATCTGTTTTCGTTATCCATGCTTTGGATAGTAACATGATATTTATATAAAGGGTTGGGACACCCGTTCCTTTTTAATTCAATTCTATTCTTTGTTGAAATATTCCTTCAAAAATTTTAATACCAAATAATAAAATAATTATATGAAAAAGTTATTTTAACATAACTACAAAATAATAAGAAACACAAAGTCCCATAAAAAAAATAATTAAAGAATACACAATATCACACCAAATCAGTATTTCATCCCTTAATTAACCATTTGATAATTAAATACGCATAAATAATAAAAACAATAGAGATATCATCACTTTCGAAAGAAATGAAGCAGCATCAATCGTCTTAAACCAGTTGTTAAATTTTTCTTTAGTTTTTACGATGAATTTTTGAAACTGAAGAGAGATTTTTATACATCCAAAATTTCTTCAATGTTAAAACTTTCTTTAGTTTTTTATGATGAATTTTTAAAATTGAAGAGAGACTTTTATACATTCAAAATTTCTTCAATGATAAAAACTCGAGTTTACATAAATATATTCTTAAATTTTTTTTTTTTAAATTTTAAAAATGTTAAAAATTTTACATCAAATAAAAATATAATAATATATAACATAAGTAATTGCAAACTTTATTAAATTAAGTTAAATCTATCTATTTTTTAATATGATATTATAATCATTTCAAGCTTATGATAACAAAAATTGATGGTATAAAATTGAGTAAAATCTTAAATTCATTTCTTAATAAAAGAATATATATATGTAGTAGGAACATTTTATTACATTTTGTGAAGGTTGTTCAACCAATATTAATAAGTGCAAAACTAAAGGGAACATCAGTGTGAGAATGATCCATCAAAACAAGACGCCTTCCCTTATGATCATCAATTCTCCCAATACTAAAACAGGTGTGGTGGTTATTGATCTTGCTGCAGAATGCAAACTTATAACCCTCACCATGTTTCTTAATCATAAACTTTCCACTTAAGATCTTCTTCCCTGCATGGTCTGCACCATCACCAATACCAACCCATTTTGCAGGAAAATCATCACCAACTACCACCCACTTGGAGGATGAAGCACAATAAGGCTGATAGTCAAATTTAATCTCTAATGGTGTATCTGTAAGTATGGCACCTGAGCTTCTTCCTTCTGTGCTGAATCTCAGACCCTGCCCACGGAAAACCTTATCATAACTCTGGAGAACAGCAACTTGGCATGTTGAGTTCCCATCAAAATCTAGCTCTACTCCACCACCTTGTGGACTATGACCATTAAGCTGTGAAAGATAGTATTCAACAGAAGGAGAAAGGGGTAAACCATTTGAGTCCAGGACTTTTTCAGGAACCCTAGAGAAGGCTGATGGAAGAAAGTTGGAAGTGAAGAGAAGGAAGAAAGAGAGAGTAAGAGACAGTGTAGACTTCATGGTTTCTGATGTGTTTAGGTTTTGGTTCAATCTCCTTTTATAAAGGTTTTTCTAGGTTTACTCGTTCATGTTTTTTATGAAACTATCACCACGTTTATTATTTATTCACCTCATTTTATTTAATTTTTTTACGCGTTTTTTGTGTGCGTGCCTCTGATGAATGCATGTATTATATATTTTTATTGAATTCAAAACTGTTGTGTTTTTATTGATAAATACATTAATAGATATGTTTCATAGAATTCAATTTTCACGTTATTAATGCTGTGTAAAATTGCGCTTTTTTCCTTTTAATAGCGATATTTTTTGTATTTTTTTTTAAATAAGAGATTAATAGAAAAAAAATAAGATAACAAAATTTGTAGTAACTATTTCATTAGATTAAGGAAACGACTCGTAAGGTAATGAATGAGAAACACAAAAATACTAATTACTATATTAGCGCTACTTTCATTTCATAATTATTTTAATATTTTGTAGATAAATTAAAAATGGCAATAAATATGTTACTTGTTAAAATATCTTTCCTATCTAAATAAACCCATTACTTTTATCTGTAAATTAGGACAAAATTAATTAAAATTCATTGATAATTTAGAATACTATTCCGTTTAAAATTTTAATTTTAAAGAGAATAATTTGGTTTAGAATTTATGATTCAAAATTTAAATAAAATTATATATATATATATATATATATATATATATATATATGCACGCTAATGATTCACTTATTATCAATGTATATCACACATTAATTAAATATATCAATTTATACAATTAATAACATGTCACATTGTTGTTATAATTATGTATCACTTGAAGGAGTTTTTTTTAATTAAGCAATCTTATTCTTACAATTAAAGAAAACTTTATCGCTTAAGTAGTTTTATATTGTTTGAATGAGACAACTCCAAAATAGTAGAATTAATTATGTTTCTTCTTTGCTCAAACACCCACTTAATGCTAGAATATTCTCATAATGTTTGAGGATTCTCACAACACTTGAGTGGTGTAATTGTTATGTCTCTTCCAACAAGTTTCAACAACACAACATCTCATTTCACCAGTGTTTGAACAATCATGTCATCACTTAATTGTTGGAACATAGTTGTATGGTCTCATGTTCTAGAGTGCATGTACCATTGCCATGGTCCTCGCTTGAACAATCAAACTATTGCTTGTCGTCCTTCCTAGAGAAGAAAAAGTTTCCTCAATCTCTCTCACGCTCAAACTCTCGCTTGAGTTATACACCTTATTGTCATGTTGCCGTTCGAGTGATAATGAGCAGTGCAAGTAATCATTACATATACCTTAACGGTGAGCCACCACTTAAATGATATCAAAATATGAGAGCTCCATTTCTCAAACAACAATTAATACAAACTACGGATTTAACATCCAAATTACACTCAAATTCATCAAAAACATCAAGTATATTGATATTCATTTGTGGATGAATTAATAATATCCTAACTTCATGTTACTCCAAAAATCATAAGCAAAGGCACATATATAAACTTCCATATACATAATAATTCAACTACCACATTCTTCACAATCTAAACAATCATTCCATTAATTTGATGCTTATATTAACTTCCCTTTCATGGAGTTAGTGTGGAGTTAGTGTGTCTATAAGTAAAACATTTCTTTAACACTTTTAGAAATCCACTCTAGTTATTGATAAATTTCAAAATATCAAATCTTATACCAACAACATTTTCCTTTTTGAAACACCTAAATAAGAGAAGAAAAATGAATTAAATCTTTAGCATAGGTACTTAACTACTTACTAGAATCACAAATTTGATTGGCCAAATTTGATCCTCGACTTATTACTCATTAATGGTATAGTTTTCCAGCAGAATAAAGTTCCATTTATTCTCTAAACTTGTAGAGAGTTTAGAGAAAATAAGGTGTAAAGAGATACAATTCTTAGTGAAATAAAGAAATATTTATACTTTACTTATAGGTTATCTATTATTTATTCTTTTAAAATTTGTCTTTATGGAACTCAAGTGCTACATCCTCTCCAATAACAAAAATTGTCATCCTAAAAATTCACTTTCTATGGAAAAGATAAGGATAAGCCTTTCTCATCTTGTCTTCCAGCCCCCTTAGAATAATTAGTTTTAGATTCCACACAACACTTCAATCATTTTGATGTCTCTACCTCTAAGTCATTTCATCTCATTATCTTTGACTTTTACCAGTCTAGCATCATAAGATAAATCCTCTTTTATTTTTACCTCTTTTTATTTTAAGCCATGGGTTGGATTTTATATGTATTTTATTAATTGAGACACATGAAACACATTATGTAGCCTAACAAGATAAAGTGGTAAAGTGATCTCACAAGCAATTAAACTTATACTTCTAAGAATTTAATATTTTTCAATAGACTTAACAGATTTTTTTAATTTGATTGCTCGCCCAATACTTGTAATAGAAAAAAAAAACCTAAAAAACATGTAATCACCTACGACAAGTTTCAAGGATCTCCTTCTCTAATCTACATATAATTTTTGTCTACTTTGAAAAGTCCACATATGGTTTTGTATCTATTGGATCTTCTAAGTAGTATGTTGAAATAACTCTAGTCCTATTAAGACACATTCACCATCCTTACATAAGCAAAAAGGTGTCATACATTTCCTTCCATACAATGAGGTGTCATTTTGATACTTGTTTGATAATTTCTATTATATGTAAACTTTACCAAAGAAAATATACCATCCCAACTAATGATCTAACGCACAGGTCTTCAATAGATCTTTCAAAGATTGAATGATACTTTCTGACTATACATTTATTTGAGGATGATAAGTTGAATTGAGTCTTAGTACAAGTCATGGCCTTTTGTAGTATTTGCCAAAACTTAGAAGTGAACTTAAGATCTTTGTTAGATACTATAAAATATTCCATAAAGTCTCACTATATATATAACTATGTTAATCTCTCGATAAAAATACTTATATCTATTAGTAAAAATCTACTAGTAAAAAGTGAAAACTTTTCGTGTGAATTTATATCCACGATAACTCATAAAATATAATGTCCCTATATTGTCTATAGTAAAAAGATTAACAAAATTCTTATAAAATGTTATGTCATCTCTATAAAGTATATATAACATGTCACTTAATTTTTTATTCTTTACATAACTTCTAATATTCTTTACATAACTTCTAACAAGTCAAATAGATAACTTCTAATAAGTCAAATAGGATTATATATATATATATATATATATATATATATATATATATATATATATATATATATATATATATATATATATATATATATACTTCCAAATCATCAAAACAATCAAAATAATTATTTTGAATCATGACACATTTTGATTATATATAAATTAAGATTTAATATACTTTTATATTTTTATATTTCTTAGAAATAAGAAATTTATATATTATTGTATAATGACTTTTTTTTTTTCAAATTAGTCATTGAAATAATTTTGTGAACTTTAGAAATCCATTAAAAACACAATCGATCATGTGTATTATGTTTTCCATGTTTTACAAAAAATTATATTCCTTCTATTTTCTTATTATGGTTTTCTTTTTCTTTCTCTCAAACAAAGCTTTAAAAATACTAAAATATGACAATTCAAATTTAAAATTGAATCGAATCGATTTGATGATTTGAAAGTTTTATTAAGTGTCCTATGCTACGTGATAATATAAAATTATTTGAAGTAATCATAAAAATATATAATTATTATATACATTAAAGTAATTAGCATGATTTTATATCTTGATTGAATTAATTAATTAAATAATTAAACTTTATGTGGTTTTTTTATTTTACAGTGGTAACTATTATTAAGTTATCCAAATATAGACTTTAGATTTTTGTTGGCATTCTACACTCTCTCTTTTTTAAATTGTTCAAGCAAAAACCACATCACTATTAATAACTCATTTTGTAATTAACTTTGTAGGCTCTTTGATCCCAAAGTTTTTTCATCTTGATTTAGGATATGATTTTTCTAACTAAATTTTCTTAATTTATAACTATTGGTAAAAAAGATTTTTCTTAGCAACAGATTTTAGTGTTAATAACTCTTTATTAATTTTATTCTCATCAGTATAATTCATTTTATTAATTTCATTATTTATAAATATTATCTATAATAAATAATACTTATCTTCAAATACTATATAATTATATCATTATAAACTAATAAAAAAAATATTTTATATTTTTTCATATTTTAATAATTATTATAATATTTAATTTTTTTAATCATATATATATAATCTACAATATTAATAAAGAAATTGTCTTTTTAACTACTTTTATCTTATCGTGTATATAAATTCTTATTATTTTACTATTTAAGTTTTGTAACTATTTTTCTAAACTTAATTAACTGCCTATAATAATAAAATGCTATATTTTAATAAAAATTCAATAATATTTTTATTTTAATAATTATTAAAAGAATTAACTTTTTATTTTTATCATATAAAAATAGATGCATATTTCACTCGTAAAATAAGAAAAAGCTTGTCTTTTTTAAGTATTAGATTTGTTAAAAAGAAATAGAATAAGTTATAATTAAAAATCACAGTGAATAATTGTTTTAAATATATGAATTATATTTTAATGAATAAATAATTTTTGAACAGTGACAATAGCAGTGTTAAAATTTGAAAACCTAAACTTGACAAAACGAAAGACTCGTCTTCCCCAAATTTCAACACACAGAACCATAACAGAATGCTACTTCGGTTCAACAGAACAACCTCCGCCACTACTCTTCTACACCCCTCCGTCACATCACTTTACTATTCGCACCCCTTCTCCACCTCTCAACCACCGCCCCCCATTTCCGACGCCGCCAACCGTACCCGCCTCTTGAACTCCATCCGCGCCGTCGAAACCACCGCCACCGCCGCCGCTGCCGTCGACTTCTTCCGCAGAATGCTAACCCTAAGCCCCTTTCCCTGCGTCCAAGACTTCAACCTCTTGTTCGGCCTCGTCGCGAAATCGCACCACCATGCCACGGCGATTTCCCTCATCAAAACCTTCCAATCGCTAAGCGAAAGTTCTGACGTGTGCACACTCAACATTTTCATCAATTGCCTCTGCCACCTTCGCCAAACGACGTTGGGGTTCGCCGTTTTGGGCGTCATGACCAAAACCGGCGTGGAACCCACGCTGGTGACGCTTAACACCATCGTTAACGGTCTTTGTATTGAAGGGGATATGGATCGTGCCCTTTGGCTGGTGGAAAAAATGGAAACTTTAGGTTATCAGTGCAATTCTCGAACTTATGGGGAGTTGGTTAATGGTTTGTGTAAAATTGGGGATACTTCTGGTGCTGTGGAGTGTTTGAGGAAGATGGTTGAGATAAATTTGGAGCCTAATGTTGTGGTTTATAATGCGATTTTGGATGGGCTTTGTAAGAGAAGGTTGGTGAATGAGGCTTTTGAGTTGTTCCGTGAGATGGCTGTTACTGTTGAGCCTAATGTTGTGAGTTACAATTGCTTAATTCAGGGTTTGTGTGATGGGTTTGGTGGGTGGAGGGAGGGGGTGGTTTTGTTCAATGAGATGGTAGTGGAGAAGGGGATTGCACCGGACGTGCAAACGTTTTCTATTTTGGTGGATGGTTTTTGCAAAGAAGGGTTGGTTTTATGGGCAGAGAATGTGATGGGTTTTATGATTAGGACTGGTGTGGAGCCAAATGTTGTTACGTATAACTCGTTGATTGGCGGGCATTGCTTGAGGAATTGGATGGAGGAGGCGATGAGGGTGTTTGGATTGATGGTTAGCGAGGGGGAGAGGTGTTTGCCGAGTGTTGTGACGTATAATTTGTTGATTCATGGGTGGTGTAGGGTTAAGGAGGTTGATAAGGCTATGTCTCTGATGGGTGAAATGATTCGGAAAGGGTTGGATCTTGATGTGGTCACTTGGACCATTCTTATTTGTGGGTTCTGTGAAGTGAGAAAGCCATTGGCTGCAAAGGAGTTGTTTTTTGATATGAAAAGGCATGGCCAGGTTCCCAGTCTCCGCACCTGTGCTGTTGTGTTGGATGGTTTGTTCAAATGCTGGCTTGATTCTGAGGCGGTGTCGTTGTTCACAGTGATGGAAAAGAGTGGTCTGGATCTTGATATTGTGATTTACAATATCATGCTTGATGGAATGTGCAAAGCAGGAAAAGTTGATGATGCAAGGAAACTTCTTTCTTGTGTCCTAGAAAAAGGGTTGACAACTGATGCATATACTTATAACATAATGATTAAGGGTCTGTGTAAAGAAGGACTGCTGGATGATGCTGAAGAGTTGCTTAGGAAAATGGAAGAGAATGGGTGCACGCCTAATAAACATTCTTATAATGTCTTTTTGCAGGGACTGTTGCGAAAATATGATATTTCTAGGTGTAGAAAATATCTCCAAATAATGAAAGGAAAAGGGTTTAGAGTAGATGCTGTCACAACTGAATTTATTACACGTTTCTTATCTGCTAATAAAGGAGATAATGCATTTCAAGAGATGTTGTTAAGCTGAACTTTGTTTGCATTTAGTGTCTATTCATTATCTGAGTTGGTTTATATCAAGTTTTGAGAAACTTCATAATATTAGACAGTCAACAAGGCCTGTTAATGGTGGGATCCAACCTTTCTATCATCTTGGTTTAACTGCCTAAAGATTTTCTCATAAGAAATTGAAACTTGGGTTATTCTGAAAAGTCACACTTTTTTTCTCAAAGACATTGATGCCCATATAGAGAGATTCAGGTAGCCTATAGACTCCAAGGTATAGTTCAAAACATCATTGTATTTAGAACCTTGGACAATATATGTCTTATCATTTGTCCTAAATGATTGTAGGTAGAAGTTTGGGTAAAATATGTTTTTGTTAGTCAAATTTAGGTTGTGAATTCTCTAGTCACTTCCAAATATGAATGTGTTTAGATTTCATGTTACTGGTTTGGACTAAAATGTCCCTCAAATTTAGATAATAGTTCAGTTGGTTAACAACAACATTTATGTTTTCATCCATGAAAACAATTACTGTTTTATTGTTTATGTAGTGTTGTATTGTTGATTCTAAAGTGAAGTAATATAAAAATAAATATCGAGGTATTCTTAATATATTAAAAATTATGTCATTTATACCTACTTAAATTAAGTAGGAAATAGTTATAATGATAGGTTAGGTATCCTATGATCTATAATAAAAATTGGACACTTATGTTTGATCACTTCAACAATTTATTACAAATCTATTTTGCAATGTATCCCAACCATAACCCAACCTTTTTTTTTACTTTGGTGAAAAAATATATTATAAACTTTCTCAAGTGTTTCCCTTTCCATGTATATCAAATCAGATAATTAATAGTTGTTTGGTTTCGTGCAAATACCTTATCATAATCATAAATCACTAGCAAATCAATTATGAATTAATGAGGAATTAATATTAATTTTTAATTTATCAATTAATAATTTTTAAAAAGTGCATGGATTACATTAAAATAGCATGTTTCTTTGACAACTATAACTCAACTCAGTTTCTCTTAAACTTAACAATCTCTTAATAGAAATAAAAAGTTAAGTATGCAGGTTTTTTATTTTGGATGGACTCTAATAACATGTCATGCTATTGTTTTGTGCTTAAAATGGGTTGTATCTTCTTGCACCAAGTAACTTCTTGTAACACCCCATACTTCTTAAAATATCAAATATATATTTTATTATATTGATGCTTTTTATTTTAAAATGGTGATCCGGAAAAACTCTAGATTATTAGTTAAAGCTAAAATTCCATTAAAAAAATGTTTTTACGTGGTAGAACCTTCTCAGGAAATATAAGATTTTCATGAGACTGATCATCCACGCATGAATTTCTTTGTTTATAAGAATATTTTTTATATAGAAAGTCTCAAATTTTGGATCTTTTGCTGTGTGGATATCTTGAGAAATGCAATCATAAGCATGTATGTTCCTTCTGGATTTTATAATCCATAAGGAATTTCTTTAAAAAAAAATATTCTAAATTATAAAATCCAAAATGTATTTTCAAATTAAAGAATTTAAGATGTATTTTCGAATTTATAAATAGCTTTGGTATTATATAGTCCCAATTCTACCATTTGAAAAATGTAAATAGAAAAAAAAAACATTTCTGAATTATAGAATTCAGAATGTACTTTTTTTTTTTAAAAGAGAAAATAATTTTTTCTTCTAATCTATGGGATGCCAAGAGAATCAGGAAGAAACAGCCCTTAAAATGTCATGGTTTATTTGTGCTTTAGTGGGTTACTTGTGAATCTCATGTAGTAACAGGGCGCTTTTGCATTTGGTCATGATTTTCGTACTACATGTGCTACTAAGATTTTTAATGAAATTTTAAAGATATATATAATAATAATAATAATAATAATAATAATAATAATAATAAGGCTTAGCTAACCTTAATTTAGTTAACAAAATTATATATCAATGATGTCTAACAAACAATATACTATTATTAATACAAATAGTAAAATACTTAAGTATTATATATTGTTGTTTAATAATAGTTTAAAACATTAAAAACAAAACTATTATTTTCTAAGTATATATATATATATATATATATATATATATATATATATATATATATATATATAGACACACACTAAAAAAGTTAGGCTAGTAATCATACATTAAACTCTAAAGAACAATTGGCAAATATTCACCAAGGTGAGAATCTTTAATATTATATATATAGATACAACTAAAACATTACATTCTTAAAAATGTGAATTATTTTCTGTTACAAACAGGCTATGACAATCTTTATATTATAAGCCAAAAGCTTAATAATATATTTTTCTCAAAATAATCTTATTTTAAATTTAAACTTATTTATAATTTAATGACTAATTTTATGGATAAATTATATTTTTAACTCCTCCAAAACATTATTTCTTAATTTAATTAATTATTATTTGAATTAAATTTTAAAATTTGAATATTATTGTCAAATTCAAAAAGACTTTATTTCTTTTTAATAATATTATTGTAATTTATTTGATTTGATGTTTGAAATCTCATATCAAATAAATAGAAATAGAGACTAACTCAAATAATATATTTTATAATTTTCTCTTCATAAAATTTATTTCTTTGACTTATTCTTGTATGATAAAATATATAAAAGTGAAGATATGTATTTATTTCTTAAGAGACATGATTTTGCTATTTTAAGTTTCTAAAATTAGTACCAAATTTTATTTTAGTTTTTTATAATTCAATATTTCAACAAATATTAATTGATAATTGTATATATTTTAGATGAGTTAGTACTTGTTTAACATGTATGTATGTAAATAAATGGACTATTCAGGATTGTTGCTTCCTGCATCCAATAAATTTGTTTCTTTCCCAATAAATTTTAGAATTGTCCTTGTTCTATAATTGGAAATCTAGAATTGAAAAATGCATTCTGAAAAATAAAGGGGTCTCTAATAAATGATAACTAAGGTATTCATTGAAAAGATAACAATAGTGAAAGATGATATTTAGTTCCTAAAGCAATAATGCTATCATCAATATTTCCAAAACAATCACAGAAAAAATTTCATGTCATTTTTTTCCTAATTAGAAGACAAAATTATATAAACTTTAATTATTGTCTTCTACATTTTAGCACTATAGCTTTTACCTAATAAAATGGTTATTATTTGCACCAGAATAAAAACCTATTGTACAGAGAAAGTAACTGAACAAACAAAAATTAACACCATACTAAAACATGACCCTCAAAAGATGACACAAGTAATTTTCTCTCTACCTAAAACATTTGTACCTACAGAAAACAATTAAAATATGTAACAATATTATACATGGCTGGAAATAACCTATTCTATTTTAGTACTCTTCCAACACTTTTGCCCCATGTTTCTCACAGCAACATTTACTCACATATTACAGTTCTTTATGTAGTATGCAGAAGCTATAGCACCATGTACTTTTCCTTCACAATATGGTGTAAAACAGGGAAAATCATTGAACAGTATTATTCACTTTACCAAAACCATTGAAGAACTCATTCAACCTTGTTGATTCAGCAAGCTCATACCTTTGATGACATGCTTGTTTGAAAAGTAGATGTAAATGGATTCAGGAACACACTAGGCCTTCCATATTCACTTTTTATACCAGTAACAGCATCAACAATTCCAAGCTTTTGCTGTGCTGGAAGAACCAGTGATTCATTGGGAACTTCATCTTCAAACACCACCCACACCATGCTTATTTTAGTCTCTAGTGTCCATGAAAAAAGAGTTGGGGTTGGTGACAGGTTTACATCAAATTTCTCTTCATTCCTTTTGTTTTCTTCTGCTGCTACTTCCAACTCTATCTCTTTTGATTTTGTCAAGAGGCCTGAAATTGGAGGTGGACTTGAGATGCTAGATAGAGAGACAAGTGAAGTTGCAAGTTCATGTTGTTGACTACCAAGTTGTTCCAATGCCACTATATGACTCATACTGATTATTTGAACAGAAGGGTAATCCAAATTCTTGTTTTCAACCACATATTTGCAACTTTCATACAGATCATGAAGCTTTTGGCTCTGGAGAGAAGCTGTCTTGAGTATTTCACAGGCTAGGCCTCTGGCTGATGCTGTTAGATCAAAAAACATGTTCACAAGAGCTGCAATGCCTTCAGAAAATGTCATATACACTTGGAAGCTTTCTCTCAAGGTGTTGCTCATAGCAGCTTGAGCCAGGCTATGATCTGAGCACAAAATATGATGTGGTGAGCATTCCAACACCTTATCAATAAGCACTTGGCATTTAGGCAATGTTCTGAATGCCATATCAAAGGATTTCTCATCATAGCGCCTAAACTCTAACCCTTTGGACATGACAGGCTCAAGTTTCCCTGCTTGGTTTATGAGCCAACTCATCCTCTCTTCAAGATAAGCTGCATATGTATGTAGGAAACCAACTGAAGGGTGATCAGAACTCTTTGTGAAAGACCTTGTACTAATTTGTAGGTGACCTGAGACATGTGCCTTGCATAACTCTTGCTCAAAGGACCTGTTTCCCCCTCTAAGAAGGCGATGAATCAAGACAAGGGTCTTGAGGGCTACAACATGATCCTTAGTTTTTCCTAGGCGACGTGAAATCCTTTCAGCCAGAAAAGGAATGGACCCTGGAGAGTTTGACACAAGAAAGAGGATTTCATGCATGTATCTGTCCCCAATGGCGCCATTATCATGGCCAGTGGCACGCAGGACTGCAATCTCTATGTTGGAAAAGCCATCATGTTGGTAGTGATACATCATGGCCTTGCCAATAGAGGCATGATCTTTCACTGAGCCGAGAGCTAAACGAAGCTTACCTTGTATGTCCACACCCATTATTCTTCTTTTTAAGAAAAAGAGAAGAAGTTCTATAATGTTGATAGAAGATTAATGGTACAATTTGATGTGTAGAGGTAAGCAGTTGCAGGAACACACGCATATAAAGGTGGGTGGGGAGAAGAGTGAGAAAAAGTCTGACCTTAAAAAATTGGAAGCTGTACAAATTGCAGAATCAAATCTTTCATATTTTAGACACAGAATTGTAATATAGACAAGAACATTCATCATATAAAATAGTTTTTACTTTTTAGATTGTTGTGTGTGATAGGTTAGCAGTCTTCAAACCCAACAAGGCAACAACACTGCAATATCGTATATTTAGAAGGGCAATAATCCATATGCAAAGTCAACGAGTATAACCAAAAAGAAGAGCTTTCTTTTTTTGCTTCTCTTGAAGTGACAGAAATGCAAGCAAGATTAATGACAATGCCAAATTTAGCTCCCTAATTCATCTTTTCCTTTAACCATGATCATATTTTATATTGGTCTGAATCAAAGAGATTGATGTAAAATGGTAGCTGGTTAAAATCAAGCAGCATTTATTTGATACTTTCTAGTGGAATGCATGCTCATATAATTAATAGTTTGTTTGGATTAGCATATATATTCTCAATTTTTAATGTTAAATCAAATGAAAATGTAAAAATTACATAAAAGAGTTCTTTATTTGACTTAGATTAAATACTTCTATATATGAAACCAAACACACACTTAATGTTCATAACCTAATACAATACTAAGGTTGTTTCTTTGTGACCTATAGGAGGACATAGGTTGTAGGAATAAGGCTATTAACATCTACCCTCTTGAGATTGTTACATTTGTTGCCCTTTTCTTATTATTCATCTTTGAGGTTATGCACATGACTGCTTTATAGGAGATGCTAAGCTATGTCATACATGCAAAAGTCATGATACGTGCTGCATTCTTGGGTTTGCTTTGCCCTTATTCCTAGTTATATCTTTAACCTTTCAAAAGACATTTATCTTCCCTTAGCTATAGCCTTTTTTCTCTCTAAAAAAAATTATTTTTCCTTAAAAGCTGGCAGCAATTATTTATAGATAAGCATGAAGTAAATAATTAGCCACAGGAAAAAGCTTAGATGAGTTAATCAAAGGATGGATTGTGATCAAGGCTTTTCATTTGTTAAAGATCCAATTGATTGTTCCTTGCTTGCTGCTATCAATATCATAATAACCAACATGGAATAATAAAGTTTGGCTTAGAAGGGTTTCAAGTTTTGGAGTGCATATAGACTTTAATGTCATTTTAGAAGAGTCAACGAGGGAAAAAGTGGAGGATGGTGGAAGGTGAAAAAGAACCTTATTCTTTTGAGAATATGATTCTGCCGCATCTAACTCTCTTGCCATTCGCAACATACAAAAAAATTTTGACTTTGAGAAATCTTTCTTCTCCTCCACAGGTTCTCCATATAATCATGCAACTTTCATTTTGCTTTTGGAAGGGAAGTTGAAGCCCCACCCACTGGCATACAGATCCAAAGGAGAAAAGTGTTGTTGCAATATTCTATTCTACCAATAATAATCCTATATGTTTGTGCCTCAACTCAAGGTACTGTAGCTTGGTCAGATCAGAATTTCAGCTACAAGTAAAAAAACAAACACAACAAACCAAAACAAAACAACACATCCAGGTCAAAAGAGATGAATTGATGAGTTTCTGTTGATGATTGATTAGAGAAACAGACTCATGGTCACACACAGGACCGTGAGAATGCTATTTGCAAACAAAATACTGCCAAAGCAAAGGTACTATAATAGTTTTTTTACACCAGACATAAAAGATAACACAGTCAAATTACATGGACCAAACCAGGGTTGTAAAACCTGACCTTGGTGGAGATTGATTGGTCAGTTCTCTACTTCACTACTTCAACAGATGAACTGATGATTTGACAGAAAAAGTCATATTATGAAAAGAAAAGTGCAAAAACCAACATATTTTATGTTTCAATCAAACTTAAACTAACTTGTTATCTCGATACATTGAATTTAGCATTGTTTCATACAAACAAAATATCAGATACATAAAGAAAAGAAAATGGAACAGTTGATGGTGGAGAAAAACAAGGGAGAAAAATTAAAAAGAAAAATGAAGGGTATGTAAAATAAGTGAAAAATTAGGTACATATATCATTTTTCTAAAACATTTATCTGAATGTAATCAAAGTATATTTTCAATAAATCCATTTTTCAATTGTAATACAAAACTTTACCTGAAAAACAGAATTCATTTTCATTTAAACCAACTTGTTATTAACATATTTTTTTAGTCCTTTATAAATCTATTGAATAAATTTGTTCAATCTTAAGTGGACTACTAATGTTCATACACACTTCTATTTTATTCAGTGACCCTCCTTTTTTGGCTATGCAACAAGAAATCGTCCAATCATCTACAATGTATATGCTGTAGACGGCTAGGAATATCCATGTTATGGAGGATTCCTCGTGTCAATTTCCAACTGGATGGTGTTAAAACAGCATTAGGATTATTGTGTTGTGTGGCATCAATTTCAGGGCTGGCAAATTTCTAATGGAATGAGCCAACAGTGCTCACAAACTATATATTATAAACAAATAAATGTTATCCTTAACACAGTGACACAGACCCTGACCCTGTTCAGTGTGGCTGGTACGAGAATGGTAAACTGTTCATTCATTCATATATTCTCATTGACAAAGCAAAGTCAAGAAACAGCAAGATAAACCAGAATCTCCACAACAGAGAAATGGAGAAAAAATTATTTCAACCAACTAGGACTTACTGTTATTTGGTGTTAATCCAAAAACAAGTGGTCAGTTATCAGCCACTTCTTGTGGACTTTGTTGACAACATGATGGGAATTTGACCCTGAGAAAGGTAAAAAGTATAAACTGAAAAAGTAAAAACAGTGAAAGCATTTGTTTGATTTCAGGTTTGGAGTTTTGAATTCAGATCTTCAATCTGAAAAAATGAAAGCTATTTGAAATGATTTTAATTTGATAATAAATCTGTGTTTCACTTTAGCATAAGCCAAACTAAACATGCAAAAGAATTGTGGTTCGCATGAGATGCATATCTGCATCTAAAACCATAGGAAACCAGATTTTGGCTTCCTTGTAATATCAAATCTTTCTCATACTCTCATTAATATATCTCTCAAACAGATGTACCTGGTAAAAGATTAAATATGATTTTTTTTTTATAAACTACAGCAAGAAGAAATTATGCTAAGAATAAACTATATAGTGACACTTTTTTTTTTTAAATATATTTTGTCTCACTAAAAATATATTGTCTATTTTTCATCCATCTAATTTTAAAATATACAACTTTAATCTAAAATCACTATCTAATAATGCTTGTAAACTATTATTTTAACTACTCTAAAACTAAAAGTCATGTGTTCCAAAATTACAAACAGAAACAAACACAAAAGTTAGAGACTAAAAACAAACTAGATTTATTTTAAAAGAAATTAAAAACATATCTTACTCAATTTTTTTAATTCCTTATTTAGTGTATATTAAGAATACTTCTTAATAGAATCCAAATTAAAAAGGTTTCAAAACATTTTTAACCAAGATAATAATATACTTTATTAAACGTAGAAAATCAATAAAACACTCAATGACCTATAAGAAAAAGTTTAAAAAAAAAATAGATAAGATTTCTTTACATCAAGTCAAATTACTTTTTACATACTTCAGCTCATGAAAAAAAAAATCAATAATCTTTGTAAAAAGTTAAGATGCACAAATTAATTTTATCTTTTGAAAAAAAAAAATCTTCATTCATTTTATTTGATCTTACTGAAAAAGTGTATCGAAATTAAACCAAGGTGGGGTGTACAAGTCTTCATTTGAAAAGCAACACCATTGTAAAATTGGAAGAGATAAATCCAAAGGAATATGATTACATGTACGTTTCTTATCCAATAAATTGTTATATATTAATTTTGTTAGTGGATGCCATCGAGTGTTCGAAGAAATATTGTTAGAATCATGACTTACAGGAATAATTTGATATTGGTTTCTGTAGAAACAAATAAAGAACAATCAAGGAATATATATATATATATATATATATATATATATAAAATAAATGCTACAAGTACCTAGATCTTGTGTTTCACCTTGTCAACTTAATTTGATGATTTGTACAAAGAAAAATAAGAGAAAATATATTATACATTAACAATTTAAAACAGTTTCACATTGTATTTAATCACAAATCATCATGGATTTTTTCCAATGATCATCTTCTTTTAAAGGGTTCAATGATTATCTTAAAAGTCATCCAAATAATAATTTTTCTACTGATGTGTAAAAGCGTTTTCACATTTCCACCGAAAGAGTATAGCCATTACACTGAAAATAAAATACAGTGTGAGAAAATCAAGAAATTTATTTGTATTGTTTCAAAAGGTCTGATCTTCAGAGAAATGCATCTTCTACCATAGGTTGTCATCTCAATGTTCCCTTCAGAAGAACACCTTAAAGCACCAGCTTTTTCAACGTGCTCGTTGAGTTTTGGAGAATGAGTTTCAACAAGCTGAAAATTCAACCACCTGACACCTTTCTTCTCACCAGCTTCAGTATTTTTCATTGTCAAACTCAGCTTTTTAATGGAAAAAAAATGCCTCGTGAAGGTTCAAAGAGTTGTCTTCTGCAAATAAAAGAACCCCTTATCTCAATCTGAGAAGTCTGAACAGAAAAATACACCATACAACAGAATGTCACAAATCACTCCAATAAAAATAGGAAATTACATGTTCTTCATAATGAATTCGCTAAACATAGGACTAAAATCTATCCTTTCTTTTCTTTTCCACTTAGTTTAGTTCCAAATCTAAAATGGACTAAGGAACTGTATTCAAGTTTTTATGATTTAACTAAGGGAAACACACTACTACCCTAATAGAATGTTTGGTTGGCTGATTTGGAAGGGAATCAAATGAAAGAGGCTATGATTTTCTTCACATGTCTTATTGGAAGAGAATTGAAAAGTTACCAATAAATTCTTTGTCATCCTATTTGCCATGAAATAGAGATGATTTATGGAGCTTCTGTCTATCTTTCAATATTTTAAAATATAATAAATAATTGTGTTATGAAAAATATTTTTCATATAATTTTTTTTCACTCATTCAAACAAGCCAAGAGAACTTCCCTCTGTACTTTTTCTTCTTTTCTATCTTTCCAAATAGCACATCTTTTTCATCGTACTCCTTTTTTTTTTTTTTCTCTATTCTACTCCTAATTTAAGCAAAACATAAAATTTAAGAGATATAGCAACTGTAGTAAAATTTCATCATAAACTCCTATCAAAGTACCCTTATTTCAAGTGTTAAGTTAAGTAGTATCATTAAATAGAAAATTAGTAGAAACATAATTTCCATTATCTGACCAGTTTCCAAGGATATTGAAGGTTTTTCTCTTTCATTCTTTATTCTAGAACTATAGCAGGAGATGGAATAAATTGTACCTTCATAAGGAATGAGAACTTGAGAGCCTCTTCTACTTGAGAGGCTTCATACCCTGTTCACGCTCAAAAAAGTAGATTCCCAGTAGTTAGATCAAATAAATATAGAATTTTCTTATGAAGCTGAGAACAAAATATAACAATACTATACAAAAAGGAAAAGATGGAGTCGTATCTTATTTTTGGTCCATAACAGAAGAACTATTATCTAATTTGAATGTAGTTCAGTGACTAACATTATAGAATAGCCAATAAGGAAGCATGTCACTGTTGGATACCCAACCAAAGATTATGCCTTGCATTTCCAAAACATTTCCCAGCATTCAAAAGGGTACAAGGCAATGAAATAACTAAAATATATAAAATATGACGATATAATCTCCATTAAAAAGTGAGCCTTCAATATAGTAATTAGAAAGACTAATCGATAGCAATAATAATTCAGACAGGTACCCTTTTGAGCCAATGAATGGAAGAGAAACATCACAAGGTTTTTATATTTAAATCATAGTTGGAGTGAGGTTTCTTGCTGGAGCACACAACGACAACAATGTTGTGATGTTCCATTTCCTGAAATGATCTTTGCCTCCAAGCAAATGTAAGAATATTTTAGTCTTTCCAAGAATAAGAATATTCAGCATTTGGCACATACAAATAAAACAAAAACAAAAAACCAAAAAATTCATTATTCGTTGCTACAAGTTATCACTTATTATGCCTCCATCCACATTTGATGTTTGAACTTGAAGCGTAAAAGATACTCATCTTCAAACAGTTTCTACCTACCTTAATTTCATGCAAGTCTCTCCCAGCCAGTGAAAAAAATTTCAAGGATTTTAAAAATTAGAATCACAGCTATATCAAGAGAAAACTAATTTCTCCAGCTGCAAAAATCAATCATTCAACCAATAATATCCTTCAACACAAACTTTTTTTTTGATGAATTAATACAAAATTTTCTATGCAAAAAGCCTCTAGCAAAAAACAAACACAGGTCTACATGGCACAACTGTATCAGCTTCTCACAGAAAAAATCATAGTCCCCTAGTTTCTGTCAAAACATTTAAACCCAAACAGATTGACTGAAGTCAACCTTAAATAACCTGTTGAAGATCCAAAGTTCAATGACGTCCAAAGTAATACATACAACTGAGGAGCGAGCAATCCTCATGTGCTCATTTTCCAAGCCAATTGTTTTGTAGGATTAAGTTAGACTTAAACTTAATTGTGAAATGATATCAATTTATCATAGTGATTATTGTTGGACCTACTAAGCTATCCATAGATGTCTAGTCTTTGGTATGACTTGGACGTACTAGAGATCTCATATCGACAAATGATACGACCACAACAAAATATAAAAACAAGGGAAAGTTCTCCCTTTACAAGATGGTTTTATGCAGTTAATAGGCCAAATTTCAAATTTTAAGATAACAAATTGAGATACATGTATCATTTATAACAGAATTTCTGTCTAGACTGTAACTATCCATGTCAATCATATCCCTCTAGCTCTTTCATTCCCTAACAAATAGAAAGAAAATTATAACATATAATATTTATATATGTTGTTATTAGAAAAACAGTTTATTGTGCATATTTTTAGTTTGAACATATCACATACAGGTCCTTGATAGACACTGTTTCAAAACGTGGAGATTAATTGAATATCTTTCTCCAGGGGAACCCAAATTAAAGAAGAGCAAGAATGTGTTGCTATAAAAGCCTCCATGAGTTCAAGAGTCTTGTCTCTCCCACCCAAAAACTCGTTGATTAACTAGCTCACTTTACATGCCCTGGTCTCTATTGATAGCATTTGCAATCTAACTGATAAACTGATTTTAACAGTTTTACACTTTTACTCTTTTCAATCCTATATTACACTTTTACTTTTTTTTACTAACATGGTCTACCCTCAAGTACAAAGGCCTAATTAATAGCTAACAGGGGCTCGCCCACTTCATTCCTTGGGCCCCTCCTTATGTTTCCTAATTGGGAATCGGGTGCTAACAATCCCATCAGAAATGCATTTCATTTTATGTAACTACTTATTTAATGAAGTGTTACGTGATTAGTTAATACTGCTATTATTCAAGAGAATCTCCCAGAAGATATACCTTTGATGCCCGCAGATCATTTACTTCCTTTCTAAGTGAATCATCAGATAGGATTAACCGAGACAGTGCCCCAGTGGATAACCTGCAATAGAATTAATAAACACCAAAACAATTAAAGAAAACTTTAAACAAATTAATAGGTAAGCCAGTAACTAAAATAAACATCTCACATTAGCCTAGAATAAAGGGACAAATATTTCAGTTAAACGAGAAGAGTGAAACTACTGTGTATTTTCTTTGTCAACTTGTATAGCGCAATAATCAAATCTTTGAGCATACATTAATTAGCAAGTAATAACAATTATTCACATGCACGTCAATTTGTTCACCCAAAAGTAACCCTCTAAATTAAAAATTATAAATCTTGAATGTCATGATCACAGTAACCGATGAGGTTCATGTTCTTGAAAACACCCCAAGAAAAACTCATACTTAATGCATATATCAAATACCCAAGATATTTTGCAGCTTCCGAGACAGAACCCTCAACTGCAAAAATGAGATCCAAAAGAGCTTGCATTCCCTGTTAGAAGGACCATAAGTAGACATAGTTCAGCTGCAAGTAGATTTCAAATTTTAACTAGCAGAGCAATTATACTAGTAAATAAAGAAGAAATAAACAAAAAGAAAGGAACAAAGAGACAAATGCCTCTAACAACGTACCAATGCAAATCTTGGGTTATTAGGTCCAATTTGTGGACCACAATCTGACCCTCTAATTGATGATTTGGGAGGAAGTATCTGAAGAAGTTCTCGAGGTGGTGAGTAAGGATCAAGATCCACTGTTTTCCTGACTAGCTCAAGAAAATAACATGCTATCTATCAGAAAAGGCATTGCTTACTGCTTACTATAAGCAAAAAGATTGTTTATCTCATGGTAAAATATATCCTGAATATGAAAAGGGGGAGAAATAAAACTCTTCCCATAGCACTTGAAAGTCAATGTTTGGAACCACAGACCAAAGTGGACAGTTCAATCAGTCATACTGTGAACCAGTAAATATTCAGTCTGATTATACTTAAATAAGTTACCTAGTTGAAATGATTCATGTTCAACAAGCACCAATTTAACTAGTTGAACCAATCAAATTGTGACCCTCAGCCAGATTGATCTCTGATCCAATTTATTGGTATCCAATTCAATACATGAACAAGGGGGATCTCAGATCCGTTCCCTTCTTTCAGTAGCTAATTATCAGTAAAACCATGTTTATTTCAGACTATGATAAATTATTGCGTAAACTCTCATTCTAGTCCTTAAAATTGTATGTTCCACTCTTCTGTCCCTAACTTCACTAAAACTTCAAGTAATTTGCATCCACAGAAAGAACTGTAATTTCCAAAGTTGGGGACAAAGGTGAGCTTTTGGTAAAGGACAATAGTACTTAGTTGCAATTCCTTACATGTTTTTTATACTATTATCCAAGAGGAGTACTATCAATACAATGTCTAATACAATCTTTCTAACCCTTTATTATTGGTTAAAATTTATTAAAAACAGAAAAATCACCACTGAATCTTAATAAATAAGAAGGGAGACCAACAAAAGTATATGAATTCCAATCAATTTTAGCCAAAAATAAAGAGCGTATTACAAACATTTCTCTTTTTTCAATTAAAATTGAAAGTTCACCTCAGTGACAACAACGACAAAAGCTAGTCCTTTGGTAAAACTAAAACAAACAACCCAAAGAGAGGGTTTCCTCACACTTAACTAGTGCACTCAATTTGGGCACAGCAGTCTTATGCAAAAAATTGTCAATCAGCTTATTCATTGTGTGGAAATTGCAATGTGACACAATAAACAATGAATGAATCAAACAATCAAACTTGGAACAGCAAGCAAACAAATAACTAGTAGAAGTGTAAAATTCTACTAGAGTAAGTTACTTGTCAGTGCACAATACAATTTAACATGTATCAGAGCACCATGTACATCTTCTGATTCTTTTACCAGTTCAATATGTTACCTTCGACGTAAACTCTTTATTTAGCTGATTCATATGATCTATATATCCTTCACATCCTCTGTTTACCAACACAAATAGTGAAAGAGATACCTTTGAGAGCTATAATAGAGCGAAGGCGATTCAGCGCAGAAGCGCGGTTCTTGTGCTGGGAGCGGTCTTCTGAAGCCTGAACAATCAACAAATTAAGCAACAACAACCCCATGACGAGAAATGAAGCAAGATGAGATTTTGAGAGTGGAAAGGGGAGAAACCTGAGCAATGATTCCTGTGGGGAGGTGTTTGAGGCGCACTGCGGACTCACGCTTGTTACGGTGCTGACCACCTGGTCCTGAGGACTTGAAGGTGTCCATCTCGCACTGCCGCATCAAATCCTCGTCCGTGAGGTAAAGGTAACATTTTTCCGAACCCTCGACTGTGGTGATGGTGCTGAAATTAGAGCACCATAAGTGGGTGTGAGTGTTGCTGGTTGTTCTTGCTGTTGGAGGGAGTGGGATTGGGTGAGTGCTGAGGAAGGAAAAGGGTTGTTGTTGTGAGCGAAGAAATGGATGGTATGAAACTGAAATGGGCGTTTTGTGGAGTGTGAGAGTGAGAACGAAAGTTGGTCTGAAGAGGATTTTGTGTGCCATTGTTAGACTATTGGCATGGCTCCAAGAGCAATATCATGCTCTGTGGCTGGAACTTTAACAGTGGTTTGGTCCGAGGAATGTTCTAATTGAAATCAGAAAAAAAAAGCATAGAATTAATCTAGTAGTGATATATAAAAAGATAATATTTTTCATATTATTAATCTATTAAAAGACTAATTCTTATTTTATATATATATATAAATTAAACAGTATGTTTGATCTATTAATCATTTTCTGTAATATTTATAATAAAATACTGATTTCAAAAAAATTTAAAACGACAACATTGTAATATTTTCATTACAAACTTTCTTTAATTTTTTTAAAATATCTGCCATAAAGTCAAGTTCTTTTGAGAAATTGTTTCTTATTAATTTTATATTCACTTATTTAAAATAACACAATTCAATACCTAATCCAATACTTTATTTCTTCATATAAAATATAGATAGAATTAATTAAATTATTATTAATAAATGTACTGGACCAGAATGAGAACTTGCTGGTCAGACCTCGGCATTTTTCTCAGGTAGGTCAATTTGGCACATGGACCTCACTTACCATGTGACAGGGCTCTAGGTACACGTATATATCAACTCATGCATGCATATAGTATGATCCTCCACAAATGAGATTAAGTACTAAGGTAAAGAAACGTAATGGGCTT
The DNA here is from genome assembly GCA_013389735.1 of Phaseolus lunatus. Lineage (NCBI taxonomy): Eukaryota > Viridiplantae > Streptophyta > Magnoliopsida > Fabales > Fabaceae > Phaseolus > Phaseolus lunatus. Next base: position 44,769,287 of record CM023860.1, read on the forward strand.
AGGGACATTCTTAAAGTGTCCAAGTCTATGATAAGTAAAGTATTAACTGTAAGGTCCGAGCCCAATAGCGCTAAGGCAACCCTGGTAAAGTTATATGCATGGCACGAAATAACGTATGAATGGGTGTGTATTAGCGTGAATACGAGCGAATGGTTATGGGCAGGACCTTGCGCCAAGGTTACAAGGCTGACCCAATCTACTTAATGGGCTTGAAGCGCATAACAAAGCTGTCATGTGCTGATAATTAGTGGCATGCGCTTAAATATAAAGATGCTTAGAGAAATATATATATATATATATATATGGTTATTCATATGTTTGTTACAACTACATATAGATATATTTGTTAATATCATGTAAGATTTTCCTGTTATGCGTATATGTCTGTTGCACATGAAACACCCTTTGATAGTGCTAACCCTAAAAAGATAAGGATGCGCGTGTACATATAATAGAAGGAACACATGCAGTCTAGGACCTGAAGATTAGTGGTGCCTGTGGTAGGGGGTTTTCTATTAGAGATATAAGATAATGTGTTTATTTTCAGTTAATATTTGTTTATCTAAGGTGCAACAGGAACATGGTACGCTATAAAAAGGGACTTAAGGTCCTAGGTGAAGGAATGCAATTCTAGATACACTTTTAGATACTAAAACTACTTGTTTCTTATTTGTTCACAAAGCCCTTACTGACTTGAGCGTCGGAGCGTGACCGGTCGTGAGGGCGCCTTTTGTCTTACAGGTAAAGCATCCAGCAACTAAGGAAGGTGCAGATTCCAGGAGAGACAGGTGGAGCCCGAACCAGTCACAGAGTTAACCGCTGACCAGTCAACTGGCAAGAACATTTCGCGCCCACCGTGGGACCCAGATAAAACTAGGTCCCATCCGCATTGATAGACGAGCATTTATAAGATATAAGAAATACTAGGCAAGGCGGTCCCCTAGGATCTGAAGGGGGCAACGCTCCCACAACCCAACAACTCATGGACATCATCACAGCTCTTCAAGAGACAGTGGCGGCAACTAGGGTTGAGTAGGTTCAAAGACAAGATCAGTTCAGGACTAAGCTGGACGCCTCGTGAGCAACTAATGAAGAGCTACGTAGAGCTAATGACGAACTGTGCAGAAACTGGCAACGTGCAGGAGAGTATGCTACGGACAGTCAATACACGCCTATCCAAAATAGGGTTCGCACAATGCCTTTCTCACAAGAAACTTAGACGCAACCGTGCTAAAAAACATGACGACACCTAAGATCACCTTTATTGGCGTCAAAGATCCAGACGTCCACCTTGCAACCTTCCAAGCTTAGACAATGATTTTAAGGGGTACAGATTCCGCCCATTGCAAGTTGTTCGTGGGTACCCTCTCAGGTACAACCCTGAAGTGGTTTATTGGCTTACCCAATGGCCTCATAACCACCTTCGACCAATTTTCCACATTGTTCAGGGAGCAGTTCATGGTTAATCAAGCACCACCCCCTGTTCCTTTTGACCTCTTTGGGGTGATTCAGAACCAAGGGGAATCGATGAAGGATTTTCTAAACCGATTTGGGGCATTGGTGGTGCAACTTCGCACTCAAGACGAGGCATTAATAGTACATGCTTTCGTGAAGGGAATAAGGTCGGGGCCTTTTAGTGATTCCTTGATAAGGAATCGACCCAAGATATTGGCAGAAATCAAGCGATGAGCAGTCGCCCACATTGTCGCTAAGGAGTGGATGAACACAAAGCTAGGGAGCATGGGTGTAGGGTCGGTCAAGGCTCGTGACAGCAGTCATACCCAACCCCTAAGGGTACACGAGACCACAACAGAGAAGAGGTCAGCACGACAAATACCTTAAGAGCCCAGAGGGGACAAACCCAGGCGAGGTCGAGCAACAGCCTGCCTCCTCGACCTAAGTTCAAAATGCCCTACAGGGAATTACTTACCATCCCGGCTGTTACAGAGAAATTGGAGTCCCCGCCAAAGTCTAACAAGGTTTTGGGACCAAAGAAGAGCACTTGGTACGAATTCCACTAAGCTTATGGGCACGACGTCGAGAACTGTTTAGCCCTATGCTATCAGTTCTTGAGACTATTGAAGGAAGGTTTCATACATGACTATGTGCAGGAAGACCCAGAGGGGTCAATGAGAGAAAAGCTGACAAAAGAACAGAGGCAAGAGGTGTCCATACACGACGAAATCAATATCATCTCGGGAGGATTCTCTGGGGGAGACAGTACTGCCTCTCAATGAAAGAGATACGCTAAGGAAGTAATAGCCATAGACGCACAAGTATTGGAGCAACCAGCCAAACCTGACCACTGTTTCACTCGAGCAGACTTGAGGGATGTTGTCCTACACGACAATGACCCCGTGGTCATATCAGTAGTCACCGCAGGAAGAAGGGTACACAGGGTTCTCTTTGATCGGGGAAGCTCGGCTGACGTACTATTTTGGTCGACATTCAACAAGTTACAGTTGTCCCCAGATCAGTTAAGGCCCTATGATGGTTACTTATATGGTTTTGCCGGAGACCAAGTAGAAGTGAGAGGGCACGTAGAGTTAAGGATGACCTTCTTAGATGGCACCTCGTCTTGAACCATTGGTATCAAGTACTTGGTCGTGAACACCCCTTCAGCCTATAATATTCTTTTGGGTAGACCTACCATAAATAGGTTAAGGGTTGTGGCCTCTTCAAGACATATGAAGATGAAGTTGTCATCGCAAGAAGGGGGAGTGATTATTGTTAAGTCCGACCAAAAGGTGGCAAGAAAATGCTACGAGAACAGACCGAAGACAAAGTGAGGAGTATGCACAGTTACCACTCAGCCATCAGAAGTGGGAGATGCCCCAATCGGAAAAATCACCATTGGTAGGCAACCTGGAGTGGAGCAGCCGCAAATTTTATTTCAGTTGATATATAATGTCAATCATAGTTAAGGGGACACTCTTTTTCCCTTACGGGGGTTTTTTAATGAGGTCGTCCAATGAAAAAACATTTGAGAAATGATGTGTCATTATATTGTACACGAAACCGATCTACATGATGTGGTGACACAAAACCAATCCACCCAATGTGGTGTAAACGAAACCAGTTCACCATATATGGTGTAAACGAAACCAGTCCACCTGATGTGGTGACACGAAATCAATCCACCCGATGTGGTGACACGAAACCAATCCACCCAATGTGGTGACACGAAACCAGTTCACTAAATATGGTGTAAACGAAACCAGTTCATCAAATGTGGTGTAAGCAAAACCAGCTAGCCAATTATTGGGCGTAGCACGAAAATGAAGTCAGCTCGCCAATTATTGGACGTAGCACGAAAATGAAGTCAACTCGCTAAAAATTGGGTATAGCCCAAACAAAACCAGCTCAAGGATACCCATTTGTGCAGTAGTTGGGACCTGATACTGATCAAAGGCACCAACCAAACCGCGGCTCGCCAAAATTTGGTTCGAGCCCCAAAAGGAAACCTAGTTCTAGAAAACTTCCAAAGGAAGGAAGTTACAGGTTCATAACAACTCGAGCTTGAGAACCCTACATGAAGAAGAACTCTAAGTATGGACAACACAAGGTGAACTCAGGATCTCGGTGAGAACCAGTTGAGACAACAACACGAGTCACCAGGTTAGACATTAAATTGTCCTAGCTCTGGTAAGAGTGACATCCATGTTATGTTTGGCATAGTTAGACACATTGGTTATTTGACATGCATCATAAATTGCCTTTTTTGGTGGGAGTTGTTTGCGAAATTAGTGACGTTTCTAAGGAAAGAACACTCATTAATTCGTTAAGTTATATGCATTAACTCTAAAGTAGAAAGGGCATAATAAACAGCTATACATATATACACAAAACAATACATTGTTCAGCCAGCTACAGAAGACAAATAGATTCAAGGAATTTATGATTGTTACTCATCCTCATACACCAAGTGTCTGTCAATCATAACTTTCCCTGAGTCAAGTTGGGAGAAATCATTATCAGGGTAAACACTTATGGCTTGGGCGACTGCGTCCTCAAAGCCAGCAGCTTATGAGTTGGCAACATCATCTATGAGCTCCTCCTTCAGTTTAGCCATTAACTTGTCCTTCTGTGCCAGCTCTGCCTTTTTGTGTGGCCACTTGCTTGGCCATCTCTTCCTTCAGCGAATCCATCTCAGTACAGAGGTCGTTGTTCCTTGCGTACAGACCCAACATCTCTTGTGATTTGTTGAAGAGGAAAGTCCTGGTCTCTTGGTAGCTTCTTCTCAGCTCCTCGACCTTTAGATTGAGGCCCTTCACCTGCTGGGCAAACCCTTTGGCCTTGGAGGCTTCACACTGGGCAGCACTCTTCATCTTGGAAAGAAACAGGTAGCTTATGGCCAACGCTTGCCTCAGTTGCCTTGTGATCTACTCCAGCATGTGGTCCTCCTCTAGGGGGTCCAGCTTCTCTTTGATCTTTGGAGGGAGCAAGACGTTTTGTATGGTGAGGAGGGAATCTGCAGAAGGATCCCATAGTTCCTCCTCTTCAGTGTGTTCTTCCCTGCTCTCTTGGACCGTGACCCCTCTAAAGGTTGAAGGGCATGAAAGTGGAGAATGTGAGGGAGAGGGGGCTCGCCCGCCCGAGATTGAGTGGGAGGAGGACGCTTTGATGTTTCGTCTTCTCTTGAAGACGAGCCTAGAGCATGTCTTGTCCTCCTCTAAAGCCACCACTTTGATTGTGACCTTTCTGCTACGATCTTCAGCAGGAGGTACGTCTGCAATAGCCACATGAGGGGCCTCCACCATAGCTTTTTTCCTTCTAGTCAGGGCAGTTAGATTCTTCCTCTTTTATGCATCCAACATGTTTTCTACATAGCAAACCAATATGAGATCAGCAATTACACCAACATTACCGAAACATCAATGGTTGAGTATAGTAAGGAATAAGAAGATACCAATATAAGCCTTGAGTATTTTCGGGGAAAACTCCTCTCGGATCAGGATGACAGTATCAAAAACCACTTTGAGGTTGGAAAGATGGATGCATAGCTCACATTCAGGTGGAGGCAGGTCGTCCAACTGTCTAGGGCTCTGAAAGCTGGGGTTTTGGGTCCAGTATAAGGGAAACCCATCTAGGAGGATTGGATCCCTCTTGTTGCTTCGAATTTTAAAGAATTTCTATTTAAAATCTTTGTAAGATTGCTAGAAAAAAGACAACAAAGATCTTCCAGCAACCCTGTTAAAGGACACTCAAAGTTGGCGGCTCAAGTGTTTGGCTTCAAAAAAGTACATAAAAGCATCAACTGATGGCAGAAAGCCAAAGTGGGAACAAAAAATGGAGAAGACTCGTATGAACGCCTAGCTATTTGGGTGTAGCTGAGCAGGAGCAATGTTAATTTCAGTGAGTAGGGCTCTCTCAAAAGGGAATAAGGGTAAATGAAGGAAGACTTTCTGAAAAAGGGTAGAGTAAAAGAAGCAGAAGGGACATACAGGGTTTGTGGATTCATCACTACATACTGGCTCACCCTCCCCATAGGGAACTATACGGACAAGTTTGTCATTTTCCATACCAAACATGTTTCTTTTAGGGTGTTTTTTATACTCGGCTTTCCTATAATCTACTATCTTCTTTCTAGAGGTAAACTCTGAGATCTCAGCTAAAAGGTTCTCAGGAGCCCAAGGGTAGTTTGATCGATAATCCATCTAAAATAAGAACAAACAAACAAGAACACAGATACATTCAAAATCCAAACAAGACATGCATTCATAAAAGAACATTAAACGGGAGTGAACGATAATATCATGAATACAGGGTATGAATGATCCCAGCAAAGTAAGCAGAAGCGGTAAAAGCAATAAATGCTCACTAGGTGAATAAGGTAAGGTAAAGTTAGTACCTTTGAGTTGATCGAAGAGGTATTGAGCACCAGATTCTATGGACAACGACGAGGGTGTAGCAAGTTGGAGAAGAAGCGCAAAAATGCTTAAGAGAGCATAATGAAACAGTGGAGACGTTTGAGTTTCTGAAACCCTATTGTAGTATGGGAGCGTAAGCGGCAAGGTCTTGTGACCGTTGATAAAGGCCACGTGGACGTACACGATGGAGTGTGGTGAAACGTCAACTCAGGGTACTGTGCACGTAGCGCTTCTCATTTGCCACGTAGGTCGACTCGAGTGAACCAAAAAGCCTTTTCGCTGAAGCAAGTTCAGCTCGAGCTTGGGGGGCTTGTGTACTAGACCAGAACTTGTAACGTTGAGAACTCGCCGGCTGGACCTCGGCATTTTCCTCAGGCAAGTCAGCTCGGCACATGGGCCTCATTTACCATGTGACTGGGCTCCAGGTACACGTATATATAAACTCTCATGCATGCATATGGTATGATCCTCCACGAATGAGATTAAGTACTAAGGTAAAGAAACGTAATGGGCTTAGGGGCATTTTTAGAGTGTCCAAGTCTATGATAAGTAAAGTATTAATTGTAAGGCCCGAGCCCAGTAACGCTAAGGCAACCCAGGTAAAGCTATATGCATGGCATGAAATAGTGTATGAATGGGTGTGTATTAGCGTGAACATACGAGCGAATAGTTATGGGCAAGACCTTGCACCAAGGTTACGAGGCTGACCCAATCTACTTAATGGGCTTAAAGCGCGTAACAAAGTTGTCATGTGCTGATAATTAGTGGCATTCGCTTAAAGATAAAGATGCTTAGAGATAAAGATATATATATGGTTATTCATATGTTTGTTACAACTACATATATATATATATATATATATATATATATATATATATGTTTGTTAATATCATGTAAGATTTTTCTATTATGCGTATATGTTTGTAGCACATGAAACACCCTTAAATAGTGCTAACCCTAAAAGATAAGGATGTGCGCGTACATATAACAAAAGGAACACCTGCAGTCTGGGACCTGAAGATTATTGGTGCCTGTGACAAGGGATTTTCTGTTAGAGATATAAGATAATGTGTTTATTTTCAGTTAATATTTGTTTATCTCAATTGCAACAGGAACATGGTACGCTATAAAAGGAGGTTTAAGGTCCCAGGTGAAGGTATGCAATTCTGTATATACTTTTAGATACTGAAACTACTTATTTCTTATTTGTTCACAAAACCCTTACTGACTTGAGCATCGGAGCGTGACCGGCCGTGAAGGCACCCTTTGTCTTACAGGTAAAACATCCAACAACTAAGAAAGATGCAGATTTCAAGAGTCCAAACTAGAATTAATGGTGTGTTTGGATTGTGAGGGTGTGGGTGAGTGGAAAGTTGAGGGTGAGTGGGAGTGGGAGTGTGAAGAAAGTGTGAAGAAAGTTGAGGTTGTTTGGATTGGGGTGTGGGTGAGTGGATGTGTGAAGAAAGTTTATTGAAATGTGTGAGTGATGTGATAGTTGTAAGAATATTATATATTATTTTGAATAGTGTCAATTGTAAGATTACAATTTTACCCTTGTATATAAAAAAAGAATAAATAATGATTAATCCTACTTCATATTTGAGTTAATTCTAATTTAAAATTAAAGTATAATTATATTATTTAATATTTAATTAATAATTTTTTTTTTATTTAAGATAATTTATTTACATAATTTTAATATTATATATGTTTTTTTAAATTTTGTTATGTTATATATATACAAATATATATAAAAATAATTTGAATTATAATTTTCAATATTATGAATAGCGAAATGATTATATTTAAAAAAAAAATTAGAATATAACATAAATATTAAGTAGGTGTCAAAAGGTATAATATAAAGTCATTACATGAAGAACATAATAATGTTAATTACAAAAAGAAAAGTCATTCCCAGTAATAACATTTGAATTGTTCTTGTGGAGACCTTCAAACGGTTTTCTAAAAGACATATTTTATTCCGTTGTATGATAATAATCTCATCTTTTTCATCGGCAACGTCTTCAGTGCACCATTTGAAAAAATTACAGCCTAGAACCATGCCACTTTTAATCTATTTTGAAGAAAACAATAAAATTGAACAATGAATAAGTTTAAAATAACATTTTTAAGTTTGTTTCAAACGTAATTGAATAAATTTTACCTTGTAGTTGGGACAACCCCAAAATTTTTTTCCAGCATTTTTTTGTGTTGTCGCTATTCTCAAAACAGCAAGTTGTCCACAATCACAAATAGGATCAACGAAGGCACTTGTGGTCCCAGTAGCATAGGTAAAAGTACCACGTTTTTGCACATTACAACCAGTACAACTAGATGACAACGTGTTGTGATACGCAGACATTGAATGACACTTAACCAATGTTGTCGAAGTAATAAGATGGTAAAAAAGTTGCATTGAAAACAATATGATTATGTAAATAAGTAGCATGAAAAGTAGCATAAAACCTTAACAATAACAATAACAATGTCAACGTCAAAAATAACAATAACAATAACAATTACAAATAAAAATAACAATGACAATAAGATAATGATAACACAGTCAATGGCCTTGATGACGTCGAATCTCACTCAGAGTATCCTCAATTCTGTCCATCCTTTGATCAACCCTGTCAATTCGGGTATTCATGCTCTGTATGCCGAACAAAATTTGTTGTAACAATTCTGTTTGAGTGGGGTTTGCCTCTTGAGGTTGACGACCTTCATCATGTTGTGGTGGCAATTCATCCTCTTCATCATCTTCTTCATGTGCATGGTGAGGTCTACCAAGTTGCCATACGCCATTGACCTGGAATACATTTAATTTTGTCATAGTTTTTTTGTCAAAGTAATTATTCCAGCCTAGCATTATTGGTTGTTCATTGGACAAGTCGAAGGCATAGACCTCCAAGATCCTGGTTATCAAATTTGCATATGGGAGAGGCATCTTGTTATCCCGACATTTGATGATGTGTTGCATGATGTAGTGAGGCCAATTAATGCGTACATTATTTTTTATTAACCACAACATCAAAACATCTTCATTTAGTAGTTGTGCATAGTTGCTTCCTCGAGGGCACAAGATATGCACCCATGTGTAATGCAATAGTCGGTCATTCATTTTCAGACTACCGACATTTTTTATATTCTCACCTTCAACATCTTCACGAATCATGGACGATAAGGCTACTGCTCGATCAAAATTAAGTTCCTCAGGGATCGTCCCAGGGATTAACTTAAGACCGTCATACTGTAGATGAGCAATGGTCATCCAATCCATTTCTTTAATGTGTATGACTCTTCCGCAAATCTCAAAGGCAAGGTGACCAACAGGTGTCAATTTTGCAGTTGTATAAAAGACTCGTACCAACTCCTCATAATACGGAAGATTAATTCCAAGGAAAGGTTGTAAACCTTGCCAATTCAACAGATTTTGGAATTCAAATCCTGGATCGCAAAAAAATGGAGTTTGCATCACTTTTGGTGGTATCACTGCTCTTGCGTGAAACTTCTTTTCAAACACCAACAATTGACGCCTGGTACTGAAGTATCTTGAATAATCAAGAACTTGTGGAATCCTAGTTGCTGGCTGAGGAGGAACGAGAACATCTTCTGCTGGAGATTTACCCTTATGGGTTCGGTTACGTTTGTGGGATGATGATGCCATGTACAATGCAAGTACTACAATAAATAACTAAAAAAAGTTAACTTAATATCATAAACATAATCGTAGGTGTACGACGAACACAATAGTGCAAGTTCACATAGCAAAATATTACATCGCGAATAAAAGTACAAGTTCACAACCCAAAATATTACATGTCCAAAAATTAAACAAACAGAGTCAAATATTACATCTCCAATGTATAAACACATAGCAGAAAGACACAAATGCAATGCGATAGCAGAGATCAGAAATCAACGCCTGGTCATAAATGCGAACAACTTTGTCATGCGACGCTCAAATGGCATCCCAAATAGTTGTTTCACTCTTGCTGGATGCTCACATAAGAACTCGTAGCATTGATCCATGACCTGTTCATCTTGGATGTTAAGTTCGACCAACATTGCCCAAATATCAGACTCTGAGTATTGGTACGACGCATGGCGACGATTCTGGTGTACATGCTCAGCATATAAGTCGTTCCTTCGTATAATTTCCGCAGCTATCTGTTGTGCTGAGGCTGCTTGTGCCCGAGCAATGTCAACCAACTCAGAGCCATTCCTATTGGCATCCTTCATGGATGAAACACATTCTTGAAGATTTGTATTCAACAATGCAAAATGTGAATCAATACCGTCCATTGTTGGGCCTTTTCTTTTTGATCCTCTAGAGGAGGATGTGCCCGCAGAGCCCGCAGAAGGCATAGAAGGAGTATTTGAGGGAGTCTCAGAAGGAGTGTCACTGGATTGAATATGAGGAGTAGGTGACCGTGGGACGTAGTCATCTCCTTCTTCAAAGTTTGGTTGCTCAGGTATATACTCCATATTACTGTCATCAAGGTTGATGGTAAAATTACTTATGTCAGGACTTGAATTGATGTCCCGGGCTGTCCTGACCCGACTCCCAGTAGCTCTATCATTAGACCATAAGTCCTCCATAAGGTCATAATGGCGAATGGGATTGACACGCCATTTCGCAGCGAATGGTTTGGCCTAAAAACATGTCACATATGAGTACAACATCATAAATGTGCAATGAAATGTATTTGGTCTGAAAAATTATTATCATCTTACCTTGATCAACTCATTCCAAACTTCGTCCTCCGCTTCGAACCGTGTGGTGGTTTGGTTCCATGCGAAACCACTCAATCCACTAAATAAATCGTGTACTTCCCTCCACCTATCCTTCAAGGTTTTCTGACGATTTTTTACATGATTTTTCTTCATACATGTTAATCCAGCATGGTGTAGAGCCATCACAATGTTAGTATATCCCTGGATGGTCCAACTACCGTCAATTCGGGTACCTCGTCGTACCTCTTCAATCATTGCATTTAGGAGAATAAGGTCCATCTCTTTCGTCCACTTCGTGAACTCTCTAGAAGCACCTGATGATTGTGGACCAACATTTTTCCCGCGATCCATCTAATATACTTAAATGAAGTTAGTATGAGAAGCATTGCAACAAAATATCAAATATATTCATTGATGAAATTAATTGTTTACATAATCTTGCCACATTTCGTTTGCTATACTGTCTCTAATATAAGACCCTAGGCTATAATCATGGTCACGAGCATGGGTTGGGGTTGGTTGTACTTCGTCTTCTAACAATTCATGATCTACTTCTTCAAGCAAAGAGTCATCATTGTCAACCCCGCGAAGAAAGTTATGCAGAATACAACAAGCCAAGACAATTTTAGTCGTAGTATCCACATCATAATGGGCCTCAGTCCCACTAGCTATAATTGGAAATCCTTTTTTCAACACTCCAAATGTTCTCTCAATTACATTTCTAAGTGATGAATGTCGCAAATTAAACAACTCTTTAGCATTCTGTGGGCCTGTTCGCGAATATTCTTTCAAATGGTATCTAATCCCGCGATAAGGTGTTATTATATTTGGTGTTAACATAAAACCTGCATCACCAAGATAGTATTTTCCTACGAAGATTGTGGAAAGTTGCGTTAGTATATAGAACTATAACCTATGTATTCCTTTATAGACCAAACCCCCTCAAACTAACCTTCTGGAATAACCAAACCATTGTCTCGTACCAAAGCATCTTTCAATATCCTTGAATCAGAGGCAGTTCCTTCCCAACCAGCCAGGACATATGTGAACTTCATGTCGAAGTCACAACCTGCAAATATGTTCTGGGTTGGCCAATCTTTTCTGCCTCGATAACGAGGTGCATCAGCACGTCCAACCTTAACACGTACATGAGTCCCATCTATGGCTCCCAAACAATCCTAATGTAAACCAACATTCATAGCTTTAATTATAGACAAAAAAAAAAACATAATACATAGCCTAAAGTAATGTCATGTTGAACAAACCTTAAAATAAGGGTAAAATCGACTGTTGTTAAGGATGTGTGGTTCTACAATCGTTCCATTTGGTTGAATTAAGTAATCCCCCTCCAACTTTAAGATTGCACTCAAAACATTGTGAAAGTGACGGGATAATGTTTCTCCAGACCGATGGAAAAAGAATGACGCACTTCGATTTTTCACATTATGCCCAATAATGTGCAGAAACTTGGCTACTTGTTCTTCCACGGTTGATCGATATGCATCCTTAACAAGTCCAGTTGTCCGTATTCGTTCACATAATTGAAGAAAAGCTTCTGGTCCCATGCGAATAATATCGCGACACTTTACAGTGTGAACCAAGTACTCCATCAATTCTTGTCTACGACGCTCTTTTTGTGGTTGGACGTCACTAATACAGTTGCTTATAGGACGCATCGTGCGTAACATATTCAATCCAAAACCAATCATGCAGAGAATGATCACTGATGTTTGTTCGTTATTTTTTTTAATTTGTTGTTGGATTTCTGAAATTAGATTCATGTTGACCGCAACAAGATCGTCATAAATTGCAACTGTTTCCTCAAAATCGACCATCTCGGTCTCGTCATAATGTCTTCTCCAATTCGTAACGTTATCCATCTAATGTTTAACTTTCATCCACAACCATTATTACGTGTAAGTGTGAATCCAACATACCAAAAACGGTTACCGTTTCGGTGTATAAGTACACCGATACAATGACCCTAAAACCTAATCTTAATTAATTTTAATCTAAATTTATTTCTATTACAACAAAATTGATATACATACATAAAAAAAATTATATTGTTGCACATCAATTCTATGAAACATGAAATAATTATAAACAACCAATAAAATAATTACAGGTACTGAAATAAAAATAATAAAAATTTAATAAATATATACATTTATTAACATAAATTCAAAATTCTAATCTCAAATATTATTGTTTCTTTTTAATTACTACAACTTTTTTTCCATTATGTACGTAAATAATTTTTTTAAAATATAAGTCCTTTTTACAAACAATTACATTAAAAAAAGTCAAAGTAGGTACATTTATTACTACAACATTTTATTTCTTTTCTAAACTTTTTCTGTTTTTTTACTTACTACAACATTTTCTATTTTATATATAATTCTTTTTCTGTTTTTTTACTTACTACAACATTTCCTATTTTATATATAATTCTAACATTAATAACTGTCAAATATAAAATAAAATTACGTTATACATTACAAATTCTTGTTCCCATTTGCTACAAATATTCAACCTTAATAAATTAAACTATTTATTTCAACTAATTAAATGTTTAAAAAATCAGAATTATGTACATTTATTATTAAAATATGAAATTTCTGACCTAGACGTATATTTCTATTTTCCCAATTATAGCATTAATAATTTATTTAAAATGTCAAAAAAAAAATACCTACACCAACTTAATTTCTATTTCCATATTCATTTTAAATAACTAAGTATTTCTCTTAACATTTTACAACACTACAATAACAATCAAATCATACACTTCAAATAAAACTTAAACCCTAAACTTATTAACATGAATAATAAAACCATAAATCCAACACAAATTTCAATAATAAAACCCAAAACCCTAAAAAAAAAATATGTTACAAAAACAACCTCATCTAAGCATTCCCTTATATATATCATACAAAACACATTTAAATAAAAAACAACTTAAAACAAAATTAAATATGAGAAAGAAAAAAAAACCTGAATGCACAACAAATTCAACTGAACTGGATAAAGTGGAAGAAGAGACCACCACCACCAACAACCACCAAAAACAACAAAGAAACCACCAGCAATCACTAATGAACCCTGAAAAAAAAAAAGTATCATAATCGATTATCAGACAAGGCATAAAATCATCCTAATCGATTATCCAAACCACAAGCCACCATAATCGATTACATCAAACGTGCAAAAGGCCACATAATCGGTTAAGACACCAACAATAATCGATTATCAGCTCAAATACACAGAGCCCATAATCGATTATGCTTCAACAAATCACCAGATAATCGATTCTGTGGCACTCTTATTTTCTGTCATAACTGATTATGCAGAAAACGAAACCAATGGCAGCGCATACCTGGAAGAAAAACAACAACAGAATGAAACAAAATCAACTGAAGTCGATGAACTGGAAGAACACAGCACCACCAACAAGAACAAACCACCGGCAACGATGAACCCTGAAAAAAAAAAAACCAAAAACACAGTAAGATAATCAATTAATGGAGAAGGCTAAAACGGGTCCTAATCGATTATCCCACATAATCGATTATGTTGGACGTCATATGGGCACCGTAATCGATTAAGACATGATCATAATCGATTATGAGCTGAAATACATACTGCTGATAATCGATTATGTGGGAAGGTATAAACAGAAAATCGATTATGTGGGAAGGTATAAACAACAATGGAACTTTACCAATCCTGAACAAGCCTCTAAACGCCACCAACCACTTCACAACTCCCTACCTACACTCACACTCAGTTCCTTTCTGGCTTTTGATTATCACACAACTTCAGCTAAAGGCAAGGTGAACTCCCACACTACACTGCCCCTGTTATATACACCCGTCGTTGCCCTAACTTCCCAACCACTCTCTCACCTGTATTCCAAATTCAAATTTGGTCAAACCATTCCTGACTTCGTTCAGGAATCTCATGCGAGCAATGAACAGTGGACGATGGACCCAGCACTGCATGCACAGTATCAACACCTTTTCCAGGGCTGCCAGTTCCTTGTCTTTGCATGGGGTGGCAGGCTTGCATCAGTAAATTCAAAGCATCACACCATCAGCCATGCACAAGTGGTCCCAGTGAGTAAATGAGGAGGGCACAAAGGTAACTTCCATCATGTTGACGTGGCTTTCATCGATGCTCGGTACTTTCTCCTCATTGTTGCGAAGATGGAAAATCATCGCAACTTTCTCTCCATGCGCTCCTTCACCCGCAACGATCAGCAGAAGCACACGCGGGTGACACCCACATATCCGTCTTCGCATTGGCACCTCCCCTGGATCCAAACACAACATAAACGACGACCAGTCAATTGACAAGAACAATAAATAAGATTTAATTAATATAATTTAACTTTTATCGTAAAATATTGTTCATTAAAATATATACAAATAATAAGCATCATTTAATTAAATATTTAAAATGATAGTGTTAAGCGTTATGAAAATATAATTAAAATTTATCAATATTTAAGTTTACCATTTTCTTCACTTATTAATTATAATTGAGTTTTTATTTATTTATTGCATTTGTGTAAAGCTGTGATTCTTCAATTCAGCCACGTCCAAACTCGAACGACTACCTCCTCTCCGCCGCTGCCACCACACCTCCGGCAGCCCCAACAGGTTCTCTCTTTCCCTCTCTCTCAAATCATGAAACCCATTATCCCTTGATGTGTATAAATGATTAAATATCTAGCATGCTTATTGCTAACACACTGTTGTGATAAAGTTTCACTTTTTATTTCCTTTTTGAAGATTGAAAAACCTTGATTTGCCAGTGTGATGGAGGAAAAAGAGAATTTGGGTCAGTACAAAGTTGGGTCTTTGCCAACTCTGTTTTACGTTCCTGACTTTATCACAGACAGTGACCAAAGCCTTCTTCTCAACAACGTAGTACTCACTCTCATTCTGCTTCTCATTGTTCTATTTAATGTTCCTTAAAAATTCATTTTTTTAATAGGGTTTCTGCTTGTTGTTAGATATATGAAGCCCCTGCATCAAAGTGGAAGATGTTGAAGAATAGAAGGCTACAGAATTGGGGTATGATTCATCACTTTTTAGTTTTTCTTTGTGCTTGTTTTTGAAGAATATACAGATATAGAGGTAAATGGTTATCTGGAATGTGAGCAATAAACTTATATTCCAAAGGTTGGAGTTGAGAGAGAAGTGAATCATGGAAAAAAAAGTGTATTGGGGAACTGAACTTGCCTTATAAGTATTACAATACCCAGCAGATTCATTTTTGCTGTTTTTGGGGAGTTGATGGTATGATTTATGATAGAATTCTATGCCATTTTTTTATCTACTCAGTTATTGTCATGTATTATGAATAATTGTGATACCTGTACCAGCTATTTGTACTTGGTACCGGTACTTATTAGGTATGCATACATGGTTATGTATCTGATAACAGATAACAACAAGTTCTTAAATATTTTTGCTCACCTGACTTAGAATATTATGAAAATGGTATTTACTTTTATTTTATTTTAATACTTTGATGTTTATCTTTTTATATATCTGTATGATATATACTCTCTGTACTTTAGTTTTAGAAATTTTGTTGTACGGTATTCATATCCTTACCTATACTAGAACTGGGGCTGTATTCATTCAAGGCAATCTTTAAGGTTGGGGTTGAATCAGGGTTTTAAATAGTTATTGTCTAACTTTGATATACGCTAAGACACGTTAAATGTCAATGACCAGAAAGAGTCATGTCAGTGTTCAACATGCCTCGGAAAGAGGACACCGAAACCAAACACACTCTAAATACTTTGAGCATGCACTTTTCACAAATATTTATATTTTCCCCCTCATACAATGAATCGAATTACAAAAATTTAGCAAATTTGAAGTTAAATTTTCCTTATTAGTTGTCTGGTGATTGTTAACTGCAGGTGGTGTCGTCCACGAGAAGGGCCTTCTACCTCAAGTTTGTAAGTGAGGAAATCTGCAATTCTTTTATAATCTGGATATGCTATCTGCACAAATACCTGCGATGTTTTCTGTTGGATGTGAGAAACCTCTATGCTCTAGGTGTGAGAAACCTGCATTTTGATAGTTTCTAACAGTGACGACTGAGTTGTACTGTTATGCCAGTCTTTTAGTTACTTTTGCTTTCCCTTTTTCATGTACCAGCTGCAAGATGAAAAAAATTAGCACACCAGAAATAGCATGGTAATTCGGGTATATTTTGTTGATTCACTTGCTGTTCGGACTCAAAGTTGTTAGATGATTCTGTCATCATCTTAGTTCATCAGTATATGGACTAAATTTTTTTGTGTAAACTTTTGGGGCTGTTTCTGAACTTCTCTCCTTTGTTGGCAAAATGCTTTGACTTTTAAATATGAATTGAAGATGGTTAAAACATTGTTATCATTGATCTTCATTTTTGTTTGTTTTGTTTTTCAATATGCTGCTAACTTATCAATAGTCTCTGTCTCATACAGTGCCTCCATGGTTAACAAATCTCACACAAAAAATATATGACGAATCCGCGCTATTCCCATCACCAATGAACCATGTTCTTATCAATGAATACCAGCCTAATCAAGGCATAATGGTTTGTCCTGGACCTCAACCTTGCTTGTGGCCATTTATCTGTTCTTCCTTTTAGATTATGTAGTATTTCATTATTGATTTTGTGTTTTTGTTTTGAAATTTTTGTGTATGTTTTGAAACAGAAGAGACCTCTACAGTGCATTTGTGTGTGTTTTACTATTTCCTAATGATTTTTTTTCCTTCTAAAGCCACATCAGGATGGACCTGCCTATTTTCCAGTGGTAGCCATTCTATCACTTGGGTCTCCTGTTGTCATGGACTTCACTCCCCATGCAAGATTCAAACAAGATTCCCAAGATGATATTGACAAAGATTCTGATCTTGAGATTGGGAAAGATAAGTGGCTTGATGATCACCACCCTTTCACTGTTTTATTGATGCCTCGCAGTTTACTGATATTCAAGGACAAAGCATACTCAGGTCCTGCTATATTTAGAACAAATTTATGAATCTTAACCTCTTCTTGTTCTTGGTTAAATTTTGTCACATTTTTGTGTGTGATCACAGATTACTTACATGGTATACAAGATTGCTCGCTACATTGCTACAATGGGGTAGGGTTACAGATTACTACATCTGTTTCTGTTCAAAATAATTCATTGTAAATCTGTGTTTCTCATGCTTCAAAATCTGTCCTTTTTAGGCTGTAAATGAAACTCAAGCTCTGAAACACCAGGAATCAGATGGAGACTTCTTTAGCTTAGAGGATGCATTGGATAC
The DNA here is from genome assembly GCA_013389735.1 of Phaseolus lunatus. NCBI lineage: Eukaryota > Viridiplantae > Streptophyta > Magnoliopsida > Fabales > Fabaceae > Phaseolus > Phaseolus lunatus. The sequence continues at coordinate 44,787,225 of CM023860.1, forward strand.
AGTAGCAAAGGAAGAGTATAAGAATATATCAAGAACATCCAATAGAGTTTCATTGACTTGTCGATTGGTTCCCAAGGTTCACAAAAATTTGTTTAGGTTCTGAAATTGTATATTTCATTCCTCTTTTCTGTTTTGTTTTCTCTCCTTCTTGGATCTTACATTAACATATTATGGCTATGCTTAGATATCTGATGATATGTGGAATGAAATGAATTTAGATGGAATAAGATAAAGTGTTATGATTCTATTGTTTGTAGATTTTTGTTTGATGGAAGGTATCATAATTGGATAACTCCATAATCAATATAATATCATTTTATTATAAAAAATAATAAGTGATATATATATATATATATATATATATATATATATATATATAAATGTAACCTTTTCTTTTTTGGTCTCGAATGGAAAAATAAATACTATTGCTTAATTTATAGCATATTAAACTTAGAATTTGTTGACCTAATCTAATTTTAAAATTAAATTTAGGAAGTCTGAAATTAAATCAAAATTAAACTCTTCTTGAAAGATAAACTTGATTCGAATAAATGATTCAGGATTCTTATAAATTCCTTTTAAATTATTTTAATGAATTTCATGATAAAATTTGTGCCATAGGCTTTTATCCGATGAAAATAAATTAACAAATGTTTAACTAAAATACTGTGCATGACCACTTTATTTGTCATTTTATTGCTTTAACATATTTTGAACCAAATAATCACTTGTTTTATGATCTTTTTGAGATAATTTATAAAAGATAATTACGATAAAAACCTTGACCACACTACAAAAATAACTACAATAGTTGAAAAACCAATATGGTTGAAGTTGCTTCGTTTGGAATCAATTCCTTAACATGAAATCATATATACGAAAAACTATCTTAAATTACATTAAATATCTCTCTCTCTCTCTCTGTATATATATATTTATGATATATAGTATTTTATTTTTGAAGATTTTAATTATTATGAAGTCTAGTAACTCATGTGCCACCTTTGACACAATAGTTTTTCAACTGAAAAGGGATCCCAAAATGTTTTCACTGACATCGAAATTCCAACTTCAAACTTGGTTGTCTTGAATTGCCATAATTTCTTTGTTTCCAAAACACATGACAATAACCAAGTTTGTCATCTTGTGCACGGTACAGTGACCTGCTTTGTTCTCTGTGGATTCTATAATGATGAAAGTAAAATTAAATATTATATGTACCGTCGCTACTAAGGTTACCCACGACGTGCAGAAATCAATCATCAAAAAATAAATTATATCTATTAATAGAGTATAGTTAACTTAATCATGAAATATTATCCTAATATCAATATTAGCATAATAATAACTAATGTTAATATCAATTCAACTACAATCCTATAAATATGTATATCAGTCACACAGTAAATATAGGTTTTAAACAATATATATTATTTTCAACCTCTTGAATACTAATTTAATCATCATAATACATTTACATGTATATCATTATTCATTGGATATCGAGAATCAAGAGTAATGTGACCACGACAAGAATATCTAGAAGATTGAGATCTTTAAGACTCATATAAAAAACATTGACATCCACAATGGGTCTGAGAAAGATTGTAGGAAACTTTATGGTAACTTGCAAGAAGCTAAGGTGATGAATCGAGAGAGGCAATCGAAAGTGAGCATGTGGAACTACTCATGACCTCATATGACCAAAATGAAACGGAAGAATAAGGAGAAAATTCGGACATTCCACTCGAGACTGAAAACCAAGAATAGTTCGATCACGACAAGTATAGCTAGAAGTCCAAGATCTTCTCAACCCATACAAAATATTATGAATTAAGATATATTTCTAAAATATGAAAATTACTTTTGTATCGGTTGAAGCCGAGTGAGACATGTCACTCGATATTAGTAGCCGACTGAACAAATTGGTTATATTAATTGAAAATAAAGAGATACATGATAAATAAAATAATATCCTATAAATTCAATAAACATGTAATAAATTAGGTAATGTTATTTTATTCGAGGTACGTGTTAAATATGACTCATTAACGAAATAATTCACTATTAGTACTATAAATGAGCATTGTTATATACGTTTTTATCAATATATTACTCACTCTTAGTCAAAACACTTACTTGATCGTCGTAAAACATTTTGTATGTTTACTTCCGATCGAGTATCAAAGAGTGAGTACGAAAAGAAAGGAAAAGAAGGAACAACCGACTCCCAAACAAAAAATACAAAAAAAAAGAAGAATGAACGATAGGGAAATTAGAGACCATTATTTAAGTTGATAAACCAATAACAGATTGTATCTAGACTCTATAGAATTACAACTTAAAAAAATAAAATTATCTAATAAATCAATAAAAAACACAGATATGTTACATAGACAATGAGTTGCATATTTAAATCATTTGCGTAATAATTTGTACTTTTCATAAATTATTGTGAGTCAAGTCTATGTAGTTTGGGAACTGCACAACACAAAGTCATACTCTTATGTTCCTTCTTATTTGTCTAATGTTTTGGTGAGAGTAAAAGCATAGCCATAAAAGTGCATTCCTTTTGACAAAGGCAAAGTAGAATATAGAGAGAAAAAAAATAACTGCAATGACCCATGTGTGTACCTCTCATGGTGATTGATTGGAGGGAAGGCTTTAAAAGTTTGAAAGGGTCCACAATCTCTAACCTTACATGGATTAAATTATTTTAAAGATATCATAGTATGATTTTTTCATAATATTATAATCTCTTCCTCACTTTTAATGACACATTGAATTAGCCTTAAAAACATTTTTAATTGTCATGTTTTTCCAATCAATGTTTAATTTTGAATTTAATGTAACTAAAAAAAGTCTTAAAGAACTAAAAATGATAATGGTGGAGTGTCTATTATTATTGTTACTCTATTTAAGAATTTTGTATAATTAATAAGGCTATTTATTTATGCTTTAAACTAATGATGTAAAAAATGTATAAAAAGTTGACATTTTTGTGTGTGAAGAAGATACTCAAAAGTACTTTTGTTTTCAAACCCCTTTATTTGAAGTTACTAAGAAAACTTCTCGTTGGTAATTTCAGATTTGATAATATTTTTAGAAGTCTAAAAAAAAAAATAGTTCATTTAAAAATAAATAAATATAGTAATGTTGTGTTTCTGAAATTTGGACACGAAAAATTAGAGCATACATGCATCATTCATGGTGAGTGTATGTTTCATAAGTTTAACACATTTTACATTTTTACATAATAATAAATTTATTTACTTTCACATATTGCAGCGTTTAATGATAATTAAACTCCCGAACAAAATCCTTTATATTATTTCTCTTTAACAAAATGATCTCTACTTTAATGTAATTTGTCCATTCTTTTCAATTCAATATGTTGTAGTTTTGATATTCTTTTAATTTTTATCTGGGATTTAAATTTTCTTTTTTTTTACTATTTTAATTTTCTAGTATGGAAAAAAATATAATTCTAGTTTAATTATATATTAAATATATATATATATATATATATATATATATTAATTAGTTGATTGAATCCTAAACTTATATGTTCATTTAAAGTATTATTAAAAAACAATTTGATTAATTAAAACATAAAAAAGTGTTTCCGAAATTAAAATGAAATTAAATAAAATCAAAACAGTTATTATAAAGTTGAGTATTATTAAATACATATATATACATACATACATATATATATATATATATATATATATTTAATAATAATTAAAAATGAAAGAACCCTATTTTGGTGGCTAAGTTCTGAATCAGATGTAGATTTTTGAACTTTGAAAGCTTTCAACTGAGATTCAACGAACGAGCGCTTGACAGTTTTTTGAGTTTGTCATATATATATATATATATACACATATATGTAAATATACGTTTACACGGTCAATTCCATTTCGTTTCCAATCTCAAATTGTTCTTCACCAACCCCATCTCAGGTTCTCTCTTCTTGTCTTGGATTATGCACGTATTTCCCATTTTGCCCCTCTTTCTCACTGTACTTGTTCTGCTTCTTCGATTCTCTTTTGCATTCTCGCTGATTCCATTCAACCCTTTTGTACTTCTCAACTTTTTACACTGTACTTACTACCATTCGCCACAATTTTTTTTTCATGGGTTTGAGCCAAATTTTGTTTTTCTTGCTTGCGCTGTTTGTGTTTCTTGCTTCTTGTTCTGTTTCTCTGTTTAGTTTATAATTCCCGTTCCTTCGCCGGTTTCCTCACTCTGTTGTGTTTAATTCTGCGGAAAGAAATCTGGGGCAGGAAAAAGTTTGAATTTTTCAGTTGCTTAGTTATTTTTTTTTCTTCGAGGATCTTATCTTGGTTGGGTGTAGGGCAAAGTAGTAGAAGAGGGTAGGGGGAGGGGAGAATCGTGATTTGAAATGTAGGATATCAATTGTGATTTGTGAAATAAGGGGAGAAAAAATAGTGATTTGTGAGAAAAAAAAGGGGGGGAAAGTTTGAAATTTTCAAAAAAGTGATTTTTTTGTTATGTGAGGAATTTTCTTGTCTTTGAGTTAAGGGAAAAGCATAAGAGGGAAAGGGGGTAGGATAATTGCTACTTATGAACGTAGAATTTCACTGTTACTCCATTCTAAATTTTCAGAACTTTGTTTCCTCCCTTTTTTTCTTTGCCTTCCATACAAATGAAAAGTAGTAAGTAGGGCTACAAAAGGAGACAGATACTCGTTAATTTTTTAATTTTTGTGGGAAAAAAATGTGCTTATAGGAGCAATTGGCTGTATTAAGAGTAGTACTTGTCAAGTGCAAGATAATGAAATAGTTGACAGATTAGGTAATGGGGGATATTTTGAAAGGAATAAAAGTTTCAAATGTCAACAGAGTGCAAGTTGGGGAGAAGAAGGGTGGGGGTGGGGGGATAGGTGTAGTCCCCCAAATATGGATCATGGGTTTAGTGGAATTAATGAAAGGCAGATACTTGCACATTTGGGGATTTCTTCTGAATGGGATTTAGGAAATTAAATTGATCCTTGCTGGTGTGTATAAACCAAACCCTGTGTATGTGTGCCAAGGGTCCTTTTAATTTTTCAATTTAATATTAATATTAATTTCTTTTAAGTTCTCCAATACTGCACTTATTTCTGCATTCAAATTTCAAAATTGTGGAATTGGTTAACAGATAAAGTGCAGATTATTAGTGGTTAAAAAATAAAGACTTTGAGGTTTTCTGTTCATTTTAAATTATTTAATGTAACACCCGGAGGAGTTCCCTTTACAGATTAATATGGCATGGTAGTAATAATTCATTATATGAATCTCAATTAAAAAAAGTTGGTGTTAGCAGATAAATTTGTTTTATATTTTTTAAAAATTTCATTTTGCAATTTTTTCAATAAGTATTCTTTTGTGCTTCAATTCCCAACTTTACTTGTCAAGGAATAAGTATTGAACCATCTTTCTGCTTATCCTGTCTAGTTTCTGTTTGCCATGACTAACATATGTGTGAAAGATTTATTTATTTATTTATTTATGTGTGTGTGTGTGTGTATGATTGAGGATGCTAATTTTGATTTATTGATTTTGGGACTTCAACATAGGGATAAATTTTGGTGTTTTACTTTGCTTAAAGCTGATACATTTTTTCTTCATTTTGTAGGCAAAAAATATGCCTTTGAAGGAATCAAGTAAGTCATTTTTGTGGATTTTGTGGTATTGATTTTCAGTATCTGATTTATGGTTTGAGCTTCTATTGAGAAATTGAGATACAGGTTGATCACATAGGAATATCAAGTACTCTATCAGATTTCATGCCTGCCATGAAAAAGGTTGTTTGGTGTTGTTGTAATACCTTTGACTTGACTAATCCTTCTCTTAAGTTCTTGTAAATATTATGTGATGATGTTGGGGAATTAGTAACAAGAATTTACTATTAATTGTGCCATCTCTCTTGCTCTCTCCGTCAACTATTGGTCAAAGATAATAATTTTTTCCTTTGAATTTGAATGAGTATCCCCTTTAAACTTTTATTTTGAGAATTGTAGCATTTTTCTCTTGCGGCAATTATTTTTAACTGAAGTTTTGTAAAGCTTTTATTTGCCTCTTTCTTGCTGTTTATATATCTTTAGATGGTCCTTTTAAGTTAAGATGACCTTTTTTAATCAAACAATTTATTTTGATTTTGATGGGTTTTCTTATCAAATTTTACTTTTTATAGAATATCTTGTCGGTAGTCCATTGCTATTGTGTTAGTCAAGTCAATAAGAATTTTGCCTTTTGAATGAATTGCGTTTGGTCTGTTGTTGAGTTTCTTTTTTTTTTTTTTTCCTGTTTAACAGAATTCTGAGCAGACTCCTTTTGGATCTGTATTCAACAAGTTGGTGAAGGAGCTTGGAGAACCTGTTGACTTTGAACTTCCAGATTGGTTTAATAAATTGAAGCCAATGCAGTACACCTATATAAAACGCAGTATCCTTCGTACTTGTTCTGAAATGTTCACAGTAACTGTTTATCTGTCATGTAGAGCAGTATTTATAAGTGAATTTGCATGTGTTGTTGACCCTGCTTGAATGCTAAGTTGTTTTTATTTTCCTCATTGCCTCCGAATTATGTAATCCTGTTTTACTTAGTTGTCTGTTTAGATGGTGGCTGGAGTTTTAGATAATCTTCTATATTTGTTTGTTTTAAAAATTTAAGATATATATCTCACCAAGAAGGTCAAGAGATCCCGGTTTGATGACGATGGAATATTCTGTTCCTGTGCTCCTTCAGCTGGATCTACTAGTGTATGTGGTAGAGATTGCCACTGTGGGTAAGTATTCCATTTGTATGCGCTTTAGGGCAATTTTTATGTGTTTATTCTCATTTTTAGTACATTCTGACTCCATCTTATGTAATGTTCCTGAATCTGCCTTAATTTGTATTTATAAAGTTTAGTGTCCAGTCAACCATCCTAAATCATCGTGTGTTTTTTTTCAGAATTTTTTTTTTGGTGTCTGTCTGTGTACGTGTTTCAATAAGCTGTATAGTGTGGTTAAGTAAGTCTGCATAAGCAAGTTTAGTTCATCAAATATGGTCACTATTGGTATTTCTGTATATTCTCATTGTTGCTTGATCTGAGCCTTTATAATGATTGTTTCCCAAGGTAGCATGTCCTCAAAAGCATGTTGCATTCCTCGAACCCCACAAAACCAATAAGGAATGGGAGATGGTGTACCTTTGGATTCCATAAGTTTAAGAGAATAGCATGTACTTTGACTAATCAGGCCAGTTGTTAGCCTTCTGAAGTGGTGTGATGTTTAAAACGGCTGGAAGTGTTATTGTTTCTAGATTTTGTGGGTGCACCTAGTTCTTTGTTTTATTATTTAATACAAAGTCTCTACTTGCTTATTATATCATATAATATTACAGATGCAAGTATATCAGCATAATTTTAAGTCATAAATTCATTCATTATGTTGACTGTTCCGGTAGGATGCTTCTGTCTAGCTGTTCATCAGGCTGTAAATGTGGGAGCTCTTGTCTTAACAAACCATTCCAGAATCGCCCTGCGAAAAAGATGAAATTGGTTAAGGTATTACTTTCTGGCTTGGGATTTTTTTGTTATAATATAGTTCTCAAAAGTTACTCCTGTATTTTTCTTTTCATTGCAAAATCATGATTCTGTTTAGAGGTCATTGAACCTTGTTTAGGTAATGTTTGTATGTGTACTGCACTGACATGTTTATGTAATTTAGCTGCTCTTCTTGTTTTTCATTTTAATTTGGGTATATATTGCAGTGTGTTTCTTTACATTTTTTGTCTTGAAAGTTCTTTAGACTTATTCTTGTCAGTTTTGCTAAAGAAACTTATAAAATATTTACAGTCATAAAAGTAACTTTGAAATTTTGAAAAATAATAACTATATTCCTTTCTTAATGTCCTTATTCTCCCCGCTCTATCTCCACCACTTTTCTATCATCACAATACTTTATTTTTGTTCTCATGGATAGATATGAGTTTTATTCTAGTTAGATTATTTGAATTTGTATAATCACTTGCATTTCTCTTCTAATATCTACACTTAACATTATGAGGTTTAACGTTTCTGTAGACTGAGAAATGTGGTTCTGGAATTGTGGCGGATGAAGATATCAAGCTTGGGGAGTTTGTTATAGAATATGTTGGAGAAGGTGATTGTTTTCCTATGATATTTATAAAATGAATTTTTACTTAACTATTTTGAGAGCTGCTAATGAGTGTTGTCTTTCTCAACAGTTATTGATGACAAAACATGTGAGGAAAGGCTTTGGAACATGAAACATCGTGGGGAAACAAACTTCTACTTATGTGAAATCAATCGAGATATGGTGATAGATGCAACATATAAGGGAAACAAATCAAGATACATCAACCATAGTTGCTGCCCCAATACTGAGATGCAGAAATGGTTTATTACTATTTTTTTTATTTGTATAATGATGTTGCAGCAGGATTTAGACATTTCCTGTAATACGGGCATTTTTTCCCATTTTTTAAGGATAATTGATGGTGAAACAAGAATTGGCATATTTGCTACTCGGGACATACAAAAGGGCGAGCATCTGACTTACGATTACCAGTATGAGCACTTTCCCGTTTCTTTGCTTTACAAGTTTTGGTGTTGTTGGTTTCTCCTGAGTTATGCTAGCATGACTCTGGCTGGCTGGTATGTTTCTAACTACTTTGCAGGTTTGTTCAATTTGGTGCAGATCAAGATTGTCACTGTGGTGCTGCTTCGTGTAGGCGCAAATTGGGTGTCCGACCTACCAAGCCTAAAATGTCTTCAGATGCTGCATTAAAATTAGTTACATACCAGGTGGCTTCATCTTCTCGTAAAAAAATGGCCATTCTATTTATGCTTCTCTCTCTAATCTCCATGACACTTTAATTATAACTAAGTACTATAAGTTAGATTATTCCAGTGACTTGTCCTAATAACCAGATGTACTAGCTAAGATTTTATTTGTGAAGGGTGTTTAGTCCTGTATCACAATTTTCCTAATCATAAGTTCAAGAAACAATGATGTAACATTTTTTATGCTTTGGGTTTAGGTTGGGAATTTATTATTTGGTCCGTAAGTTATATATCATTTCAGTTCTGCATTTTTACATTAAAAAATAATAAAAGAACAAACTCCATTATTTTGTAAAAAAATTGAGGGCAAAGGACTAACAGGAGGATTAAATAATGCTGAGTTTGATCACTACACAAGCCCAGTAGGTGTAACTGAATGAATTGTTAGGGCATGACTTTTTGGGTATGATGATACAACTGGACTTTACAATATATATATATATCGGCTGGGCTGATTAACAGTCTTTTACAGGGCAACATCTGTTCATAAATTAGGGAGATGAAAGGAAACAATGGGGACAAATTTTAAGTTAAATCTACCCTCTCTTAGGTCAGTGAATGCCAAAATTATGTCAAAACTGTTCTTTAGGAAATCCTTTGGTTTGAACAGAACATATAGGTGTCTTGAACAGAACATATAAATGCCAACCAAAGTCTAAAAGTCCTTTTTTGGGAACCAACACATAGCACTGCCATTGTGGCTGCTACCATTGTTGTTCAGCCCGCTATTTCATTAGTTATGAGAGGTACAGAAATTTGCTGCTATAGAAAAAGCCCTTGTTGTGGCACTTGGCCACTCTGCTCCACTTCTATTGCGCACTGTTTGAAACCCTATTGAGCATCCGTAAATTATCTTAAAATAACAAATAGAGAAAATTTATTGCTGAATAGAGAATCAGAGAAGAGAATTGGAGTTCATTGAAATTCATTTCCATAAGCTCCTTCTAGGAGAGAAAAATAGGAAGAAAATTTGAAATAAATCTCTTCCAGAGCTTAATTTGTAGTTTTCTCGTATAGTTTTTCTATTTTTTTTTTTATATTTTTAACTTGTGCATAAGCTAATTTTAGTTTATGAAAAAGTTAAATTTATCTTTCTCTTCATATTTTTCTTCTCTAAAAGAGCTTATGGATAAGCTCATCCTAACAAACCTTAACAAACTAACAACTTAAAGGCATTTTAGATACTGATAAGAACTTTAGGAAAATTGACAAGAACTTTACTGCTGTGTTAATTAAGGAGGGAGAGCCCAGAGTCCTATCATAGTGTACTCTCTCTGAGAGACAGTGACTCACTCTATGATACTTCACTCTACTTCTTTGTTGGTAACCTTTTTGAGATATCAACAACTGACTCTAATACCAATTGTTTAGAGACTTGGTGAACTACACCACAAAAGCTTGCCTTAAGGGGGGAGAATAAGCACTTAAACTACTGAGCACATTCCATACTACTAATTAGCATAATCACTTCTATTGAATTTAGTATATACTACATGTATATTAAGTTATAAGATCTGTTTTGCTGACTAATTGTGTACTTTTATCTGGACAGGTTTATCAGAATGGACGTTTTCAAATTGGTAGGTTTCCTATTTTTTTTTTCTTCTAGAAGTAAATATGCATAAAATCTTGATTAGTTGTTACTCTTTTAATTTATCTTCTATATATAAAATACCCTTTTCCTGTTGTACTTGGTTTTTCAGGAAGTTCTCATGTTGACCACCGAAAATGCTTACATAATTGCATTGGTGAAGTTATTAGGATAAAACGCTTTGAAAAGGAGAGGTATGTTAAAGTTGTCCCTTTTGTGGCGCTGTGTCTTGTGAAGCTCATGTATTTATGTTTTCTTAAGTTAACTAACTTGATAAAGTCATAACTACACTATCCTTAATCATTTTCATTATTAAAATGCTACAGGTTTGGAGTCATTAAACGGTTTGATAAATATTCTCGAAAACATTCAGTAAGGGATTTCTTTGTCTGGATTTTGACAATTTAGATGAAATTTGTCATCAAATTTGAATATGTATTTATTTTTGCTTTTGCAGATCATGTTTGAGGATGGTCGTGTTGAACTTTATGACATGTCAAAAGAGGAATGGGAACTTGTGAGATAGTGATGCAACTGTTTGGTAGGAACTACTTTGTGAATACTTCTTTTACATGATTTATTTATCTGCATGACATTCTGATATATTGTATTTTAATTGGTGAAATAATTTAGTTGGTCTGATTTTAGTGTATATGTTTATTAGGGCATGTTATTTAGTTTTGAATATATTGATTACTTAATACCTCAGTGTGTTGTTCAGGTGCAGGTGAAAGGAAGTGAAAAAGTGAATTGCAGTCATTATTCTTTCATTGCATGTGCATAATTCTTGTTGTTGCTCTGAGGCTCTGATCAACAGAATATGAAGCTGGATATATGAAAACACAAGTCTTACTGATTGAAGATATTAATAAGTTTTGTTTTCTACTGACAAACTGTATCGTGTTAGCCTAGATGATTGTTGTTCAACGTACTGGAAATAATCCTTGTATTTTTTAGAATCCTAAGTACTCTCTAAAATGAGAATTCATCATCTTAGATATATGTGTAGTTGTTGTTTCAACTGTATTCTTTTACTTCCTAATTTTCAGAGTATAAGGTTATTAGTGATAATGGGGGAAGTTCAGATGAAAAAAACAAGGAGAAACTTGTTAAATATGCATTACTCTTTGATCAATGCTGATGACTGATAAAGTGGGGCACATTAATCTTCCTCTGTTTGGACTTGTATTGTAAGAGTCATTTTCAATTGTTACATGTAAAAACAGTGTTTGACTTTGTTGCATTTATTTTTCTATTATTGAATTTTACATGAAAGGAGAAGTTGTTGCATACATATATGTTTGGAGGTTCTATAGTGTGTTATGAATATAAAATCATAATCATATTCTGTTAAATTAATAACTATCAGTTCAAATTATTTTGCGCCCTAAAATTTAACCATTCATTGGCATTGTAATAATATAATAAAGTAAATATAAATTTTTTTATATTGTTGTCACAGTCACATGTTTGTTTCCTGCACCTCCCAATGTTTGACCTGTATCCCCTCAATTGGTTGAAATGATCAAACTTTATGGGTTTAAACCCTATATTTTTTTCTTCCCTCTCCTTACCTTTCTACTACCTTCTTCTTGTGTGCGCTTCTCTTTCACCTATGATTCCCTTCCTTTTCTACTCTGTCCCTTATCTCATTGTAGCTCAATTTTCTTTACATAGGATATTTTGGAATATTTCTGGATTTGAAATTTTGTAAAGGAGGAGTGTGTAAATCATATTACATTTTGGATTACTTTTTTTGGAATGTTTCCATAACAAGTAATTGGAACATATTTCTAGAATATACTTAGAATACCTTTACAGAAACATATTTTAGAAAAGTGTATTCTTGAATATGTTTTGCATTGAACAACCCTTGGCTAAATTAGAAGAGTTGGTTTTCAAACAGGTTATGTATACTCATCTGCATCTATTGGACAAAGAGAGTAGTGGTGGTCCTTGTAATCATTGTTGGAGATGATCATGTAGTGAAGGATGATGTCTATTTGAAAGGGTTAATAGATAGGTTATTTCTGGTCATTCATGAGGGATGTTACTTCACAAATATGGAATGAAGTGATAGGTAATTATGTTCACCTACATACACAAATTAATTAGTTATGCATTGGAAATGCTAAACTCATTCTCACAACCTAATAATACATATATCTTTCTTTTTTTTTTCATTTGATGTATTCTACCTTAATATAATAATAATAAAAATTATAAACAACATTTATTGTCAACTAGGTTTTTATGAGAAGGAATATCTACAAACACATGACAACTTTATATTTAATTTATTAAATATGTTTCACTATTACACACTATATAAATTATAATATGATAGTAACATTTACCTCATTTGTTTTAAACACATTAATATAATTTTATGACCTACATTATTATTCAAATGCATTACAATATACAAAGTACTTATGTATACCGAGACACAATCTCATCTGATATCTTCATGTAGAAGTCTTCATCCATATTATTTTTTGTCAAAAATCAATTAGTTAAAGAAAAACACAATTTCGAACATTCCAAATTTATGAATGCATAATAGAAAATTTGTATTCTAAAAGAAGAAATCCGAACTCGTATTACGAAATTGTAATTTTTCATTTTGAAACACTCTTTTTGAAATACATATCACCATAACTTTACAGAACAAGGATTTTTGGAAATATTGTGGATTTCCCATTCCATAACCTTGTTAATACTTTTGGAATGTCCTTTCTAAATTTGTAAAGGTTTGTGAAAACATGATTTTGGAATACCATCCGCATCACCACTATTCTCGAATATATTATCTTGAATGTTCACAAGCGCTTTTGGAAAACTCTATTCCAAAAATAATTGCATCTTAGATAAACACGTTATGGGTTACATGTTGTCTTTTTCCATACTCCAAACTATAGTAAAAGTATCTCACACACGTCTCCTAAGAGCAAAGTGGGTGTTTCAAAGACTTATAGGGTGTAGGTAGAAATTGAGAGAAGGCATGAAGCAAAATATCAAATTCAAGTGTACAAATTGTGAAATGAGTGGTAATTACTTCCTGCATCCAATAATTTTTTACATGTACTCAATCAAATTTTTTAAATTTCTAGAATTGTCCATCATTTCGAAATTAAAAATCAAAAATTAAAAAATATATTTTGGAAGAGGAAATTTAGAATAGATTTTTGTATTATGGAAATGATATTCTAAAATATAATTGAAAAATCAAAATCTAATTCCGAAAGACAATTTCAGAATAAAAAAAATATTTTGAAAACCAAAATCTATAAATATATTCTAGAAAAAAAAATTCCAAAAAAAATATTATGAAAAAGGATTCGAAAATTCAGAAAAGTGTTATGGAATCCCTTTCATAATACTTTTCTAAAATACAAAATACAGAATGTATCTTGATCTGCACTCACCTCTTATTTAAAAACTGAAAAGAGTATTTTTTTTAATTTCATACAAGGCATTGAGTTCAGATTTATTGGATATATGAAGCAATTGCCTAAATGAGTTAGAGATAAAGATATTGGACCCAACTTTGAAATTTCTGTTTGCATCCAATTTTTATCTTATTACACCTCCCAATTTTTGACTCATTACTCATTAACATCACATACAACAACAAATACTCACCTAACAATCCAATAAATTAATATTTTAATTATATTTAATTTCTTTTAATTTAAAATATTATTATATTATTATAATGAATTTTTTTTAGTATACATACTTTAATTTCACTTAACAACCCAATAAATTAATATTTTAATTAGATTTAATTCTTTTAATTTAAAATATTATTATATTATTATAATGAACTTTCAAGTATATGTGTTTTAATTTTTTAGTGTGAAAAGAAATATTTTCTAGTAATATATTCTGTTAGAGCCATCAGAGTAAAACAAATATATAACTAAGAACACATGGTCAGTTAATTTTTTTTATTAAAATTAATTATTAAAACAATATTTAATGTAATAAAAGTAATATATTTAAAATTACTTATTTTTGAAAAATTATATTAATCTTATATTTATAATAATTCATTTGGACGTATTTTCTTAGAATATTTCTAAATATTTTATTTAGGTAAAAAACTAAAATTTAAATAACTTTGAAACATTTTATTTGATTCCAATCAAAAACTCTACAAACGTATACCAACCCCATTAGGGTTTGCAGTCACAATCTCTCACTCTCATTCTGTGTTTTCAGATCAGAATCTTATCTGCTTCTGTTCGTTCCCAGACATGGCGTCTCAGATGAGTAAGAAGAGAAAGGTTAGTTGTTTACCGAATCAGAAACAATAACAATTTCTCTTTCTCTCTCATTTTTTTTCTTATTTGTGTGCATTGAACGGTGTTACTGTACAGTTTGTTGCGGACGGAGTGTTCTTCGCGGAACTGAACGAGGTTCTGACGCGTGAGTTGGCCGAGGATGGTTATTCCGGCGTCGAGGTTAGGGTTACGCCTATGCGCACCGAGATCATCATCAGAGCCACCAGAACCCAAGCCGTTCTCGGTAATTTCGATTCTAGAACCTCTATTATTATGGTTGACTAGAATGTTAGTTTATTGATTGTGTGTTTTGATGTGTAGGTGAGAAGGGAAGGAGAATTAGGGAACTGACCTCAGTGGTGCAGAAGAGGTTCAAGTTTCCTGAGAACAGTGTTGAGCTTTACGCGGAAAAAGTGAACAACAGAGGTCTATGTGCCATTGCTCAGGCTGAGTCTCTTCGTTACAAGCTCCTCGGTGGTCTTGCTGTTCGCAGGTAGCAAATTTATTCATTTATATAATAATAATCGTAATATATCTGATTTTTAGTTATCAATAGGCAGGATTTTTAGTTTTGTGTTTGTTGAATCTGCACACTACTTGCTTAATGTTTATGATTTATTGTGATAGATTGATTTAGTGTGTTTAGAGAAGCTTTTGCAGAATTGTTTGTTCTAGGAAAGCAGGAAATTGATTTTGGTTAAAACATTAGTTTTCAAGTGAAGTGACGTATGTCTGGATTCTTCTATCCTGAGAGCAATAAAATTTTCAACCTAATGTTAAGTAATTTTTTATCACTTCTAGTCAAACCAAGGTTTGAAGCAAAATTGATTTTACCTAACTAAAACCAATTAGGTACAGCATGTAGCAGTTTTCCAATACATCTACTAACTATACCTATTCTAACACTCCCCCTAAAGCTGGAGCATACAAATTATATATACCAAGTTTGGAATCAAATAAATTCAATCTGAGGTCCCCTTAAGGATTTTGTTAACACATCTGCAAGTTGATCATTGAATTTGACAAACTCAGTACAAATTTCCTTGGACAACAACTTTTCCCAAATAAAATGACAGTTAATTTCTGTGTTTAGTTTTCTCATGGAACACTATGTGGAGAGCAGCTTGGTTATCACGATAAGTCTGAAAGACAAATATGGTCTAGTAATAGTAAGATAAATAAGTTTTTCAACTCTTCTATATCTTTTGGATCAGAGGAAGATTAACTTGATCTGTCATTAATTTCTGATTTTGGTCCATAGAACTATCCACTGGTCTACCGTCAATCATATCTGTCTCTTTTAGGATATCTAGAGCATACTTCCTTTGAGAGATCACACCACCTTCTTTTGACTGAACTACTACAGTACCTAAGAAGTATTTGAGTCTTCCAAGATCCCTAATTTGGAAATGTAAGTGTTCCTTTAGCTAAGATATTATAGCAGTATAATTCCCTGTAATGATTATATCATCAACATACGTTATCCAAGTCAACACATTTTCCATGAGACATGTTTAACAGCACGTGTAGAGAGTTCATCCAACCCTAGAGACAAATCATGAACAAAACATACTCACAGGAGGAAATATAAAATAGAGAATCATTTGGAAAAAGAATGGAATAAGGAATCTTATTGTTGAAAATAGAAGACGACATTCTCTTAATAAGAAAACAAGTAGTTAGGATAACAGCACCCCACTGATGGACTGGTATAATGGCAATAAGCAATAAGGTGCAGACATGTGTCTATTTTTCCTGTTTGAAATACCATTTTGTTGAGGTGTGTGAGGACAGTTAGACTGGTGTAAAAGGCCATGTGAACTTAAAACTGCACAGAAATTACAGGATAAATACTCTTTGACATTGCCACTTTAAATTCAGTTATTGACAAAATTGATTTTTTATTTCATTCAAAAAGAATGTAAAGATAGACAACAGTTCAGAATGATCTTTCATAAGATAAACTTAAATACTTCTAGAATAGTCATCAATGAAAGTAACAAAATACCTAAAACAAAAAGATGAGACACGACTTGGTCCCCAAACATCAGAATGGATAATAGAAAAAACATAATTACATCTTGATTCAAACCTTATAGGAAAAGAAGATCTAACATGTTTTCCTAGCTCACATGACTCACATTCTAACGTTTAAAGACTACTTAGTTTAGGGACCATGTCTTTAATTTTGACAAGTGAAGTGAGTGTGTTCTAAACGATCATGTTAATTTTAGGAGATGAAGATGCAAAACAAGACACATAAAGGACTAGTTCCAAAATAGTAAAAATCTCTAGATTCATGTTCTTCTCCAATTAGTCGCTTCATGCCATGTTCTTATATAACAAAGGAATTGGCATCAAAGGTTATTTAACAATTTAAAGACTTGGTTAATTGACTTAAAGAAATAAGATTGAAAAGACAACCAGGAACTAAAGGAACATATTTTAGATTTAAGGAAGGAGAAATGGAAACTTGACCAACTCCTTTTGAGGAGACTTTAGAACCATTTGTTAAAGTTATGAAATGAGGATATTTTTGAAAAAGGAAGGGATGAGAACAAAGAGGTATTACTAGAAATGTGATCAAAAGCACCTGAGTCAATTATCTATGGTTTCGACTTTCAATAGATTGTGAGATGCAAGTTGTTGACGAGTTGAGATATGTAGGTAATTGTGTCAAGTTATTAGATTTCAACCTTAGATATTCTTGGTATTCTTTGCTATAGAATTTGGGCTTAACAACTTCAACTTTAGATATATTGGATCTCTTGTTAGGGAATCCATGCAAAGAAAATCAATTCTCTTCAACAGTGACTCATTCTCTTACAATATGTGCATCAAGGATTTCCCTTACCACCACGTTCTCCTTGTCAAGCTTTCGATGGATGGAATTTCGTGACATGTTAAAAGTTTATCTGTAACATGTTCAAAGTCTAGATGTATGGCACGGGGGATCATTACCATATAGAATTTGTCCAACTTCTTGATCCCGTCTAATGACTCAACCTCTAAGAACCTCTTTAATTCTTCAACAAGAGATTGAGCTTTACTAATGAAAGACATCATGTCATGATTTGTTTGTTTAAGAGAGGCAAGCCCATTGACAGAATTGTAAAGATGCTGAATATTGTTTGCAAAAATATTTTAAGCCTTTTTCTCTATAAAGAGTTTCACGTTTTAAATGATCTATAAGAGTACCCAATAACTTTGGTTCCACAAATTGCCACATCAATGCACAAAGCTGAAAATCAGTTCGCTTCCACTGTTTAGCTTGACCGAATGACACATTACCCTTGTCTTGTTCAAGGTGATCACGAAAACCTTGGCCAAGGAACCACCAAAGTTCAACTGAGGCAGAACAAGAGAGATAAATTTTCCCATTCAGTTTTTTAGAGGTAGTGGAGGAATTCTAGAGAAGCAGACAACAGGTCCAACAAACAATTTTGTCAAAGTTGGAGGAGACTAACAGAAACAACAAATAAAAATAGCAAATTGAAAACCCTTGGTTTGATCTTCAACCAGACTTGAAATGAAGAACCAACAGTCAGAATGGAGATGAGGAGGTTTGGCGAACCCTGTGGAGGAGACGCGACGTCTCTCTGGTGAAAGAAAGGCGGCATGTGGATGTCACACAACTAACAGCAATGAACAAAGAGAGAGCGCATGGAGCAGAATCTGCTGCCTGGACCATCGAGGTTGGCCATCTGGAGAGATTCTCTAGATCTAATAGTTTCCAGAGAAAACTATGACGACTGCAGCGGATACTTCTCCAAAGAAGACTGAGATCAATAGAGTGGGATCAGCTGCCAACTTAAAAATAAATAAGAGACTATATTTTTAGAAGTCTTGTAAACTCCTTTCTTATGATCTCATATTTATAGAATTTTGATACAGTAAGTAGAGGGAAGAGCAAAGATCAAGAGTCAAGACTAGAGACTTAGATACAATGCAATAGTTTTCCAATACAGTTACTTACTACCTATGTTAAATATACAATTACTTACTACCTGTGTTAAATATACAATTACTTACTACCTATGTTAAATACCTACTTTGACAATTGGCATAGAAGAAGCAAACAAGAAAACCATTTCATATTGATCTTGATGTTCACTCGATGATGAGTGGATCATGGAAGATGACCATCAGCAAAATGAAGGATTGTTTTGATGTAGACAACTTGGATTTGGATGAAAACTTGGTTCCAGTCAAAGTTGAGGAAAATGAAAGTACACCTCAAGATGATTTAGACATTACTAATTTGAATGGTGAAGGAGATGGAATTGGAAATGATGGAGTTGAAGAACTCTTGTGCAATTATGTTTTTAACTTGCAATATCATATGTTGCCGATGGATTATTGTTTTATACCTAAGTTGGATGGAGCTATTGGCTTACTATTTGCGTAACTAGGATGGGTGTTTACTATATAATTATTGGCTTACTGTTTTATATCCTTGTTATATATATATATATATATATATATATATATATATATATATATATATATATATATATATATATATATATATAGATATATATATATATATATATATATATATCTATATATATATATATATATATATATATATATATATATATATATATATATATATATGACTGAAGTTCAGACATATATGAATTTCATTGATTTTGTAGGAACTTATGATCCATACTTCCCTTTTTAATCTTTAGTAAGATCTCAATTTTTACTACCTTACCCTTGGGGACTACTTCATCTAAGGAATGAATCCCGCACCCCTTACACTTTAGTCTTTCTTCCCCTTTTTCAGACGTAAATACATTTTCTACAAGCATTATCCAATGCTATTTGACCGTGGTTGTTTAATGGTAGTGTAGCTTGAGATGATATATGCATGTGGTAGCTTCTCATCTTATTACCTGTGTTTCTATAGGAACATATTTTGCGTTAAGTGCTTTTAAGGGCCAAAAGCTTTTATACTTTCTCACTTTTTATTTGTGCGAATACAATTGTTCTGCCTCGTGGAAACTCTATATGTTGAACTCTTTGTTGCAGGGCTTGCTATGGTGTTTTGAGATTTGTGATGGAAAGCGGTGCCAAGGGATGCGAGGTTTGTCTACAGAAGCTGCTTTGAAGTAATGTTTTTTGTATTGCTTTATACAATAATTTTGTTGTAATTACTGTTTGGCTTGAGCAGGTCATTGTTAGTGGAAAACTGAGAGCTCAGAGAGCCAAATCCATGAAATTCAAGGATGGGTACATGATTTCTTCTGGACAACCGGTCAAGGATTACATCGACTCTGCTGTGAGACATGTGCTCCTTAGACAGGTTTGCTGCTATTCTTAGTTACCTGATCTATTTTATTTATTGTCATTTGGTACTAGTATTTCGTCTTGTTGGTTAATTTTCATTCACTTAGTCGTGAGGGTGCAAATAAATTTTCCCTGTGTTTTACAGGGTGTTCTTGGTATCAAGGTTAAGATCATGCTTGATTGGGATCCCAAAGGGAAACAGGGTCCTAAAACTCCCCTCCCAGATATTGTCACAATTCACACTCCAAAAGAGGAAGAATACAACCGCCCTTCCACTGCTCCTGCTTTGGCTCCTGTTTTGGCCAATGATATTGAGGTCCCTGTTGCTTAAATTTTTTTATTGTTAATGGGTAGTTTAATTCCTATGCAGCATTTGTTGGGCAACTAGTTCCAAATTTTGGTATTTGAGCAGCAGCATCAATTGTTTTTTTTTTTTTATGATTTAATTTTTCATTTGCTGAGGACTGGAGAATTTGATTTTTGTTGGTAGTTTTGCTGTTGAATAACTATTTTTCTTAAAAAGATGAGCTTGAATGTTTTAATCAGTTGTACTAATATGTAGTATTTATTGCAAATTACAAATTGGATGGGAAAAAAAGCCTAAATTGTAAATGACATTTTTATTTATTTATTTAATAACAGCTTTATATTGTTATAAAGTTCTAATTTATTTAATTATTTTTTTTGAAAAACATCAAAATAATTACGGGACAAAGATGAGTTTTAAATTATTAAAATTATAAAAAATTATATTAATTTTTGTTGATTCGTAATTTATTTTTAAATCATATACTTGATTATTTTTAATCTATTTTATAATTAGAGTTTTATTCAATTATAATTTAATACTTTCATTTGATATTTTTATCTAATTATAATTTTTTTATATTTTATATTATAAAAAAGAAATACATTAATACTTGATAGGATTATATTTCTCTTTACCATGATTTTTATTTTAACTAATATTAAATAATGGAAAAAAGTAACCAGAACTTGTTATACCAATTTAAGTAATGAGATGGAAAAATAAATATATACAACCTAAATTCTAAATTCTAAATACATCGTACAATATTTTACTTTTCTAAAAAAGACAAAACACTTACTTGAAACCCTAGCCCTAAACCTAAGTACATATAAAAGATAATAAAAAAATATTACATTTCAACATATGTAAAAGTATTCATAGGAATAAATTAAACAACTTTACCTTTTTTAAAATAAAAAGGAACTTTTACATTGACGAATCTTGAATTTGCGCACGATTTTTTTCTTTAATGTTTCAAGTGATTTTCCTCAAAGGCGTGATGACTTTAAAATAATTAAAGGGATTAAGATAATGTATTGAAGGTTAGAGATATCACTGTAATGCTTTTTTTCATAACTTTGTATGATATTGTAAAAATAATTAATTGCATTAGTGTAATGTATAAAAACTTCGGAGATTAGTGTAATTTATTTTTTAAAAATAACTGTTATATCTAACTGTGTAAACTCTTTATCCTATAGAATAATGGAAAGAAAGTAATGAAATGATCAAACGGAATGAATTTGTAATGTTCTTTTAAAAAAATCATCAAAAATTTGTGACTGTATTAATCATTCTCAAAATTCAGCTTTATGTATAAGATTAAAAGAAATTTGAAATTTTATCCTATGATATGAATTGACAAGTAATGTATTGTATTATCATTTATTTACTTTTATACGCTAAGGAAGAGTTAAAAATGAATTTGAAATCAGCAAAAATTGTAGACAATGCTTCTGGAATTTTAGTCAAACATTTTTTGCTTCAAAGCCGAAACAAACTTCCCAAGAACTTTTCATGGTACTATATTTGAGTAACTAAACTATAATCATTTAATAACTACACAGCAAAAAATAGGTTTTTTAAGAAATTGAACCGAGTCAAACTGCTCCATAATCTAATTCAAAAATTCATTCCAATTATATAATCTAAAATATATTTTTGTTTCTAAATTTCTCATTCATAATCCACAAATTACCCATACCAAAAAGAAATTAGAGCAAACAAAAATCTCAAAACTTGTCAAATAGAAAATAGTCTTTATCGATTTGACTAGTAGAAGTTACCCTGTTTCCCAAATCTTCCTTTTTCAGTAAGGAAATTAATTTTGGGTGGATTTCTAAAAATTTAACTCACATTCTCTCCCTTTTTTCCCTTCTCTTTGCTACTAACAAGACCTAGAAACCGGAAGAATTTTGAGAATGGATGGTAGTAGGAAAAGATGGTTAGATAGAGTTATAATTTGTAATGAGAAGAAAATGCATCTATAAATAGCCATTTTTAAAACGATTGATTTAGTGGGTTAAAAAATCAATAATTCTTTTCTCTGCTATTGGATGAAAGGCAAAAGGGAAAGAGATATTTTGCTTCCCTTCTGAACTAACAAACTACACCCTTAGTTATTCTACGTTTCCTCAAACCTAGTACATACAAATGCTCATGTGTTATCGACTATTATGTTAAGCATATAATATCAAAGATCTTGATCTTGAACAAATAGTAATATCTCATCTCTTTTTCTCTGTAATTCTTAATCTCAATAACAAAGATAGTATAGAATCTAAATTGTCAAATGATACTAGATTCTTCTCTAGAGGCTGTTCTCGCCCTTCTATTTGTATAGCAAGAGGATTCAAATTGACACTATGTACCCAAACCATTTAACACTTTCATTTGTGAAAAAACCACCTGCAATGTAACATAGAATTGACCTATTTTTTCCTTGTGTATTAATAGTAAAAGTAGTCGTAAGGGCCTCGTTAGATATAAAGATAACGATGAGTACTTTTTTTCACTCATTGCTAAAGAAAAGGTGTTTTTCAGCAGAATTCAACGCTAAATCACCTATCGCAATCTAATACTGCATTGCATTCCTAAAATTCACCTGAACTTCAAAAAAATGTTTTAATATTAAATAAAATAACACATCAACACCCAAAAAGACAATTAAAACAGCAGAAAGACGGACAATATAAAATAATCTATGCTTGAATACTTGGACTTAAGGACAAAGTTTCTAGAAAAGATACGAAACTACAAAAATCTGTCTGGGTCTTCGCCATCAAATACTCAAGGTGCTATTTCAGAATATAAATATAGTCGAGCAATTAAAACATTTTCAAGCAACAGGGACCTCAATATCAGTTGTTGGTAAAACAGCAGCAGCAGCAGGAGGAGGACGGGCATATTCTTCCTCCTCCTTTGGAGAGTGGATTGTGACAATATCTGGGAGGGGAGTTTTAGGACCCTGTTTTCCTTTAGGATCCCAATCAAGCATGATCTTAACCTTTATACCAAGAACACCCTACAAGACAATAAGAAAAAAAATCATTAGCACCATTATTTCATGAGAGAATTAGAAAATAAGCCAATGCATGAAATCCTAGTTTAAAACGAAATTCGATTAGGCATCTATGAAAAAATAAGCAAACCTGTCTTAGGAGAACATGTCTCACTGCAGAATCAATGTAATCCTTCACAGGTTGTCCAGAAGAAATCATGTACCCATCCTTGAATTTCATAGACTTGGCTCTCTGAGCTCTTAGTTTTCCACTGACAATTACCTGCTCAAATCAAATAACAATTACAACAAAACCATTACATGATAAAGCAATACAACAAAACTGCTTCTATAAAACAAACCTCGCATCCCTTGGCACCACTTTCCATAACAAATCTTAAAACACCATAGCAAGCCCTGAAAGAAACAGTTTAAGATGTATAGATATTATAATTTTGCCATAGATGCAGATGAAGTGTATTAACAATAATATAAAAATAATAAAACCCCCATCCTTAACAACAATCCACCTTGCCACCAGTCAAACATGATTCTGGTAAAAGCGTGAATGACAATAAACTTGTACTCAAGTTAATCTCAGGTTAAAATTATCCAGATATACTTATCTAGGATCTATTGAAAACCAACTTTTTAACCAAAAACAATTTACAATATCAGTTTCTTACTTTCCTTCGAAAACAATTTTGAAATTCTTTAATAAACTAAATCAAACTACATAGTAAAATAGAATCATTAGGCAGTACTGTATAGATTCATAATACCCAAAACAAAAACCAATGTCTATTGATAACTCTAAAGTTCAGATATAATATTATTACACAAACGAATAAATTTGCTAAAATTTATAAATACCTGCGAACGGCAAGACCACCGAGGAGCTTGTAACGAAGAGACTCGGCCTGAGCAATAGCGCACAGGCCTCTGTTGTTGACCTTTTCCGCATAAAGCTCAACACTGTTCTCCGGAAACTTGAACCTCTTCTGTACCACTGAAGTCAGCTCCCTAATTCTCCTTCCCTTCTCACCTAAAAATCAAAATCCACAGTCAATAAACTAACATCGATTCAACCAAAATAAAAGAGGTTCTAGAATCACACATACCGAGAACGGCTTGAGTTCTGGTGGCTCTGATGATGATCTCGGTTCTCATTGGCGTAACCCTAACCTCCACGCCGGAGTAACCATCTTCCGCCAACTCACGCGTCAAAACCTCGTTCAGTTCGGCGAAGAACACTCCGTCCGCAACAAACTGTATATGACAACAGTTCAAATATTAAAGTCAGACAAAATATCACAAAAAATACAGAAACTGGGAC
Organism: Phaseolus lunatus; assembly: GCA_013389735.1. Lineage (NCBI taxonomy): Eukaryota > Viridiplantae > Streptophyta > Magnoliopsida > Fabales > Fabaceae > Phaseolus > Phaseolus lunatus. The sequence goes on from CM023860.1 coordinate 44,811,906, forward strand.
AGAAGATGTGGTGCTT